>JBAIAC010000051.1:2500000-3125000 GCA_037349315.1 Chelydra serpentina
ACAACTCTAGTCTTTGGATTTTCTGCTTCCTGAGGTAACCACTTAGAAATATTGTCTCCCCCGGGTATGTTGCCCATAAATATAACAACGGAAAGTATACCTGGCCCTATTTCCTATTTACGGATGATAGTGGCCTTATGTTAGTCCTAAATGTGTTTATTCCTTATGGATTGCCCAGGAAATAGATCCCAAACTCTGGTATAAGATAAAGGATCCATCTTCAACTTTCATGTGCTGACTTTAAATGCACTAAACTCACCATATACAAATACAGAACTGTTTTCTGGCACACAAAAATAGCATACACATGGGCTCTGAGGTTATTAAAATACTTTACAAATTGTAATTACTGTAGCCGTACAAAAACCCTATGATACAGGTAAGTGCTATTGTTGTTTTTAACAGATGAAGAAACTGAGGCAGACAGAGAAAGAAACTTTCCCAAAGTCATACAGTATGAGATGATGCCGATAAAACAGGGGAGCTGGCAAATGGAGCAGAATGCAGTGATTCAGGGGATTAGTAAGAATCTGTCCCTCACATATCCCCCTCCCCCTCCCAGCACCGATAGTGTAGCTGGCATAGGTATCATACATTTTAAAATGAGTCTTGTGTGCACAGCTACGCCAATAAGATGTACAGCTCCATATAATGGTGCAAAATCTATAAACTATTTGTTAGCCTTCATCTGAAATGCACAAATCTGAGTCTCTGACTTCAAGCAATAGTCACCAGTATCCATTCTTTAAATCTTCTGCATTATTATAATCTTCTGGAGATATGCTTTGGCTTTAATAAACATCTATGGTTCTCTTGTGAAGGGCATCATAATGAGAAACAAATCCATCTCCCTTAAACTTGTGAGGTTTTGTTTGTTTGTGTCCATCCCTTTACATTTCTTGGAAGAAAATGGAGCAGTGGGGGGGGGGGGGGAAGGGGAGAGGAATAAACCTGCCAATGCTAAGCTGCAGAGTTGGTCAAATAAGGTAAATGGTGCAGAGAAATAATTATACAGAAAGATAGAGAGCGTCCAACTAATGCTGAGTCACACCAGCCCCTGAACAAGAGCATAAGCTGACTCATATTTCTGTTTGTGCTAGGACTGCAGTAGCTGCTATTATGTTAAACTGTAGCAAACAATAAAATACAATTCAACAGAATGTTTATATTACTCTTCATTGTATAACAAAGAATAATTACAAAGAGATACAGCGTGATAATGATACTGAGTTCTCCCCACCCCTCCTCACTATAGAGATTGAATTCTAACCTTCACTCTCCACTACCCTTCTTCCTCCCACAATTTTCTGTAGTAGCTCAGAGTTTTCCCAAACCCATTTGTTTTGGGCTGAAATGTTATGTTCTTGGGTTCACCCCAAAGGGATCACCTTCTCAAGAAAATCTGAGCAAAATCAGTTAAACAACTTTTGAGTGGAACATTGGAAGGGATAGCAGGAACAGATGGGAAAAGAATGTTTTGTTTTCTATATGTGCCATAAAATCAAAAGAGGTGAAGCTAGAAATTTTAAATCTGACATGTTTTGTAGATCTCATTAAGACTTAAAAGTCACAGCAAGTTTAAATAGTTTGGTTGGTATATTCAAAATTTAAAATGTTGCGTATCTACATTCGATTTTCTGTATTCACCCTAATGATGCATTCTTTAAGAACTCCCCAGTTAAAGATGTTCAACTCTGCAAACCAAGTATCTCTGCTTCATGGAACATACAAACTCTGTTAAGGATGACTGAATTGCAGAAGCCTGAGTTATTGAAGGCTAAATTAAGGACAGATAAATTAAGCATGCTCTGTTAAGTATAGCTTTGTTATGACTACAGGAGTTGGGAAACTGGAGTTTTTAAGTTCTGTATGAGACACATTTGTACAGACCCAGCCTTAAAGTGAACTATACATAGGTAGCTCACGAACATAATAGCTAAAGTTCAGGCAATCTATTGGCCAGATGACTTCAATGCAAAGACAAGCTTGCCAGGCAAAACCAGCCGAAGTGTAATTTCTCCTAATTGAATACCTCCAGAAATTTTTTTTACTGACTCTGCCAGCAAAGAGGTCAGATCTTGTAATATACTCAAGCTTAACAGCTTGTTTGCTTTTATCTAGAATATTTTCAAATATTTGCTGAAACATTATTTAGGGTACTTCTGTATAGACAATACCATCTGTGTGATTGACTAGATCAGGGGTCGGCAACCTTTCAGAAGTGGTGTGCCGAGTCTTTGTTTATTCACTCTAATTTAAGGTTTTGCGTGCCAGTAATACATTTTAACGTTTTTAGAAGGTCTCTTTCTAGAAGTCTATAATATATAACTAAACTATTGTTGTATGTAAAGTAAATAAGGTTTTTTAAATGTTTAAGAAGCTTTATTTAAAATTAAATTAAAATGCAGAGCCCCCCGGATCGGAGGCCACGACCCGGACAGTGAGTGCCACTGAAAATCAGCTCACGTGCCACCTTCGGCACATGTGCCATAGGCTGCCTACCCCTGGACTAGATATTGAGGGTACCCGTAAATTCTGTAGCACCTGTGATTGGCTAGAAATGGATGGTATCTGTACGTTTGTGTGGCACCTCTACATGAGACCATGTCCTATGTCTTGTCTATAGAACAGCTGTCTGGTAGTATGGGGAAATGCAAAAACATCATCAGTATTAGCAGGCTGATTTACAGGGAGCTGTACTGGATGAGCTCATATTATCTTCCTAATTCTAGTTTCTGAAGAATCTGGGAATCGAATTAAACCACGTCTCTCCTTTTATTACCTACATGTACAGGGCACTTGACTCTTACTGGCCTCAGACTAACCCATCTGTCCGAAGTGACTCAGGAATTCACTATGAGCATCTACATCAGGGGAAAGCCCTTGCTCTGAGTAAGTGAGATTCCGACGCGGCGGTTCCTGGAAACGTGCAGTGACAAGGGACAAGGGACAGGAAACGGAGGGTTTCTGCATTCCCCACTTACAGCCGCCACCTGGCAGATCGCATTAGCGTTCCTGCTGCGGACACCAGGCGATGACATAACACTGGAGGCGGGAGCGCAAGGATCCTGCACGGCCTGAGTCTCTTCACACACGTACACCCCTAGAACTCAGCTCCCTGAGACGGGCCAGGAGCACAGCTCCCCCCGCCCCAAGCAGAACCGCGCGGGGCGGGGGAGAGACCTGCTGGCCCAGGCCACCACCTCTTCCGAAGAGCCGCTCAACCCGGCCGGGGCTCGTCGGGGAGCCAGACCGCCCTCGAAGGGGTCGGATTCAGTCAAACACTGGGCTCCTCTCACTGAGGTGAGCCAAGGACACCCCCCAAAATGGCGTCGCGCTACCAAGCACCTCCTGGGGCCGGGGCCAGGCCCTGGCCGCTCGCTGGCCTGCCTCACCCGGGGGCCTCGACCAGTGACCCCGCCTCACAGCCGCTCAGTCACGCGGCACAGCGCCCCACCCCGCACGGCCAATCCTCGCGAGACCCGGATTGGCGGGGCAGAGGCGGCGGAAGTGACGCGCAGGATGACGGCGGACTCAGGAAGTGCGTCACGGTCGCGCCCGCGGCTGGTGGGCCCGTGAGCACCAGGCGCGGGCCTTGCGAACGCCGGAGCGGGAGGTGAGGGAGGAGACGGCCGGCCGGCGTGCGCCATTTACTAATGGCTCTGGCCTTGGCCTCCGGAGCGCGGGGCCTGGCTCCCCGCCTCTCCGAGCCTGGGGGAGGGGGCTGCAGCGCCCGCGGTGTTTCCATGGTAACCGGGGGCGCAGCGCCCTGGGGATCCCATCACAGCCCCGGACCCCCAGTCGGCCCCCTCGGGGCCAGGCCGCCGCGGTTCTGCGCCTCTGGCCGGCTCATGGGGCGGGGGAGAGGCCGGTTCCTCGGGGAAGGCAGCGTGTGCGGCCCCGCTCCCTTGGGAGGCTGGGGGCATCGCGCCGGCGCAGAGAGACTTGGCGGCAGCTTGTCCCCCTCCGCGGGCGGTGACCGAGCCTCCCCCCGATCTCTGGTGGCACCGCTCGGCCTTTCTCCGGGCACAGCCACTGCCCTTCCTGTGCGGCTTCTCAGGCCCTGTCTACACAAGGGACCTGCTGCACTCCTCCTGGGAATTGAAGTATTTCTTTCCTGGGTGTGCAAAGCCTCTGCGGGGATCTGCTTTTTTCAGCTCCCGTGTGGCCCGTGGCGATTTACATTAACCTGACTCCCAATCAACTTGGGTTTTCCACCTGTGGGCGGTGGAGCCCTGAGGGTCTGCAGACTACCGCTGAGGAGTCTGCAAAAGGCTGTCCTTACCATAGAACAGTGGTTTTCAATGGGGAGGGGGGTGGACCCCTGGGGGTCCACAGACTAGGTCTAAAATGTCCAAAGGGCACTGCAGCGCCATTTGAAAATGTCTAGGGGTCTGCAAATGGAAAAAAAGGTTGAAAACCAGTGTCTTAGAGTGACTACACTACAGCGGCACAGCTACAGTGCTAGTCACTTGTCAGATTTTATACATTTCCCTTTTTAGGTGGTTTGCCCCCTATCCACTACTGGGACAAAACTGGACAGGGCTTTCTCAATATCAGTTGGGGGGATGGCATTTTGAACAGTACTTCGTCCCCACCGGCCTGACCTTGTACACATTCCGCATGTAAGGTCAGGCAGGTGGGGCTAGCAGGGCCAAGGTCATGCAGGCAGGTGCACTCACGCTGTTCATGGAAGTGCTGAAATGTCCAGTATTCTGGGAACATGTGAGTGACTACCCTGTGCTGTAGCTGTACTGCTGCAGCACCATAGCATAGATACTTCCTGCATCAATGGAAGGGTTTTTCCATCAATGTGGTTAATCCACCTGTCCACGAGGCACTAACTAGGTCTCTGGAAGAATTCTTCCCTCGATCTAGCTGTGTCTGTAGTGGGACTTAAGTCAACCTAATTATGTTGCACAGCGCATGACATTTTTCACAATCCTGAGCGAAGTAGCTAAATTGACCTCATTTTTAGGTGTAGGCCAGGCCTAAGGAGGCTACCTTTAAAGTGACATAAGAGGGTCTGTGCAGATTTTTGCACCCATTTAAACCAACAGCTTTAGTCAAATCAGTGCAACTTTTTCATGTGGATAGGGCCTTGTGCAAAGTACTTATGATACATGTGCACACTTAGGAGATTTTAAAAAGTATGAAACTTGGGACAAACGTGACCAGATCCTAGAGATTTAAAATGTTTGAGATGTAAATAGTAAAAATTTTGTAGAAACAGATCTTTGAAGTGAATAGACAGGAGGGACTCTCCCAAAGCAGGGAGACTTGACAATACTGGGAGTATTTGAAATGACCAAGTCATTTATGCTCTTTGTGTTTAACATTAAACTACATGAATCTCCCCCATGCTCTGGATATACATAACTCTAAATTGGCAGTATCAATTTATTTACAGTTTCCAATGATGGACTGCCCATTCTATCCTGCTAAATGTCCCCTAACAAACATAAATAGAATAATAAATTTGGCATATTCTGTGGCCACATTAATGGTGTGATTCTACAAAGATTGAAGTTTGTGAATAACTTTACTCCTGTGGGTAGTTGCATTGCACACATTGGACTACTTTCAAGCGTGTGCTTAGATCTTTGCAGAATTGGGCCCTAAATCCTTGTGAACTTTGTACCTATTGTAAGTAGTGACTTGCTGGCAACATTGTTGCCTAAAAATGAAATGACAATACTCTCTTCTACCATATAAGTGTAATTTCAATTGATTTTAATGAGAAGTTGCAGTATGTACATATTTAATATATACGCCTCTTGTTGTGTGCTGTAAATTATACATGATAAAGCATGCTCTTGGTTTCTATGCTTTCAGTGTGTAAGATAAAGTATGCCCAAGATAATATTAAATGGCATTGCAGTGGACTTTCCATTTCAACCATACAGATGTCAGGAGGAATACATGATTAAAGTGCTTGAGTGCCTCCAGAAGGTAAGCACTGGGAGAGGTTACAGTAAATTTCCAGCACTGGTCAGGTGGACTCCTTTGGGATCCATTCGTTTTGGGGAATGGGTGGGGGAAGGGCGATTTAGGATTTGGAGTGTCAGTGTTTCCAAAATAATTCCTTCTACCTACAATGCAGATTTTACTGTGTCAAGTGACAGGGTTTTACCTGCGATCAGGTTGAATTATAACCAGGTTACAGTGCCTGCTCTTTATAGGGCTTTCGCCCAGGATTCTATATTGTGTTTATAACACAATTTGATTCTGTCCACAAGCAGTACCAGGCCATGATATAACATTGTACCTCAAGAGGGTGAAATTTATAATATAGATTTTTTTTTTGGCGGTGGGGGGTGGGGAAGAGGTTCATAATTGTGAGGATTTCTCTGTCAAAGGGGGCCAGGTCTGAGCCCAAGAGCAAGCCCTTTTATTTATTTTTTAAAAAAAAAATCAGTTTGGTGGTTTTAAGCCAAACGAACATGAAAATAAATAGACTAGCATATCAGATGTTTTGAAGGTATTGTAACATTTAAAGGTCACAACCTACAGCTCCACCCTGCCCCCCACCATGGCTCCAGCTGGGGCTCGGGGTGCCTGTGCTCAGGTCTGCTGTCCCCAATGGCTCCTGCGCGGGGTCCGGGCCACCCAGTCTTGCCCTCCTCCACCCCACCGTCTCCGTGGCTCCTGCCAGGGCTTGGGCACCCATTTTTCAAATTGTGCGGGGCCCCTGGGCCCATGCATTAATCCACCACTGGCCCTGACTAGCAGCCAGGAGCCCCTGACTAGCAGCCAGGAGCCCCTGACTGGGGTGCTCCCAGCAGCACTGGGGAGATCGGACCTACCTCCACCTCCGGGAGCCTCCTCCAGCTGCAGGAAACTCTGCAACTGCTGCTTTCAGAGCTGGGGTCTGAAGGTAGCACGGAAGTGAGTATGGCAATCCTGCAACCCCCCTACACCAGCTTTAGAACCCCCTCATGATCCCCTTTTGGATCAGGACCCCCACAGTTACACCACCTGAAATTTCAGATATAAACATCTGAAATTGTGAAATTGACCACTTTTAAGACCCCTATGGCTGTGAAATTGACCAAAGTGAATTGTGAATTTGGTAGGGCCTTAGTTAGCTGGGTTTGCAAAGTGTGAAAGGAGAGTCTTACAATTTAAACTACTAATGAAAAAATAGCTAGTTTTTCTCCATCCTTGTCCATATACTCTCTGCTTCCCACTCTACCAGCCTTTATTTTTAATTGTACATATTTTTTAGCATGCAATTAAAAAAAAAACAATGCCAGAAATGTTATAGTGTTAAATCTTTTGGCAGAAATGTAGGTAGGGTTTTTCTTCCCTCTCTCTGAAACTTGAAAAAAGAAAACTAAATAAGTAGCCTTATGTTCATGCAATCTGTCCTTAATTTAAAAAAATGATGGTGTACGTATGGTATTATCTGCTTGGCATCTCCACAATATAGTCTTAGTGAATGTCAAACAAATAAGGAAACAGTCTCCAAAATACTGCTTATTCTTTGCCTGGAGTGCCTAAAGTAGTTTTTCTGAGATTCATGTTCTTTGTTCCACCCTATCCAAGACCTGAGCTCTTTTGTGGAAGAAGAAAAGTTTTTTTCTCCATGACACTCCAGCATTCAGCCTCACCGCAGCTGCAATGTTAATTGCTCAGTAGACCCCCACTGATGTTGGGATGTAAAAGCAGATATTTTAAACCTGTTTTATTAATGACCTTTCTTAATAGTGTTTAGACATAATTTGCCCTGGCCAGTGCGTAACCCAGGCATAAAAGAATGCAATTTGTTTTAAAACTGTAATGTTTGGTCTACAGACATAAGATATTTAAAACAGGTCATGGTCACAGTTCTATCCCTGGTGTAAACCATCTATGCTGTGTGATTCAATCTTGTGATGTGGAGTGTATGTTTAAACTTTTATCTTGCTTAGCAAATCTGTCACCATCTACAGTCTTATAATCATTTCCATTTTTAGCCTAAGGCAGCAGCTTATAATATTTTCCTTTATTTTAACCTAAAATTTGTCATGTGTTCAGCAAAGTATGGAGAATGTTTGTGCTAATTAAAGGATAAAATAGTCCATGAATCTGTGTTTTAGGTTGAACTCCACTGACGGGGGTCAGTGGAACTCTGAAGAAGTGGTTTTTTACCCACGAAAGCTTATACCCAAATAAATCTGTTAATCTTTAAGGTGCCATCAGACTCCTCGTTTTTGTGGATACAGACTAACACGGCTACCCCTCTGATACTTGACTGGGGTAAAAGCTCTTACAGCTTGTACCTCTATGTGGCAGCTTTTACAGGCTTATAAGCATGTACATATACCTTCCACTAGAAACACATATCATGCTACATAAATCTGTACAGTAATGTGGTTATTCTTTTCCTGGGAAAATACTGTACTATAAGGTGATCAGTGCTAGGCAAATTTCTGAGTTGTCCCCAGATTTTCCTCCCTTCTCCCTGTCTTTCTCAACATTAAAGAAGGTGAATGGTATTTTGGAGAGTCCAACGGGTACAGGGAAGACATTGTGCCTCCTCTGTGCCACTCTGGCTTGGCGGGAGCATTTTAAAGATACCATCTCGGCACGGAAAATTGCACAGCGAATGAATGGAGTGGAACTCTTTCCTGACAGACCCCTGTCGTCCTGGGGTGATGCTGCTAAAGATGCTGAAATCCCAGGTAAATGTCCCAGCAAACAGGCTTTGAGTGTTATACTTGGTTGGGAACCTTAAAAGAATGATAGGGGATAATTAGTATTTCTTTTTCTTTTATCCTTGTCATGGATAAACAGCTAAATTAGCATTATTAACAGCTAAAGCATTATTTCATACTTAACATTTACTGATGTAAATCTAAAGATGCCCCAACTATATCCACTTAACTCATTTCCTGTAGGTGAATAGTTGGATTGTAGAATTCCTTGCTGTCTCCATAAGACACACTGTTACCATAGCACCAGCTAGGGAAAGCAGGCTAATGATATCTTTAGTTCTTCCTTCTGTTTAGTACTATTTTTTTTTCTTTTTTCTCCCTTTGGCAGCTTATTACACTGATGTTCCTAAAATAATTTATGCCTCCAGAACCCATTCTCAGCTTACTCAGGTCATCAGTGAGTTAAAGAGCACAGTCTACAGGTAAATACACAGTAAGAAAACGCTTTTCAGTCAGAGTAAAAGGGTAGAAACCCAATCATTTCAGGGATTATTTGAATTGTGTTGGATGACTACATATCTGATGATGTATCCCTTGGAATGCAATTCTCATAATACAGATGGATGGAAACTGAATTTCTCTGACTCATTGTGTAGCTTTCCCCCATGCTGAGGATTGTGCTTCCCATTCCTCTTCCTTTTCTCACTCCTATCCCAACGTTTCCTATATATAATCCCCTTTACTTCAAAAGTTCCTTTGAAAAAGTGTGGTTTTCTAAATGGTTTTCCAGTCAAGCCTGTACACTCTTTTGTGTATGAAAAGAAATGTGCTTTATATTTTTCTTCAGGGAGAGATGGATTTTTCAGTTTATCTGGGTTAATAGAATATTTTGCTTGCATTCCTGCCAATGGTGCTGTTTCATGTAGCTCCATGGTTCTGTTTTTTGTAAATTTGTCAGTTAGTAACCACTTGAGTATCTGTATGGATATATCTTTCCAATGAACAAAGCTATTTTGAATGCTTGCCTTCAGCCACAGCTTCTGCAGTAAATTATTATTAATCCAATCTCCCTGCTATCTCAAAAATAGGTTACTATGTGAGAGGGTTCTTTTTTAGGTCCGTGGTATTTAGATGTGGGATGCTGTGCCATTATAATGGGATCTAGATTTTGTGGGGGTGCTTTTGAGAGACTTAACCAAAGCTACTATTGATTACTCCCTGCCCCAATCAAAATAATGTAATTAATGCATATTTAAGATTGATAATTTATTGCTGCTCCAAAAAAAATTACTGTGATGTTATAGATGAGAAATGTAGCTGTTGAAAAGCCTTGAGATTCCCAAATTTCTGACACCCACTTTTATTCTCCCCAGCCAGCTTTCACATTTGAAATACTTGACTCAAGCTAGCGACATGTGTTCAAAAGTCTGTTTCTCTCACTTGTCCCCCCTCCTTTTTTTTAAAAAAAATATAATACCAGCTATTTGTGTGTTTTGTTTAAATAGGCCAAAGGTGTGTGTGTTGGGCTCCAGAGAGCAGCTTTGTATTAACCCTGAAGTTAAGAGGCAGGAGAGTAACCACATGCAGGTAAGAATACAACAATGAAGTTGTGCACAGCTCAGACATGTAAGTGATCATATCTTGGCTTTAAGGAATGTAACTCCTAACACTGAAATTCATTACAATCCTTGGCAAAACTCAGAAGTATTAGTTGACCATACAGTTGGAATACTATAGAAAGTTTGTATTCTTGTCCTGCTCTGTTAGTGAAGAATTAAATTCTGGGATTTACCTTTCCAAGAGGGGCTGTGACTGATGAGAGCATGTGAATTCATTTTCTGCATTCAACTTCCAGTCCTGCCACTTGCTTGCCGAGTGACCCAGGGCAAGTAGTTTAAAATGACACCATCAATTTAAAAATCATGCTCCTGATTGAAAATGTTTTACTTGCTGTTGTCACATGTAATGTTAAGGACTACCATCGCTGAAAAAAGACTAATGGGAAAAAAATAACTGAGTAATCTGTCACTTTCCCCCTGTTTGTTTGGATGTTTTACATAGCAACAGGGAAGGGAAGACCACTGAGAGGAAGATGTGATTGTAAAACTGCAAAAATTGGCCCAGGGATTTTTAGGCAAGTGTAGGCCCTGCAATTATATTTGATTCCTTACCTGAAATTGACTAAATTTAAAGTGGCTGGTGTCCCTTTTCTCTCTGCCTTAGTTTCCTTATTTTTAAATTGGGTTCAATACTACTTCCCTTACATGGTCTAATGTATGTAAGGCACTTAGGTCTTTATATGAAAGGTGCTGTAGAAATTCAACATACTGGTCATGCTCAGAGGGTTTTTTCCCCTTTTTCTTTGGCAGGACAACTTGTTGGTATCCCCCTATTTCATTCTCGTTGTTAATGTTCTGGTATGCATTGCTTCTAGCTTGGTGCTCAAAGGGCATGCTGCATTTCTGCAGCCCCTCTTGGTAGCTGAATAAAGGGGCAGTATTAGAACGGTCTCAGAGGGAGGTTTGGCTGCTTCTTCAGGCAGGTGGATGTCCCTGGGGAGGGGACCTATCTGTGGGAAGTATGGAGGCTTAACGATGGATGTCCAAGAACAATCCTAGGAGATGGAGAAATTTAGGAACAAATGGCAGCCTTATTATGAAGCCAGTGAAGCCACATGTTTCATAAGCTTTGGATTATAACCTGATCCTCCATCTTTCTGGGGTTGGGATAGATGCTGCACCATGATCACTATCTGTAGAAAATGTGAGAAGAAAAGGGATTGTTTCTTTAGAGAAACCTTTCCCCGTTTCTTCTTCTGCTGAGCTGGTGTCACTGAATATGTTCATTTACCCTGCCTCTCCCTCCACAGCCTTGGGCCAGCTGTGCCTTTGTGCTCTGAAATGTGCTTTGTCTTGCAGATCCACATGTGCCGAATGAAAGTGATGGCTCGTACTTGCCATTTCTATAATAATGTGGAGGGTAAGTTTGGCTGTGGAGGCAATGCCCTGATTTTGGGCAGAGAGATGCCTGGCAGGTGGATGGGGAAGTTGAAAAGGAATGAGAGAATCCATCAGCACCTGAAATTATGCATTTACGTTTACTTTGAATAGGTTTTTAAGCTAATGCTCAGGAAAGGTACAGGATTGATACCTCTGAAGGCTGAAATCCTTTTAATTTGTCCACAAAACAGAGCAAGAGCAACAGCAGTGCAAATTATCCATATCATCCCGGCAATATGCTTCACCCCTGACCTGGTGAGGCCCTTCTAGGAGTGAGAGTGTATTTTGTTCTACGTGCCCATTCAGCTCTTGGCCTCTTTGCTGTGGCTGCTAGCAATTGAGCTAAATGAGAAAGTTGGTTTTGGGATTTGGATCAGGCCACAAATTCATTTTCATGTTAGCCACCAAACAGTTGTCAGCACTACTGAACTGCAACTCAGCAGACAGCCAGCATGCTACATGATACACAGTGTGAGGAAGCTGGGAGGAAGTAGCCAAGGAGTCTGCTATTGTGGGACGACAGCCCCCTTGTCTTCAAGTGCAGATGGTTTTAAATGTCCTTGCACAACCCCCATTCAATAAACTATATTGTGCTTATTGTATCCTCTGAAGGATGATGGGCTGGGTTAACTGTGCTGGGGTTCAAACCTGTGATTCTGTATATTTTAAGATGACGCTTGGACCAGTAAACTGTCCTCCTGAATTTTTACTAATATGTACGCACACAAACAGTTCTTCAGCGCAAGACCAACTTAAGGAAAGGATAGCAGTTCCTCTTGCCTGTGTGAATTATAAGGCATTCAGGTCATTGCATTTTGGGCTGCAGGAACTGAGCAAACCAGAACTTAGGTTAGGACTACACCATTGAACCAAATTATGGCACCAAGATGTGTATTAGCTCACAAACTATCATCTACACATGTTGTGACTTACTATGAAAAATGTAATTAAGAGTTAAATCAACAGGTGTTCACATTTTCTTGGAGTTTGTCCTGGAATTTGGAAGCTGCAGGGCCAGATTTCATAAAATAATAGAAATTAAAGATGGAAAAGGACCTGCTAGGTCACATCTAATCCATCCCAAGAGGGCCAGTGCAGGATTGTTTCTTGCAATATGGACATTAGGGTAAAATCAAACACTGTTTATAAAACAGTTCTCTGTGGAGTGGATGGAACAAAATACAAAATTATTGACTGAAATCTGCAAATGCTAATGTGTGTTTGTCTGAAGCTTGTGCATCGAGGAGTAAATAACAGCCAGAGCACTCGATGCTGGTGGAGCTACAGCGCAGCTGGCTCTAGATTATCACACAGAGAATAACCTCAGGCCTTCGTTTCAATCCAGGGAATCAAGTCAAGAGACTTTGATAGAATCCAGTGAATGTGGAGCGAAGTACAGTCCCCACATGTGATTATGTTTATGTAATTATTTGCTTCGATTTCTGTAACTGTTCGTTTTCTCCTTCACAGAGAAGAGTACAGAGAAGGAACTGACCAACTCCATCTTGGATATTGAAGATTTGGTTAAAAATGGAAACAAGCACAGGTAAAATTCCTCACTGTCCTCCTTGTTCTGGGGGATGCATTTGTATGAACTTGACACACCTAAAAGTTCCAGAGGAGCATCAATGACAAGAGTTGAGTAGTGACATGTTGTGCAAACAACTCTCAAGAAATCCATCTCTGTGCTGAGGCCTTAATGCGTCTTCCTAGAGCTGATGGTGTATTTGAGTCCTGATCTGCTGCAGAGACCAAATACTGATCACAGTCAGGCATACCCAAGGAGGAACTGCTGACTATGCAGGTGATGTGGTGGTTTTATGAGGTGGATGAGACCACAAAATCTCTTACCACTAGAGATTTAATGATCTAATCGAGCATTGAATTCTGGTTTTCAGGGGAGAAAGATTAGTGCATTAATCGCCAAGCCACCTCATTTTTCTCCTGTTTGGTATCTTGATCTGTGTTTTGCTGGACTGCACAGTTAGGTATTAAGTCTGGCATTCCTTTTTACTGAAGTATAAATAAGAAGGGCCGACATGGATAAAGCGAGGCATCTGCCTTACGATCTAGTGTTCCAGTCCATTAAAAAGCTGATTAGAAACCTTTGAGAGCCTGAAACATAATAAATGAAGGCAGAGTGCACTTTAATCTTTCTGTGGATATTGTTTTATCGTTCATACTTTTTTTTAACAGAGTTTGTCCTTATTATCTATCTCGGAGCCTGAAGCAGCAAGCAGATATTATTTTTATGCCTTACAACTATTTACTAGACTCAAAGGTAACATTTTTATTTTTAAATTCAAATGTTTTTTATTGATCTTTTTTATCAGATTTTAGTGGATATGCCAAAAAGAATGTGCATAGCAAGCAAATTCCTGGGGTGGTACACTTCAAAACTAACTAAAACACTGCACAGAGTACATGAGGCAAAACTTCATAACCCAATTCAAATCAAGAACCTTAAAGACGGTTCACTTGCACATCTTGCTCTTTGAATTTCCTTGTCCCCGACAATTAAGGAGTGTGGTTTTTTTGGTTTTAATAGGAGCTCAGTATCATTCAGTCAGTGGAATTCACCCTGCAGGGCACAAAATTCCCTTATGTTGTTTGTGTTGGTCAACCATAATGAAAACTAAAATATATCCTGACAGTCTTTTTGCCACTTGTGGCATACCTTGAAATAAGTATCTTTTGAAGAGTTACCTTCATGATGGTAAGAGACCAATCTATGCTATTTACGTGCGGTATGAAAAGTGATGTTTGTTTACATTTAAATATTAAAAAGATGCCTGTGCAAGGCTCTAGGTGCTCTAACATTCAATTCATATTATGACATATCCTCAGCAACTTTGTACGATCTGGCAGGCATCTCAAAAACAGCTCCTTTCCACCCCTCTTTTGGCCCAGGACACATACCCTCAGTCGTCTTCAAAAATCCTATTGAATAGATGTCTTTTGCAGCATGACCAGAACGTCACCAAATGTGGGCAATTTCAGATCAAGGTAGAAAGCAATTTCCAGAGTTCCAGGGCCCTCACAGGCAATGCTGTGCCCGTAGTCTCCTCTCTTTATAACGATGGGAATCCAGCTTGAGGCATCTCTGCTGACTGCAGTTGTTATAGTATGGAGCGAAAAGAGAGGCAGTCTTTCAGATAGGCAGTCCCCAGGCCATTCCATCTTAAACTCGACATAGAGATCAGTGGGTTGCCAATGCAGATCCCAGAGCACTGATGTCTTGTGCTTCCTGCAAGATGCTCTGTTCAATAAGAGAATGTCTGTTGCTTACTTATGTAGTGCCTTCATAGAAATCTAGGGCCGGAAGGGACCTCAAGTGATCATCAGGTACAGCTCCCTGTGCTGAGGCAGGACTAAGTAAACCTAGACCATCCCTGAGAGGTGTTTGTCTAACCCAGGGATCTCAAACTCAAATCACCACGAGGGCCATATGAGAACTAGTAAATTGGCCCAAGGGCCGCATCACTGAAACCTTTTCATACAACGATACAAAAATATAGTCAAAAATGAAAAAAATGAAGGGTAATATAGTATTATATTAAAAGTCAATGTATTACCTTTTTAAAAACTAATGCAAAGAGAGGTTTTAATAAAATATAAACACTCAGTAATGTTTAGAGCTTGGCTGCCAGTGGAGTCGGCGCCTATGGTGGACCGCAGGAAATAACTCCGCGGGCCGCATGTTTGAGACCCCTGGTCTAACCTGTTATTGAAAACCTTCAATGATGACAGTAATTCCACAACCTACCTTGGTGCAACCTATTCCGGTGCATAACTATTCTTATAGTTAGAAAGTTTTTCCTAATATTTAACCTAAATTGCTGCAGATTAAGCCCATTATTTCTTGTCCTATCTTCAGTGAACACTGAGAACGATTTATCCCCATCCTCTTTGTAAGAGCCCTTACCATATTTGGAGACTGTTATCAGGTCCCCCTCAGTCATCTTTTCTCAAAACTAAACATGCCCAGTTTTTTTAACCTTTCCTCACAGGTCAGATTTTCTAAAGCTTTTATCATTTTTCTAGCATTCCTCTAGACTCTTGTCAAGTTTGTCCGCATCTTTCCTAAGGGTAGATGTCCAGAACTGGACACTACTCCAGTTGAGACCTCACCAGTGCTAAATAGAGCAGGCTGGCCTGAAGGCTGTCGCAGAGTATCAAAGTGTGCTAAAGATGAAGAGGATATTAGGAAATGAATTGACTGAACTTTATAATTGTACTGCACATAATACTGTGGGTGTGTTCTCTTTCTGCAAAGATGACAAACAAATATACGTAGAAAATACTAACAACAAAAAGAGAGATTGGAATGAATTATAAGTTAATGCATCCCTTCAGGTGTTAGTGTTATCTTCTTTCTTATGCATGCGAGTGTCTCTCACTTTCATTTTTTGGCCCCCAAGCCCACTCCTTCACAAGACAGACTGCTATTATACATAAGCTGGACCCATGAAGTTCTCTAACTTTCAGCACAGGTGTATAGCCGTGTTCTTACCTCTAGAGGACACATTTATTATCTCCATTTCAAGAGACTATGTTGCAGTGTAAGCAGCCAAAACTGTTTTGCTTGCCACATTCCATAGTGAATTATATCCCATCCAAACTCTCTTATGGTCCATTTCACCAAGCTGTGTCTGAAGGCAGTGTTGCTATCTCACCCATGTCCCCTTTGTTTTTGCTTTTAGAGCCGGAGAGCACACAACTTAGATCTGAAAGGGACTGTGGTAATACTCGATGAAGCTCACAATGTGGTAAATGATTTTTCCCCCCCCCCACCATTTCCCCTTCCCCACCCAAACACAAAGTCTGGCCCTTGCAGGTTACTTGTAACCAGGCGAAGGCTACAGTAGAAGAAATTATTTCAGCTGCTAGTATGATCAGGTTAGAAAGGTGGTTAAGTATACATTTGCGACTCCATCTGTGTTGAAGTAGGTTTGTGTTCTGCGTGAATCTTGGCATTAGCTAAACCAATATCTGTAGCAGTACACCTTCCACTCTCCATCTATAGTTGTGTGATCAATTAGGAAGCCAGGATTCTGATATTGCCCCCAGTCTTCTTCTGTCATGGGCTTCACATTTCTGGTAGTGATTGAATCCCCAATTTCTGATATCAAGGAATTAAATAGATGCAACACAATCAGTGCAGCTTCTTACATTGTGTCCTTCACTGAAAATGGATTGGATATAGAGCAAAGAGAACACATGTGACAGCGGTGATACTCAGATGGAGGCTCGTAAGCCGCAAGTGGGTCTTTAATATGTCTCCTGCGGCTTTTTGCAGCACATGATATTAAAACTGTGTGATTTGATTATTAACTAGTCTAAGTTATTGACCAATCAGGATGCCTTTACTATGTTATTAACCAATTGTGGTTGATAAAATAATAATACTTGGTCAGTCATTTTGCTGTGGGAATTATATATACTTAATATGTCCCCTGTCCTACTGTTTATATATAGTACTGTAGTAAACGAAACAATGAATTCACACTACTATGGCTCTTTTGGGTAATGTTGATTGTTGATTTGGCTCCTGAAGGACTGAATATCACTGCATTACATGTAAAACGTTTACATAATGACGAAGTAGGATGAATTATTCAAACCAGTGATTAAGCCTAGTGAGCACACAGACCTACTCAGCAGTTTATACTCACTGCTAGATACTGAAAACCTATCTGAAAGACCTACATTTACAGTACAGCAGAGCCCCCGAGTAATGCTGTGCTTGGCAGAACTGTTTATTTACTGTTCGGTGCAAGAGTTTCTTGCACAGCCTTATCGCTTCTGAGCCAGGCTTTCCTGAAGCAATCCTGGCAGATCTTTGGATCTGCTGGCAGCTGGCACCAGGGATTTAACCCCTCCTCTGCTGGAAAGTGCAGGTAATCAGTTTCCTATGGAATGTTGTTCAAATGACTGCAGAATCAGGAAATTGCTAGGTACTTCATTTGGCAAGCAGCCCTGGAGCACCTGGCTTGTTTCTTGTATAATTGGTGATTAGAAGTAAAGAAGTGATTATTAGTGAAGAAATTGAACAGTTCTTGCCATAGTAGTCTGGTCCAGTTCTGGTTTTTCAGGTGTTTGTGTTGCAGTTGGGAGAGATGTGGAATTTTATTTGCTTACTGAATAACTAACCAGATTTGATCATTCTGGTTCTTATTTTCAAAATCTAGACTGGATGTGTTTCTAAATGATATGCTCTATTTCAAATGGGAATTAATTCAGGGAAGTCTTATGGCCTTTGTTGTATAGTAGGTCGGACTAGATGATCACAATGGTTCCTTCTGGCCTTACAATCTTTGAAGTGCCCAGCACACCCAGGGCAGTACCAGAGTGCAAATAACTATAAATTCTGTATTTTCTTGGAATTTCAGGAGAAATTGTGTGAAGAGTCATCTTCTTTTGACTTGACTCCCTATGACTTGGCTTCAGCCATGGATGCTATAAATGTGGTACTGGAAGAACAAGCCAAAGTAGTTCAACAAAATGAAATCCATGCTGAATTCAATATGGAGTTTGCCAGCTCAGGTGTGTTGATAGCTGGGGACTAATGGTTTGCAAGAGATGTGGGGGGTGGCAGTGTCAACAAATCTGGAAAATAACTGTTTCCCTTAGTCAGTCCCTGAAATGTCAAATCTGGATGGTGGATAGATGAACTTTCTACTTGGCCAATATTGTTGCTGTTCTAACCTATGGTAACCAAACACATCAAGGTTTAGCCAAACCTTTTAGCGTGAGGTAAGGAATCAAGGAGGAGAAAAGTAAATAGAATACAAAAGATGTAGTTGTATGAACACTTGAGTCTAGCCTTCAAAAACTGTAATATCCAGAAAGGCAGTCGGCAACAATAGTCTCACTTGGTGAAATGAAAAATGCAAGTTGAAAAATTAATGTGAGAAAGTTGGGATTAAGTTAAGAAACAGTTTCCTCAAATGCTGAACACTTCATCTAATCCCTGTGCAATTAGGAGTGAACTGTTTTTCCTTCTCAAACAGGGCTTAGCATGGAGCTTGAAGATATAGCAAAGATAAAGAGTAAGTACCATTTATTCTGTGTTAAATTATCTCAACAAAATTGCTATTGATACAATAGGAAAGAAAGTTGCTCTGGGAAGTGATGGTAAATCAACCTCATGCAGTCTTTCCATGACACACTTTGACATCTGTCAGGCACATAGTTGAAAGCTTCGTATGGGAGGGTCTTCTATTTATTTTAGAGAGAAATTTTGTCAAGTGTTCTGGTCCTTTGAGCATTCAGCCTTTTTCAGCATAGCTGAAAGGTTTGTATAGCTGGCAGAAGAATGCCTCCTACAGCTTGTCATTTTCACCATTACAAGGACTTTCCAAATGTTGTAATCCATCTCTCTTTTGGTGGTGCATTGGTTGTACCACTCTGCTTCAATGACAATTCTGCCAGCCAACAGCCGAATTTGTACTAAAGAGTTTGCCCTTAAATAACATTTTTCATCCCACCATAAAAGAATACACGTTGGAATAGAAAAGAACTTTGCAGGCAATAACAGGGCAGCTTTTTGAAAATAGATCCAATAGCACCTTGATTCTGGGAACACTTCCACGGTGTTTGAGGAAAAATGGTTGATTTGCAACCCCTGCAACAATGATCTGTCTTCTGATTGCTCATGTTGCCTGGGCAGTGCGAGGAGAGTTTGAGATCTGTAATTCTGGATTATGGCATTAGGAAGTAAGTACAATGGAAATCCTGATAATGTTTTAAAACTCAGCAGGCCAGGAAACTTCAGGGTCCCATACATTACCAAAGTGGCTCCAAGACTGTGTTAAACGGGGGATTTTGAATATTCTTGTTGCCAATAAATATTTTCAAATTCTTAGTTCCAGAGTTCTGTCCTACAACTTCAAATTAATCACAGAAATTACTCGGCATGGTCTAGACAATATTTAAACTGTTCGGAAGAGCTGTTCATATTGCTGTTTTTGCCTGTTCGTGGGGCTCTCACTTAATCAGAATACTTCCTCCTAATAAGCCAGCAGGAGATCACCAACAGTAGTTCAGAGAGTCATGGAATAGTGGCATGTAAAATCTCAGTTTACAGTGTAATTGGATGTCCTCAGTATAAAGTTCGCTGTTATGAACAGGCAGTATGGGTCAATGGATAGAGCACTGGAGTGAGACTCTGGGGAGACATAAGTTCTATTCCTGGCTCTGCCACTGGCCTGTGGGGTGACCTTCAGCAAGTTGCCGCCACGTGCCTCAGTTTCCCCATCTGTAAAATGTGGATATTGACCTCCTTTGTAAAGTGCTTTGAGATTTACTGATAAAAAGTGCTATAGACGAGCTAGGTATTATTATGCCTTGTTTCTCTTACCTGTTAGTTATCCATGCTCCCATAACCCTTATCTCCTAGGCTCAGCTATACAAGAAGGGTGACCTTTCACTGAATTAAAGAGGTGCTTAGGAAGAGAAATTTGCAAAGGTGTCAGAGCGAGTGAAAGATTGTGTATTTATTAAAATCTCACATAGTAGCCAATTCTCTTAGCTGTGAGAATCCCTTGTAAATGCAAGGAAATAGGCAAACATACATATATTCTACTCTCCTACATAGATTATATCTCACAGGGATGTTGTGAGGCTTAATTAATAAATGCTTACTAAGGACTTTTGGGTGATAGGTGCTCTATAAATATAAGGTCAGTATAAATGTTTAGAAGTTTTAAAAATTAAACATTTGAAATAACGTAGAATTTATATTTCAGCAGTTTTTAAAGTATCAGATTGGTTACACAAACAGGATAATAGCTAGGTTTAGGGGGAGTAACTAGGTGACTATCTTTGTAACAAAGGCCATTCGAAAGAGCTCATTTAGATGAGTTCTGAATTTTTCATTTACTGTAACTTGAACTATTTTCTCCTTTGATTGCCTTAAAGGAATTCTTCTTCAACTGGAAAATGCTATTGATGCTGTGCAGCTGCCAGCTAATGGAAATGGAGTCACTAAAGAAGGGAGGTAGGTGCCAATTGGTCCTCTGAGATTGTATTATCCTCATTAGTGTGTCTGTATGTTAGGAGAAGACTTCTGGCCTAATGAGACTGTCTCCAATGTGAGTTTCTCCTCCAAAGTTCCATATGAAAGTAACACCATGCTCTGAAATAGGAAGCCTCCGGGACAGCAAGTAGCAATAAGTGTTTAAAAGGAATACTAGCTGTTAACATTAGTAATATTACCCTCGCTCTGGGAACCAGCTTTTATTACGTAACTGTTGCTGTACACACAAAGTATATTCAGTGGGTCCCCATAAAACGTTCCCCATTGTACTTGCTTACTTTCATGGTATTTCAGTAATTTATGTTTTTAAACTCTGAAGAGCATTTCAGCCTCAGATTATACTAATTATGAAATCTATCAAATGTGACCCTAAATCAGTTGACCCGATGCCTTTAGGAATAGTGAGTAGTTTGTTTATTATATGATGCTTTGAATACAGTATTTATCCTACTGTGATTGGGATTTTGCCATTTAGCCTCTCACTATTTAGTAATGGCAAGGTCCAACCATGTTGTAAGTTGGAGACCACAGCTCCTATAAAAATAGTAAGTTAAAGTTTGGAAGGTCTGGCATGGAGCGTGTGGGTGAATAATTGGGTATGTTGAACTGGATGATGGTCTTTATTTGTTTCTGTCAAATGCTGGCTTGTGAAATATTGATTCATATTAAGGTACCAGTGTAACTATGTTCTGGTTGAGGTACTTCAGGCTCTACAGAACTGTTTGTAAACCAAAGGAAATTGTGTGTTGTAATAAGGTGTGCATGAAAAGTAATTGCAAATGATATGGTGGTGAAGGTCATTGGGCTTTCAAACAAAAATATCCCAGCATTATCTCAGTTAATCTTGTAACAAAGTAGTTACTACTTTTATTTACCCTTATTGCTCATGAAGAAGGGAATACAGTGAACTACAAGGGCAAGGTATTGCTGTTATTAAATAATGTAGGGTTATTTGCAAGGTTTGTCCAATTGTATTTTTCTTCTTGAATTGCAGCTACATCTTTGATCTGTTTGCAGAGGCCCAGATCACATTTCAAACCAAAACCTCCCTCCTGGAGTCGCTGGAACAGATTGGACAATTTCTATCAGGCCGTAAGTGTAAGCCTATCACCATGGCTACTGTGTATAGTTCTGTAAGTTATAGATGATGGCAAATAGAAGCTTCCATATTTTGGGGGCATAGATGAAAAAGGGAGAATGAGTGCTGTTCACATAATGTTCTTCCTCTATTCCCTTTGCATGGGAGCAACATTAATTGTGCCATAGGCTTGTGAAAAAGCAGTTAAGTGTCCACCCCTCACCTCTGTCATAGTTTCAGCAAGTGGAAAACTGACAATATGAAAATTGTTTATTCTCAAATACCTGTTTACGTGCATAGTCTCAAAGTGCTTCACTGATATCAGTAAAGTGATTTTGCAGAACTATATATGCTACCTTCTTAACTGGGCAGTAATACTCTGTGGGAGATGGTCAGGTGCCTGTCCGGGGCAGGAAGCCTACTACTCCTAGAAGGGAAATGGCATGAAGTTCCCTTTTGAAATACCTGATAAACAGCTAGTATTCATTATTTCCAAAACTCCAGACTCTCAGTGTAGAGAACCTCCATTGAGATTTTGTCATTGATTATTAATGTATGCGAGGGGTATGAAAGCTAATTTACATTACAGCTTCTCAGTGCAAGGTGGAGATGGGACAAAATATTATGAAATCAAGTCATGCTCTCGTTGCACACCAAATTGTGCTGGCAATGTGCTGGTTTCATTTATTTTTTGTTATCCAATGATCTTTTTAAGCCACTTTATTAATAATCGTGGTAGTGAGTGAGATGTGGATGTGTGCAGTGCACATTTGTGTGTGTTTGTGCACCCTCAGGTATGGGTATATATACATATGTGCATTTGTCTACATAAAAAGTTAATATACTGTCCTCTCTAGGTACTGGGATATTTACCAACACAGCTGGATTACATAAACTTTCAGACATTATTCAGGTAAATAATTCTGTGCTGTTTCCTCGTTATAATTCTAAAAGATTGAAAAGGCGGTGGAGGATGTGGAAAGACACCAAAGGGGTCTTTTTTCTCTTTGATGTGTGTTTAACTCTTAAGCATTGATGGGAGTTGGCATGCTATTGAGGGAAGAATTTCTACTTGACTGTAGACTCAAACAGAGCTGCCTCCATGTGGCTTGTAGTTTGGTAGTGTGTTTCAGCAGAGATGTCATGCCTTTCACTGTAAGCATTAAGGTGTGAGTATAGCTGTTCTGGTTAGTTTTCTCTATTGAGAAATTGCTTCTACCTATGTAATTCAGTGGGGCATATGGAATATGGGTGAGAATCTACTTAAAAACCATCTAAATCGACACTATTCTAAATTTCCTCTGAATACAGAGAATAGTCTCTAAAGGAAATCTCTTTGTGAGTTTCATTTCTTAACTTCCAGGACCAGACTTTCTTGGCATCTTGTGGACTGAAAGTGCGTTTACAGGAAATACAGAACTGTTTTGTGGCATTCAGAAGCCAGCTATAAAAGAGTTAGGCAGCTGTGTACTTCTGATATTTGACATAGTAGGAAATAAGGGAAAGTGAAAATCTGTTGATATTTCTCTGCACTATGATGAGATGGGGAGAGGCAATCTTAAACATTCATATATATAAACGTCCCTTTTAGAGGTGTCAGATTAAAGTATGATTCAGTTGTTTCTAACCTCCACCAGGAGGAGCTGGATCACTGAGTTTTTCAAATAGCATGTTCAGCCAGCAGTATTTGATTAGAAGAGATATTCCCATGAAAGAGTAAGCTGCAGGTGGCGGGGGGGAGGGGGGGAAGAAGGGAAATGGAGATAATCTTAACTCTGTTCTTTTGATTTATTTATTGAACGTAAGGAACTTTTAAAATAGAACACCTATATACAGTGTTTTACATCTGCAGCTCAATAATACATTTAAAGAACATGGTTGAGTACACTGCATACAGTCTCCCTCCTGTTGCAGGACTAGAAAATATAAATATGTCTTTGAGGAAGGAAGTGGTTGCAAAGAGCTTAGAGGATACTGTGGACTAGTGAACTGAAGTTCATGTCCTAGGTGACCTCTGAATTTGGCCAACACTCTTGTTCCGAGCTATATCGACAAAGTACGCAATGACGTTTGGAGAGCTGAGAGGTCAAACTGAATAGCATCATAACTGTAATGCTTTCATTTTGGAACAGTTGCTGACATTTCGGATGGGGGTCACTTTGTTTCCAGACTTTGACGATTTCAGGGCAGTCTCCTCGATTGAGTCACTCTATGTCAAATTTAATTGGAACTTTCCCTGAAAGCTGATAGTGAAATTTGACTGAGCACTCTCCCAACTTTTTCTTTTCCTTTTGGATCAGAACAGATTTTCCTCTGGTCTTTCATAGAGAAGTGGTGATAATCATTACAAAGATTTGCATACATGTCTTGCTGCTTCGTTCTTGCTCATTGCTCTATTGTTTAATATATAGAAATCATTGATAAATTCAGTGTCAGGATTTGGACATCCAGGTAGAGATGCAAGAAATAAATTCAGATTGATGAATGACACTTAAACTAAACGAAAAATAAATGAAACCAGTGACCCTGTATAGTCAGTAGTTAGCCTACTCCCACCTTCCACTCCAATGACCCTGAGGACTGCTCCAGTTGTTTGTGACCCCCTGACTCCCTCCATTCTCTGTAGCTCTATGGACTTTCCCTAATGGCTAGTAGTCCCCCTCAGCAGTTAACTTTCACTCTTTTTACTCAGAAAGCATGTGCCACACAGGCTCTTTCCTGGGAGAAGATGCTGCTTGTAAATGTAAACTAAATTGTAGGAAGCTCAAAAGTGCCAGAAATAATAGTAAAGACAGGCAGGAGGGGGATAGGTAAAAGCTAGCTGTCAGGGGGGAGTTGCATGGGGGATAACAGAAACATTTAACAAATTCTGTGAAATTCACTTTTTCTGAAAACTGAACTGGATAACTATATGCACTGCTCCGCATTTGGTAACAGCATAAACCACTTTTTTAATGTGCTTTTTAATTACCAAAGCACCTTAATATGTTAACGGCTTTCTAATTCAAATGGCCTCCCTTGTATTTTCTGTCTGTATATAGTAGCAGTTAATTTTTAATTTTTTTATTTTTTAAAAAAATCTGGGGAGGACAATATGTCAGTCTGCAATCTCCCTTCTTGACAAATACTTTATATGACTGTTACTTACTTTCCTCTTTACTGGGAATAATGTTACATTTTGTAGGCTCCAGCATTCCCTATAATTACACCAGATACTACGCTCTTAAACTTCTTGCTCAGTGGCACACACCATCAGGGGTTTGTTCACCTGCACATCTACCAATGTGATGATATATGCCGTCATGTGCCAGCAATGCTCCTCTGTCATGTACATTGGCCAAACCAGAAAGTCTCTGTAAAACAATAAATGGACATACATCTGACATCAGGAATTATTCAAAAACCAGAAGGAGAACACTTCAGTCTCCCTGGATACTCAATAACAGACTTAAAAATGGCAATTCTTTAACCAAAAACCTTCAAAAACAGACTCCAATGAGAAACTGCAGAACTGGAATTAATTTGCAAACTGGACACCATCAAATTAGGCCTGAATAAAGACTGGGAGTGGATGGGTCACTACAAAAACTAATTTTCCCCTGCTGATACTCTCACCTTCTTGTCAACTGTTTGAAATGGGCCACCTTGGTTACATTGGCCTCATTAGCTCTACAGAAGTGATTTACACCACTTGTCAACTGTTGAGAATAGCCCACTTCCACCTTAATTGAATTGGCTCGTTAGCACTGACCCCCCCACTTGGTAAGGCAACTCCCATCTTTTCATATGTTGTGTATTTATACCTCCCTACTGTATCTTCCACACCATGCATCTGATGAAGTAGGTTTTAGCCCACAAAAGCTTATGCCCAAATAAATTTGTTAGTTTCTAAGGTGCCACAAGGATTCCTCGTTGTTTTTGCTGATACAGACTAACACGGCTGCCCCTCTGAAACCTGAAATATTGCTGTTTCCAAGTGATGTACCTGAAATGCGCTTTGTCGCCTGTTCTTGGATCATTTGACAGCATTCAAGTAGTTAATGTGTCTTCACTTCACTGATGATTCTTGGAAACATAAGCGGAATAGTGAATTTCCCAATAACTGTTTATTAGTTTTTCCATCAAGAATTGCATGCTTTGGCAGCTGAATAAACTCTCCCCCTTCTTCTAGAGTTGGAATTTGGCAGGAAGGGATGCTCCTGTTTTCTATTCTGTATTTTTCTAAGAAAAAATAACTAGCTTCATACAGCAGAATAGACAGCTCATTCATCACAGTATCTTTCCTTCCTCTTCCACCAATTGATCCACCTCTCTTCCCTAAAAGGAATTAACCTTTCCTCCTCCCAGTAGTCATTGTTTACTGGTCCTGCTGTAGTCAGCTGTGTTGCCAGAAAGAAAATGGCCAAAAGCACATTTCAGAAAGCACCTACCCCTCCTCCCCCGGAGGTCACTTGAAAGAGCAGAATTAATGTATTAACCCTTCCTCTTGCATGGCAAAGATCAGACCAGTGATTCTCAACCTGCTGGCCACTTGCAGCCCTATCAGCACACAGCTGCAGCCCATACAGGTAGTATATATATTGTGTGGATGCAGCCCACATAACACAGAGAGAGCTGCATATGCGGCCCACAATGGGTTGAGAACCACTGGATCAGACAGAGCTGTATTCCTATCAGTCTTCCAGCTCTGGGTCATCAACACCTTAAACAAATTCTATCTGTACAATCAGATTTGGGATCAAAGTACTTTCACACAGCTTCAGGTCAAGTGCTGTTCTGAATCTTAGAACCCTGCTCAGTTGGATGTGTGGTATGAACATGCCTTGGTTTTGGTTAGCAGCACTGAGCTCAATGCCTCCTCAGCAGATGAATCAGGCTGCCTTTCAGACAGCAGTAGTGGGTCTCATTCCTAACAGTCAGTCTGTTTGGGAACACGCAGTTTAGAAGCTCAGCACAAAGAGGAGGTTTAGTGGGGAGTCTATTGGATTTATCATGTCAAGTTTTACCCTTGTCAAAAGTGCACCAGTACCTTTGGGTTGAAATGAGCCTGTTAGGCAAGTGCCGCGTCATCCAGAATTTACTCAGTGTTGAGCGCCTTAGAACCTTTCTTTGCTGCTACTCATCCACTCCATAGGAGTTGCTACTAGCTGTCAATGTACCCAGCTGCCCCTATCATGTCTGGTGAGATGGGCACTCCTAAATTCTGGAAGTTCTAAAAGTGAAGTATTTGAATTCTGGTCCCTCAGATCATTGGGCCAATAGAAGGTTGGTTTATAAAGCTGAGCTGTTCATGCATTCATGTGTGTGAAATGTGCCCCGCCGTGTAAAGGGTGTTGTATTTCTATATAGATTCAATAGATACCATATGTATGCTCTGATATAATAGTAGCACTTTATAGCCACCTGTCTCAGTGATTTATAAAGGAAGGCAAGTGTCATTATCCCCATGTGGGGAAGATAAGGCACAAGGTTGAATTTCTTGCCCAGTGTCCCACAGCAATTGAGAGGAAGAACCAGCAATAGAAGCTGGGTTTCCTGACTTAGTTCAGAACCCTATTCTTTTGGCCTCACTGCTTCCTTGTTATACGACCCTGTTTTCAGAGCTATAACTTTTCAATTTATCATGTGTTTGTTTTTGTTTGTTGGGGGAAAAAAACATTTTTAAAGACATTTGCTAAACCGTTTTGGCCACACTAAGGTTAATTTTCATCGGTTATACTTTCCAGGAATGCTGCTTTTCTTTTTTCTTCACTATAATGGGAAACGCCTTCCTTTTACTATGAGCTATATTCTCATGAGCATTGTTAATGCCTTTTAAATGTCTCAAGCAACTTGGCTTACAAAATTACACAGTTATTTACCAATGTTTATAACAAGCTGTTTTTATTGAAATGATGCTGACCATCTATTTGAATTTGCAATCCCATATGTTTAATAAAAGCATCATCATTTAATAAAATACATGAAACACAGGAAGAGTGGAGAAGCACAGTCCTTTCAGAGCAGAGCTGGTGCTACTTAGTTTTGCATGTGGCATTTAGATACGATGCTGGGTGCAGTGCAAATGGAGGGGTGGAAATAGGTTTGAAAGCAGCATTTATTTTCCTTTTTTCTGAAAAGAGCATTGTTAGGGCAGTATGTCATGGCTGAGATTTTAAGCACAAGTCAGGAAATTCAAAGGGCTTTTTCTCAAAGCAGCTTTAGCCTGCATCATTGCCAGCTTGTGTATTTGTAGAGTGTTTCTACTCATCATAAAATTAACCAAAATCATGTTCAATTGTGTAAAACGTAGAATCATACAAATGTAGGACTGGAAAGAACCTCCATAGGTCATCTAGTCCAGTCCCCTGCACTGATGCAGGACTAAATATTATCTAGACCTTACACATGCACTGTTACTTGTGTTGTTTGCTTAAATTTGGTATTTGTTCACACAGATGGCTCACTAGTTCTGTAACTATCCATTTGTGCTTGCAAATATTTGTTTTGTATACTCTGGTGCTGTAATTCTGTTCGTAAAAATAGACACAATGGTGAAAGTATCTTTGACAATCAGGATAAATTTGTTTAAATACTAGCAAACCCTTTTATGTTCTGATTATACATTTTAATATTTATTTTCCCCCTCTACTTAATAATATCACAGGTACTTTCAACTCACAGTGAAGAAGTCCATATCGGAACCTAAAAAGGTTTGCTAGTATTTAAACATATTTGTCCTGATTGTCAAAGATATTTTCACCACTGTGTCTATTTTTGTGAACAGAATTACAGCACCTGAGTATAAAAAAACCTATTGAAAGATGCATTTTAAAGTTATTGCAGCAGCAATCATTTTGCATAATTGTTTATGACATGTTACTGATTTTGCTGGCGGCATCTGTTAAAATGTTCTGTGATTTATCCATCTGTTTCTTAGATTGTTTTTAGCATTGATCCTCCAGAAGGCACATCCAGCTTCATGCCAGTTCAATCAATATCCAAGTATTATAAGGTATGGGATGCTTGATGTGTTTTGGCACTTTCTCTTCCTTTCTGGTGTTTTGTGGATGGACTCTTGTAGTCAAGAGCAGACAGTGCAGAAATCAGTGGGAGTGGGCAGTGTAGCATCAAAGTATGTTGTTGAATTCCAGGAGATGAGGATGTATAAATCCTACAGGCAGGCGCCCAAGGGATTTCAAGTCTTCGAGGACTGCTTGAGACTAGAATCCATTGCTCAAGTTCCAGGAAGAAGGGAACATCTGATTTTTAGCTCTTAAATTTCTCCCAGGAACCTAGGAAGCATGAAGAGGCTGCACTTGTGAGTTATGGGAAAACTTCAACGCCACATGCTTTTGTTTAAGAATTAGGCCATGTCTACACTATGGGTGCTATAGCGGCACAGCTGCAGCACCATAGCTATGCTGCTGTAGCATCATAGTGTAGATGCTTCCTGCATTGATGAAAGGATGTTTTTTTAAATTACGGTAGGAACTCCACCTCCCCGGGCTGCAGTAGCTAGGTCAGCAGAAGCATTCTTCCATCAGCCTAGCTGCATCTAAAGCAGGGGTTAGGACAGCACAGCTGTGGTGCTCAGGGATCTGAATTGCTTACATCCCTGAGTGCCATAGCTATGTTGAACTAACTTTTAAGTATAGACTAGGCCTTAATATATTCCTAAACTAATTTGTTGGGTGGCTCAAGTTTTTCAGCCCCACTTATAGTCCTCTGAACACCCTTTTTATTCACAAGGCCTAGAGGGGAATTCATCCTCTTCATTCCAGCGTAGGGAGTCCATGCATCAAAGTGCATTTGCTTTAAAAACATGACACTCCTCTTCCTTCATGTTTATCTACCAAGAGACACACATACTTCACCAGTAAAACTGTATCAGCTCCCCCCACCCCCAAAAGAACTGGACCGTGTGAGAAATGATGCATGAAAAGGTTTTAAATGAACTGTCCTACATAGAGTTTGGGAAGTGCTAAACTTGATTCCCGTGAGAAAGAACTGAATTAACTAGTATCAGAGGGGTAGCCGTGTTAGTCTGGATCTGTAGAAGCGACAAAGAGTTCTGTGGCACCTTATAGACTAACAGACGTATTGGAGCGTAAGCTTTCGTGGGTGAATACCCACTTCTTCAGATGCATGCAGTGGAAATGTCATTTCCACTGCATGCATCTGAAGAAGTGGGTATTCACTCACAAAAGCTTACGCTCCAAAACGTCTGTTAGTCTATAAGGTGCCACAGAACTGAATTAACTAGGGCACTATTTATTTTTATTTCCCCACACTAAATACAGTAAAACTTCGTCCATCAAAAGAGAGGAAGAGAATGTAATTTATTCCGATAAATGGAGAATGGGATACACTGACCTTTCAATGCAATACTAAATGTTAGGACACCTCTTAATTTTGGATACATGGGTATTTTTGGATGAGGGGTTTGCATAAACTAGGTTCCTACTGCATTTGGTAAATTGAATTGTGTGTTTAATCTTGGCAGATGCTCTGAAGGTATTTTGGAAAGGGTCTGATCTTTTGAAGCATAGATCTCCTTTCTTTAGACTTTGAGGATTGCAGACATCAACACTTTCCCTCCCTGTTGTCTGGCATCACTTTTTAATTGTAGCACGCAACTCCCAGGCCCCTTTCCCACCTGAATTCTCTGTCCTACAGACCCCTTTGGGTAGAGAAATATAAGACATTAAAATGCTAGGGCTGGGGAAGAAATTCTAGCCCAGTAAACCTGCCCTCTTTTGGCTGATCTTAATCCTACCATCTTGCATTTTTAACAGGCCCCCTCAATCCTTTCCTTCTCCAGAAAGAATGTGCATCGTTCATACTCACATCAATCACTTTCCCTGACCATTTATTCCATGGGGTTACCCCACATTTGAAATTTTTCTACTGGTGTTCCTCCTTAACTCCAAACTGCTAATTTTTAGGTTGCCCAGTAGTTTTAGAACTCTTTACCTATGTGAACATTTTCTTTTGGCTTTTATCTTTGCTGTCATCATTTTGAAATCATCTGAGATAGGATTACTTTTCACCTCAAATGAAGAAAAGCCAGTCTTTCCCCCTCAAAATTTTATTCTCAAGACTTAATATTTTTGTTGCCCTGTATACAGCATCCCTTCTAATAATCTTCTTCTTGTAACTCTGTATACTGCATTCCAATGGGAGGTAACAAGAGCCATACTAAATAATTGTATTCTTTGCCTTCGCTTTATGCAACCCAGAAAATCCTGCTTTAACAAATTGGTTCAAAATGGCAATTTGAGTGGTGGTGTGTTCCTGTAGTTCTTGTTGGATGTTTTTTTTGGGGGGGGGATGGGGGGGGAAGAAATGAGGAAAGGTAAATGCCACACACAGTAAGCATTACAAGAACGGCTGGTGAACCTCAATTATCCAGGGCTGGACCTACGCTTATGGGGGTGCAGATGTATCTAATTTCTGCAAAGATGATGTTATCATGTACCTATTTTTTCCACAGGTGCACATTCATATGGATACCAGTAATCAGAAAAAAAAGCAGAGGACAGACTTATGGAGTTCATCAGTAACAAAAAAAGAAGGTACAGGAGTGGGCTGTGATGGGAAGTTAATACAGAAGCCAGTTAACAAGGCCTTCCCTGACTAAAATAAAATAAACATTGGCAACTGTCCCAGTGGTTGAAAATGCTAGTACAGCAAGCATTTCAGTCCGCAGTGTCTCACGTCACTGACAGGGAGCTCTCTGGCAGGTTAGGGAGTGCCATCGCAGGGCTGTGCATGAAGCTCCACCTAGTCTTCCTTGAATGTCAAAACCGCTGTGCTGGGTGGGAAGGCAAAACAGAGCAGTTCCTTAGGGAACTTTGTGGGCTTGCCTGAACACAAATTGCACTGCTTTAACTGTATTCAGTCAGTTACATTGATATAACCCCTCTAGTGTGGACAGTTATATCACTTCAGAGGTGCTTAATACCAGAACAGCTGTTCCCGTATAGGAATGGAAATAAGTTATCTATACTGGCATAAAGCACTGTCCTTGCTAGAGATTGCACAGGTATAACTATTTTTAAAAAAATCAACCCCTTAAATGAAATAGTTATACCCATACAAAACTGTGTTGACTAGCCCTAAGGGGAAAAAGTACTCACAGGGGTAGGGGGGAAATATTGAGATTTTCCTCTTGCCTTTAGTCTTCCTTGTTGCATGCTTTTCTGGTGTTAAAAGGTTGATTGAGACTGCAGCACTAGCTTTGTAAGACTTAACATCAGGAGACAATAAGGTGTGAGGTTCATTGGCTCCTTGGAATCTGCAAGCCAGTGCAGTTATTTGTCTTTTAACTGTCTTTGTAGCATAAACTGCTGCTCAATGAGTCTTGAAGGTTCTGAATTATAGTCACTGTCCTTCTGTGTAAAGCCTGGTTATAAACAGCAGGTCAGGTAGAGTTGTGGTTTTTCTAAGTGGCAGGGGCATCTTCTACATGGGCACAAACACAGAGAACTGGGTTTGCAAGCTTACTGAGTGGACACTTATTTTTGATGTAACAAATAGAAGGCAACACCTTGGCCTCTTTCTATGTAAAACTATTTCTAAGAATAAGTTGGTGTTTATATAGAATATGTCCACACTGCAGTTAAAACCACACGGCTGGCCCATGCCAGCTGACGTGGGTTCGGGCTAAGGGGCTGTTTAATTGCAGTGAAGATGTTATTGGGCTGCAGCCTGAATTCTGGGACCCTCACAGGGTCTTAGAGTCTGGGCTCCAGCCCAAGCCCAAATGTCTACACTGCAGTTAAGCAGCCCCTGAGCTTGAGCCCAAGTCAGCAGGCACAGGCTAGCTGCGGGTTTTTAATTGCAGGGGTAGCATACCTATAAATGTTCCAAGTTGTTATCTCAGTAGAAACCTTTTAATTCTGGCTGCGGAGCTGTATTTGGTTGTCTCATTCTAAGCCCCTATCATCAGGCTCTTGCAATGTGCCAGAAAAATTACCCTTTGGAATTAAATCTCCCATGCTTATTTTACTAGAGATGCCATGCCAGTTAGCAGCAGCATCGCATCGAAATGCTCTGAGGTAACCCTGTTGTGAGACCTCCGTACTTAAGCACAACTGGGTGCTGTCATGGTGGAGCTTCAGCCTCAACTGTACATTTTGAGCCTTTCATAATTAAATAGGGTTTTTTCCTGTTGTTACTACCACGCCTTACATTATCTGGCACCACTTCCATTATTACCCTGCTGCAGAACGAAACGCAGAATTCAGAAGCCAAGTTTCTCTCTGAACTTAAGGCTTTTCCCTAAGCCACAAAACCAGCTCCAAGTTGGAGTTAGTGAGGATATAATCTCCCTTTAAAAAAAATAAAATAGATCCGTTATTCAGGGCAAACAAAACAGACTTTTTAACAATCTCTGGTTAGAGCATTACGGTTCAGAAGTTATGTTAGGGTTCCTGTATTTAAATTTCCTGCAGAAGATAGTACACAGTGCTAGAAGGAAATAATTTGGTTGTCTGGAGGCCTCCCTAAGGATACATCCACGCTGAAATTGGAAAATGTAATTTCCAGCTCAAGGAAACATACCCACCCTAGCTTGATTAGGGCTAGTGAGCTAAAATTAGAAGTGTAGTCTCAGCAGCATGAGCCGTGGGAGGGGTAGCCACACAAGTACGTACCTAGGATCACCGATGGAAATGTACTCTGGATAGCTAGCCTGTTCCCACCCCCACCCCCACTCGCTGTGTCTATTTTTAGTGCACTGGCTTGATTAGCTCTAACACATTTCCTCAAGATGGAAATTACACCTCCATTCCCAATGTAGACATGCCTTAAGAGTTTGTCTCGCTTTGTCGGTATCTGATTTCATAATTTTGGCACTTAACTACTGGATGCTGTTTGTTTTTTTCCATGTACAAGTATTCATTTTGAGGCCAAAAACCAGCTTATTTTTAGGAATGTCAGTAGTCATAGCATTTCAGCTAATGTTTTTGGACCCCCTCTTCTAAGTATTTCAATGTGTTGACTTTAGTGATGTCAGTTCTAAATGTAAGCATGGTTCTCGGATAACTTGCACGTTTTGTTTTCTTCGGATATTGTGTAATCTTAGTTTTCTATTCCAGGAATTCTCCTGGACAAACTTCATTATGAGGGGTGGGGGGAGGGGAAGCGGAGCAGACAGCACTATTTGTTTTGTTTGGTTTGGTTTTTTTATGTTGTTTGGGTGTTTTGTATACATCAGCCTTGCAAAATTGTCACGAAAATCTTCCACAATTTACCAGGGACAAAATATTTTGTTTATCTCTCCTTCAGAACAAAAAAATTACTCATGACAAGCTAGTTAGTAGACTTACAACATATACAAATCCTCCAGATGGGAAAAATAGCCAAAAGCAAATATTTCCTCCCATAGGTGCTGTAATGCTCTTGTTAGGATAGTCTGTAGGAATACTGTCAGGTGCCTGAAAATTGTCGCTTTGCAGTGGGTTTTATGGGGATCTGTCTTGGCTCAGCTCACTAAAAGGAGTTCAACACCTTGGGCTAAGTTCTGGCTTTGTGCTACCCATACACTCAGAAAGTCACAGCTAGTGGAGGAACCACAGGCTGTAGCTGTTGTGGTCCAATCCTGGCTCCTCCAGAATCCATGGAATTGACACTCTGACAGCCCCCTGCATGTTCGGATAGAGAGGATGTTTCAGGGATGGGCTTAAGAGTTAGAGGGGGTGTTTCCTCTCTCTGAGCCTCCCAAACCTCACCCTCAGCATCCTCCTCACCTGGGATTACCTGTGCTCCTTGCGTGAGAGTCTCTACTTACCTTGTGTGGGCACACTCCTAGATCTATCCAGATACAGGTCCAATTAGAGACTGCCTCCACCCTACTAATTTGCACCAGATTTGGTGTGTAGTGAAGAGGTTTGCTCATAAATCTCCAAGGATTTCAGTATCTCCTGGGTGCGTTTGCCCAAAGGGCTGTGTGTGGGAAGGAGTGTGGAGAATAAAACATTGGTTTCAAATAGTTTCCCCCTCTCTAATGATGGGTACTGAGTGACTGACTCACTTGAGAAGCACAGCTTGATCAGGGTTGGAAGAAGTTTTCAGTTAGCTCCCCTACAGAAGTAGCAATTGGTGTCTTTGGACCAGGAGAGCCTAGTTTAAGGTATGTGTAATGGGTGATGTATTTAGGCTCCTCCACAGACTCAGGCCTTCCTTCAGTCACTCCTTATATTCAGAAGTGATGTTGCATGCTTTTCAACCATATTGCCAGGATGGATAAAAACACCAGCACACTGTGCTCTCAAACTCTCCATCAACGTATGAAGGGGTGCACATCTTGACCCTACCTGATGCCGCCTGTGGGGATGCCCCAGAGATTTGTGGATTCATAGGACTGAGCCAGTTCTGGGAACTTCTCTATACATGGTGCCTGGTGTGACGCTATCAACCTTGGTTACTCTGGCTAGCAGAATCGACCTTAGTAGACCTTGTGTTTGAAGATGACAGTCTCTTGTTGAAATTAGAAACTACGGAAATGTGGGTGGGTGTTGACCTTTCAACCCTGCTTTGAATTGGCAGACTTAAGTTCAGAGACAAGCTGAAGCACAAACCCCAGGTCCAGACACCCCTAAGCAGGTATGAAAGCTTAGCTCTAGGTTCTGGCTTCATTGTTTGTGCCCATTTCCAGTTATAGAACCTCAAACTCTGGTTTGCACCATGCGCAACTCGGACACATGGTTTTCACTGTATAGACAGACCTCGGTTCTTAGTGTTTTATTTTCTATTCAATACAGGAAAGGTCTTGAGCTACTGGTGTTTCAGCCCTGGGTACAGCATGCATGAGCTGGTCCGCCAGGGAGTCAGGACAATCATTCTCACTAGTGGGACCCTCTCCCCACTTTCCTCCTTCACCATGGAAATGCAGATGTAAGTTCATTTCTTTGTGTGCAAATAAAGTAATTAGATGGCATCATTTACTGTTTGTAAGGCCTGGTCTACACTGCGGGGGAGGGAGATTGATCTAAGATACGTAGCTGAAGTCAACTGTAGGAATCTCAGTCTACGGTGGGGTGGTGGGGCGCCAGCCCGCCTCGCTGTACTCGTTCGATTAGGTTGGGGAATCCTTGGTCTCGGGCCCGAACACCTCTGGTCGGGGCCTGTAAGCGGTAGAGGCTAAGCCCTGGCCCTGAGTCAGGGCGGGCAGAAAGCAAGTGAATAGTCAGGGCTCAGGCCCTCAAGCGGGGACTGAGCACAGAGTTCAACAGGCCAAGGCCCTGGGTCAGGGCGGGGCAGCGAGTAAATAGTCAAAGGCTCAGCTCTCAGGCAGGGGCTGAGCACAGAGTTCAATAGGCCCAGGCCCTGGGTCAGGGCGGGGCAGCGAGTAAATAGTTCAGGGTTCAGGCCCCCAGGCAGGGGCTGAGCAATCAATGAGTCAGGGAGCCCTGGCCCTGGGTCAGGGCGGGGCAACAAATAGTTCAGGGCTCAGGCCCCCAGGCAGGGGCTGAGCAATCAATGAGTCAGGGAGCCCTGGCCCTGGGTCAGGGCGGGGCAACAAATAGTTCAGGGCTCAGGCCCTCAAGCAGGGGCTGAGCCCTCAATGGAGGTGGTGGCAAGCCCAGGTCCTAGCTTTGGAGAACCTGGGAGAGGGGGAGACTGCCAACCACACGTTGGGTGGCAGGGGGGACGCAGGCCCACCCACTCCACTGTGTCCCCGCCCGGGGCCCTAACAGCGACAAAGGATCCGCCGCTGTGTCAGTGGGGATCCTGGCCGCAACACACTGACATAGGTTCTGGCCACGGTGCAGCCAGACTGGGGTCGGCTGTCCCCGGGCCACTTCCTAACTCCCCCTCGGGCGGTACCTGAGTCCAGGGGGTGTCTTCGGCGGGTTCCAGCCTCATGGGCTCCTCATCAGACTTGCGGTCACTCGGCAGGTCCAGCCACTCCTCCGGAGAGGGGCCGCTCGGCAGGTCCAGCCACTCCTCCGGAGAGGGGCCGCTCGGCGGGCCCGGCCACTCCTCCGGAGAGGGGCTGCTCGGCGGGCCCGGCCACTCCTCTGGAGAGGGGCCGCTCGGCGGGCCCGGCCAGTCTAGGCGGGTACTTGGGGCCACAGGGGTTTCCCAGTTGCGAGCTAAGCTGGCCACGTCTGGTCTCCCCGGTGGCTGCTCCTCTAGTGAGCGCCGCAGGCCCGCCTTTATACTTCCGGGTCGCGCTGGTCTACTTCCAGGTCGCGGCCTGTCTCTTGGCGGGGCAGGCCCAGAGCCTCCTGGCCCCGCCCACTCTGGCCACGGGGCTGGTCCTTCACTCTGCGGGGTGGTGGGGCGCCAGCCTGCCTCGCTACATCGACATACTTAAATCTACTTACCAGGGTGTCTTCACTGTGGTAAGTCGACGGCTGACGCTCTCCCATTGACTCCGCCTGCGCCTCTCGCCCTGGTGGAGTACCAGAGTTGACAGGAGAGCACTCAGCAGTTGATTTATTGCATGTAGGTCACTTCCCGTCGATCCAGCGGGTAATGTAGACAAGCCCTAAGCCAATCTCATGGGACTTCTCTCATGATTTTTGAATGCTTGGGTTGGAAATGAAGTGATGGCTTAGAACTGGTATGAAGAGGATGCAAAGCAATGCACATTGGAAAACGTAATCTCAACTATACATATAAAATGATGGGGTCTAAATTAGCTGTTACCACTCAAGAAAGAGATCTTGGAGTCATTGTGGATAGTTCTCTGAAAACATCCACTCAATGTGCAGCAGCAGTCAAAAAAGTGAACAGAATGTTGGGAATCATTAAGAAAGGGATAGATAATAAGACAGAAAATATCATATTGCCTCTATATAAATCCATGGTATGCCCACATTTTATATACTGCATGCAGATGTTGCCGCCCCATCTCAAAAAAAAATATTTTAATTGGAAACGGTTCAGAAAAGGGCAACAAAAATTATTAGGGATATGGAACGGATTCCATATGAGGAGAGATGAATAAGACTGGGACTTTTCAACTTGGAAAAGAGACGACTAAGGGGGGATATGATAGAAGTCTATAAAATCATGACTGGTGTGGAGAAAGTAAATCAGGAAGTGTTGTTTACTTCTTCTCATAATACAAGAACTAGGGGGTCAGCAAATGAAATTAATAGGTAGCAGGTTTAAAACAAACAAAAGGAAGTGTTTTTTCATACAACACACAGCCAACCCGTGGAACTCTTTGCCAGAGGATGTTGTGAAGGCCAAGACTATAACTGAATTCAAAAAAGAACTAGATAAATTCATGGAGGATAGGTCTATCAATGGCTATTAGTCAGGCTGAGCAGGGATGGTGTCTCTAGCCTGTTTGCCAGAAGCTGGGAATGGGCGACGGGGTGGATCACTTGATGATTACCTGTTCTGTTCATTCCCTCTGGGGCACCTGGCATTGGCCACTGTTGGAAGACAGGATACTAGGCTAGATGAACCTTTGGTCTGACCCAGTATGGCTGTTCTTTTGTTCTTATGTTAGAGATAATCTCTCTCCTGTTTCCTCAGCCCTTTCCCCGTTTGCTTGGAAAATCCACATGTTATTGATAAACACCAGATCTGGGTGGGGATAATTCCCAAGGGACCAGATGGAGGTCTGCTCAGCTCTACCTATGAAAAAAGGTAATCAGCTCTTTCATTTAAATACTGCTGTGAAATCTTGGGTATCAGTGGATGAGTTCTGTTTAAAGGAGAGTGCTTGTGGAAAAAGTGATCTGCAAAGTTCACTTCTTAGATAAACAGGCTTCTAATTAGTAACAGGAAGCAGCAGAAGGTGAGGTTATAGAGAAATGTTCTGCTGCTTCTACATTTCGGTTTGTGCTTAGCCAGTCTGGAAAAAAACAGAAAATTTCTATGCTGAGAAAAAAAAGAAACATAAGTGCCGTTGCCTAGAAGAGTGAAGACCTGAAATTAAGGTTCCCCCTTTTGTTCTGTTTCTATTCTGTAATGTCATTTTTTGCTTAAAAACCTGTTTGTAGAATTTTAAGAAGTAGTTTCACGCTTTGAGTGCTTTTTGTATTTATCAATTCTTTACAAGAAAGTTATTTACCTAACAGAGTAGTACAGTTGTTTTGACGCCATCGTATTCACCTCTGTGAATGGGTGTTTAAAGAGGTAATTCTTTTGAAATTTCTGGGGTGTGGGAGAAGTTTTTCTGCACATCATACATATTTTCCTATTTTAATTACCTTTCCAATATATTCAAAGCAATTATATCCGGATTCTTTTTCATCCATTTTAAGTTCAACTTTATATATACATTCCCCTGGTTAAGACTGCTTTTGTTTGGGTTTAGCTGGGGCAGATGTGGCCATTTTAGTGATACTCAGTAAACCAAAACCATAGAAGAGTTTTTACCACGTAAAAGGAGTCGTGCCAGAGATTCCATGAAGTTTGCTGATGATTTTATGTGGAAGGCACTCAGATACTACAATGATGGGTGACAGTATACAGTCCTATGATAGTGTATTGCTAGTCCAAGAAACTTAATTGGCCTGTCATTTAAGTTTACTTTATTGTAAGATATCACTGAGTTTTTTCCTTTCCACAGTGTGTTGTGTGGAGTAAGTGAAGCATACATAATTCCTGCGATTTCTCAAGGGTAATAGCATCAGAATTTGTAGATCTTTTAAAAATAGTTCTTTGAGTGCTTGTTCATGTCCATTCCAATCAGGTGTGTGCGTGCACATGTGTACGGTGGCCGGAAGATTTTTCCCTTAGCAGCATCCATCGGGCCGGCCTGGGTGCCCCCTGGAGTTGTGCCTTCATGGCGCTCAATGTAGACCCCTGCCGAACCGCCACCCCTTCAGTTCCTTCTTACTGCCAGTGACAGTTGGCTGGAACTTCCCTTAGCCCTTGCTTAGCAAGCACGTTCTGTAGTCCATTGTATATAGTTACCTTAGTGTCTTCTTAGTATTAGAGTTTTTAGTAGAGTTGTTGGGGGTTCTCCCCCCACCCCCATGCTGCCTCCCCGAGTTGTGGCATGCCACGGTCCTCGGGGCTGAAAAACTGTGGCTTGTGTGAAGCGCATACCAAAGCGCGATCCACACTCGTTGTGTTTACGGTGCCTAGGGGAGGGCCACCAAAAGGATCCAGTATGGAAGTGCCAGCAGTTCTGCTCCTTCCAGAATCACAGCCCGGGCTCCAAAGCGGACTCGTTCCTCCTCCACTGGGGAGCTTCTCTCCTATACGCTTTTCCACCGATACCCCTCGTTCACCAGGTGCTGCTCAAGATCCACAGAGATCAAGCTCGTGTCATACTGATAGCACTGGCCTGGCACCATCAGCACTGGTACACATCCCTCCTAGACATGTCCGTGGGAGCTCCGATTACCTTGCCGCTCTCCCCAGATCTTCTTACACAAGATCATGGACGTCTCCAACACCCAAACCTCCAGTCGCTCCATCTTATGGTGTGGAAGCTCCATGGTTAAATCTGTTGGAGCTTTCCTGTTCAGACCAGGTTAGACAGGTCCTCCTTTGCAGTAGGAAACCCTCTACGAGAGCCACGTACCTTGCTAAGTGGAAGAGATTTTCAATCTGGTCGGTGTAGCGCCATTCACCCCCGACGCTGGGTTCAGTGCCACACATTCTGGACTACCTCCTCCATCTGAAGCAGGAGGGTCTCTTGTCTTCTATACGGGTGCACTTAGCCGCCATCTCGGCCTTCCACCCGGGCATGCAGGGCTGCTCGCTATTTGCTAATCCCATGGTCAGCTGATTCCTAAAGGTGCTCGACAGGTTATACCCTCATGTCCATCAACCGGTTCCTGCCTGGGACCTCAGCTTGGTCCTTTCTAGGCTCATGGGGCCCCCTTTTGAGCCTTTAGCAACCTGCTCCCTGCTCTACCTCTCTTACAAGGTTGCGTTCCTGGTAGCAATAACCTCGGCCAGGAGGGTGTCTGAACTTAGGACCTTAACATCAGACCCTCCCTACACCTTGTCCTATAAGGAGAAAGGTTCGGCTCAGGCCTCACCCTGCTTTCCTCCCGAAGATTGTCTCGCATTTTCACATCAACCAGGACATCTTCCGCCCCGTTTTCTACTCTAAACCTCATTCCAGCAGCAGGGAGCAGAGACTCCACTCTCTGGATGTCCACAGGGCGCCGGCCTTTTACATCAAGAGAACTAAACCTTTCGGAAAGTCTGTCCAGTTGTTCGTAGCAGTGACGGATGGGATGAAAGGTCAGCCGGTTTCATCCCAACGCATCTCGTCACGGATCATGTCCTGTATCCGTGAGTGCTACGACATGGCAGGTGTTCGCGCACCACCGATCACTGCGCACTCTACCAGGGCACAGGCTTCCTCTACAGCGTTCCTGGCTCAGGTTCCCACCCAAGAAATCTGCAGAACGGCAATGTGGTCCTCCATACACCCTTTCGCCGTTCATTATGCAATTACCCAGCAGGTCAGAGACGACGTGGCCTTTGGAAGAGCAGTACTCCAATCAGTGGACAGCTCCGACCCCACCTCCTGAACTTGGCTTGGGAGTCACCTGATTGGAATGGACATGAACAAGCACTCTCATAACTGTTGTTCTTCGAGATGTGTTGTTCATGTCCATTCCAATACCCCTCTCCGACCCCTCTGTCGGAGTAGCTGGCAAGAAGGAACTGAAGGGGTGGTGGGTCAGCAGGGCTCTATATTGAGCGCCATAAAAGCGTGACTGCAGGGGACGCCCAGGCTGTCCCAACGGATGCTGCTAAGGGAAAAATCTTCCGGCCATCGTGCACGTGTGCATGCACACACCTGATTGGAATGGACGTGAACAACACACCTCGAAGAACAACAATTACAAGAGGTGAGTAACCGTTTTTACTCCCCCTCACCCCCAAGAGACTTAATAAGAAAGCAGAGTATGCAAAACTGTCTGGAACTAAAGAGAAGGAAACAAGGAGATTAAAATAGGGACCAAATGTGGGGAATTTCCATAGAAACCAGCACAGACAGAATGCTGCTGTTCAAGCAGTGCTGAGCCAAAGAAAAAGCGCTTAGGGACAGTGACTAATTCGGCTGTCACTAGTAATACAGCAGCCAAACCCATCTCCTTTTTTTCCCATATCACCACCACGCCTAGTTCATCATGAATTGTTTTAATCATTGCAATGTTGGCAGCTTCTACAGACCGCTCTCTGACAGGATTCTGTTCCTTAATTTATTACTGTTAATAATGAGCCTTATTATGTGTGGTAATGTGTACTTCCACTGATTGCAGGCTGATATGTTAGGACCTAGATTTTCTTCACTGCTAAAACCCAGCATCTCAAAATTGTTAATTTTGCTGTTGAGAGAGAGTGCCTGCTTGTTGCCATCTTGACTATTCCAACCAGTTTGGGGCATTGGATGCTGCTGGCATGCAATGTAGAAAAGTTAGTTGTAGGAGGATCTTCCTCTGTTTCTATGTAGGTGATTGGCTTTTGTGGAGCAGTAAGTAATGTATTGCACTAGTAGTGACCCACACTGACAGATCATAGTGTTATGGAAGCATCTGGAGTTAGGGCCTCTTCAGTCTTTCTTTCCTAGAGGACTGTGGGGACACCCTGCAAAGCAAGGTGGGAGAAAATATGTGAAGAAAACTCAGACATTATGATTGCTAGAAGTAATGCTTGAAATGCCTATTACTTTGAGGTTTGTCCGTGAGGAAGGGAGTGAAGGCTCAGGAGAGGGAGAGAGGATTCTGGTTTAGTGGTGCATTCGTTATTCCAAACAGTGAGTTTATAAAAGCAAATGTGGTGGTGATGCTGATGGGTATTGTCTTCTTTGTAGGTTTTCTGTGGAATGTCTATCTTCTCTGGGGAAAACAATAGGTAAGTGAAGTTATAATCTGATTCAGGAAACAAGCTTCTGCTCTGGGTTCTTTATAAATGAGTGGGGAATGGGGGAAATGACTTCTAAACAAGCATAAGCAGGTTTGGAACCCAGAAAGGAGGAGGTTTACATCTGGATTGACTAAGGAATTTCTTGTGCTTTCCTGAAGTCATTAGTCTATTATTTTAGAAGAACATTTCAATTTCTAATTACAAGGTGTGTATATATATACTGTAAGTCAGTTTATCAACATTCTGAGCTCATCTTTCTCAGGATAATTACAGTAATTAGAGCAAGGTTCACAATGATAAAGTATGTATAAGGTGGCACTGGAGCAATAAAACAAGATCTGACGTCATAAATAAAATTGGAATTGTTTGTCCATAGGATAATAGTATAACACAGAACCTTAACCCTAATCTGTTACTTCCTCATGGGACAATAAATATATCTTGCACTTCAGCAATGCATGAATGTCTAACACGCACATACTAATGTCAGAGTTAAGAATTTTAGTCATAATACAATTATAAGGAATGTTGCGGGGGGGCGGGGAAACTGTGGTTTTGTACATTTGGAGTGTATGTAAAGAGGAGCAGTCTGTCAGTGAAAGTAGTGATGTGATGATAGGGATTAACGGTTTAGAAGGATTAAAGAAGGATAATTTAACTGGATATCACCTTGCTTTTAAGGGTTTGTCTAGGTGGCGATTCCCTGTAAGCAACTTTATGTGTTTTATCACGTTTTTTGTTTGAGGATTTGTAGGTGTTTCAAATGCTCGTGAGGACAGATAACACAAGAAGAGATTAAGGATCAGATTGCATGCATAAATCAGATGCTTGTTTGCACCAAGTAACTAACTAGGTGCACTTATGTGTGCAATTATGTGATTTCAACATACAAATATTTGCACATGGAATTACTATAATCCCATATGAAAACCAGGTAATTGCATCTAGTTACCACTTGCAATTTAGGACACCAATTTTGCACACAATTGCTTATGTACTGATCTGAAAATCTGGCTCCAGAAACATAGTTAAAAATAGGATGAGATACAAATTGGAAAAGGAGAGAAGTTGATAGTGGACAGTAAATTAAGCAAAAAGAAAATAAGAAAGAAATACTTGTGGCACCTTAGAGACTAACAAATTTATTTCAGCATAAGCTTTCGTGGACTACAGTCCGCTTCGTTGTAAATTAAGCATCAGTTTGCTATGCTATATAGTATCAAAGGAGGCCAGTGCAGATTTGGGCAACATATGCACAGACACCATTTCATATCTTGGTACAATTCTTACAATCATAAGAGAGCTGGGGAAATTGATTTATAAAGAAAGAATTGTGTAGGATGACTAAGATATTTAAAGGGGAAATATGTTAAGTCTAGAAATGTTTGAAGGAGATAAACATGAGAAGAAAAGGAAATATTTATGGTTGAATGAAGGCATCTAAGTAGACAGAATGGGATGAAATTGAGAACATTGTGGTTAAATATCAGGAAAACTTCTTGTCAGTGAGATGTATAGTATAAAATTATAGAAGACTTGCAAGGAAAGTGGAAAAAACACCAGAGAACATCCTGTAGGAAACAATCCAACCCTGGCATGGAGATGGACAGGATAACTTATTAGGTTATTTTCCATCTCTTATTTCTAGTGTACAAATGTGGTATGTGGCTATGTTGTGTCAGTATTGTTCAATGGAATGCTAACCAATAGAATAGTGTTGATAATATAGTCCTCTTCCAACACTTGTTTGTCTCTCCCACCCTTTCCATCAAGAAGATGAAGAGGAGTTGTAGGGAGACCAGTACATGCCCTGAGTAAAGTAGGCTAATACCCTACCAATGCCTCAGAATGGAAGTGTTCTGAATGATGAGTTATTATGCACCATCTTTCTCATTACAGGTAATCTTGTGCGAATTATACCACATGGGCTGCTGGTGTTCTTCCCTTCGTATCCGGTCATGGATAAAAGCCTGGAATATTGGAGAGTATGTTGGTTCTTTCTTTGTGTATGAATTGTAGTTACACACTTTGGACCAAATTTTCACACACAGGTGCTTATATTGTAGTTCCCAGTACTGGAATCTAACACTGACTTGCCCAAATACCTATTTTATGCATCTCTGTGTTCATTTACATTTATCGTCTATATTGTGACATAAGGTTGTGAACAGCACACTCTCGACAAATAAGCCCTAGCCCGAAAAAGCTTAAAGTCCTAACCCAACAGATGCTGAACAATGAGGGAACTGGGAACAAGTAGAGCAAGAGATAAGAGAAGCTTGGTTAATTAGGCACATGCTTCTAGAAATTAATGTATATTTGCGATGGGACTGATAGCATCACCTGTTATTAAAGTTGTTATACCAACACATCCTATTATAAGACCCTGTTTTCAGTTTCAGTAACTTTTCCAAACTTTAACCATTTGGGCTGACATTTTTCATGACAGATGTCTGCCTTAGGCTGAATATTTTGTTTTGCCCATGTTAAAAAATTCTGGTGAGCTTTTTCTTTGAAATGTTCTCTTGCCCCCATGCTTTGGAGGAGGGACTTGACATTTGGGGTGGCCTTTGCGTTGGGGTGTCTCTTTTGGTGTCTCTGAAAATCCACACAAATTTGACCAAGTTATTAGCCTTTGCAAAATCTCAGTTTGTGCATGCTCAGTAGAGACTTAGATTTTAGTAGCTAAATTCCCAAAGATTCTGTGCATACTAGCCATGCTCTAGCCCAGTGGTTTTCAAAAAAAATTTTGGCGACCCAGTTGAAGAAAATTGTTAATGCCTGCAGCCCAAAGGAGCTGAGGATGAGGGGTTTGGGATGTGGTAGGGGCTCAGGGCTGGGGCAGAGGGTTGGGGTGCGGGAGTGAGGGCTGTGGGGTGGGGCCGGGAATGAATGGTTCAGGGTGTGGGAGGGAGTCAGGGCTCTGGGCTGGGGGTGCAGGCTCTGGGCTGGGGCCAGGGATGAGGGGTTTGGAGTGCAGGAAAGGGCTCTGGGTTTGGGGGGGCTCAGGGCTGGGGCAGGGAGTTGGGGCACGGGCTTACCTTGGGCTGCTCCCAGTCAGCGGTGCAGTGGGGGTGCTAAGCCAGACTTCCTGCCTGTCCTGGCACTGCGGACTGTGCTGTGCCCCGGAAGTGACCAGCAGCAGGTCCGTGTCCTAGGCGTAGGCATGCAAGTGGCTCCGCGCGGTTCTTATCCACAGGCACCCCTCCTCCCCCCAGCTCCCATTGTCTGGCTCCCGGCCAATGGGAGTGCAGAGCCGGTGCTCGGGGTGGGGACAGCATGCGGAGCCCCGTGGCCTCCCTGCCTAGGAGCCGGACCTGCTTCTGGCCGCTTCTGGGGCGCAGAGCGGTATCAGAATAGGTAGGAACTAGCCTGCCTTAGCCGGGCAGCACCACTGACGGGACTTTTAACTGCCCGGTCGGTGGTGCAGACCAGACCCGCCGCGATCCAGTGCGTGACATTCCGTGACCCAGTCCTGGGTCGTGACCCGCACTTTAAAAACCACTGCTCTAGCCAGAGACCACGCAGGAATCTCCCTACAATTGCAGCTCTCTGGACTGCTGTGGGACATGCTGGGTGTGGGTCTGGGAACTTGAACAGAGAGCAGGGAGACTTTCCAGTGCTCTCCATGACCCCGCCACTGGGCTCAGGAAGCATGGAGGAGAAAACTGCCTGATTTGAATGCAGAGGGGACTAAAGACAGGCTGCATGGCAACCTTAATTCTGGGATTTCCTAACTTTGGAGTGCCTGACAACATTAATAAAAAGAACAGGAGTACTTGTGGCACCTTAGAGACTAACAAATTTATTTCAGCATAAGCTTTTGTGGGCTACAGTCCACTTCATCGGATGCATAGAATGGAACATACAGTAAGAAGATATTTACCATTCAGAGAAACATGAAAAGGTGGAAGTACCTATACCAACTGTAAGAGGTTAATTAATTAAGAGAAACTATTATCAGCAGGGGAAAAAAACTTTTGAAGTGATAATCAAGATTCAATTAACGTAATGACCGAGCCACTCCCAGGAAGTGGAATTGAATCTATTTCCCCTAGTTAAGTATTCTCACACCTTTGTGTCAACTGTCCGAAATGGGCCATCTTGATTATCACTTCAAAAGTTTTTTTCCCCTGCTGATAATAGTTCCTCTTAATTAATTAGCCTCTTAGGCTAGGTCTACACTAACCCCCCCTATCCATCTAAGATACGCAACTTCAGCTACGTTAATAACGTAGCTGAAGTCGAAGTACCTTAGTTCGAACTTACCTGTGGTCCAGACGCGGCGCGCAGGCTCCCCCGTCGACTCTGCCTACTCCACTCGTCGAGCTGGATTACCAGCGTCGACGGCGGAGCACTTCCTGGTTCGATTTATCGCGTCTTGACAAGACGCGATAAATCGAACCCAGAACATCGATCCCGCACCTCCAACGCGACGGGTAAGTATAGACATACCCTTAGAGTTGGTATAGGTACTTCCACCTTTTCATGTTTCTCTGAATGTATAAATATCTTTTACTGTATGTTCCATTCTATGCATCTGATGAAGCGGACTGTAGCCCACGAAAGCTTATGCTGAAATAAATTTGTTAGTCTCTAAGATGCCACAAGTACTCCTGTTCTTTTTGCTGACACAGACTAACACGGCTGCAACTCTGAAACCTGACAACATTAATGTTCTTTTAACATAGTTTTTTATGTATAATATGAACAGAATGTTTATAACTGTGGGTCCAAGCTCCCAAATCTGAATTGAACTCAGTATGTGTATATGTAGTATGATGTCTGCACTTCCTTGAACAATCATCTTTGTCTGAAAAAAATATTCAAAATAAGATGCTAAATTTTATGATGAACTTACTTCTTTGACCTTAAATGAGATAACTGTTGTTCTTGTTGCTTCCCTGCCCCTTGGAGATAGTGCCTTCGTGGCCTAGACAGGCGAGGTACTCGGCTCTACTTCATCTCTCCTTGGTAATGCCTCTCTGCCTTCCCAGGGAGGCTCTTCTAGGGTGACCAGATTTTATAGGGACAGTCCCGATTTTGGGGGCTTTTTCTTATATAGGCTCCTGTTTACCCCCCAACCCCCACTCCCGTCCAGATTTTTCACACTTGCTGTCTGGTCACCCTATTCCCTTAGCTTTCTGCAGTACTTTTCCTAGACTAAATCACTAACTAGCTTTCCTCTTGTTCGTCGTTGGTATCCTTAATATGGAGGTGACTCCTGGATGACTTGAAGCTGAGTTTTGGTTGGCTTCCAATCCATGTGGAGGTTTTCTCAGACAGACATACCAAAGGGTGGTAATACTTCCTAACTGGCTTGTTTAAAAAAAAGTTGATAGTAAATAGTTAAAAAATCCTTGATACTAAACTCCCAGTTGGGTTATTATTTTATTTTTAATTATAAAAAAAATTGTTGTAGTTTGTATCTTTCATTGGTTGCTGTTGCTCACATCCCCCGTCTTTGTTTCTGGCTGAAGTCAGGGATGTTTTTCTAACGTGAGTTGTGTCTCCTGTAACTGTTGCTCCCCTTCTAAGGTACCAGCATGGGGCAGTGGTGGGGAGCAGGGGACCAGATTTTCAGTGCAGATTGCAGGAGGAGTATCCAGGAGGCAGATGTTGGGCGCCAAGGGTCTGCAAGTTGGAAGGAAGGAGGTGACCTCACTGCTGGCATGGCTTCTGAAAAGATGCAAAAGCATGGAGAAAGCGTCTTGGCCATTATGTCTAAACTGCCCATGTTGGAACTGCTGCCTGGACCCAGCTCATTTCCCTTCCATTGGTAGCTGCATGCCCCTGCCTCCAACTCTGGCTGGCAAGAGAGGAATAGGTGATGGGCAGCATGTAGTTACCACTGCCTGTGGCTTCCTTTCCCATATGCACTTCTGACTTATTCGCTCTCTGTTTATTAGGAGCATGACTTTGCTAAAAGAATAGAAGAGGTGAAGCCGATGTTTGTGGAACCAAGGAATAAAGGAACCTTCACAGAGGTTGGTCATTTTGTGTTGTGTCTGTCTCATTTCATAAGTTCTCCTTTTTATGCTTAAATACTTCTCTGAAGATGTATTTGCAGCAGTGACTACAGAACTGCATGCTGTTGGGTTAAAACCAAGATAGCTGTAAGGGCTCTTGAAATACAGCTCTTCCCTTCTCCTTTCTGCCTTCCCTCATGCTCCATTCTCCTGACGAGATGCACTGAACACTAATATAGTCTTGGTTTTAAATCTGCCCACGCTTCGGATATTAGTACCATATGCTAAGACACATGCTTAGGTGACCAGATATCCCATTTTTAACGGGACAGTCCTGTTTTTTGGGACTTTCTTGTATAGGCACCTATTACCCCTCACCCCCTGTCCCGTTTTTTCACAGTTGCTATCTGGTCACTCTACTTAGACACCATGGTGAAGGATAGGGTAGAAAAGCTCAGCTCAGTCTGTCGGTGCAGCAGTCAGCATTGGAAATCCAACTCTTGGATATTCTGCAGGCCATTTCCCTCCAACTTGTTGCAGTTTGTTTTTGATTATGAACATTTTCTATTTTTCCGTGAAGTGTATTTTTTATTCAGAATGCTTTTAACTTGGTGTGCCCAGGGGCTCAATTATTGTAATCGGGCACCATCAGGGTCTGCCTTTGTGGAAGCAACTCAACTGGAACATCACACGTATGGCATATTCCTTTTCTTCTACGCCAGTATTGAACCCAGTAATTTCCAGTGGGATGGGAAGCCATTTGGTTTGGGTGTAAAGGGGCTCTGAAGTGTATCCTCCCATTGAAATCTTAAAAAAAACAAAAAAAAAGACCATGATGCATTTCCAAGGCGTGCGTGCGCACGCAGACACAAGCGGGGATTGTTTAAAAGCAACCAAAGAAAGAAGGCAATGAATTCTAGTAGAGGGAAGGGAAACTCCTACCACGCTTCAGTATAAATTCTGCTGTGTGTGTGTGTCTGTCCTTGGCACAGCTTTGTTTAGATAGTGTTTCTTGGGACTGCATTGCTGGAAGATACTAGTATTCAGTAGTTGTAAGGGAAGAGGAGGCCAACTGTACAGCTGTTACACGCATGGGCTGGCCATTTGTCTAGATGGGAAAAAGAGGCAACTTCCTTGTTACGTGCACTCCCTTGGCTGATGGTGTACAATATTCTTTGCTGTTTACATTGGTTATTGAAAAGAAACAATTACAAAATTGGATGGAAGTGACTTAATTTAGAAACAAGATTAGATTACAGAGGGTTTCAGATAAGTATTCCTTTGCTAAAAAGATAACAAAAGTTTAATACCAGCAGCTTAACGTGTAGAGGAAAAAACATGTTGGTAATCCAGAAAGCTGCTAGGTAGAATGTGTACCAATTTTCACTGAATCATTGCCTCTTCTGAGGCAATAAGCCTATAACAATTTCAAGGAGGTTCCTGACTAAATTATTGTTACACTTTTCCATCGGTGTCATAAATCCACCTCCTTGAGAGGTGGTAGCTAGGTCAAGAGAAGAATTCTTGCATCAACCGAGCTTTGTCCACAGCGGGGGTTAGGTTGACCTCACTACATCACACAGGGTGTGAAATTTTTCACAGCTCTGAGCGATGTGGCTATATCAACCTAAGTTTTAGTTGTTTAGGCCTCGGTGGCAACAAACTTATTTTTCTGTACCTAGTGAAATTGTTAAAATAAGATTCTTCATATTTACAGATATTGATGCAGATCTGGCATGTGCTGCTTGCATCATAAATGGTTTATAAAAAACAAAATTAAAGTTTTAAATTAATATCCTTCTGTTTTCCTAATTTGTTGAAATTCCCCACAGCTTTTTTCCCACCTTTTTCTCTTCTACTGAATTCCAGCCTCTTGTCCTTGACAATGATTAGAGTAAATGATAACCTCAGATTGCTTTGTTTTGTTTTCCTCTTTTGCCAATGTGCAGTCATAAGAGTACTGCATAATAAGTTCTTGTTTTCCCTTCAGAGATAGGTGACATCATAATGTTATGTCTGTCAGAAGTTCTATGGGATTCTTTGTGATAAGGGGGTTTTGGAAAGAAAATATTTCTAACATCCATAGTTATACTCCAGTAAGGAAACTGACACTAAGTCTAGTTAACTACATCTTGAGTCTTAGTATGAGAGTCAAACTTGTTATGGTGTGTGTGTGTATGTGTAAAGGAGGTGGTTTTCCCCTTCCTCTTACTTAACCTGTTTGTCTTGTAGATCATGGATGCATATTATGATAAGATTGTCTGTCCCAAGTCTAGTGGAGCTACTTTCTTGGCAGTATGTCGGGGAAAGGTAATGTAGAACAGAGTTTGTCATTCTTGAGAGCAAGCTGCTTTTTGCATTGAGTTTGGAAGACTGTAGCTCTTCCAGATACTATTTTTAGCAAAGAGAAATGTGTGTTTGTGTATCTATAAATAATCACATGCATAAAAAATCCCTAGTGAAATAAAGGAGCAAATGCAGAATGCATAGTTTTTCCAACTCTGTTTTAAGTGCACAGATCTGTCATTCATGGTTTTACTAGTGATACGTGCATGATCTCAAAGGGGACCAACTTCATACTTTCCTACATTTTCTGTTGGTTGCTCACAGAAGAGCTGTATTACTGTATGAGAAGGCCTGTATTAGACAAGACTTCACAAATGTTTCTGTCGGCCTAACATCATAAAGAAACAATTGTCTGAAATGTTGTTCAATTTCAAAAGAAGAGCTAAAGTTAGTTCAAAACCAGTGCCTGCCCTGGAGCCCTTCTGCCAGATTTGGTGATTTTACAGTCATATTTTCCTATTTTTAGAAATGAATTTGATCCTCTTGAAATGGTTGTATTTGTTTTGAATGTTGAGGGATGTCTGTTCTGTTCTTATTATATTGCGTTTTGTTATACAGTGCCCCCAGAAGAGGAGCACACTTTGTAAATAGATGTTGTTATTAATGGTCATCCTCTGGTGTATGGACAGTTCAGAAAGTTCAGGCATGAAATGTATAATCAGTAATGGGTGTGCTGGCAACACTTCCTGGAAATCAGGAAGATGTTTGAAATGCTTACTCTCTCAGAAACCATAGAAATAAGAGAGAAGCAGAGAAACCTGACCTTACACCCTTTGGCTGATGTGTTACTCGGTCAAGGTCTGGTAGTAGGAAAACACTGGGATTAAAGCCCTGGCAATAAAAGTAAGGAATCCAGTTGAAACTGTTTGTCTCCACTACTTTCAAACTACAATTGTTAGATGTGTAATTTAAGGCAGAGAGGTCACAACCCCTGAACTGCTCTGAAATGTCACTTAATTCCCTGTTTGTGATTGAAAGCACTGTTCATCTTCAGGCCAGCGAAGGCTTGGACTTTGCAGACATGAACGGACGAGGTGTTGTTATCACTGGGCTTCCATTTCCCCCTCGCATGGAGCCAAGAGTTGTTTTAAAGATGCAATTCCTGGATGAAATGAAAAGACAAGGTTCAGGGGCACAGGTAAGGGTACGTCTATACTACCCGCCAGATTGGCGGGTAGTAATCGATCTATTGGGGATCGATTTATCGCGTCTCATCTAGACGCGATAAATCAATCCCAGAAGCGCTCCCCGTCGACTCCGGAACTCCAGCATGGCGAGAGGCGGAAGCGGAGTCGACGGGGGAGCGAGCCTGCGCCGCGTGGACCCAAAGTAAGTAAAAAGACTTCGATCTAGGATACGTCGACTTCAGCTACGCTATTCTCGTAGCTGAAGTTGCGTATCCTAGATCGATTCCCCTTCCCCCCCGCCCTAATGTAGACCAGGCCTAAGATTGGGGAACTTTTAGCAGATTTTTTTTGCCAGTCCATTGTCTCATAGTTTCTCTCTCCAGCATATGACTTTTCTTCCCATCTCGGTGGGGCCACAGTAAGCAAAACTGCTCTATCAGACTATATGAATTTGACACCCCTCTCCCACCCCCCACCTTCTGCTGGGTTGTGCTGACATTTTAAATTCTTCAAGTGATTGCACGTGTCTGTTTCATTTCAAATGTGTGTGCACTGGTGCACAAAGTGCACACACACCTGACGTAGAACAAGTGCAACACATCTCAAAGAACAGAAGTGACAGTTCAGGTTAGTATTCGGTTTTTCCACTTCTGATTACTATGGTTCTTCTTCGAGTGCTTGTTCACGTCGATTCCAATCAGGGGTGCGTGCACCGCAAGCACGGTCGTGAGAAAGTTTTTCCCTTAGCAGCTGCCATCAGGTCGGCCGTGGAGCCCCCTGAAGTGGCGCTTTCATGGCGCTCAATATATGACCCCGCTGACCAGACAGGACGCGTATTTTCCCATATCCATTCGGCCTGTGCACAGACCATTTCTATGGTTTGTGGTTGACCACAAACATTATCAGTTCACAGTCCTCCCATTTCGCCTATCAACGTCCCCCCGAGTCTTCACCATATCGGTGGTGGCAGCCTTTCTTTGCAGGAGGCAGGTTCAGGTATATCCCTGCCTTGATGACTGGCTGTTACGGGGGCACACGAGGAAGCAGGTGGAGTCTCAAGTCCAACTAGTCAGCGCTACTTTTGAGAAGCTGGGGGGGACTCCTCAACATGAACAAGTCGACCTTGTCACCGACCCAAAGAATAGAATTCATTGGAGTGGTGCTGGACTCAGTACAAGCAAGGGCGATCCTCTGAGGCCCGATTCCAAGTAATGACCGACATTATCCAAAGCCTCAGGCGACACCCCACCACAACGGCAAGGGGATGCATGAGTCTCTTTGGCCACTTGACAGCCTGCACTTACGTAGTCAGCCATGCCAGACCGAGGCTCAGACCGCTCCAAGCGTGGCTCACTTCGACCTGTCGCCCAGCGCGAGACAGCCTGGGCTCAGTGGTGTCAGTGCCAGAGCATGTACTCAAGTCCCTCTGTTGGTGGCTCGACCCTCGGACTGCGAAGGAGTTCCCTTCAACAGTCCACAGCCCTCTCGGTCCCTAGTAATGGATGTGTCAGCTCTGGGTTGGGGCGCTCACCTGGGAAATCTTGGAACGCAGGGCCCATGATTGCAGGACGAGCTCTCACTCCATATCAATATCAAGGAACTCAGAGCAGTGTGGCTAGCCTGCCACACCTTTCCTATCCCAACTACAAGGCCAGTGTGTGGCAGTGATGACTGTCAACACCACTGCCATGTTTTACATCCACAAACAGGGTGGAGCTTGTTCCTCCCCCCTATGCTGGAAAGCCCTCCAGCTATGGGAGTTCTGCATAGCCCACTGCATTCACCTGGAGGCGTCCTATCTCCTGGGAGTGCAGAACGAAGTAGCCGATCACCTCAGCAAGTCATTCCGCAACCGCGAGTGATCCATCCATCCAGATGTCATGCATTCCATCTTCCAAAGGTAGGGGTTTCCCCAGGTTAATCTGTTTGCCACTCGGAGCAACAGAAAGTGCCCAACGTTCTGCTCCTTCTAGAAGCACGGTCCGGGTTCGATCTCAGAAGCGTTCCTGCTACCCTGGGGAGAACGCCTCATGTATGCCTTTCCACCAGTTCCATTTGTGCACAAGGTATTGCTCAAGATCCGCAGAGACAAGGCAAAGGTAATCCTGTTGGCCCCAGTGTAGCCCCGCCAACATTGGTACACCACGCTTCTGCAGCTGTCAGTGGACAACCCCGATCATGTTACCGCTTTGCCCTGATCTGATCACACAGTACCATGGTCGCCTTCACCACCCAGACCTCCAGTCCCTCCATCTTACAGCTTGGAAGCTTCATGGTTAAACCCAATGGCACTCCAGTGCTTGGAACCTGTAAGGAAGGTTCTGCTCAGCAGCAGAAACCATCCACCAGGACCACTTACCTAGCTAAGTGGAAAAGGTTCACTTGCTGGTGTGCCCAGCATTGCACACCTCCACTCCAGGCACCTGTACCACTCGTCCTGGAGTACCTCTTACACCTGAAACATCAGGGCCTGGCAGGATCATCCATCAGGATGCTATCTCCGCCTTCCACCCAGGAGACTGGGTGTTCCGTGAACGCCAACCCCATGGTAAGGCATTTCCTTGAGGGCCTGGAAAGATTATATCCACAGGCTCGACAACCTGTCCCTGCGTGGGACCTTCATCTGGTCCTCTCAAGACTAATGGGGCCCCCTTTCAAATAGCTGGTGACTTGCTCCCTTTTGTATTTGTTGTAGAAGATGGCATTCCTGGTCACCATTACATCAGCTAGAAGAGTGTCCAAGTTAAAAGCACTAACCTCTGACCCGCCCTACGTGGTCTTCCACAAGGACAAGGTTCAACTCAAGCCTCACCCAGCCTTCCTTCCCAAGGTGATATCCCAATTTTATACTAGCCAAGACACTTTTCTACCAGTCTTTTATACCAAGCCCCATACTGGTTGCATGGGAGCAGAGGCTTCATTCACTGGATGTCCAGTGTGCAGTAGCATTCTACATCGAGCACACTAAGCCTTTCAGGAAATCGAACCAACTATTTGTGGCGGTGGCAGACCAGATGAAAGGGCTCCTGGTCTCTTCCCAACGCATTTCTTCCTGGATCATGGACTGCATCCACACATGCTACGAACTAGCTACAGTCCCAGCCCTGGCTGTTACGGCATACTCCACAAGGGTGCAAGCCTCGTCAGCTGCTTTCCTGGCCCAGATCCCCATTCAGGAGATCTGCAACCTAGTCATCGGTGCATACGTTTGCCACTCGCTATGTGATCACCCAGCATGACAGAGATGAACCAGCATTAGGCAGAGCAGTGCTCCAGTCAGCGATTCCTTAACTCCGACCCCACCTCCGGGGCAGAGCTTGGGAGTCCCCTGATTGGAATCGACGTGAACAAGCGCCCAAAGAAGAAAAAACAGTTACTCACATTCTCATAACTGTTCTTCGAGATGTTGTTCACGTCCATTTCAATACCCACCCTCCTTCCCTTCTGTCGGAGTAGCTAGCAAGAAGGAACTGAATGGGGGGGTCGGGTCAGCAGGGTCATATATTGAGCGCCATGAAGGTGCTACTCCAGGGGGCTCCACAGCCAAGCCGACGGGAACTGCTAAGGGAAAAACTTTCTGACAACGGTGCACACGGCACGCACCCGCCTGATGGGAATAGACATGAACAACAGTTACAAGAAGGTGAGTAATCATTTTTTATAATCAAACACAGGTCATAACTTTCTTGAACACAGTTGCAATCAAAATAGCTCGAGTGCATGGTAACCATTTATCTTTCAAAGGGAATATTTGGTCCAGAAGGAAATTGGTCAGGAAGTATAAATATAAACCATGGGTGTGTTGGGCTCGGTTTGGCAGCCTTTCGGATTTGAGTACAAATACTATGTAATTTTCTTTATCATCTTGCAGGGTAGCTGTTAGCTATTTAATGACATGGTAAGTGCATTGTAGGGCCAGGGCTACAAGCCCTGATTCAGTGGCTAAACAGCAGAGTGGGTTATATATTAATAACTAGGTCAGGGTTCCATAGCAATAAGTAGTGCCTCAGTTTAGTCGGAAGGGATTGCTTTAGCAGAGTCTTGTACTTGCTTCTCACCTTTTAGAGATGCATTTAAAGCATGTATTGGAGACTGAGACAAGTAGCCCCTGCATTGAGTATACATTTTACCTACAGTAACTCCTCACTTAACGTCGTCCCAGTTATCGTTGTTTCGTTGTTAATGTCCCTGATCTATTAGGGAACATACTCCTTTAAAGTTGTGCAATGTTTGCTTATAACGTTGTTTTGCGGGTGGAGGCTTGGAACTAGGGTGGGCTGGAAGCCCCCCTATTAGTTCCCCTCTACCTCGCCCCCCCCCCCCCCCCGCCCCAGCACTGCCCACCCATGAGCCCCATGGATCAGCGCCTTCCCCATCCTGATTGTGGCAAAGCAGATGTTTTGCCACATTCAGGGAGGGGAGGGGGGGGAGCAATGAGGATGCGGCGCGCAGCCTCTCCCCTCCCTCCCCGCCGGCGGGCGGGAGGCGCTGGGGAGTGTGTGGAGGGGAGCTAATGGGGGACTGCCGGCCCACCCTGGTTCCAAGCCCCCACCCACTAGCTCCGACGGGCTGCTCTTTCAGAGAATCCCACAAGTAGTAGACAAAGTACTGTACTAGCAGGCAGTGAAAAAAATTTCCCTGGAACCTAACCTCCCCTATTTACATTAATTCTTATGGGGAAATTGGATTCGCTTGACATCATTTAACCTAGTCACATTTTTCAAGAACATAACTATAACATTAAGCTAGGAGTTACTGTATTTGAATAGCCTGATCTCCCCCACTCTCTTTCTCTCCCTTTCTCCCTCTCCCCCCCCCCCCCAATCCCCCTGGCCTTTTTTAGTATTTATCCGGACGTGAGTGGTACCGGCAGCAGGCTTCCCGGGCTGTGAACCAGGCCATCGGCAGGGTTATCAGACATCGCCAGGACTATGGTGCCATTTTCCTTTGTGACCACAGGTGAATACTTGTGTGAATAGGATGGGCAATAAATGATGATGTACATGTTAACATTCCTGTGTTGTGCCCCCCCATACACACACACACACACACACCGTATGTATTGTGTGCATTAGTATGACTAGTTGAAGAAGGCTACCGGATTAGTGATCATCAACAATGAGCTAGGTATCATTCTCTCTAATAAGTGAAAATAGCATCCACGTTCATCCTCTGTTCTCCTTTCCCAAAAGCTTCTCTCGCCCCATTCCGTCCGTGTGGCTGGTAGTAGTATTAGCAGATGCAGAATAAGCTGTCAGTGATTATTTGATTATTTGTGGATGTGTGTCGGGATATATCTTTTTTTATACATCTTTTTTAACTCTCTGCATGCCAGGAGTTAGAATTTCCTTAAATGCTAATACAAGTTATGTGAATACAGAGGTTTCAGTCCTGTTCCGCACTAAGTTTGAGAAGGCAGTGAACGGTAATTGCAGTTTTAAAGAGAGGTGCAGGAAGAAGTTCCATATTGGCAGACAATCTAAAATGGTCTCACTTGTATTTCTAACCAGAATCCTGTTTCTGGGAAACGAGTGAATTCTTGCCATTGCCATGAAACATGTCTGCTTGAGTAGGAGTTTTGTTTGACCATTTTGCGTGGTGTGTTGGTCGCTATGTTGTGAACCTTTTGAGCATGCATATCCTCCTTGTTTTCCCGAGAATGAGACTGAATTACCACTTTGTACTTTGCATGCTTCCCGTTTCAGTTTCTGAAGAAGAGCTGGTTATTTCCATTTTTCCATAATCTTTTGTTTCTCAGGTCTTTCATCTGGTCTCTGCACTACATGCAGCTTCGTCCTTTGTTTATTTCTGACTTAGCCCCCCAGAAACTGCTGGATACAATAAACTATCTCAAGATTGATATTAATGATTATGGGGTAGGTGACCCAGAGAACTAATGGTCTAGAACAGGAGTTCTCAAACTGGGGGGTCGTGACCTTTAAGGGAGTTGTGAGGTTATTACGTGGGGGGGTCGCAAGCTGTCAGCCTCCACCCCCAAACCCTGCTTCACCTCCAGCATTTATAATAGTATTAAACATAGAAAAGGTGATTTTAATTTTTAAGGAGGGTCGCACTCAAAGGCTTGCTGTGTAAAAGGGGTCACCAATACAAAAGTTTGAGAACCACTGGTTTAGAATGAGCCTTTCATTTCTGGACATCTGGGTATGAATCCTGGTCTGTGTTCACAAGTGGAAATAAATGTGGTGGTTTCAGCCCAATCCCTAATGAACATTTTTTTACCTTATGCAGCTGCCAGTCAGTTTTGGACAGTATGATATAACTGGTGCCTAGCAGGAGTGTTGCAGTTCAGTACAGAGGTGTAGTGATAGACACAAACACCCCGGTTCCAGCTAACTCTTGCTCTCCTGGGCACACAGATCAATCCCAGGTTTTTTTGTGTTCTAACCCAGCTGCTTGTTTTTACTGTTCCTGCTTTGCTCCTTGGTTCCTTACTTGGCTTTCCCAGGAGTAGGAGCATAGTCTTACTATGAAATTTAAATTTGTCATGTTGAGGACAGTGCCTACGTATGTTCTTAAGACTTCACTCACATCCCTGTTCCAGCTCCTCAGATGAGACGTTGAAAGCTGCCTTCTACTGAGAGATTAATTTAGTGGAGCTGTTTGAGGGATTTTTCTCCTATTTTCCAATTCTCCACAGGTTCGTGAACAATGATGTAAGATCCCAGCTGCCCTCCTGGGTCCGCCCTTATGTCAAGGTTTACAACAACTTTGGGCATGCAGTCAGAGAGGTCTCCCAGTTCTTCCGTATTGCTCAAAAAATCGTAGGTATTGTCAGACAAAAAAGGAGTTTTTCTCCAAGGGTGTCAGGGACTAGGCGCACTCAGCCATAGGAGGGTTGGGCAGTGGGTCTCATCATTCTTAAGTGATCTCCTTTACTCAGGACTCTGAGTTGCACTGGGGGATTCTGAGGGTCAGCCCTCCCAGGGAAGGGCAGGGTATGTGTCACCAAGCTACAGGGCCTTTTGGGCTATATTTCAAAGGAAAAAACTCTTCTCTCGTCTTCCTCTCATCCAGCCTGCCCCTACACACAAGTTGGTTTGGTCTGGTATATAAAATGGGGGAGTGAAACTGATGTTATACTTCCTAAAACTCCCCTCGTCGCCCACATGGAGAGGACACATGTTTGGAAAAATTGATCAGACTCTCAAATTATTTAGGTCCAAACTGGCTGGTATGTAAAACAGGAAGCAGCAGCAGTTAATAGCATAGGCCAGAAATCATCCTATCATTTGCCCTTTTGGTACTAGGACATTTTTAATACTTTGGCTTCTGCCTTGACATTAAGGAGCTCTTTGAGTCACTAGTACAATACAAACAACGAGGAGTCCTTGTGGCACTTTAGAGACGAACAAATGTATTTATTTATTTGGTACAATACCAAAAGTTTGCATGCTATAGTGAGGCACAGCTGATGGACAAAGGGATTTTGAAGTTGAGGGCTAAGTGTAAGAGGGTGCCTTCAAAAGAATACACAATAAAGGTGGCAGGGTACTTTGTGTAAGTATCCGTGTGTGAGAGAAGTGTGAGCCTGAAATTGAGTTTAGAATTCTCATGCACTTAGAGGGGTTCAAAAGAGAACGATCTCATTGTAAAGGAGGGCCAAAGGATAGTGCATCTGTATCAGAAGGGGCTGCATTGCAGAGAGAACATCATCAAGATTTTGTGTGATGCTTCCCACTCTGACATCCCTTTACAGTTGCATGATCCCTCTGTTCCACCTATGTCTTTCTGTGCTGAGCCTCCCCATCTCCACTTAGTCTGCCCATGCTAATTTTTGAATATTCAATCGCATCTCAGGTGCATACGTGTTTAGACCTCTCAAAATCCACCATCAAAATTCAGTTTATCTGCAGCTTTGCTCCTGGGTTCTTCCATTGAAAAACATTCAGCTTTTGAAGTGAAACAGTAGCGTTTGCCTAGTGTAACATTTTCCAGTCTTTGTGCAGATGCCCCCACCTCCAACACGGAGCTCCTGCCCTAGCACCATATGTGAAGGGGACCCAACATCATCCACGTCATCTGGCCAGCCCCTCTCCCGGACAAAAGCCAAGAATTTAGATGACCATGTTCCTAGTTTGAAGAGAAAGCGAATGGGTAAGTCTGGGTGTTTACATTTCTAAATTGTTTATAATTGTGTCTTTCTTTGTATTATAGGAAAACACATACACTGGGGAAAAAAATTTATCCAAAGATTCTGGGCCAAGCTAGAGGAGGAGCAGGGAGACTAGGAAATGCAGAGGGGCAAGAATCCAGGAGGGGTGAAACAGAGGAGGGCCAACAATCAAAAGGGATATAGACTGACCGTAGGGAACTGGGGAAACACATGGGGGACTGGAAAGACTGGAAGGAAGAGACTGATGGGTATGGAGTGGGAACCTGAAGGGGGTTGAGTACCCAGGCGCATGAGATGACCGCAAACTGGGGATGCATGGCAAGGGGGCAGCAGATGGGGGTAGAGAGAGGAGGCGACCAGGCAGACAGGAAATAGTCCTTTATTTGCATTAAACTCCAAAGATCTCAAATTTTCTAACTGTATAACTCAGCTTTCACTGTGAATAAACACATGCCATCCCCCGCTCCATTGATACAGATGCCTGAGGATGTTTTTTTTAAGGGTTCTAAAATGGAATTGACAAAAAAGAAAAACTGGCTGGCCACTGAGATGTCTACGTGGAGGGAATGTCAGATAGTTACCTCACAGGAAATATTTTGGTGTTTTTTCCCTCCTTGATGAACAGCCTTGAACATCTGAGGCTCCAACAGGTTGAATTTCATCATGGATTTATTTGGTATGACTTGAATTCTGACCAAGGCTGACTATTCTGGAAGGTGACATAGTCTGCTGATTAGAATAGGCGACAAGAAGCCAGAAGGCTTGGGTTCTGATCCTGACTCTGCCACTCACTTGTCACCTGACACCCTGCCTCCACTTTCCCATCTACAAAATGGGGATGATGATTCTTATCCACCTTTGTAAAGTATTTGAAATCCTCCTAATAAAGCTACTAAACGCTGTTAGCTACATACCCCATCTCCCAGTCTGTTCAATGATAGCTCCGAAAACAAAACGAGGGCATTGACATCAAATGAACCAGTGATCTAAAAAATTGAGCTTAACTGATGTCAGAGGCAAAATATTTTTCATGCCAAAGAAACTAGAACAGACCGTTCTGTTGTGGACTACTTGCTGTTCCTGAATTTGACAGTGTTTCATTGCACAGTAAATATGGTCTCCAAGCCAGTTGCTGGTGTTAGAAATTATTCTTGCTTTCCTGATACTTTCTGAATAGAGAGACAAGATGGGTGAGGTAATATCTTTTATTGGACCAACGTCTGTTGGAGAGAGAGAGAGAGAGAGCCTTTGAGATCACATAGAGCTCTTCTTCAGGCCACTGTGTAATCTCAAAATCTTATTGCTCTCACCAACAGAAGTTGTTCCAATAAAAAATATTACCTCACCCACCTTATTTTTCTAATATACGGGGACTACCATGGCTATAATTCTGCATGCAACTTTGTCTGATTGTTACTCAGATTGTTTTGCCAGAAGTAAAAATATTTAGCTACTCTACTTAGTAACTGACACACAAAGGTAGGTAAAGCTAAAGAGAAATAGGTGATTTTTGTGTGTGTGGGGAGAATGCCTTTTTAGAAGCATCAAACGGATGTTGCCAGAACCTGTTAAAGTATCTACAAACAGACAACTGGGCTCTAAAGGATGAGAATATGTTTCATGGCCAGGCAGCTTGAATAAATGGCAATAAGATGTCAGTTTGGTACATGTAATGACAAGCACTTGGTAAGCTCAGTGATGTTATTGTCTAGTATAGTAGTATATACATGGCTAATAGTAGCTAATAGTCTCACTTTAACAAGTAAAAAAGTTTTCTGTAACACCATAGAAAGTATGTGTGTTAATATTAGTCTTGTGCCATGTCAAAAGTTAATTACTCAGACTTCACTGCAGGAATTGGGCTGTGAGGGCAATTCAGAGACCCCATAGTGTTTAAACACAAATCACTTTGGTAGTAAGAGTGGCAGTAAGATTTCTGAAGATCACTCGGTGTAAATTGTTTTGAGTTTAAATCTGATTTTATTCAAGCTTTCCCTGATGTAGAAGTCCATCCTTTAAATGCAGATGTCAGAATTACAGGTATAAAGTCCCTCAGTTGGAAAAGATCAGCTAAACTGACTTTTGTTGACTCAGCTGTTCAGTGCAGTTCCACTGCAAAATAGACAAAGAATGAGAGAAACCAGCACACATTACTGGGTTGCCCCAGAGGGTCAGCAGGGATATTTGGTAGGAAATCCTGTAGAATCCGTCCGAGTTATTGGAAACATTGGCATGTTGCCAGGCATGTAAGAGGAGGAAGAGGTATGTAAATTTCTTCTTGGAGTATGTCAGTGTTGATCCCACTGGAGGGACCAGATATGTTTTGACCAGCGGTGTCTGTCAGAGCTGCACAGGGGTCCTACTGAGCTGCCTCATGTTCCATAGAAGGGCATAAAGGGCAGGGTTACTGCCACCCTGCTTCACTTCTTTCTTACCGCCCAGGGCAGAGAGATGGAAACCAGTGAGGTTTCCACTAGTTCTTAAATCAGGAAAAATTCCTTCTGGTTCTTCTAAAAATCTTCAAAACCACTTCTCATCTTCTGTTTCAACCACTGTGGACTGATCACTATGTTAGAACCGAACACTTCTTCTAGACACCCATTACAGACTCTCTGTCCAACCCTCTCCAAACCCCACCTCAGCCCCGACGTACAGTGTTTCTATAGCGATGGATTCAAAATGTGCAGGCTTCTAATCCTGTCCATCCTGCGATGGACTAATTCCCCTTAAGGACAGGCACAGTAGATGTCATTTTCTGCTTGGGAGAATCTCATGTTCTGAGCAGGTGCTCGGTATGCTTAGCCTGGACACCTCACAAATCATGAGATGTGAGGTTGAAACTCCACCTTATGGGCCCAGACTTCAGATCCAGAGGCAACAAGCTCCAGAATATTCCTATTGAACAAACCAGCATCATTTAGCAACCCATCAAGCAGAGAGGTGACAAAGACTACCATGGAGAATATGCCACCGAGAAAAGGCCCGTCACCAACATCGGCACCAGCACCAAAGTTGACCTCTGCTTTGACGACAAAGCTGGCACCAACATCTGACACTGAATTCGAGCATTGAAAGTGGCCACTCTGAGTACTGTAGCAGAAGCTTAAAGCCCTCCCACACACACAGGCACAGCAGCACCTCTGGGGAGAAACCCTCCAAGACCCTCACGGTATCGAGGGATGGAGAGTAAGATCAGATTCTCCTGACAACGCTGGTCGTACCATTGGTGTCAATCCTGTCCTTGTGGGATGAGGCTCAGGCTGAACCAGGCCCATTGTCAGTGATAAGCTATCCACCAGCACAGACTCCAGTACTGAAAGCAGCTTATACCTCAGCATCAATCCTAAAGGAGTTCTGCTCCTCACCACCACTGGGGCCATACATTCTCCCTGTCATCGAACAAGCAACTGAACATTAAGGCACATTTCACCAGAGCACAGGCAGCAGTATCTGCCTGCTTGAGGAATGTGCCAGTCTCTGAGTTCTGTAAGGCAACTGTGTAGAGCAATTCACTAACTTTTCTGGTTCTTTGAAATCCCAGGGAATTCCCTTTGGATCCCATGACCTGCCCTTCATCCCTACTTTTCAGGTTCCTTAGCAACACAGGCTTTGAATTGCAAGGGAACTCAGGGAGGATTGCAACTGCCCTATGTTATGATCTCATATGAGAGCACGAGGAGGCATAGTTCCCATATACAGCTCCAGTGGACACCACTAGTCTCTGTCTGTCTGTCTCTGAGAGAGAGAATGTTGTGCATGTAAGGCATGTGCTCACCTATTGCAGGACCCACCCTAACTGCCTGCATTTTGGAAAACCACAGTTACTGCAGGGTAAATAACAGGTCTGTTTACATTCTGTCTCAATGTTGTAGGGCTAATGGGGGATGGAGCAACCAGCCTGTGTGTGGAGTACGATCAAGAGTTGATCTCCTCAAGGAAGCAACCTATTGGGCTCCTGGATGCATTGGAGCACAATGAGAAGCGCAGTGAAGGGGCAGAAGACGACCGCTTGCCAGGAGAGGAAAAGGTAATGGTGATCATGTACAGAAGAGCTGTATGTAGGTTTGAGTGAACTACTGGTCCTAAAGTTAAATGTTTGGTTGACAACTTATGGGCGCTGGATCCAACTCCCTTCCAAAAAATACCTTGTAATTCACCACCGTTAACAAGAAAAGTCTAGGGTTGAGCTTGAGTATTAGCTTCTCTTTGGAGAAGGGCACCCTGACACCTTCTAGTATGTGACCGACACATTCACATTGGTGCTAATAATGAACTTATCACTGCTATAGGTGAGATACAGACTGCCAGAAGTTAGCATTATACTTTTAAGGCTGAGGAGTCCTCAGAAAGAGGTTGCTATATATGCAGAACCTCATGGTGGACATTCACTGTAGTTGTTGGAATGCGAATATGTGTTACAGGAAAACTGGAAATCCTTTTGAATTTTTATCTGCATGTAGAGCAGCATTCAAATGGGAAATGGACTCCGTGGCTCTTGGAGCCCACACTGCCCAGATAGAAGTACCTGATCACTGAGCCCCAAGAGTCCTGCAGTGCCATTGCACAGTAGGGTTAGTAATCTTCTTCTATGCTACTGCTTTTCCTTAGGCCTCTTCTAGAGAGAGAATAGTCTCTAACTGGGAGGTCTACGTGAAATAATACATTTCTGATCAGGCTGGTTTTCTCCCGCTGTTCCAGAAATGAATTTTTTGTAATTAGTGATGGAGTTATGTTGGAGTGGCCTGGTTTCCTATCTCAATATGGCCCCTGACTTCATTACATGAAGGAATAATTTTACTGTTCCTGCTAATCAGTTTTCTTTAACACAGAGATGGCTCTTATGGAAATATTGCTTTCAGGGTTATTTCTTGTGCATAGAGCTGTTCAGTATGGGGTGCCATTGGCCAGTCGGGGGAATAAGCACCCCTTCACCTGAACCCATTTGATTAATTAAATCAAATGAATTAAAAGGCCATATGCTAGTTGTTTATCCTGCTCAAACTCGCACAACTTTGAGCATCACTAGGCAATGAGAACTGCAGTTATTAAAGAGAAGAACATCAAAGGGCAGTTCTTAAACCCAACATATCTTGAGGGTATTTTTATGTTCTAAATTTAAATCCGAAAACCAGCTACGAGCAAAGATCTTGGTGAATGACACAGTAAGTATTCAGCAATCATACATGAGCAGGCAGGATTGTATTAGTACCCTGCTGACTATGCAAATATATTCTTCTTTCAGTGCTTGCTCATGTCGATTCCATTGTAGGTGTGCGCATGCTCACGTGCGTGGTCATTGGAGATTTTTGCCTTAGCGGTATCCGTAAGGCCGGTTGCCCCCCCCCCCCCCCCCCTTGAGTGCTGCACTCATGCACTGGTATATCAGGCGCTGCTGGCCCTACAGCTTCTCAGTTCCTTCTTACTGCTCGTGGTGGTCAGTCGGAGTGCCTTTCCTCATCAAGGACTTGTGGTTTTCTTACTGTGGACTTTGTCCTTTAGGCTTTCTACATAGTTACTTTTAGTGTTAAGTACCTTTTTATTGCAGTAGTTAGTGTTAGTAGTTAGGTCCCAGTGGGGCTTTAAGCCCTGCAAATCCTGTAACCGGCCTATGCCTGTAAGCGACCACCACGGTAGCTGTCTCAAGTGCCTGGGGGAAGCGCACATTAAAGAGAGGTGCCAGATTTGTAAAAACTTTCGGCCTCGCACGCAAAAGGAGAGAGACATCAGGCTCAGAGCCCTCATTATGGAGTCCACCCAGCGGCTGAGCCGTCCCACCATGAGTCTCCCAGGACCTCAGCATTGGTGTGAAGTGTGCCACTGGCACTGGGACCCACTTGTCACCGCGCTGCGTCACTGGTGCTAAAGAAGAGGGCTAAGAAGCATGGCTCTTTGGCACTGACAAAAAAGGGCCAGTTAGCAATAAGCAAAGAGCCTGCCCGGAGCCCCGCAGTTGGCCTTCTCCAGTCGGGGCCATTAGCCAGCAGAAAGGTCCTCCTCCAACTCCTGCAAGCGGGACTAGAGTGGACCGACTCCCCTGCCAGTACCGATGCCTTCAAGAGGCCGGGTGTCGAAGGAGCACAGCTCTCCACCTGCGCTACCAGTGCCGTAGGCTTCGGTTAAGGCTCCCTAAGAGGGCAAGCCAGCCGACAAGGCTCCCCAGGGAGCGGGGGAGCGCCGCCAATTCCTCGAGACGATGCTGTGCTCTCCACCTCCATACCACCGGTCACCAGTACCATTGTTGAGATCGGTGGGGACTTATTATCAGTCACCGGCTCCGTGGTCACTGTCGTCTCAATACAGCTCCCTGAGAGGGAGGCACCGGTCCACCTATTATCTGCGCCGATTGGCATCCCAAAGGTCGTCGTCCTGACGCCAATCCTGGTCACCAACACCGTGGGAACAATCTCCTCCGATCTCCTCGGCACCGGACCTGCTCACCACACCGTCTGTATTGGTCCCCTCGGTCAGAGCATCGGTCTCCGGTGTCAGTTGTCTCTAGGCAGACCCAGGCCTCAACAGCCCCTCCGTGGTCTCCGGAACCGAGGGCCGCTTCAGCCTGTCACCTAGATCTCAGTGGTGAGATTGGGTGTCCGAGCCGGCAACGGTGGCAGTGGCAGCCTGTGCAGTGGCCTGCTCAGTGGCAAGGATGGAATGCCTGGGGGTCCCGGTCACGGCAGTGCCCCCTTCGGTCCATTTGTCGGCCGCTGCCAGGGTACAGCGGTTGCTGGGCCTGGTACTGGAGGCACACCCGATGGCCAAGTCTCGAGAGGCTGTGCCTACCCCCAAGCCATCCTCCCTAGTGGAGGAGGTGGAACAGGCCTCCCTCTCCCCACCAAGACAGTCCTCCTCATCCTCCCCCGACGAGGCGGTTGCTGGCCCCTCCAGCGCCAGCCTGTCCGATGACTTTAAGGACCACCATGCCTTACTCCGGTGGGCGGCCAACAACCTGGGCCTACAAGTGGAGGAAATTGCTGAACAGGAGGACAACTCTACTCAGTGTCCTGTCAGCCTTGACCCCTACCCATATTGCACTACCAGTGCATGAAGGGATCCTCAAAGTTGCCACAGCCATTTGGCAGACCCCCTCCTCCAGCCCTCCCACCTCAAAACGTGCTGAGAAAAAGTACTTTGTCCTGGCCAAGAGTTTTGAATATATGTATACCCACCCTCCCCACGGCTCGCTGGTGGTTACTGTGGCCAATGAGAAGGAGAAGCAGGGGCACTCCAGTTCTACCCCCAAAAATGAGGAGGCTGAGCAGCTGGACTTGCAGTGGAATACATTTTTCTTTCAAACAAGTCTACAGTTTCGGGTGGCAAACCACCAAGCCCTCCTGGCCCGTTATAATTTCAATTTATGGGACACTCTCCATAAATGTAAGGTTTCAGAGTAGCAGCTGTGTTAGTCTGTATCCGCAAAAAGAATGAGGAGTACTTGTGGCACCTTAGAGACCAACACATTTATTTGGGCAGAAGCTTTCGTGGGCTATAGCCCACTTCATCAGATGCATAGAATGGAACATACAGTAGAAAGATATGTATACACACACACACACACACAGAACATGAAAAGGTGCAAGTTCCCATGCCATCTCTAAGAGGCTAATTAATTAAGATGAGCTATTATCAGCTTTGTAGTGATAATCAGGATGGCCCATTTCAGACCGCTGACAAGGAGGTGTAAGTAACAATAGAGGGATACTTAACATGGGGAAATAGATTTCAAACGTGGGGAAATAGATTCAACTTGTGTAATGACCCAGCCACTCCCAGTCTTTATTCAAGCCTAAGTTAATGGTATCTAGTTTGCAAATTAATTCCAGTTCAGCAGTTTCTCATTGGAGTCTTTTTTTGAAGTTATTTTGTTGAAGAATTGCCACTTTTAGGTCTTTTATTGGTACCAATGTGATATATGCCATCATGTGCTAGCAAATCTTCCTACTGTATGTTCCATTCTATGCGTCTATACTCCTCATTCAGGAGTCTCGGGGCTGTGCATCTTCTGCGTCTGGGGGCCGTGGAGGAGGTTCCTCGGAACATGAAAGGAGTTCTACTCCTGGTACTTCCTAATCCCGAAAATGAAACAGGGCCTCAGACCCATCCTGGAACTGCGCCGCCTCAACAAGTCTCTCAAGAAGTTACAGTTTCGCATGGTCTCCTTGGCCTCCATCATCCCTTTCCTGGATCCAGGAGACTGGTACGCCGCTCTTGACTTGAAAGATGCTTATTTCCGTATTTCTATATTCCCAGGGCACAGGTGGTACTTCCGTTTTGTGGTAGGAGGAAGGGGGGGGAACCAAATAAACTAAAGCCTTTTAATGTTGTCTTTACAGGCAAAACGTGTATCAACACTCTCCCTTCAGTACGAGAAGAGGTTAACAGATGAGCAGAAAGGAGGAAGAAAGAAAATAAAAATAGTCAACATTCTGGTAAGTGTTTGTGTTGAACGGTCTATCTGAGAGTATAATCTTGAGATAAAAAGGCTGAGATTGTTTATATATTTTATAGGTGGTGCAGGTAGCAACGCCTATAGTTAAGTTGCCCAGCAGTTTCCAGTGTAAGACCCTGTTTCCAATTTCTTATAACTTGGCCAAATTTAAATCGGAAAATTTCCTTGATGAATGTCTGACTCAGATTGAGATAATTTGGGATAATTTTCAGCTACAGTGTTCCACCCATTTCCAAGAATTAGGTTAGGGGAAAAGAAGTTGTTTTGCCCATGTGAAAAAACCAAAATCTTACAATCATTGAAGAAAAAAGCTCTAGCACCTCCAGGGTTTGGAGCAGGGACTTGAAATTTGGCAGGGATGTCACCCTAGTGTTGGAGATGTGCCTTTTCCATCCCTATGAAAATATGTCCAAATTCGGACAAATTATAAGGATCTGAACAATTGGAGTTTGCACAAGTTCAGTAGAGGTTTGTTAGTTTGTCAACTAAATTTTCTGAAGATTCTGTCTACACTGAGAATGCTCATAGATTCTAAGGCCAATAAGGACCATTGTGATCATCTAGTCTGACTTCCTGTATAGCACTGGTCATAGAATTTCACCAAAATAATTCCTAGAGCAGATGCTTTAGAAAAATATTCAATCTTGATTTAAAAATGGTCAGTGATGGAGAATCCACCACGACCCCTGGTAAATTGTTCCCATAGCTAATTATTCTCATAGTCAAAAATGTATACCTTATCTTCTGTCTGAATTTGTCTAACTTCAACTTCCAGCCACTGGATCATGTTATACCTTTTTCTGCTAAATTGAAGAGCCCATTATTAAATATTTGTTCCTCGAGCTGTCAATCGCAGTTAACTCATGCAATTTAACTAAAAAAAATTAATCACAATTAATTGCACTGTTAAACAATAGAATACCAACTGAAATTTGTTAAATATTTTTGGATGTTTTTCTACATTTTCAAATACAGTAACTCCTCACTTAACATTGTAATGTTCCTGGAAAATGCAACTTTAAGTGAAACGATGTTAAGCGAATCCAATTTCCCCATAAGAATGAATGTAAATAGGGAGGGTTAGGTTCCAGGGAAATTTTTTTTGGCCATACAGTACTATAGTTGGGAGGTGCCCCCGCCTTACCCCACATAGGCACAGCCTACTGGCACTGGAGACAATGAGGCAGGCAAGGAGGCTGAAGGTGCTGTAGGCTAGGAGAAGCACATTGTGCAGCGGCAGCTTCCCCTACTCTGCAAGTCTTAAGAGCAACACTCAGATGCGGAAACTACAGAACCCGAATCACCAAAAAAGAAAATCAGCTTTCTGCTGGGGGCATCTGACTCAGATGATGAAAATGAACATGTCAGTCTGCTCTGGATTGTTATCGAGCAGAGCCAATCATCAGCATGGACGCATGTCCTCTGGAATGGTGGTCGAAGCATGAAGACACATATGAATCTTTAGCGTAGGCTCTAAAGTTTTACATTGTTTTATTTTTGAATGGAATAATTTTTTTGTATACATAATTCTACATTTGTAAGTTCAACTTTCACGATAGAGATTGCACTACAGTACTTTTATTAGGGGAAATTGAAAAATACGATTTCTTTTGTTCCTTACAGTGCAAACATTTGTAATAAAAAATAAATATAAATTGAGCACTTTGTATTCTGTTGTCATTGAAATCAAATTAAAATTGAAATTTTAAAATGTAGAAAACACCCAAAAATATTTAAATAAATGGCATTCTGTTATTGTTTAACAGCACGATTAATCGTACGATTAATCACCATTAATTTTTTAAATTGCTTGGCAGCCTTATTTGTTCCCCATGTTGGTACTTATAGACTGTAATCAAGTTACTCCATACCCTTTTCTTTGTTAAGATAAATAGATTCAACTTCTTCTGTCACGGTAGGCATGTTTTCTAATCCTTTAATAATTCTCATGGCTCTTCTTTAAACCCTCTCCAATTTATCAACATCATAAGAACAACCATTCTGGGTCAGATCAATGGTCCATCTAGCCCAGTATCCTGTCTTCCAACAGTGGCCAATGCCAGGAGCCCCAAAGGGAATGAACAGAACAGGTAATCACCAAGTGAGCCTTCCCCTGTCACCCATTCCCAGCTTCTGGCACATAGAGGCTAGGGACATCATTCCTGAATTGTGGGCACCAGAACTGGACACAGGATTCCAGCAGCAGTCACACCAGTGCCAAATAGAGAGGTGAAATAACTTCTTGACTTCTACTCGAGATTCTCCTATTTATGTATCCAAGGATCACATTAGCTTTTTTGGCCACTGCATCATGCTGGGAGCTCATGTTCAACTGATTAGCCACCACGACCCCCAAATCTTTTTTTAAAGTCACTGTTTCCCATGATTGTGTCCCCCCCCCATCCTGTAAATATGACCTACATTCTTTGTTCCCAGATGTACACGTCTACATTTAGCCCATATTAAAATGGTTCCAGCTCCTCACAGATTCTACGTGCTGATCAGATGGTGCATCCACCATTCCCACAGAGCAATTGTAGCGCAGGGCAGCAGAGACTGAGCAGGAATTTCCCTGCAGCTGCTCCTAGCCGGGACTCTGTAGTGCAAGGCATAGGAACTAAGATGTCTCTCCTTTGTTTTCAGTGTTGCTTTCCCTACTGGCATCCCGGCGGAAACAGCCTGACTCGGGGATGCAGAGTAGTGAAGAACAGAGGGACAAGTGGGAAGAGATGCAGAGCTGGGGGACAAGGGCAGGAACCTGGGTGGAAGGGAGTTAGGAGCGGGAGCCCCAGGAGACGTGAGGAGAAAGGCAGGAGCCAGGGTGAGGAATGATAAGAGCAGATGGGGAAGGAGGAGAGAGAGGGGAGCAGGATGGAAAGAACAGGAGCTGACTGTGGGGAAGTATAGGAGCAAGGTTGTCGACACCCAGGAGCTGCAGGAGAGGAAATAGCATCAAGATACAGAGGCAGTTGCTGGGGAAGGGGGAATAGGAGAAGAGGAGGACAGGGAAAGGCTGAGGGAATCGGGGCAGAAGTGTTTCTGATCTCTAGAGTACAATCCCCTACCAAACCTGGAACTGAACCCATTATTTCTGAGATTCATCATTCCTTTGCTGTCTTACCAGACACACACACAGCTAGTTGCCAAGTGTGTGTCTCCTTTCCCCTGCAGAGGCATGTCCACATGGAAGATATTAGCCGCCTTCTGCTACTAGTTATTACAATTAGCTTGAGGGGTAGAGGACTGTCCTATGGGTCTAAAGATCCTAACCCTGCTGATGACTCATGTGAGAGTCAATATGGTGGAATTTTTTATTTTTTTTCCATTTTTAAGTTAAAAAACCAGGAAATTACATTTAAAAGCCACATTAAATGAACATTAAGGTTTCAAAGTCAAGCAATCAGTTGGTAGGGAATGTCCGCATTGAGGTTGCTTGTGAAATCTGAATTAGACCCCTTGTGTAGATGCTTTATAGTCTACATTTTTCAGTTACATGATCACATACTGTTTTTTCCACAGGATTCCTACCTCATTTAGTGCACAGGGATTGACCATGCTCTGGGAATGAATCAGAGTTGTGTAGTGAAGGTGACTGTTGTCTATAGGACCTTGACTTCATTAGTGCAGACATTTGAAAGGTGTGTCGTGAATGAGGCAGCCATCATGTGATTAAAGATTGCATTATAATGCATATTCACGAGGGGAGGAGGGAATGCTGAGTTAAGGTTGATGGTACTGCAGTGCCATTGATAAACTGCTGCCACCTAGCTTTCTCTCCTCCTTATCAAGTGTAGACAGTACTGGGCTCAGTTGAGGATAGGCTGAGGTAATTCATGTCAGTAGAAAGGGTAAAGTATTTCGAGGCTCTTCCTGGAGCTGCGTATGCCCATTTAGTAGAGAACATCTTCTCGCCCATTTCAAGATAGCACGCAACCTCACAGTTCTTTTGCACTGCTCGTGGTGGCTCTCTGTGACTGGAAGATGTAGGCTTTGCCCCAGGGAGCCAAGCTTTTGTCACCTCAGGGCTGAGCTATGGCAGTGCACTCTGAAGATGACTCAGAAACTATGGTAGGTTCATCGTGCAGCTGTCTGCCCGCAAGCTAGGACAAACTGATATGAGCACTATACACAGGCTAGATGTGCTTCTGGAGCTGTTTAAAGATACTGATGTTTATCGTCTAAGTCTAAAATGGATTAGGAGCTAACTGTTGAAATGACCACCTGTCGCTGCACATCCCACCATGGCAGCTGTGCTCAGGGATGCTGAGCCTGACAGAATCCAGGCTCAAACAGGAATGGGAGCAGGTTGCTTTCAGCAGAGGGCCCTCAGCGGTGGAATTCACTGGCACCTAGCTAATGAGTTAGTCTTCTAGCCCTCAAGGTGTGATTCAAGACTCATCTCTTTTGGCAGGCCTTCTCCTAAGAACAGAGTTGTGCAATGGTCCTAGCTGCCTGCCCGCCCTAGAAAGCAATCCACCCAGAGTTCAGTTCCTCTAAAGCAGGCAGCAGTAATCCACGAGGAAGGAGCTTTAGAGTTTGTTCCTCTTCCTTGAGGGAGGGAACAGGTGAACATCTAAATGTATGTGAATGACCCCAGCTGTTGCAGGGATGAGTGTCTTAGGAGCATATATAATAAGAGTCTGGGAAATTGTTGCACACCAGTATTGGAATTCCCCAAGGAGTTACCATGTGTTGCCCTAAGGGATATGCCCATGGGGAAAGGCTCCTGAGGAAGGGGTGTATTAAAATATACTGCAGGCATTCTGTTCTGATTTATGAGCACATTATGATTCAGACCCAATTAACACAGCTGCTATCATAGAATAACTAGGGGACTAACAACAGAAATATAAATTATATCCTTAGGAAAATCCCTTCTGTGTTCCACTGTACAAGCCTGTCTCCTGAAATTCCTGCTTCCATTCTGGAGTTACAGTGGCGAAGCATTAAACCAGGGGTGGGCAAACTTTTTTGCCCGAGGGTCACATCTGGGAATAGAAATTGTAGGGTGGGCCATAAATGCTCACAAAATTGGGGTTGGTGTGCAGGAGGGGTGAGGGCTCTGGTTGGGGATCCAGGCTCCGGAGCGGGGCCAGAAATGAGGCATTCAGGGTGCTGGAGGGGTTTCTGCGAGAGTGGGGGAGTGAGAGCTCCTGCTGGGGGTGGAGCTGGGGATGAGGCGTTTAGGGTGTAGGAGGATGCTCTGGGCTGAGACTGAGGGGTTCGGAGGGTGGGAGGGGGATTGGGGCAGGGGGTCGGGTGTGGGAAAGGGTGCAGACTCTGGCTGGGGTGCGGCTGGGGATGAGAGGCTTGGGGTGCAGGAGGATGCTCCAGGCTGGGATCAAGGGGTTTGGAAGGCAGGAGGGGGATCAGGGCTGGGGCAGATGGTTGAGGCGCGGGGGCAGGCTCAGGGGTGCAGGCTCTGGGTGGCACTTACCTCAAGTGGCTCCTGGAAGCAGAAGCATGTCCCTTCTCCGGCTCCTACGCGGAGGCGCGGCCAGGCGGCTCTGCACGCTGCCCCATCTGCAGGCACCACCCGTACAGCTTCCATTGGACGCGGTTCCCAGCCAATGGGAGCTGCGGGGGCAGAGCTTGAGGCAGTGCGCAGAGTGGAGTGCCCTGGCTGCCCCTGCGTGTAGGAGCCGGAGGGGGGGCCATACTGCTGCTTCCGGGAGCTGCATGGAGCGGCTCCCAACCCTGCTCCTCGGCTGGAGCGCCGGAGGAGGGCAAGCCCCAGACCCTGCTCCCCAGTGGGAGCTCGAGGGCCGGATTCAGCTCGTGGGCTATAGTTTGCCCATCCCTGCATTAAACCCTACCAGCTTTGATATCCCATCTGGTGGAGAAGCACTGGGACAGGCAGAGAAGAATCATTCCAGTATTCAGTGAGGGGCCTTTGGGATAACTTCTTTTTCCAAAGTAACTGTTTTTAGCTGGCTGGTTTGGGGCATTTTTCAAATTCCCTGCTTTTTGTGATTGAGGAAATAAGTTTTACAATGCTAGATTCATCTCATTGCCTTGCTTGCGCGTGTTTGTGTGTGCGCATCCTAAAGTAACCAAGGTGAGCTAAACTCCATCTGTTTCACGGAACCCATGCTATGCATACACAGAGGATGGCTAAATTCTTCCAGGGAGCTGTGAATTTCCAGCAGCCGGACACAATTGGGTTTGTGTTCCCTCCTGCAGCACTGAAACTTGTTTATTAGGAGATGGTGCATTGGTAATGCACATTTCTGAGCAACAACCATTGTTTATAATGGAGTTAACAGGATGTTAGTCACTAAGCATTGCATTATGTTCTGTGGTGTGTAGTTAACTCATGTCACCTTTATTGACGATGACCGTTCTGCACCTAGTTGAAGGTGCTGTATGTTGAAACAAAATTCTTGGGATTACTTGTTCCCATTTCAATTCATCTCTCCGATGCATCCCATTTACCGAAAAACCTTGGTGGCCTCTTCGCAGCAAGCTGACGAAGTAGCAGACCCTGCTGAGCCAAAGAAGACCAGGGCCACATTGTTCATTGCAACAGTGAAGCAAGCCCTGAGCCAGCTACACTATGATCTCTTCTCGAAGGCTCTGCAGCAATACAAAAGGACCGATGACTTCAAAGCCATGTTATCGCAAATGAGCTCTCTTTTCATGGAGGACCAGAAAAAGCATATCCTGCTGCGAGGTATGGTGGTCTCCCTGAATGTATCCTATGGGACACAGCTTTTTTTCTTGGGATCTTGTCCCAAAGCAAGCACTTCTGAGTGAAGTACAATGCAGAAAAACATCATGAATAATCCTTAGCATTTATATAGTTTACATTTTCAAAGTGCTGTACAAACATTAATCAACCTAGCCATTACAAGTTAGCTTATATATTAAAACAGGCCTTATGGTTACATGAAATAAAACAGTTTACATTGTTAGGGAGTTTATGCTTTTCATGCACAGCTAATACATGTATAGACTTTGATATCAGTAGGAAATATCTTAATCCAGATCTACGGTGGAATTAAGACTGTGTGATTGTGTGCATTGGGGTGGTTTGATGTTAGAACTGAAAGTAACATTACTTTAGAGCTGTGAAGACGGTCTCTTTTTGGGTAATGATGATGATTGGGATGTGTAAAGCATATCTCTGTGAGGTTAGCATGGGTAGTAATTTTGGTTTAACAGATGATTTTCTTGATTTTTGATGATTGTGTTGATAGGAAGTGGACCTGAGCTACCTTAATTCTACGTTGAAGTTTTTGGTGTTGGAATTTCCATGGTTTTTTACTGATCTTATTTATCAGCTTTTAAAACAGGAATGGGAGGGGACTGGCTGGTCGGATAGTGGGTAAATGATATGGGCAGCTACTGGGGAAAGGGAGCTGGAAAGGAAGGCTGGTGAGCTGACCAGCATGGCTCACTGCTGAATACCTATCAATCCTGTACTGGCATTTGTTTTTAATATGCAATGCCCCATGTTGATACATTATAATAGCATCGTAACACACCTGCAGCATAGCACAAGGCTGAAGGCCCATGAGTCCTGGCAGCCCATGAGAAATTACATTGTATTGTTCTAGATAAGAACATGCCCTGGATTGTTAATGTCTCAAAATGAGAGTTGGTATCAATATATTTTTAAGCATTATGAAACTTTGATTTCTTAGCTGTTGCTGTGGATAAGAGAAGTTACTAGTTTAGGTCAATTGAAAGCAAGTGTTAGTGATTTAGAAGGAATGTGTGTGTGAGATGAGAGGCAGAATCTGCTCTGGGAAGACGCAAGAGAGGTCTTCTGGGGATTTTTTAAAATTCCAGTACTTTACATTTCTGAGTTGACGATGGTCACATCTTCTTCCTCATATGCTCTAGCGAGTGTTTGTTTGGTTTTTGTGGTTCTTTTCCTTTGGACAAAATTTTTTTTTTAAGTTCAAAACAGTTATCAGCTGATTCTGACTCTGTTGCGGTCACATACACTCGCTTTTCTCCAAATGGCAACAACTTTTTCTGGCACAATAAGAATAGTTAGTGTTACAGTAAATCTCAGGATTTTCATCTTTTGATTTCCTAAGTCATGGTTCATTAATGTCCCCCACACTTTACTGTTTTTTAAATCAGAAATAGGGGAACAAATGACTGGGCTAAGGGACTCTCCAACCTGTGCTCTTTTACTTTTCTAACATCATGATTAGTCAGGGAGGCAATGGAGGGCACAGGACTATGAGTGGGGAAACCTGGGTTTTATTCCCCGATCTGCTGATGATTTGCTGTGTGATCATGGGCATGTGACTTAACCCCTCTCTCTGCCTTAGGGCTTGTACACTCTCTAAAATTAAGTCAACGTACAGTCACAGCAGTAATTAAAACCATGGTTCATGGCCGTACTTGCTCCTTCTGTCAGCAGTGCACGTCCTCACCAGGAGAGCTTACACCGACTGAAGTGGGGCATTGTGGGACACTGACAACTGGAGCCCAGCAGCCCTGGGGCTGACAGCCTCAGCTGTAGGCACGGGGATCACAGCTGCGACCCCTACCCCGACAGCCCAAGCGGTCAGCCTGGCTTGGGCTCACAGCTGTTAGCCCCCTCACCCCCATGCTGGCAGACCCAGCTGTGAGCCCATGGGGGGCTCAGTTTCATAGCAGGGACCCTACAAGCAGTGAAATTGACTTCATGTCAGTTTTACTGCTGCTGTTGTTTAACATCTCTGCTCTGGGTCCTGCTGTCAGCCTGTGGGGGCTCTTTTCCCCCCCAGTCCCTCCCCAGGAGGCGGCAGCTGGGCTCTGGGCTATCAGCGCCGGGCCGCGGGAGGCAGAGCTCCCGTTGTGAGCCCCACTGCTGGAGCTGACAGCCGGGAGCCCCGTTGCTGTCTCTTGGTGAGGGATTGGGAGTGAGGGAGGACAGCCCGAGCCCCCGTCCCTGCTGCCGCCTCCTGTTGAGGGACTGAGAGAGGGAGAAGAGCCCAAATCTGGGCGGCGTCCAGGCTTGGGCTCTCCGTCACCAGGAGGCAGTAACAGCTCAGGCTGTCAGCGCTGGGGGTAGGATGGGGAGGGCTCCAGCTGTCGGCCCCCTTGGCTAACAGACACTGTCGCCCTAAGTATGTCGACATAAGCACTGCGCCTCTCACGGAGGTGGAGTTACTATGTCTATGTAGCGAGCCACTTACAATACTTCGATAGAAGCAGCATTGTGGTGTAGCTGCCTTACGTCGACCTAACTCTGCAGTGTAGACCAAGCCATAGTTTCTTCACCTTTTTGTAAAGTGCTTTGAGCTCAAGGAGTGAGAAACACTACATAAGCACTTAGTAGTAATAGCTGCAGTAACAGAGTTTTTTCAGTGTGTCAATATCATTGTATAAATATGTGCAACTGTGACATTGGTGCTTTTCAAAATGTTTACCCTAAGTCCCATTTTCAAAAGTGACTTAGGCACTTGAGAGCCTGCATTTGATTGAGAGTAAATGGACGTGGTCTCTTAAGTGCCTCAGTCACTTTTGAGAATGGAATGTAGGTGCTTTGTATGGCTCCAAAGCTTGTCTCTCTCACCAACAGAAGTTGGTCCAACAAAAAATGTTACCTCACCCACCTTGTCTCTTAGGCTCCTAAATCAGATTGAAAATCTTACCTGATGTCTGAACTGCAAGTCCTGCCAGCAGCAGGTGTCTGTGGAATTTTGTGTGTGTTGGGATGTATAAACTGCATGTGTTAACATCTTTCCTCTTTCTTTAATGAAAGAATTTTACCAGTTTGTTCGACCTCAGCATAAAAAGCAGTTTGATGAAGCATGCTGTAGTCTGACTGGAGTGGGCTGTGGCTACAAACCTGAGCACAGCCTCCTGAGAGAGGAAAGAGAGGTGTTGGCCAAGAAGGCAGGTGAGGCAAATATAGACATATAGCTGAGTGCTTTAATAGATGTTTTCCATCAGCTCAAAAGTATTGGTAATAAATCTGCATCAGCTGATTTCCAAGACTTTGTAAGCAGTATCCCTCCATGAGATATAGAAGATGGAAAAGAGAGAGAGAGAGAGAGAGAGAGAGTGTGTGTGAGTGTGTGTGAGAGAGAGAGAGAGAGAGAGACTGTTTTTAAACGGGAAGTTAATTAACCCGGAGGCTGAAACACAAATTCTGCCAGTCTGGAGAGGGTTATAGAGAGACGAGTTTGTTCTTCTGAGGATGAAACACTGCAATATAAGGCAATGCCTGCTGTGTGTGATGATGTTCGTTACAGTTAGATAAAATACACAGGGTTTGGCTATGTCATCCTGAAACCCAGGAAAGCTTTGAGACTGCAGAAGGATGGGATCATGGAGGAGTGGGGGAAAGGGGGGTTGATATTCATCCTCCTGGTCCTCTCTTCACCTCTCTGCACCAGGTGGTTTCCAGGTGCAGTACTTGAGGAGAGAGATACTAGGAAATTCCAAGTTTCTGATGGTTCTTCTAAGCTCCCCAGCCCTCAGACGTTCACTGTTAGCTGACTAGTTTAATTTAATAGGGGAAAAGCAGTGTCTGCAGAAAGCAACATTCTCAGAGGGTTCATCCAGTCAGCTTAACTCCCAGCTACACCTGAACAAGGGAGGATCCCACCTGACCTCTGGGCTGAATAGAACAGGTATGCTTTTCATAAAGAAATAGCAATGCAGATTCCCTGTTTGATTGTTTTCTTGCACTCCCCTGTTGTCTGTCAATATCCATCTGTTGTTTCTTGTCTTACTCTTAGATTGTAAGCTGTCTGGGGGAGAGGCCATCTTTTTGTTCTGTTTGTAAGGGACATTCTCTTAAACAGCAGACCACCTACTATTCGACATACTTACCTACACAAATGGAAGAGATTCAATACATGGTGCTGAAATAGACAAATTATGGCAACTTTCTCCACTTTACCAATGGTACTGGACTATATACTGGAACTTAACAGCTCGGGTCTCTCCGTGAGCTCAGAGTACATACACCTCATGGCAATCACAGCATTCCATCATAAAGAGGACAAGTTCTCCATTTCTCCCATCCGACCACTAAACACTTTCTCAAGGGTCTTCACAACCTTTACCCCAAAATACGAGCCCCCACTTCATTATGGGACCTCAATCTGGTGCTGCAACGAAAAACCTCTTATTACAAGCGCAGGCACACAGATTCACCTAAACTAGAGCACCCACAGTAACAACCATCTCGAAGAACCTCAGTTACTGCACAGAGTAACCTTCTCTTCTGTCTTCCAAAGAGCAATTACCTTGTTTCAAGAGGCAAGATAACCTCATGCTGTTCTTCCCTTCTTGTGGGCTTCCCATCCCTCTGTATGTAAATAGGGCTTCCATTTTTTTTATTCCATTCAGAAACAGATTCCCTTCCAGACAGACCTTCTTTCCTGTCTGGAAGGGAACCTGTTTCTCCCTGTTTTATGACAGGCTTTAAAGCATAATATCATTTAAGTATCAATATTTCCTCCTATAGTGTTAATACAGACGTTTCATGATAACATTAATCTGTCATTAGCTTTTAGAAAAGACCTCACTCTATAAACTTTTATAATATACTAATATTGTATACAATCAGTTGATTCAATTGCTTATCAGTTCAGTTCCCCACCCCCATCTTTATAGACCAGCAAACCTTTAAAATAGATTATTCTGAAGACTATACCTTAAAGTAAAATTTATTCAAGCTGTGAGGAAGACAAATTGGAGTCTGGTGGTGAAAGAAGCTCTATGCTCTTTCTCCCCTACTGGTGTTCGCAGGAAAAGAACAATTTGCATTTTAGCAATCTCCTCCCCTTGTTAGTTGGATGGCCCTGTTTATTGCTCATACATATGTTGAGATAAATCCACCTTTCTTTGTCTGAAGCAGACTGCTTCTGCATTGCTTGGCAAACACGTTTTAAGAATATAATTCTAGCACATATTCCTAACTTTTTGTACACACCCTGTGCATACATCAGACAAGAATTTTAATGATGTTAGTTTTATGGTGTTAGTTTTCCAATGATATCTAACATGCCACCTTTTAGATTCAGATTATAACAATAGTGTGCTAGGTGTGATGAGTATGTCAGGCCTGACAAGACCTGCTGACACAGAGTACTAACCACAAATGGGCTTCAGTGTCACAGCATGTGCCTAGAGCAAAAAACTAGGCTTATATTTTTCAGAAATGCAGATCAGTAAATGTATTCATGTAGCTACGTCGTGTTTTTTGAACCCATCCCTCTGGCCTTATTTTCTCCAACATTTACCTTTGAAAGTCAGTGTCTCAGTGTAGATCTGATTAAAGTGCTATTCCTGAGATCAGCTGGGAATTTCTTTGAGTAATGAATATGGTAACTCTTCCTATCACTACTTGTAAGCTTAGTTCATACAAACTAAACTCTTTAACTGCCCTCTGAACTGCTCCTTAGCAGTAATCAGTGACTATACCTGTTAAATGTTAATATTTTACAGCATTTTAAAGAGTAAAGAATAGTCCAAGACTTTGTAATCATCTTCTTGCAAAGAGCTACTTACACTTCTTGGAAAGCTTTAAAATAATTTAATTTATGAAGCAATTCTAGTTTTCTTGTTTCCTGTTTCCTTCTCTCCTGTATTTTTAGGGACATTTGTATGAGAACAGGATCTTTGTTTTCATAATATGGTTATCTCCTGCTGATTAATTCTCACTTGAGTTCAGAGGTCTCTGTGACATTGTAGGAATGTTTGATGGCTCAGAGGCTTTGTGTGTGGGAAACAAGCAGTTGGAATAGAATGAGCCATTAATAAACAACTCCAGTTTTCCTACACGTGTCCCCAGTATTAAGAAAAAGAGTTTCTACATTTCTCTATTATCTAGGTTATCCCCTAAATAGACTTATGAGGGAGGGTGTCAGATGGTTCCATGATATGCAGTGCTGTAAGAAGATACTGATTACAAAATTCCCACCATGCTCTGTAGCCACATTCACTTCTTTCCGCGTCCCTCCTTCAGGGAACTGTGTTGAGTCCCTTCCTTTTCAAAGAGAATTTCAATTTTTGTTCTGCAGTTTTAACTTTTAAAAACTTTATTTTTTTTTATTTGTCAACATGTGGCCACTTAAGAACTTGAAACTTTATTGGCATTTTGCTGAAACACAAACCACAGCTTTATCTCTGTAAGACTGCATAATGGCCTGTCAATCAAAGAGCACTCCTTTGGATTGCAACAAAATACACTTAATTATGTGGTTAAAAGAATGGTGTTAGCTGCTTTGACCTTGATCAGGTTTGTACTCTCTATTGCATATGATGCTGTGGTTTTAAAATGTTGAAATAATTATTCCCCTTTGATGATGTTTTCCTATTTGGCAAACATTATTTTTTTCCTCTTTTATTTCCTGGGTGAGGATAAATCCGATGCTTGTTAAATGAATTGGGCTTTTTTTCTTGCTTCCTTGGCATGCCAGCACTGTTTGTTAGCACAGCTACTTGAAAGATTGCTACTTGCTGCCTAAGGGAAAACACAATGCATCGTTTACTCTGCCACTTTTACAGATTCAGATTAACACGGCTACCCCTCTGATTGTGGCTATTGTAGCTTTTGCTAATTTTCCATTGATTTACGATTCCTAGAATATGCAGGCAGGGTACAAGGATCCAAACTATATGTCTCCCTTAAAAATTCTAGATTGTCCTTCCCAAAGCATTGATAATGTATGTTCTCTCTCAGGAGGAAATCACACCCAGATCCCTAAGGAAGACCCTGAAGAGGCATCAAGCTCTCTCAAAGAGGACCACCATGAGCTAGTCAGGGCTACATACCTCAATGATCTGAAAAAAGCTTTGGACAAAAACAGTTACAGCCGCTTCTGTGCAGCACTATCAGCATATAAGAAGACAGATGACTATGATGCCATGGTGTTGGTGGTAGCTGCCCTCACCACCGAGAAGCCAGAGTACTTTCACCTCCTGCAACGCAAGTATTTTTATTGAAATGTTTTGGTTTTAGGAAGAGATATAGGTGCTGTGATCCTGTCCCTCATACATCCCAGATGTACACCGTAAACTCTCACTGATTAGCATAAATTGGTTTGCAAACTCTATCTTTCCTATGAACTTATTAGCACTGACAGAACACATTGCATCTCTTCTCTCTGTGTTCAGCATTCTGGGCAAATTGGACTTGCTGCATAAAAGTGTTAGCCAAATCCAGATAATTTTAAAGTTAAAAAATTGGGCACTGCTTCCACTTGTTCTGATTACACTCGGTTCCTGAAGAAACCTAAAACTGAATTAATACTTCCACAACTACACTCCCTTCCTCCAGATGTGCTTCTTGTATGATTTCATTGCATTATTTTCCTTATTTCTGCAAAGACTGCTCTTTAGAACAAGTGATTCTGGTTATTGCATAGACTCTCAAACTACTCTTCTCATGGCTATTGGCTGCCATATCTGGTGCTATGTCCTAAAAGACTAAGCTTTTAGGGATATAGACACTCTCTTCTGATTCACTTTTTTTCCCTCAGGTCTTTACATGGACACAGTTAAGGAATTTTGTCATGATTAACACTCTTTATTTACAATAAACCTTTAGAATCTTGAAACTGACATTTATTTCCTTACAGAATTTTTTTCCCTTCCTGCCCATATGTGCTGGTTTGATGTTGTAGAGTTTCTCATTATGTCCTAGGCTACTGGCACTGAAAAGTTGAGGTTAGGTTTTGATTTAGCTTAAATAATATGGGAGACGGGAGAGATTCCAGAAGACTGGAAAAGGGCAAATATAGTGCCCATCTATAAAAAGGGAAATAAAAACAACCCAGGAAACTACAGACCAGTTAGTTTAACTTCTGTGCCAGGGAAAATAATGGAGCAAGTAATTAAGGAAATCATCTGCAAACACTTGGAAGGTGGTAAGGTGATAGGGAATAACCAGCATGGATTTGTAAAGAACAAATCATGTCAAACCAATCTGATAGCTTTCTTTGATAGGATAACGAGTCTTGTGGATAAGGGAGAAGCGGTGGATGTGGTATACCTAGACTTTAGTAAGGCATTTGATACGGTCTCGCATTATATTCTTATCAATAAACTAGGGAAATACAACTTAGATGGGGCTACTATAAGGTGGGTGCGCAACTGGCTGGATAACCGTACTCAGAGAGTAGTTATAAATGGTTCCCAATCCTGCTGGAAAGGTATAACGAGTGGGGTTCCGCAAGGGTCTGTTTTGGGACCGGCTTTGTTCAATATCTTCATCAACGACTTGGATATTGGCATAGAAAGTACGCTTATTAAGTTTGCAGATGATACCAAACTGGGAGGGATTGCAACTGCTTTGGAGGATAGGGTCATAATTCAAAATGATCCGGACAAATTGGAGAAATGGTCAGAGGTAAACAGGATGAAGTTTAATAAGGACAAATGCAAAGTGCTCCACTTAGGTAGGAACAATCAGTTTCACACATACAGAATGGGAGGAGACTGTCTAGGAAGGAGTACGGTAGAAAGGGATCTAGGGGTTATAGTGGACCATAAGCTAAATATGAGTCAACAGTGTGATGCTGTTGCAAAAAAAGCAAACATGATTCTGGGCTGCATTAACAGGTGTGTGGTGAGCAAGACACGAGAAGTCATTCTTCCGCTCTACTCTGCGCTGGTTAGGCCTCAACTGGAGTATTGTGTCCAGTTCTGGGCACTGCATTTCAAGAAAGATGTGGAGAAATTGGAGAGGGTCCAGAGAAGAGCAACAAGAATGATTAAGGGTCTAAAGAACATGACCTATGAAGGAAGGCTGAAGGAATTGGGTTTGTTTAGTTTGGAAAAGAGAAGACTGAGAGGGGACATGATAGCGGTCTTCAGGTATCTAAAAGGGTGTCATAAGGAGGTGGGAGAAAACTTGTTCATCTTAGCATCTGAGGATAGAACAAGAAGCAATGGGCTTAAACTGCAGCAAGGGAGGTTTAGGTTGGACATTAGGAAAAAGTTCCTAACTGTCAGGGTGGTTAAACACTGGAATAAACTGCCCAGGGCGGTTGTGGAATCTTCATCTCTGGAGATATTTAAGAGTAGGTTAGATAAATGTCTATCAGGGATGGTCTAGACAGTAATTGGTCCTGCCATGAGGGCAGGGGGCTGGACTCGATGACCTCTCGAGGTCCCTTCCAGCCCTAGAATCTATGAATACACAGATTTTCAAACAGATAAAGAAAAAGGAAAACATACACATGTTGAGCCTAACCACCTTGAAGAGGGATCTAATTCCACTACTGTAATGTTTCATTACTGCCCTCTTACTGACTTGTGAACATCCTAGTGCCTTTGATGAGCAGTTCTCTTCAGGGAGGAATGGATGCTAGATGTGCAAGGCAGCTGAAGCATGAGAGCAGCTAGCAGGAGTAGAAAATGCTGAGATGTGGCTCTGTTGGGTCCCGCAGAATCCCATCCAGAATCCCGCAACATGGGTCACGATCTCTGCAAGTTGGGAAGTAGGTTACCCTACTCTGTTAACTGTAGACATGGGTTTGTCAAAGCTGAAGAGTAAGTTGGAAACGAACCACATGATGTGATGAGTCAGTATTTCCTGTTGAATGTCACATTATTGAATATGCAGTGTTGGTGTAGCTGGGTCAGTCCCAGGATACTAGAGAGACAAGATGAGTGAGGGTAGTATGTTTTTATTGGACCAACGTCTGTTGGTGAGAGAGCTTGAAAGCTTGTCTCTCTCACCAACAGAAGTTGGCCCACTAAAAGATATTACCTCAAGCACTTTGTGTCTCTATTATTGACTATGATGTATCAGTGTTTTTAGTGAGCAAGCCAGTTTCAAATTAAAATACCACAAAGGAATTGTCTAAGCCTGGCAATAACCCATAGTGGGGACTTTTTAAAATTTCTGTACTCATGGTCTGATTCTTTCCCAATGAAAATAACATTCCAAGAGGATTCCTTCTGGAAACAACCTTTTTGGGCACTGAACTTGTTTGACTTTGCTGTAACACCCTGTAGTGTTCATTGGCGCACCAGAACAGACAAACTGATGTTGCTGTCAATGCAAATACTCATCCATCCTCTAGTGAGAAAAAAAATTAAGCATCGACCCCTCAAGAAATGATCGGACATTCCCCAAACCTTCAGATGGGCTGGGAAGAGGGTGGGAATCAAAGGCTATTTTGCCTTAGTCTCCATAGAGCTTTCCACTTTTCCAAAAAGAAATGAACAATCTATGCTAAACCAATTCATTTAATGTATGTGTGACTTTTTTTAAAACATTTTGGGCAGGGTTCGACATGTTTGTGCGTCCTCATCACAAAGAACAATTCAGGCAAATGTGTAAAGACCTGACTGGAATGAGCTGCAATGAGGAGAAGACGAAATTACCACCGGAAGTGCAGAAGGCCAAGAGCCCTCTGCATGTGGAGAATTCATGTTCCAAAGCAGAAAACAGTGAAACTCAGGATAAAGCTGTCAGCCACACACCAGGTTTGGAATGAACACTTTTCTGGCATTTCGATAATAATATTTATTATTGTGGTAGCACGTAGGAGCACTCCAGACATGGATCTGGACCCCATTATGCTAGGTGCTGTCCAAACACAAAACACAATAACAGCCCCTGCTGCAAAGAGCTTGCAATGTAAGTATCAAATGAGAGAGAACAGGTGGGTACAGAAAGACAAGTGGATGAACACCAGGAAATAATGAGACAATCACCTGCAAAACAATTCTTCTACTCTCATGGGAAAATTAGGGCAAGATCCTTCCACGTGAGCAAAGTCCACTATCTTTAGGTAAAGTCTACCACATTCGAGTGGTTCCATTGGAAGGCTCTCCATTTTTTTCAGTGATCATTTTGTGTATGGTAATACAGTATCAGAAACTTGTGGTATGGAACAATGTGATTTAGAAAAGAAAAAAAAAGTTCATCACATTTTTCTGGCAGACTACTAAATGAAAACCTCCTGGAAATGCCAGCTGGTCAAATTCCACAAAGAGCTGAGGTATGTCTAGTATTATGCATTACCCCACATTATATACTGTTTGATATGTATTCATGTGCAGCTACTTTCAAGAGTGAAATGCCAAGAAAAACCCAGAGCAAGATTTTCTCCTTCTGCAGTAATCGGAACAAGAAACCTGGATCTCAGAAGACAGACACATTGACAGGATCCAGCAGCATAAGAGCGCCTACCAACCCACGCAGTTTGCCTGTCTTGCCCCTCAGTATGGAGCCAGAGTGTGGTAGGTGTAGATGTGTTGGGCGGAGATCTTGCCCTCTAACTCTAGAGAAGAATGGTCAAAAATGTGTAGAAAATCCAAATTATGTTCACCCATTTTAGAACAACAGTATGAAGCCATCTTTTATTACTACAGTTATTCATGTGTATTTAAGCACTCAGATACAGCAGTGATGTGTGGTATCAAAGCCCATATAGAATAAAATCAAATTTGGGTTTTCATGTTCAACTATGTCCATTCTGTCTTAAGTACTTATGTGGCCTAGGATGAGTGCCCCCTGAGGACTAATGCAGTTATCCTCACACCTACCCTGTGAGGTCAGTAGTATTACCCAGCTTAATAGCTGGGCAATTGAGGCACAGAAAAATTGAGTGAGGTCACACAGAAGAAACTGTGCAATCGGGCCAGGAATTGCACCTCTAAGATACAGGGGCCTCATAAAATACATTGCACACACCTTCAACCATTGCTTTCTACAAAATGCACTGGAAACATGAATGTATAAGAACTTCTGAAACAAAGAGTTACTGGAATTTAGTGTCTTCTCTCTCTCTCTCTCTCTCTCTCTCTCTCTCTCTCTCCCCCCCCCCCCCCCCCCCCCCACCCCGGAACCTTCTCTCTCAACTGCTATTTTTAGGAAGATTCCAGTGCTCTAAATGCAAATCTGAGGATGATGTGCCTTTTAAATGCCAGTTATGTACCTTCACTTGCTGCAAAACATGCTGGGAACAGTTCTTAAAGGTTGGCTTTGCTTATTAGTTTCAGTTATTTTCTGAAACTTTTAGTAAATATTGTGTTGGTTTAATGAACCAGATGGACAGCCCTGGAGTCGGAAGTCCTCTGCTTACCAACAACAAACACAGTTCAGGCTTCCCTCAGGGCCTTGCCACTCTGACTCCATCATCTCAGTTCTGCAGTGATTGAAGGCAGACCATATCTTTTATCCTGGTTGAGACATAAAGCCTCACCCCATCACTGAATCATCCTGCTACTTTAGAGTTATCCTGGCTTGCAGGATGCCTTCCCCCTGATAAGAAGATGAAAGCATTACTGCAAAGCAGCTCTTTGGTAGCATCCTTCACAACAGATACTTTCCTAGACTTCCTGTGCTGTACAGTGCTCTCAGTGACTCAAGTACAGTAGCCCATCAGGGTCTTTGGCTCTGCCACTGAAAGGCAGATAAGAGGATGAAAAAGCTTGACAGCTTTCGTGTCCTCAGGGGTGAGGATGAGGGTGTTAATCAGAGAGCCTGTAGACAAGTTGATCACAAAGGCAGCAGAAAGGCAGAAGAAAGAGAAATCCCTCCCCTCTTATCCACGAAGCAGTACAGAAGGGACTATGAACAGGCATTCAGAAACGGGCAGTCCTTCTGTACCTACCAGTCTTCTGAGCTTCATAGGGACTGTTTGTCAGGAAGAAGACCCTGGAATATATTGACAAAGTGTGGAAAATCCAGACTAAATGAATAATAAAGATCTTCAGACAAATGGGTTCTAGAATCGATTCAGAACAGCTGTTCAATAGAATTTCCCCACAAAATGTATGATATTCCCAACATGAAAAAATCCAGGAAATTACAAGAAGGGCAATAGGCCATTTTCTGACTGCTGCAGATTAGGGCTATAGAACCAGTTCCATCAAACAAGCAATTTTATGGAGTGTATTTGATTGTTTCTTTTTGTTTCAAAATAGGACAGGGCCATGCAAGCCATCTTGGATCTCAAAGCACTCAGTTTATTCACCCAAAAGTCAAACTTCAGTATGGAGGCTTTTAAGTCTCTCATAAAAGCTCTGCATCCCCAGAACTTCCTGTCATTGATAGAGCAGAAACAGGGGTGAAGTGTGTCTGCATTTCTCTCACTACAAGAGACACTTTGAGTATAGGTCCCTTTCTTTCAATGGATTGGCCTTGCCATGGACCTTTACTGAAGTGCTAGTGGCAGCTGTCCAAGAAACAGGCATACCTGTCTGCCTGTTCCCGGACAGCTTGCTCATCAGGCCCCTCTCAAGGGAGAAAGCTGTTGATGCCAGCATCCTGCTGGTATGTGCTTTCTTAATCTCTGCTGCAGAAGGCCCAGGCTGATTACAAAACAATATCATATCACTAGATTCCTAAGAACTGAAAAATCCACAGGTTTGTTTCCTGTTTGCTACAGACCTTTATGAATCCTTCCTTTGACCCTCTGAGGAAGGACTCCCTGTGACTTTTTCACTTGTAAACGCTTTCCTAATTGCTATTGTGTCAGGCTGGGGAGGGGTTTTTTTGAGGGGGCGGGAAGCCGCAGTACTGCACCATACTGTGTTTTTCGTCAGGATGAGATGATGGTTCTTAGGACTGAACGACACCTTAATTCCAAAGATTAGTTTAGTTTTTTCTTAGCTCACAAGCAAATGAACCTTCCATCCTTCTGCCATAATTCTCAGCAGCCTGTAGAGATGAAATGGCACACTTTTGTTGTATGGAGAGTAGTTAACCAACCTGCCATGGGTGTAGTGCTATCTGCACTTTTGTTCCCAGACGGCATGTGTTCACTGAGGGGGGGAAAATGTGTTCTTAATTCTGGTTACTCATCTGCACTAGTTAACTCAGGTTAAAATAGCAGGGAAGACATGGCAATTCGTTTTTTAACTCACATTAGCAGATTGAGTTCAACCATAGGCTCCCCTATAGGCTTTAACTCATGCTGCTAACTCAAGTTAAAAGTGGAGTTGCTGTGTCTTCATAGCTATTTTAATCCAATTCAGTTAATGTGGATTAGCTAACCCAGATTAGGAGCAAACCTCTTTTTTATTGAAGACCTCTCCCCCTTCTTGTTTCTTTGAATGCACACAGCACAGGTCTTGGGTCTCTTGCCCTGTCTCATGGAGGAAATGTGATTCTTCCACTCAGACTAGGATCTGGCTACACTACCCTGCGTATACCAGCCAATTATCCTGCAGGACCAACTGGTTTTCGAGCACCTGCGTTTCCTCCCTTCAGGAACCTGTGACCAGTGATACAGGGTATGTATACACCGCAGCTGGGAGTGTGCCTCCCAGCCTGGGTAGACAGATTTGCACTAGCTTGCTAAAAGTAGCAGTTTGGATGTTGCAGCCTGGGCAGCAGTTTTGGCAGCTCCCCTAAGTGCAGATCATGGGGCTTGGACTTGAATGGCTAGCCAAAGCCACCTCCCATGCTGCAACATCCACACTGCTATTTTTAGCAGGCGAGCTTGATTGAAGGTAGCACAAGTCTGCATGCCCATGCTGGGAGGCACTCTCTGAGCCGCAGTGGTTTCAGGCCTGTTGCCAGAGTTGAAAGCTCTGGAACAAACATGTGCTGGCTTACTTTGTGGCATGGGCCTGGTATAGTTTGGTTGATGAGAAGCTGAGTATCTTGCAGTTTTGGAAGCTGTCATTCTTTGAAAGGCCTGGTGTGGAGCAGGTTCTGTGACCCAAGAGACAGGATAAAAGATCTGTTCTGCATCCAGTCACCTAGGAAAGAGGGGGAAACAGAGTGTTAATATTGTGGGACACGAAAGGTCTGAGAGGGGAAACAAATTTTCCCATCTCTCTCTAAAGCCTGGAGGAGGGGAAGCTGCCTCTCGTTCTTGTTCAGTCCTCGATCTAACTTCATTCCCAGCAGTGATTGGTTTTGTGACAGATGTCTCACCAGCAGGAAATGAACAGCCACTGACCACTTATTTCCTCTGGGTCCCCAAACCACCATCAGATGGTAATAACATTTGATCACAACTGACCTAGGCTGGTTTCGAACTGGTGACTTGTAGACTAAACTTGTTCCTTAACTACAAGTTACTCATGAGTTCATTCATTCTAAATAATCAGTTCAAGCTTACTGCATTTAATGAGGAAGTGACTAACAATCGATCATGCAGCACACAATGACTTCTCTTTACCCTAATCTTGAGTCCTTTCCCAGTCATTATTATGGTAAGACCACTTAAAGGTGTAGGAAGAATGATGGTCAATCCATTGGACCTTTCAGCACAGGAGGATGTTCAATCCATAGGGCATGCACCAGGAAGAGCAGCTTGGGAAAGATATCTCCAGTGAATTCTTTCAAGACTCATTTGGCAAGCTGAGCATCATGCACATGATGTATACTGTAGGGCTTTGTCTTTAAATGTTTTGTGAAATTGATGGTCTTAAATGCGCTGGTATACATGAACAGGTAGATGCAGTTTTTTTCCACGTACCTCTTCCAGTGTGCCTCAGTCCTGATTTGCAGCATTTGTGTATGTTATTCCTGAGCAGAAACGATCCATTGTTCTACCTTGCGCAGTGGGTCTGTAATATGGGCAGACTATCATAATACTTTGCACGTATATAGTGCCTTCCATTTGAGGATATGAAAGCATGCTTACAAATGCATGTCTCCTGAGGATTAGATTGAGATAACCAAGCTTCTATCCATTTGTTGCTTTTGAACCCATGTTTTAAACCCATGTAGCCACTCTGCTGCATTGTAGCTTCTATTACGAGGACTGACTAACTTCTGAGAGACCTTGAACTGCTACTGCTCATGCTGCATCTGTCCTTTGAGTATGTAGCAATCTCCAAGGCTGTCAATATAGCCTCCACAAGGACTACATTTACTTTAGACAATCTCACTTTTAAAATATGTAAAGCATTTTTTTTCTTGGCCAATAGCCTTCATCCCAAAGTTCCTAGGAGGAAGTGAAAAATTTAGTTCTAGGCTGCTTCATCTTTGAACAGAGAGTAAGTCAGCAAGAAGGTCTTGGAAGTGACCCTTCCCTCAATGTGGAAAAAGAACTAGCTCTGTTAACTAGGGACATAATAAGGAATCACAGGGAATCAAGTTCATAAAGGCTAGACCTCTTTCAGGTTAGGAGCAGTGAAACCAGCAGGCTGTAACCTTCACAGCAGAGAGGTTTTCATCTCACAGCAGAGAGGTTTTGTCTTCATGGACCCCAAAAAAGTGTTTTTTACAGTGAGGTAACTAACATGCATTAGCTATCCCACTGTTAAAAATCCACTTATTTCACATAGCCACAATCAGCTAACAGTTATATCTTGTCCTGCCACCACAACTTGGCCATGGCCATAAACATCACGGGTTGCCTTGCGTTTCAAAGGTCACTTCCCCTGTTCTGTGCTTGAATTATACAAGAGGAAGTGGGAATTCAAGAAGTTCAGCTACTATCTTATTTGGTTTTTCAAATGACCAAATATTTGTATAGTTTTGCAACAGCTGTTGCATATTCTGCATTTTTTCCCCTTTATTTTAGCCTTTTAGTAATTGCACAATTGGAATTGATTTAACAGAAACCATTCCTGTAGGGTGAGTTGCTATGAGAATTGGGCAGAATTTTTTTGATGGCTACTTTGCTGAGGAGTGCATTCTTAAGGGCACCAAAATTATTTGAAAATTTGGGTCAGATTTAGCGGATAGTTTTGCCTGAAAAATGGGGTACAGCTGAAAAAGTCAAAACAGCTCATTTTGAAAGATGTTTCATTTAGAAATGTAGCTAATTAAAAAAGGTGGCAAACACTCAAATGACTTGAAACAACAAACTGGAAAAAAAATTGTTTCAGATCAAAGTAAATGTTTTGTTTCGGTGAGGAAAAAAAAATCAGTTTTCAGTTTGAGCCGAACTACATTTTTTCAGAGGTGTTTCGTTTTTTTTTTTTGATTCAGCCCCTGAACAGAAAAATTGGTTATTCACTCAGCTTGAATTGCTACTTCATTAGGATTTTCTTTCTTGTGTCACTACCAGTTAAATAGTTGTGTTGAGTATGTTTGTAATCATTATAATTGTTGGGGACTGGCAAATGGTGGGCACAACTGCTGTTTGTATTGAGACTGCTATTGTGTAGACGTCGTCCTTTGCAAATCCACTCTATGCAGACATTTGACAGGAAATGTAATGCCTGTAATCTGTGTGCTTTGTTCATCTGTCTCTCCAGATTGCTAAAAAGTGCCCAGAATGCCAAACTGATACCAAGAGGAAGCATTTAGCCCAAGTTTTTTTCCTGCCATAACCTCCCTGGCAAGGGGCAAGTACATCACGTCAGCACTGGTTAAAGAGCCCGCAGAAAAGGAAATTGGAAAAAGAAGCAGAGTGCACATTCGTTTACGGACCCTTGATCTCGGCTTCTCGCAGCATCATTCGCCAAAGACCTCTCTTCCCACTTCTCTTTCAGCAAGAGGGGAATGAAGCAAATGTCCTCAGCACCGTATTGAAACGGGAATCTGCATTTTTTATCTATTTGAATCAGCAGATTCTTGTGACGTTCTGGTCCTTTTAGATTGAACTATGACAACCTGAAGGAAGTTTTCAGTAATTGCAAATATTTACTCAATCCTGGAAAATTCCCCAGCAGCAGTAGTGCCATTGAATCCCCTTTTCCAGGAATACACTTTGCTTTGGTGACTGACAGGAGCTGTTGCTGTTAGGGATTTCAGAGGTGTAGGGTGGTGAAAGCCTTTTTAAAAATCCAATAATTTTTACTGTGTTTCACTGGTAATACAGACCAAACACATCTTGTGCTGGTATCCATGCATTTATGCCTGCCCTGCCAATCAAGCCTGTTTCCTGTATTGCTGTAAGTGCTGAATGTTGCACTGAGTGTGCTTCCAAAGAGGATTTGGCTGCTTCTGAGGCACTTGCACACTCCTGTTGTGTCTGTACGGTTTCATACTTGTGTTTTCAGAAGTGTAGCAGGGAGAGTGAAAGGGCTAGTCATGTTCTTTCAAAGTGAACATACAAACTGATTTTAAACTCCATCAAGTTGGAAAAGAGAAACACTTTGATATTTTCGCTCTCCGACTGGGGGTATAAATGTTTTGCTAATTTAAGGAATTGTATCAATTTTAAATCTTCAGTGGAAATTCTAAAATAAACTAAGTAAAGATGAACCAGTTTGCACATCCTGAGTGTATTGTACATGGCTTTTTGTTTTTCACTGTGTCTAGAAGAGGTGGGCATTGAATCCAAGTGGAAGTAAATAGAAGTCATTTTGCTTTATGATTTTAGATTGTTGCAAAAATATCAGACTATCCTTTGATAATTTTTTGTCACTCTTGTGTTTTCAGTTGCCAAATTGTATAACATGATATAGTGGCTGGAAGTTGAAACTAGGCAAATTCAGACTGGAAATAAGGCATGCATTTTTATTGGAGAGTAATTAACCATTGGCCAATGTACTGAATGTTGTGATGGATTCTCCATCACTGACCATTTTTAAATCAAGACGATGTTTTTCTAAAAGATCATCAGCTCTAGGAAATATTTTGGGGAAAGTTCTTGTGGCCTGTGCTATGCAAGAGGTCAAGATGATCACAATGGCCCTTTCTGGTCTTAGAGTCTATGAATCAGTGACAAATACGTATGACTTTCAGATGCTTAGAATTTGGGCGGCGGGGGGAATGGAATTACCCTTTTGGTAAGTTTGATTTGCTTTTGCTTAGCCTAAAGGTGGATTTTGGGTGGAAAGTTTGGTAAAATGCCCTTTGTCCATTTTCAGTATATTCAAAAATGAAAGGTGAGTGATATTCTGAGAAATTTGAGAGGGTTTTTCTTCCTCATTTTGATAACTCAAAACTGCCATTTTTGAAATTTCACTCTTGCCGTGCACTTTGTCCACTATTAGGAAAGTGACTTTGACAAATTAGAAGAAACTTCAGTTAGAAACAACTTAGTTGTGCATGTGTGGTATGTGACTTTTAGTGTGTCAAAATGTGGAATTGCGGGTATGCATGTGTATTCAGATTTGAATTCACATCTATTGGTTTTAACTGCTTCTGTGTTTTTTCCTAATAAGCTTAGACTGGAAGAAGGTGGGGAGGGGGGTGTGTTTTGTTTTTCAGTGATGATGCAAAAGCTTTTCCTTGCTACCTGACTGAATAATTAGAAGGGGAAGTTGAAATATGAGGATTTAGATGGATCTGAGGACAATCTTGTGCTGGAATATATACTCCAGACGTCAATATGTCCTAATATGTGGATGTATTTTACTGTACATTTAAATTTACTAGCATATTAGTTTATTTTTGCTGTCTCTGGCTTTTCGGAGTACCTAGATGTCACTTTTCCCCCTTTGTTTTGTTGGGAAGTGGTCTCAGATGATTTTGAGGACTTCAGCCAGATACACACACACTTTATTTTTTCTGGGTTTTTTTTTTTTTAAACCTTTTGTCAGTTCTGCTGATTTGCTGCTGATACTAAGCTAGATGTGGGAGACATCAGGGACAAATAATACAAAGGGATGTAGTAGTTATAAAAATGGATGGGAAATAATTAAATGAGGTTTCAACCTGGAAGCTTATACTTACGCAGAGAAACCAAGAGGAAAGATATTTAGCAAATAGTAATGTCGGAAAGGCCCTAGGGGGCCAGCAACAAACTCCTGCCTCTTTAAAGCTCCCAGGGTCTTGTAACAGATTGATACCACAAAGCTATCATCTAGTTAGGGAGGGAGAGGCTATAATTACATCAGTCTCAACCAAAATACTTTTTCTAATCATGAGTCCCCCTTATGCCTTTTTAACAATAAATATATCAGTCGTCATGACTTCATGGAAGTCAAACATATTCAGTGAAAAGCAGCTTATATTAATACTTTGCACTCCTGTAGCATCTTTGTAAGTCATCTGAGATCATCACATGAATCAAGTGTCACAACCGCTCCTGAGTGTTCAGTTCCAACCATTGATTTTTGGTGCTAATTTCACACCCGAATACTGCGTGCGTTAGGCCCGTGCAACCTGTGGCGTGGGAAGTTTAATAGAGTAGAATCATCATGGATTCTATTATAATGAAACTCTCTTTGAGGCAGTGGAATATGTCCGTGCACTGCAATGTGCAGTCTGTGATTCTGGTTGTGTGGAAAAACCTCATTAAGTTCCTCTGTCATTTAAAAGAACTGCACCTTGCTCCTTTCACCACTAGAGGGAAGTTGCAGTACAGGATAGTACATGAGTTTTCACTGAAGAGTATAATTTTGGACTACTTTATGTAGTGGAGATATCCCTTGAAATGATAACTTCACTTGTATTTATTTAAGGGAGCTTTAACTGCTGCAAACTCATGCAGATAGCTTTTACTTCATGTCTTCTTTTTGATTATTGGGTTTCACTGTCTGGTGGGTGGAAATTATTATAATTATTCAGGTAACAAAAATAGAAAATTGTTTGGTAAAGTTTGTGGGAAGATAACCAGGTGAGTGACCTAGCTGTTTTCCTCATCCATCCCAAAAACATAAACCCCCAAACTAGAACATCTTCATTTCACATCCTTCTGTGTGGATGTCTTGAGGGGTAGGGGAGATGGGTGGTTGGATCTTAAGAAGACATTTGGAGACCCTGGATTTATTAACCCCCTGGGCTAGCTGTAAATCTCAATATATATCACAAGCATTTGGGGAAGGGATAGTTTGAGGAAAGTAGAGTGGTCATTTGTGAAATGGATGTTGATTATTGTGGGCAGAGTTATGATTTATTATTATTTGTATTACCATAGCATCTGGGAACCCTGCCAGAGTGTTTCAGTCCCGTGATCTTACCAGTAGATGTGTCTCTAGCTGGGTTCTGAATTAACACAGTTTAGAGCACAAAAATAATTGGGTTGAAGTAATTGACTGTACTCTTACCTTCCTAAGGGTCGGAGGTGAGATGGGTGGGTGAAGCTGATGCTGTTCCATGGATACAGAATTTCACTCTCTAGTAGTGTCAGCGTGGCAACTCTAATGAGCACTACAATCATAAAACAAAAGTTAACTATAATGCTTTGGATTTGGCTGCGGGGCCAGAAGCCACTCACTGGTTAGCCCTACAGGGCTCGTATCGAAGTGTCAATTTTAAATGGAACATCTGGTCATCTGTGGTGAACCAGGCAGATGAGCCAATCATTTTCACTTAGCAATGGCTTTGTAGCAGGGTGCTGCTGCAAAGCACCTAATTAGCCCCTGCTCAGCCAGCTCCAATTAAAGGGAATAGATTGGGGCTGGTGGGACAGGCCTGATGCCTGGCCTGGGGATTGGCTCCACCTGTGGGCCTGGCAAGCCAGCATAAAGGGAGCAGCCAGGGGAAAGATCAGGGCTGCTGACTGAGGGCTGGCTGCTTGGGGAAGAGGGAACAAACCCTGTAAAGCCTTGTATCTAGAACTCAATGTTGGTGGTGGGCAAAGGTGTGTAAATAAAACCACGGGTGCAGCACAACAGGAAGCCTCCCTGCGCTTTATTGGGCCACCCTGCAGTGACCTGCTGGAAGAGGGGGCAGACGAACCTGTTACAGGCTTCATTCATCAGAATGACTGTGCTGTTTAAACTGCTGCTTGATCCACATACTGCAATAAAGGGTGTTAATGGAGATCTATTTTTCATCTGAAATAGTGGGAAATCGAGAAAATCTCCCAGATAGACACTTGCACTTGTTTAATCATTCAACAGTATTAGTATATGACTGTTTACCATTTCAGCTTGTTCAGAGATTTGCAAATGTTTACACGTGATCCAATCCCTTGCAACTTCTTGGAAATGCCCTCAGTGAAAGGGTAGCTAACAGGAGCAACAGGCTGTGAAAATCCATTATATGTTGATAGGAATTTGGCCTTTTGGTTACCAGAGAATAAAGTGTGTCAAAGCTCCACAGAAACTAACAGGCAACCAGGTATTCACAGCATCCCTCTCAAATTCCTACTTTCTCGGGGAAATGGCTGCTACTTTCAAAACTATTTGACATTTGTAGCTTGTCTGCCTACTATATATACATATATAATTGTTTTAATAAAATGATTTAGATAAGTGCATATTGAGGAAGCAAACACCTACCAGTCCCCTGCTGACAGTGACGGAATTGAATGACGTTGCAAATCATCCAGATTAATATTATCCAGATCATGCTTCCTAAAAATAACGGCAATAAAGCTAAAACCCAATTTGGAATATGGACCTGTAAAGGTCAGCCTGTTACTTCTCTATCATATGGTAGGAATTGCCGGACCAGACTGGACCTCGTTTCCATCTAGTACAGTATCGGCTCTCTGACAGTGGCCAGAATCAGATGTTTTAGAGGGAATGTACATAAAACCCTGCAGCAGTCACATGAAATAACCAGCTCAAGGATAATTATAATTTAACCCCCTCCTTATAGGTTGGTTTATGCCCTAAAGGCTTCTATCCCTTCCGAACACTGGGTTGTAGTTTTAATCCTGTCGGACTTCCATGCAAATGTCCAATCCTTTTTCAAATTCTGGTAAAATGATGAGATTGATCTTTGACAGGTCCAGTGGCTGTAAGAACTAGGATTCAAATGTGGATTCACCTTTCAGAATGGGAGCAGAGCCAACACTGACCTAGAGTTGGAGGTATGATAGTTTTGTGTTTCCAGCTAAAGATTAGCCCCACCTGCTCAGTCAAAGAGGAAATGCTCAGTGCAGGTCCTGCTTAATTCTAGCCGCATGGAGGATACTCATACAATGGCTGGTTCTTTGGGAGGAAATTCTCACTTCTCTCCCCCATGTCTGACTCTCTGCTTTGCATTTTGTTTTCTTCTGATAAGAGGTTTTGCATTTGCTTCTCAAAACGCATGGTACATGACTTGCCTTTGAAGGTTGTTGAATGCTTGTAACTGGGGGATCTGTTTGGATGGGAAACATTGCCTCTTCCTCTGCGGGGCATTACTGGGCTATTTGCAGTAATTGCAGTCATTACTCTATTGCCTGGGTGTGTAGGATGTTTACACCACACATATTTTGTTAAAGGTGGTGTGACGGGGCAAGGCCAGAGGGCTATAGGAAAGTGGTAAGGAACCAGTTGTGACAAAGTTCCTCCTCTACCTCGGTGGGTCCTGCGCTTATTGGCGGATTTTTGTTTGCCTCATAGATCTTCCCCTCTGGTAGAACCCACAGTCCAGATCAACTCCTCCTGTGTCTGATCAGGAGTTGGGAGTTTTGGGGGTAACCCAGGCCCGCCCTCTATTCCGGGTTCCAGCCCAGGGCCCTGTGGACTGCAGCTGTTTAGAGTGCCTTCAGGAACAACTGCACGACAGCTACAACTCCCTGGGCTACTTCCCCATGGACTCCTCCCAACACCTTCTTTATCCTCACCACAGGATTTTCCAGCAGTACGCCTTCTCACTCTCAGCTCCTAGTGCCTCTTGCTCCCTGCTTCTCACACACAACCTTCTTCCATAGCTCCTCCCCTCTGACTGACTAACTGGGAGGCTTTTAACTAGTTCCAGCCAGTCCTTGATTGGCTTCAGGTGTTCCAATCAACCTCCCTGCCTTCTGGAAAGTTCTTAATTGGCTCCAGGTGTCTTGATTAACCTGGAGCAACTGCCATAAGGTATCAGGGATTTGTTTAGCCTGGGGCTAACATACTGGTTCCTTACCACTTTCCTATAACCCTCTGGCCTTGCCCCGTCACAGTGGTCAGAAGGGAGACTATACAGTAATGTACACAGTGCATACACTGTTTATATGGTGTGTGTTTATGGAAATAAAATATACAGTGAGAGAGCATGCATGCTTAGGCATAGAACTGTATATATAGAATGTTACATTAATATTGCACCTGTGTTAAATTATCAATATTATGGATGTTGAGTGATTTGGACATTAGGTGTCTGATCCTGCAGTCTTTATTTGGACAATGTTCTTGGTGAACCCATCACCTCATCTCCTTCCACTCCAAGTGCAAAGAGCATTTATTTGACCTGCCTTCTGTAACCTGAATACACAGCAATATGAGTATTTATTAAAGAAAGACAAAACGAGGCACTCCGCTGCACATGCTTCTCACACTGGGAAGAGGATGAGAGAACAAACATGCGACAGAAGTTAGTCATGTTGCTTAATACACACTTAATGGAAAATGCTGAGATACTGTGGTGATTAGAACCTACGTAGGAGAGTTTTAATAAGAAATAGAGCTTTGAGCCTATAAAAAGTCTTATTTTGAAAAATGTCTAAAAATGGCAACATGACGTTTTCTATGTATTGTCTCGGTGATGTCTAGATAAATCTGGCCAGTTTGCAAGTCAAACAATTTTTGAGGTCTAACTGCCAGCCCTGGTAGCTTAAGCTTTATTCTTTTTGGCTTGTGCATCACCAGTAGTCGTCTGTAATAGGAGTTTAATTAACAATCCTGTTTATGTGCAAACCTGAATAGAATTCAGCTCCCTCTCCCATTCTGCATCGGCTCTGCAGAGCTAACAACAATAAAAAGTAGGAAAAACTAAGTAAAAGGTCAGCAGCTGACTGGCAGAGTAAGCAGGTGCCATTCTGCATAATCACCTTTTACTGTTAAAACACCTGAAAGTTGAATTGTGGCACAATCCTGAATGGTTTACAATACAAATTAAATGAAGAGGTTTTATGTTTGTGTTTGACACAGGAGATGCTCAGAAAAGCTTATGATATCTAATGTGCACAATTGAACATTTATTTACAAAACATCCTTGGAATGCCAGGCAAATAAGAGGAAGAACAATTCAGGCTTATGTCATCATAAGGTGTGTTATATACGTGTCTGTCCATGGTCAGCAATTGCAAAATCAAAAGGAGGAAAAAATTCCATGGAAGATTCCCCAAGGTCAATGCAGAGTGTGACATTGCGTGGCTTTGTACATGTTTTCTTTTCTCCTGTTTGTTGGAAGGAAATGAAAAAAAGTACCATGAGTTTCCTGTTCTCCAACTAGCACAGTGCTATCAATTTCTGCCCTGCTTCTCTCACTCTCTACCACAAGATATAATTGTTTGGGGGGAAGGGGTCAGAGTGTAAGGAGATTAGAGGCAAGATATCAGCTTGGTAGGGGAGCAGTTCTGACCCTATACTGAAGTGCTGATGATGCCTACAGTCTGGAGTAACTCCGCTCATGCTCCTTCCGCCTGTGCTAGCAAAGGGGGGACAGAAGTACTTGTGATTAAAGTGGGGCACAAGAAAGAGCAGTGGGCTCTGGAGCACATTCATTGCCTTGGAGGGCACAGAGGCTGTCTGCAGACATACCATAGGGTTTGGCTGGATTGTGAGGGGTGGTTAGGGTAGCATGGGTCAGCAGCTGCTCTCTGAGGATTTCTGATGAGAATCAGACATGGAGCATTGGTTCTCACTCAGGGCATTCTGCCCCCCCCCCCCCCCCCCGCAGCCCCCCAACACTTAGAGAGAGATCATGTGCAGCCAGAGAGGATTAGCTGATAAACCCTTATGTGGGAAGGTTTCCTAGACTGCAGGGAAGAGGAGAGATCTATCCATTGGGATGGCTGTGGATCAGTGTGGTTATCTGCTTTCCCCATGGATCCTTGGGATCTATAGCTTCTGGCTAAGGAACATCACTATAGTATTTACATGTTGACTGTCTGTCCTTACCTTGGACACCCAGGAAGGTTCAGTTACTATAGAGAAGCCAAGGCAAATAAGCGCTTTACCATTACATTTAAAGGTGGTCAGTCTAGTGGTCAATCATGGCTCTTATGTGAGGGGAATGAATAGCTGTGGCCAGGATCTGAGGACGCTTGGTCCCTGCTCCTGTGAGTTTTAACCTGAGGAGCAGTTTGCTAGATCCATGGAAGAGGACGAAGCAGGGGCAACTTACAAAGTGAAACTCTATGGAGTGCCTGGGGTAGTTTTTTCCTTGCAAGATTCCTCGCCTTCCCCTAGTAATGACCATGGCAATGGTCTTTGTGGTCTATGATGCCCTGCAGGGGTCTTATGACATTGGGGAATGGGGCATATTTAGCTACTGATGATGTATGCAACAAATATATAAGTGACAAAACAATTCCCTGAGTGGAAAGTTATTGAACATTTACAGCTAGGGAAGAGAATGTATAGAAGGGGAATTTCCCTGCCTGCCCCCTGGTAAATCAACTACTGATGTGTCCGGGTAACATGTGTAATAGTCAAACGAGAGAGTGCAGATGGTGCACATGCAAAATTTCAGATCTCCTTTGCTTCCTGGACAAATATGCAAGGCAAATACGTGTGTTCAGGCACACAGTTTTGATTCAGATACAGTACGTACAAAACAGCCTGGTCATGGCGATTGATTATTGTGAATGGGAAAGTGGAGCCAGGCTTTTGAGTAACATTTTTTTGGTAAAAGAAAATATTCACATAAAAAAGAAGCAGATAAGTGAGGTTAGACGGCTTTCTGCATGTCTCAGAACTGTGTGCGCTCAGTGCTGTACAGTTTGGATCCAGTCCTGCAGGTCCAGACCCTCAGGGAAAGAGAGAAGTCCTGATTTTCGAAATTGCCTAATCATTCTGGGTGCTTCAAGGGGAGGGAACAACCTGCGACACCTTAAACAGGCCGGATTTTCAGAAAGTGCTGAGCTGCCAGGCCCTTTCACCGGCAGTTAAATACAGCCCCAAGCCCAGCTGCGGGGACAGGCTGAAAAGGGAGAGGTGACACCCCTCCTGGAGCTGTCTAGGTAGGGTGACCTGATGTCCCGATTTTGCATCCGATGAAGTGGGTACTAACCCACGAAAGCTTATGCTGAAATAAATGTGTTAGTCTCTAAGGTGCTACAAGTTTTTCTTTCTTATTTTCATTTTGATTTTATAGGGACAGTCCCGATTTTGGGGTCTTTTTCTTATCTAGGCTCCTATTACCCCCCCATCCCCTGTCCTGATTTTTCACCCTTGCTGCCTGGTCACCCTATGTCTAGTGCGATTTAGGGGGTTTCCAGGAGGAGCCACTGGGGGCCTGTACTGGGGGGGGGGGGCTCCGCTTAGCGGGGAGCCGCCCTACCCTCTCCTGCCTTTCCCCAGCCCCGGGAGGTGCAGCGGCTCCAGCCCCTCTGCTTTGCGTCCTGGCGCGGCGAGCCGGCCCGGGGAGCGAGCGGGGATCGCGGGGCGCAGGGACGGGGAGGGGGCGGCCGGCGGAGGCTGGCGCTGCCTGGAGCCGCTCGGCCGCAGCAGCCCCGCTGCCCGGAGGTGGCGGTGGGTGACTCATCCCGTCTCCGGGGTCTTACGCAAGAAGCGAGCCCAGGCCTGGCTGGAGGGGCGGCGCTTCGGCGCTATAAAGGGGCCGGGTAGGTGGCCGGGGAGCCAGAGACAGCCAGGGCCGCCGCTGTCCGCACCAGCGCTCAGCCCGGTAAGGAGGGGAAAGGCAGCTGCTGGCTCCCCGCGTGCAGCCTGGGCGGGCCTCTGTGTGGAGGGGGAGGCGTGTGTGTCATGCGTCTGCCTGTGTGTGTGTGTGTGGCATGTAGATGCGTCTACCTATGTGTGTGTGTGTGTGGCATGTAGATGTGTGTACCTATGTGTGTGTGTGTGTGGCATGTAGATGTGTGTACCTGTGTGTGTGTGGCGTGTAGATGTGTGTACCTGTGTGTGTGTGTGTGTGGCGTGTAGATGTGTGTACCTGTGTGTGTGGCGTGTAGATGTGTGTACCTATGTGTGTGTGTGGCATGTAGATGCGTCTACCTGTGTGTGTGTGGCGTGTAGATGTGTGTACCTATGTGTGTGTGTGGCATGTAGATGCGTCTACCTGTGTGTGTGTGGCGTCTAGATGTGTGTACCTATGTATGTGTGTGGCACGTAGATGCGTCTACCTGTGTGTGTGTGTGTCATGTAAATGTGTGTGGCATGTAGATGCGTCTACCTATGTGTGTGTGTGTGGCGTGTAGATGTGTGTACCTCTGTGTGTGTGGTGTGTAGATGCGTCTACCTGTGTGTGTGGCGTGTAGATGCGTCTACCTATGTGCGAGAACTCGCTTTATAAGCCGGGTTTCCGTTTTTCAGGGTTTATTGATTTCATTTTGAGGCCGGGGGTGTGTGTGGTGTTTAGCCATTTTTGAGTTTTTATGTAGATGTCCGGCAAGCAGAGGTTGTTCAGGGATTTCTCTTTGCATACGCAACCGCAGTGAGCGTGTGTGTTACTCATTACAGTAGCACACATTGTAAAGCGTAAGCTCTTGATCACATTCCTAAGTGCGCTTCAGGCCTCACTGGTTCAAACAGCATTCTATTAAAGCACACTAGGCACACATTAGTGTGCACCAGCAGGGTCGACAGGGACTAATTATGCGCAACACATTAGTGTGCTTAAGAAATCATACCCCCTGTAATGCGCATTAGTGCTCTGTGTAAGACAAGCCCTTAGATACAAGTAACCATTTCCAGTGTTTTTCTGGTGTTTATTGGGTAAACACAAATGTATTTCTTTTTGTAATGGGGTGTTATAGCAGTGTTTATCAGTGAAAAGCTAAAATCAGAAGCCCTAGAAATACAGAACAGGATAGAAAGTAAGGTTTGCAGCCATCTTTTTTGTTTCATAATTTTGTACTCTTGTGTGATTAGGACTGATTTTTATGGGTGTGTCATATATGTCTATGGATTATATATGATCATGTGTACATACAAACTGTGTGTGTGTGTAGAGAGAGAGAGAGATCAGACCGATTTTCAGTGGGAGCTGGAAGTGATCAGCAGCACCTTTGCAGAGCAGGTTGATGAAATATGTGTGACGTTCTCCTTGACTTTCAATGAGACTAAGGCTCCTAAATCATGTTGTTAAATAGGGTAACATTTTCTGGTGTCATTTTTATTCGGTAAATTGTAAGAGCTTTAATATGGACTTACCAACTTTATCAAGCAGATGGTTTTAAGCTGATAGACTAAACTACTTGCCTGGCAGCATGTTCTAGTTTTTCCTGGTAGAAATGTGTATGTATCAATCTCAGAATTACTGCATTGTGCTTCTTAAATATTCAGTTAGACCCTTGATAAAAATCCATATAACTTTTTCACTGAAGGCTCAGAGTTCATATTTCAACTGCTGTAGCTCAGCTATTTCTTTTTAAAATACTGAATGAAATCGGGTCATAGGGTAACAATCATCATGTTAGTCACCTCCCGAGGTTGAACCCAGGATCTCTGGAGCTCAGGCCAGACTTTCAACAGCTTGAGCTAAAGGACTAAGTCCCCTAGTTGGTAGCTGTAGCAGACATCCTCTGTGGATCAGGTACAGAAGGGGATGCGTAACATACACTGAGCAGTGGGCAACAGTAGCATAGGGGATAATTGTTTAACAAATGTCATGCAATTATACCAGTGCAAAAAGAAGATCATCTCATTCTTTGCTCCCTCCATCTCTCATCTTTATGCCGGTCTTGACTTTGCCAGCTCCTAGATACACAACGTCCTCGTGTTAAATGTTTCGAAGGCCAGCTTCTGAGTAAAGAATTCTTTGACTATTGTGTCTGACTCCCTATTGCTCTCGCTAATCCAGATATTCTCAGAAAACTCTGAATCATCCTTGTCTGACTGTTTGTTTCTTTCTTTCATCTCCCTTTGTCTGTGAATCCACCTGCTGCACTTCTCCAGACTCAAGAGAATTAAACTTTACCTTGGATCTCTGCTCTGCCAAAATCCTTATCCATGTATCATTTCTTCAATGTAGCTACTGCAATACCATCTTCTATGTTCTCTTTAAATCCATAGGGGCCCATAACGACCAAATGACTCTAACTCGAGGAAGTGGAGCCATATAGTCTGACTGTTCAAAATTGCCCACTCTGACGCATTCTCTGGAGTTAACTGGGGTATGCTTTACAAGCCTCTGACTGTCTTCTCACACCCCCACTTCTCATCTAGGAACCTCATTCTGAGTGATTGAGGTGACTTTCCTTTCACACTCTCTGTCTCCAAGTCACTGAGTCACTTCCCTTCCTTAAGACCCCATCTGTACTACACAATGGCCCAGTGTTGCATAATTGACATTACAATCATGTATAACATTCTTGTGTTCCAGAGCACCCTGTGAATGTTGGAATTGTGCCCCCAACTTTGGGGCTGATTGAATATTACTGTCGAGATCCCAAGAAAGAGGATCTCTGCTTATTTAGGCTGGATCATTTACAATTATAGCCGGGAGTGAGAGATCTCAGCCTTTGGTGAGCGGCTGTAACTCTTGTCCTTCTTGGGCTTCTTCAGCAACACTTTTGGACACACCGGGATCCAAACAGAGCATCACTTCTGTGTAGTGATATTGACAGCATACTGGATAGGAGCTGTCCACTAATAATTCATGCTCTTTACTATGTCTCTCTCTGAATGCAACAGAGCTGGACCTTTAGCAGAAATTAGCATCACTGCATCCCAGGAGAAGAGAAGCAGCCCAGAAATCATCCTAGGGCCCAATCCAAGCATCTGGAGACGTCTCCAAATACAATGAGTTCTAATACTAATACCACCTTCAGTGCTATGCTGTCCAGCCACACACTGACTGTGAGACATTCATCCAAGGTAACATCCTGTTTGCTCTTGATGTTGGTCTAATGTGTTTTTAACAGGAACAGGGGAACCAAAGAAGCTCTCCAGATCTTCAGTGAAGCCACGCTTGTTTCTCAAAGGGTTTTAAATTTGTATGAAAATGTTCGTGTCTTTGTATTTTATGGAAAACTTCCCCCGGCCCCCCTCCACACACCCTGGGGCCTTCAGGTCCATAGTCGGAACCTCATGTTCTAAAAGGCTCTCAATTGTAATGTTGTCCCATCACAATGTCCAACTCGTTTCTTTTCTTTTAACCCTGGCAGGATGTTGGTAAATGTCAGGAAGTTAGTAAATCACTCTGCTCCCCTTTTAGGGTTCTGTCTCTGAGCGTCTTTGTTTTCTGCTTTTCGTGGGGCTCCTGTCTGGTAAAATTCCCTACGTCACTGCAAGCCGGGGAAAACCTGTAATCCCAAAGCAGCTCTCTTAACTCAAACATTGCACTTCTCTATTGGGCTCGCTAAGGGCTACATCCTCGCCCCATTGAAGTCAATGGCAAAACTCCCCTTCAGACCAGGGTGGGGCACTAAAGAGGGATATGGAGAACATATACTTGTTCAGGGGTCTCAGTGAATTGGGCTGCTCGAATAGGTCTTTGTCTGCAGGGTGCTGTACAAGACACAACATGGAAAGGCCCTGCCCCGAAGGGCTGAGAGCCAGCAGGGCCAAGAGGGCTCATGCTGGGGAGCCCAGAGGGAGGAGGAAGGAAGGGGATTTTTAAAATTGGTTTCAATCACTTCTTGTGGGCATGGCGAGAAGCAGGCACTTGGGGTGGGCGGAAGGGGTGGGTTAGTGAGTCAGGATGGGAGGGGCGCATTCCATGCCTCTAGCATGGAAAAGTGAGTGGGAGGAGGCGCTAGATGGGGCAGATAACATTGTGACCCAGAGTGGTTTCTCATGGCCCCAGTGGTAATCGTGAGAGGCCAGTGTGGTACCCAGCTGCTGTAACTGAGAGGCTGATCGTTCTTTGTATCTTTTTACACTAGTGGATGGTCTGTGCTGTTTTGCTTTTCCTGGCTGTGCCCAGCTCCAGCACCACCCCCACCTACCCATGGAAAGACCCCGTGACCAACAACAAAGTGGTGTGCCATCAGTGCCCGCCGGGAACCTTTGTGGCACAGCACTGCACCAGAGACACACCCACAGCGTGCGCCCCATGTCCGGAGCTGCACTACACCCAGTACTGGAACTACCTGGAGAAATGCCGATACTGCAACGTCATCTGCGGAGAGCTGCAGGTCGAGCTGCATCCGTGCAACGCCACCCACAACAGAGTGTGCCAGTGTCGGCACGGCTACTACTTCGAGTCCGAGTTCTGCATCGGGCATGCCAAGTGTCCCGCCGGGTCTGGAGTAGTGCAGCTGGGTATGTATTATAGACGGAGTACTGAGGCAAGGGGCATAGAGCTGTGTCTAAGGACCGATTCCTGTCCTGTCAGAATCCAGGCGGGACCTGTTAAATAGCAGTAGTGGATAATCTGACGATATGCGTGTGTATTCTCACCATATACCTGTGCATCGCTGCCCTCTGCTGGATGGGATGTCAGAGCCGCCCAAGTGAGTAAGAGAATGTCGCCATCTAGTGGCGACGTCCTCTGAAAGAGCAACATCCTACTACCGTTGTCCAAGTATAAATGTTTCGATGGTTCCTGCTAATTTGGCCATAATCTCTTGTGGGCACCCAGGGCTGAAGGCAATAAGGCGTGTGGGCAAGGAAGGTTCATTGTGAGGACCAGAAGAGGGTTGCTCGGTGTCTCAATCGTGGGACGGCATTGACAAATGAACTTGGCCATGGGGCTGCTTTCTGGAATCCTTATTTAGTGATTTTGAAAGCACACATTAAAGATAGGAAAAGGGAAAATGAAAATAAGACTGATATCCTCCCAGTTATGTAATGAAGAGCATTTAAGGGTGACTCAGAAGCGTAGCTCCCTAGCTCTGGATGACGCATGGATTACTGAAGGATATTAGGGAGTTTTTATTTTTTCCTTAGCGCAGCTCTGCCTAGGTTTTATATTACCCTCTTTCCTGTGGTATTTGAGGGCTTTCCAAAATTACAACATGTACACAAAGATGTATTTCTCTCTCTCTTTCTTTTTCCCTCCCCACTCCAGTCACCAAGGACTGGCCTCTCTTTATTTTGGATTTAAGCTGCAGTTTTATAGTAGGCAGGCTCGGTCTGGCAGTGTTTTGCCTCCTACTCTGAAGACATTGAGGTTTGTGGCCATGTTTCCCTGGCAGTCTCCATGACAGCATTCCAGAGTCACAGGCCAGTCACCGGGAAAGCCCTGTCTTCTGCGCACACGAGTCTTATGCGTGAGGTTGATGGCTTGTTCCCATGGAATATGGCTATTGTGAGATGCCATGATTAGGCAGGGTGAGCTAGGTGCCCAAGTCACTTAGGCCAGTTCCATGTAGGTTGAATTTGACCCGGTGCTCAGATGACAGTGATGAGGGCCATATAAAGGATGTGGAGCCAGTGAAGGGAGTGAAACAGTGGGGTGATGGGCTCCTTCATTCTGTACCAACTGTGCCTTTTTTAAGGTTAGTGGCTTCGTACCAAGCATGCTACCTTCCTACCCGGGGAATGACGGTAACGAAGCCCAGAAGACATTAATGCGAACCACAGTGAGGTGCAGGCAGGCTTCTTGGTATAGCTGGAAAGGGCATTTATTTTTCACGTTTGCGACTACTTGGGTATCCAGAAACAGGCGGTGGGCTGACGTTACAGAGATGGCAAGTTCTTCAAAGGGCTTTGTAGCAGGACACGGGCTGCATGCTTGGGAGCAGTGACTCCTGAGATCAGAGATTCGCTCGTTAGTTTCAGGTGCAGGGCTCATCTGCTTCCGTAAAGGCTGAGCGCTCTGTCCCGTGTGTGGTTTCTCTTGGCACACTAGCTGTTCTCTTACGATTTGATTTTCTGCCTCGTTTGTTTCTCATCATCAACACGCGAGTCGGTGTTCCCAACCCAGCTGGCTGGGATCCCAGCATTGAGCTGTCGTGCAACCAGATCCTAAGTTTGTTAACTGTTCATCCTCCTTGAAGGCTGGGACTGGGCTCAGGGCAGGGCCCCTTCTCTGATCCTATGAATGATGTGTACACAGAGCCTAATCTCTCTCTGACATCCCCTTATGCCCAGAGGGAACTCGGAGCACTGCCAGATGCAGACGTAGGGCCAGATTCACCATTGCTTTTCACCTTGAACACTCATTTACACTAGTGCACAGTGGGTGCCAGACATCGGGTAGAGGCTGCGCTCACTTTACACTGGTGCAAATGACTACATAGGCACAGAACAATGGCGAATCGGGCCATCTTCTGTTACCGTGCTCCCTAAGGGGCCGTTATCCCAAACACAATGGACGTGTCCTGCAGGTATTTCACTGCTCAGACTCTTTCCGTGCCCCGTTTTGCAGGTACTCCCCATCAGAACACGAAATGTGAGACGTGCCCCCCGGGGTTCTTCTCGTCCGCCAGCTCCAGCACAGAGCCGTGCCAGGCGCACCAGAGCTGCTCGCAGCAGGGAAAGGAGACGAATGTCGTAGGAAACCAATTCCATGACACCCTGTGCACCACCTGCAAGATGTTCAAGGGAAACGGCACCCAGGAGTCAGGTGAGGAGCCAGGTCCCCTGGGGGACGGAATAGCATTAGTGGATGTAGAGTGGGGGATTATTCTGGTCCGCCTGGACGAGACCCATGTGCTAGGATCATGTTGCCAGGCTGGAGTGAAGCTTTCTGTGCAGCTTGTTCTACCCCAATGTATAGGATCAGTTCCAGTGGAATTTAAAAGTACAAAATTGGTTTTAATTCAACTACAAAAAGGACAAACTAATCCTTCCCCCCCCCACCCCAATTCACTGAAAGCTTGGCTAAGATCATCTTAGACAGAGTCCCCAGCCACTGTCTCATTCAATTAATGGCACTTTCTTTGGCTTGTACCTGCCTCTGTTTTCCTCCCATCCCCATCTCTGAGTCGCTGTCAGGAAGATCTCCCTGTTGGCACCTTTCCTTTTTGCTGATCTCCTGCCCCCGGATATTGCCTGCATCAGGGCCCGAGGCATGTCAGGGTCAGCTGTTACATACAGTCTGACGTAGTGGTAAGAACATGATGTTCCGAAGTACCTGGCACTGTCCTGGCAGCCAAGAGACACAGCCCTGAGTCATGCAGGACACTGGAAATAGACCAGGAGGCTGCAGCAGGTACAGATGGGGCAGCTCGTGCTGCCTCTCCCGACTGCGGCCATCAGTCTCTAATTTTAACTTGTTTTAATTTTGGTTTCACTTCTAGTTAGTGACTCCTTCCCATTTCACCTTCATTCTCAAACTTCCCCACTGAGGCAGATTGCCATACACCTGAGCCAGGCAGCTACTCCGGAGCCACTGGATGGGAATGAAGACAATGGATTTGCTAGTGAATCTGTCCCTTTGACTTCCATGAGGCTGTGTAGGTGTAACGGAGATCAGAATCTGGCCTTTGTCTTCAACAAACAATAGCTTCCCTTTGCCCAACATGCAGCAGAAGGGATGCTTCCCCCAGCAAACGTAGCAGAAGGAATCTCTTGTTTTCCATCCCCCGCCGAGTCCCTCTCCCTGGTCACTATTCTTCTCTCCTCATCAAGAATTTGATGCAACAGCATTTCAGTACATTCCAGGCAGAGCAGAGGTTGGCAGTTCTATAATAGGAATCTTGACTCATGCCCCATTCCTTGAGTCAGCCGTTCCCCAGCAGGGCAGTGGTAGCAGCTGAGATGTGAATTGGAAAGGAAGCAAGTGACAATCTCGTCATCCGCACATGCCCTTCTCTTGTTAAGCATCAGCAGTTGGCTCTGAACCCTGCCCCTGGGTTGTTTATATACACACTCCTCTCTTGAGCAACAGTAATACTTGCAAAACGGGAAACTTATGAATGGAGGGATATTTTTAACTCCCAATTTGCAAGAGTGTTGTTACGGAGCAGGGTAGCAGCGTGTGTGTGTACTATGCCCGCGTAGGTCTCTATGGACATAGCTACATATACAAATACAAACTCTGTAGATAGGTTAAATTCTCTGCTAGTGTAAACTGACATGACTCTAGGGCCGGATTAGCTCTCCTGTGGGCCCAGGGTTATTAGATTTTGTGGGGCCCCTGTATACAAGTCTTTTTCCTGAGAGGGAGTTTGGTGCAGGAGGGGGCTGGGGCAGGGAATTGGGGTACAGGAGGGAGTGCGGGGTCTGGGAGAGAGTTTGGATGCAGGAGGGGGTTCTGACCTGGGGTTGGGGTGCAGGAGGGGTGCAGGTCTGGGAGGGAGTTTGCAGCAGGAAGGGGCTCCGGGCTGGTGCAGAGTGTTGGGGTGTAGGAGGGGTGCAGGAGGGGGATACTGACCTGGGGCAGAGGGCTGGGGTGCAGGAGGGGGTGCGGGGTCTGGGAGGGAGTTTGGGTGGGTTCTGACCTGGGGCAGGGGGTTGGGGTGAAGGAGGGGGTGTGCGGTTTGGATGCAGGAGGGGGTTCTGACCTGGGGTTGGGGTACAGGTCTGGGAGGGAGTTTGGAGCAGGAAGGGGTTCCGGGCTGGTGCAATGTGTTGGGGGAGGGGGGGAGGGGTTTGGGTGGGTTCTGACCTGGGGCAGGGGGTTGGGGTGAAGGAGGGGGTGTGCGGTTTGGGTGCAGGAGGGGGTTCTGACATGGGGTTGGGGTGCAGGAAGGGGGAGCGAGGTGCAGGCTCTGGCCGGGGGGTGCTTACCACAGGCAGCTCCCGGCCAGTGGCGCAGCAGGGCTCAGGCTGCATGCCGTGGCCCCAAGCCGCTCCTGGAAGCGGCCAGCTGCTGGCACGTCTCTGCACGAGGACAGCGTGCCTCCATGCGCTGCCCACGCCTGCAAGCGCCACCCCCGTAGCGCCCATTGGCGGGAGCTGCGGGGATGGTGCTGGCGGCGGGGGCAGCGCGTGGAGCCTCCTTCCACCCCCCCCGGGCCACAGAGACATGCCAGCAGCCAGCCACTTCTGGGAGCAGCATGGGGCCAGGACAGGCAGCCTGAGCGCCCCGGAGATCGCTGCCTGTGATTTATTTTTGCGGGGCCCCCCCTTGAGCGAGGGCCCCGGACTGCAGCCCCTAAAGCCCCTGCCTTAATCCGGCCCTGCATGACTCCGTTGAAGTTAATGGGATTCTTCCAGTTTATGCCAGCAGAGAAACTGGCCCAACCCGTCCTCCTCGGGTTCGAATTCTGCTGTAAATACTCTAGGCTGATCTTACTCCTTCTGCAGGAAAAGCTCCCAGGGCTCCACTGAACATTCAGACTGGGCCACGCCAAATCCCCAGGTCTGGGCACTGCTACGGTTTGGGAGCGTTTGGATCCTGATCTCTTGGGTCCATCTCTGTTGTGAGCTTCTGGCCTGAAGTACGACACATAGGATCAAGCCCATAGGGCCATTGTATTTTAACCCCAGGTTAAGACATTTCTAACCCGAGGTCCCTTCCAGTTCTATGATTCTAAACATGTTCTCCCAGCTCTGCATAACCCATCAATCCAGAAACTCACACGGGCAATCAGTCTTCTCTCCTCAGCTGGTTTGATTTACAGTAAACAAACAAATCTGCACAAGTCAGGTGCTTTCGTGTAGGCTGGAGCCGATAATCACATGCTAGGGGCACACTAGTGCACCGACCTGCTTTGCACATGCACTGCAGTGTTTGTGTGTGTGCACGTGCACAAGCAAGTCCCATTAGGTGCACAGCCCTGGCCACACAGATCTCTCTCTAGCCGTGCACGCACACACAGCGATTGTCACGTGTACATCTGGTAGTACAGGCACAAAGGTGGGCCCTAGATGTGTACATAGCCAAGGTCTGAAAATGTGCAAGAGTCAGTAGGACAAATACATCAGTGGAAGCCATGGGATGAGACCAGCAGGTATAAGATGGGACAAATGTCAGGGTCAAATTTTAGACTGTCTGATTTGAACAGTATTTCTTGGCTGTGCTGCTGGGTCTGACAACTGGCTGACTGCCCACTTGGGGCTCAGCTGCTGGCCTCATGAGCCTCTCCAGTTGCACTAGGGTTTTTCTCCTAGTTCTGATCCCCAGAGAGCAATGGGGTTTGCTCTTTCATCCCTGTGCTCCAAACCTCATGCTGGTTTTCTCCTCCCCTCCCTAGGAAATGAGGACTGCGAACAAGCAGTGATCGATTTTGTGGTTTACCAGAACATCCCGATGAGAAAGCTGAAGCGCCTCCAGCAAATCCTCGACCGGCACCGAAAGGGGATGCTCCACAAAGAGAGCAAGGCTGCCCTCCAGGAAAAGTTCCACACGTATCTCACCCAGTTGAAGAAGGATCACTTTGAGCTCATCAAAGTGCTGCTGGACGCTCTCCGGGCAGCTAAGCTGTATACGGTGGAAGAGATGGTGCGGAAACGTTTCTCTTTGGAGTTAGAAAATTAACAGACCTGGTTAGGATTTTTGTTGGTTTTAGTTTTTGTCTAGCTTGATTAATTTATTAACTTTCCACAAACTAACTCGAGGTGCACCTTGGAGAAGATGAATGGTGGGTCTCGGACTCCTTTCCTGATGCTCTCCATTGTGACAGCTGACCACTGTCCCGGTGTGCGCACGCTGTCTGTCTAACCTGGCCTCAGGTGAGGTCTGTAATGCCGTCTGGGCCTCGGCTAGCGGAACGTCACTGCAAGTGGCGCTGGATGAGAATTCGGGGAGAAACTTGCACTTTGAATATTAACCTCCCCTCGGCGGGGGAGTAGCTGTTCTTACTTTATCAGAAACGAAATGCGTAAGATTCATAGAATCATAGAATCTCAGGGTTGGAAGGGACCTTAGTAGGTCATCTAGTCCAACCCCCTGCTCAAAGCAGGACCAATCCCCAATTTTTGCCCCCGATTCCCAAATGGCCCCATCAAGGATTGAACTCTCAACCCTGGGTTTAGCAGGCCAATGCTCAAATTCCAGGGACAGCACTTGACTGCACTTGACTTCCTTGGGCCACTGTGCAGAGTTTAATTTGAAAGTGCACCACAATTTTTAAAATAATATTTAAATGTTTCCTGGGGGGAGGCTGCCTTTCACCTTCCAACGTTAAGTTTCTTTCAAAAAGGGGTTTATCACTGAGAGATGGGTCAGCTATAAGATGCCCCTGGGGTCACTGGTTACAGCCTCTTTTCAATGTATTTCTACAGTGCCTTGTTTTGTACAGTTTGTCATGTTTGTTTGATACGGAGAAATGCAAAGATGACATTTGCCTCAGACTCCACGTTCTCTTTATCTGGCCCTGCCTTGGAATGCCCGATTTGTGCATGCACACCCGTACCATGACTGCAAAAACTAATCCTTGTCTGCACCGAGAGGTGGTGTCAATTTCAGCCACCAATGCAGACCCCTGGCCTACGAAGTGTACACCTCTATCAGACACCATTCAACCAGTGCAAACACCTTCAAGCAGGCACCAGTGCAAATAGCAGCGTTTCCTGCCTGCACTAGGGTTTGCACCGGTGGCTGGAACCGAGACAAACCCTCTGGGTAGACGTGGCCCTAGACTCCTGCTGTCTGAGTCCCGTTGCGCTGCTCGGCCCTGGCCTGATCGCTGCGTTAAAAATTGGCGCCATTGAGTGACCTCATCGCTGTGTTCTCCTGAGGGCCATGGATCGCTGCCACATGCACGTATTCCCTCAGCAAGCACTCACATTGCTATGGAGCCGACGTACAGTTACATAATCTAAATCAGGCTATTCCTCTCCGTCGGGGACTGAGAGGCAGAGTGTCTCTCCGCACACGTCAGTGGGGAGGAGAGTTGTGGTTTTTTAAACCCTTAGGGAAGTCCATGGGGGATGACTGCCCTATGTACACTTCAGCTGATCTGCCATGACATCAGAGAACCACCACTTCTCTCTGGGAGGCGCTTAGCTTTTTATAGCTTTATTAATCTGAACGCTTGCCAGGAACAGGCTATGGTTTGGAGGGGAAGGGAGAGTGGTTTTCCCCCGTCAGTGGTTGTTTAAAGGACTCAGAAAATGTCTCCACCTGGAGCAGCCTCCCTGCTCAAGACCGACTTTAAGTGGCTCTGAGCACAATGGGCTATTTGAGCCTTAATTCATCTGCTCCTGAACATTCTCCCTCTTCCCCCCCCCCCCCCCCCCCCAGTTTTAGGAAGAATGACTTACAGTTCAAGGAAGTCTGTCTAAAACTCAGCTTTCTCAGTACAAGCTGCTAGAAGAGTGGAGATCCCCAGGGGACTATTACAATTGGAAACCCAAATAGTTTTCATGTCATTCTGCTTGTCATCTCCGATCCCGGTCCTAACACCTTGTCCGGGCTGTGAAAGTCCCAGCGTGTAAGCAGCAGTACATTTAGCCACACCCCACCTAGAAAATGAAGGTACTGAGGGGTGTGAAAAATCTCATGTAAAGAGCCAGCTGCTCTCCTGTGCTCATCCACTCCCTCCTCGGGTGACCAGACAGCAAGTGTGACATATCGGGACAGGGGGTGGGGGGTAATAGGAGCCTATATAAGAAAAAGCCCCAAATATCGGGACTGTCCCTATAAAATCAGGACATCTGGTCACCCTACTCCCTCTGGACGTGTGCCCAACACTACAGCTCCCAGAGCCTTCTCCTGACCCCTGCATTGGATTCCCCCGGGGACAACAGTCAGGAATACAGGGTGTGGAAAGGTCTTTACCAGGAGGTTCCCCTGTTCCATGGGACACTGAGTCAGATTTATACTAGGGAGAAGCCCAGAGCTGATGATCTGGAGCGTGTACCACATAAAAGCTGTAGGACTCGGCTTTCTGAGTAATACATAACGTGCAAAAATCCCCAACCCACCACATATTCCAGCAAGCTGGTGCAGAAAGCAGATCCTCTCATGCAGTGATCTTCAGACCTCAAAGGTTCAGGAGCCAAATTAGGGATCAGCATGACCCAAAAGAGCCACAGTCGTGTGAATTCCTAGTTTCATTTACTACAGTTCTGTATATTCGTATTTACACAGTAGGACAGGTTAATAACTTAGTGCAAGTGAATAACGTAATTGATTAATAACCTAGTAAAAGCATCCTGACTGGTTAATAATTAAACCACACAGTGTTTGATGCAAAGAGCCACTGGAGACACGTTAAACACCCACTCGCAAGCCTCCGTCTGAGTATCACTGCTCTACTGGTGTTAGGGCTCTGGGATGAAATTCCCCCTTCACTGGGCTTGGGCACCACTTAAATCCCATTAAAACCCTTAGGGCCTTTGCCCACGAGTCATTTCACCCACAGCTCAGCAACTTCTCCCAAACCACCTGCCAGCCACAGGGCCCCTTCACTCAACTCCTCTACCATCCTAGTATCGCTTTGGTTAACGGGGATATCAGTCCCTCCCCACCCCTGGCCTTTCCCCACTCCTGGCCCAGCCCTGCCGAATAGGAGATCTTGGATCTTTTAAGAAAGGGATAAAAAAATCCTAGAGAAACCACTGATGTCCTGTCCCTTCCCCTTATAAAAGAGAAAGGCAGAGACCAGGCTGAGAAGGGTGCAGGTGTCCACTGAAGGAGAGTCTCCAGAGCACGGCTACTTTGCAGCGAGGCACGGGCTAGCAGAGGTGTGTCTGTTGCTGCCTGGGGTGGAGCAGGCCGGGTGGATGCTCCCATCTGACGCTCTCCTGTGATGCAGGAGGAAGGGGAGACGCATTGTGAGGTGAAAGGACAAGAAGTTGCCTCGCTGGCCTCCAGCGGGCGCGCACAGCCTTGGCTTTCACCAGTAAAGCCCTATGTGGCCAGGGCCCTGCCTTCGCCTCTTGCCCCCCTCGGTTTAAAAGAGGGGGGCTGGGGGCATGACAGCATCCCTAGGGGGAGGGGCTCTCCACTTAGGAACCTGCTCCCTGCTGTGGGGTGACCCAGGCCCCTCTATTTACGGGGGCTGTTACAGGAGAGAGGGGTGCAGGGTGTCTGGGGGAGGGGAGTTTTGTTCTCTTGGGGGCTGCTGCTTTAGTTGGCTGATTTCTAACCAGGGTCGGGGCCTTTTTTCTCTGTTTTGTTTAAACATCTAACTCACTAACAAGGAAGCACTCTTTACGCCGCCCTTCTGCGTCTCGCGGGCCCTGCCAGCTCAGGGTTGTAAAGCACGGAATGAAGCCCCACGTCACCCCTGGGAGGCAGGAGCATGTTGTTAGACCCTGTCGCGGGGTGGCACCCCGCTCGGGCCCTGAGGGGCTGGAAACAGCCCTGGGACAGGGCTGAGGCTGAGGAGCTGGGCTGATTGGCAAAGCAGCCACAGCTGTGGCCAGTTAATCAGGGCCCAGCTGGCCCTTATAAGAGGGCAGTGGGCCTGGAGCAAACAAGAGTCTTCCTCTGCCTGTACAGGGAAGGGCCTAGCTGCAAGGACCTAAGCAGGAAACCTGGAGTGGAGCAGGGCTGGGGAAAGGCTGAGGGAGCCGGGGAGCTCCAGCCTAGGAAACCCCCAGCAGGACCAAACCCAACCTTGCCTGTTATGAGTGGCTTATACTGCAGTCTGCCCCAGGGCGCGGGGGCTAGCTTGTGACTGGCAGTAGCCTATGACTGAGGCGAGGTGGGGATAGTGGGTTCCCCAGGGAGGGGAGACCCAGATCTGTGGGGTATTGCCAGGGGGCAACACCCCAATTAAAGGGGCACTGGGTCCTGGGAGGGACATGGGGGCCAGAGTGGTCAGGCGGATCACCGGCCTGAAGAGGGCGCTCCGGAGCTGGACGAGCTAATTCCCTGGATCAACCAGCAGGAGGCGCCGCAGGGGTGAGTCCGACCCGTCACTGATCCGTTGGACCAATGGGCAAGTCGTGGCCCAGGCCTTTCTCACAGTTGCCCAGGGAGTTGGTTGCAGACCCGGGAGATGCCCTCAGCTCTCCTGGTCCTGTGATGTAACCAGACGAGCACCTGCAAAGTGCAGGCCAGCCCCAAAGTCTATGGGGCGCTCCGAGCCAGTGTCTTGATCTGGGTCCATCTCTGCCTGGAAGGAATAAAAAGCACCTCACTGCAGTGAGCCGGGGGAGAATGGAATCCTAAGGGCGCTCGGCTCCAGGTGTCACCTGCTCGGGCGCAGCCTGCATTGGGGTGTTGTGTGATGAGGCACGTGGGCTCCGTGTCTTCCTCTGAACTGTTGTTATTGTCTGTATGGCGGAGGTGCCCTCGGGATCCCAGTCATGGGACAGGGCCCCGCTTTGCTAGGTGCTCTGGCGTTGCCCTGTCAGGATATGGGGCTGGACAGCTCATTGTCCTGCTTCTGATGGAATAAATTAGGGAGTTCCCTGCAGACGTTGGCCCCTCAGGGCACAAGTATCCCCCATTGTCACTCTCAGTGCAGCCCCGCCATGCAGGTATTGGGACAGGTGCCAGCCACACACCTTCCTCCCGCTCCGTCCTCTTTCTGCGGAAACTGCCCGCACCATCTGAGCCGCTGGAGCTGTGTAGCAGTGGGCGCCATTTCCCATGGGCCAGGCTGGTCGCTGATGGGGGAAGGGGTTTCCCACTCGGCCCGGGAGTGGTGGATGTGTGCCAATTTGGGATAAATTGCTAGGTGTGTCCATCTGTCTCTGTATTTTGTGAGTCGTTGGACACTGCGCTCTGTGCGCCATGGGCTTTGGTCTCTGCGGCTCGTTCCCATCACTGCAGCCTCTGGGCACTGCAGACTGACCTGGGAGTGCTGTGTAATGGGGAAATAGCCTGTTTCTGGGGCTGTTTTGCACAGACTGGGCTTTGTGCTGGGGGATTCACGTTGGCTGGAGTTTTGAGGGGTGAGGCTGGGGTGGAGTTGCCTGAAAGGGGGACACCGTCATGAGTGTGAGAGAATCACCCTATGGATGCAGAGGTGCCTTGCGAATGCTTTCCAAATCCTGAATTGCAGGTGTGCCCTGGCGAGTCTGTTTTGGCAGCATCCTCTCCTGGGGCGGGCGAGGTTTGGGTGAGTTTGTAGGGAGGGTTTGTGAGCTGGGATCAGCTCCGTTTCTGGGACTGCTTTGTTGGGCTGGGGCGTGAGGATTTGGGGATCTTTTCATCAAGCAGGACTGCTTTGGCATGTGGTTCGGTTTCTAGGTTGATAGGAATCGTGATTACAGCTAGTTTGGGAGGCTCTGGGCAGGGGGTTTCCCCCAGCGGTGCCTCATTTTGACTTGTACAGAATTTCTACATGCTGAAAATGCCTCCCTGCTGTGTGACCTTGCAGAGCGACGGGGGGGACTGCTCTCTTCTTTACAAAGGTCTCAAATTCCCATAGCACGTATTCCAGGAAAACATTCAGCTTCCAGGAAGCTTCATCTTGCCGTCGAATCCTGCATGTTAACTCTGTGTCAGTTAATTCAGCCTGCCTGGAAACAGGATGGTTTCCCCCAGACCTGAGGTTTGTTAGCTTCCTCCTATGTAGGTTACGCTTCTCATTCCAACCCATTCACTGAACCCTTAGAAAACTGCTCAGCCCACTCTCCATCCACTCTGCTCCTCTTTGTATTCCCCAGGCTGCTAAGAATTGGGAGGGTGAAAAGAAAAGTAGTTGGGAACATAGGAACTGGCCGCCTGGATTACATGCCAGGTCCATCTCATCCACTATCTTTGACAGTGGTCAGCCCCAGACCCCTCAGAGAAGGAGTAAGAACCCCACAGCAGCAGATGTGGGATAAGATGTCCACCCTCTACATTAGGTTTCATCCTGGCCTCTAAAAGGCAGAGATTGTCTTACGCCCCAAAGCACGAGGTGTGATATCCCTTACAACAGTTTTGTTATGATAAATATGCTATTAATGGTGAAAACTCCACTTTGTGGGAGAATGGGTTAGGGAAAGCCCAGATAAGGGTCTTTTTTTCTAGAGGAGGGATTGGAAACCCCTTTATGGACCCCATCATGGCTTCCTCAAAGCCATGAGAGGGTTGGGGTGAAAAGGTGCCCAAGAAAGGCAATTTACAGAAGAGGGGGGGGGGGAATCTGCCCCTGAGGAGAAACCCCACAGAGAGCAAGTTCTGGCTCCCTAAAATAGGGCTGAGAAAATATTTATTTTGTGGTTGGTTTATTGATCTTTCTTTTGTGCTGGAGAAAGCAGTGGGTGGGGGGTTCTTTAAGGACTCATGTTTGCTGGCATTAATAATGTTAGTGGTTTTTTTATGACCGATTCATAAGATTAATTTGCTCTGTCATAGATGACCAAATTCTCCCCACCCACTGGAGTTGCTGGTGAAATGCAAACAGTGACTAAGTCACGAGATAAACTTAATCTCGGGCCAATCTAATCAACGAGAAGGGCATGTTTGGCATGGAGTAAAAGACAAGTGTGCATACCCACCAAGCAGCCCACTCCACTCCACCTTTGGGAGAGAGCACAGCCAGTGATAATGCTCCTTCCACCCTCGCCTTCAGGAGGCGTTGGTGTCACCTGGCCCAGTTAAATGTAGCCTCCTCGTTTCCTTTTTTCGTTGCTGTCTCCAGGGCTCGGTGCGCTGGGTAGACCAGGACCCAAATGAACAGTCGGGCAGCAGTGAGCACCTTTGTCCTAATAACCCAAAGAGGGGTGGGGCAAAGCGTGCCCCCGAGAGAATGTTTGTTTGTTTTACCGTGGCAAAGAGCTATTACATATGAAGTGATTACGTATGAACATCCCCGCAGGCAGGGTGACTCATCGGTTATAAAGAGCACAGTTAGCTTCCCAAGCACTGCGCTCACGGCATAGGCTGCCCAACCCCATGCCAATCCTGGGCTTTGGCTTGCTTAACAAACCAGCACTTACATAACACCAGTTCAATCCTTCTTCTCAAAGTGGGCCACTCCTGGGGTTCCCACAGCACTGCTCAGCCCGTCCCTTACATTCTTTCTCCCACTTACACCCCTCTTTTAGGTGTGGTAGTGAGTCACCTGCCTCAGTGAGTCACCAGAACTCACCGACTCCTTGGGGGGAGGCAGTGCCAGGCGAACGCTGCCCACCTTTGGACAAGACTGTTCTGTTTGATGATGCACAAATGCCTCTGCTCACTCTCCCGGTGCTGGGGGGCTTGACTCAGCATCCGTGCCCAGGGCCCCCCGCTATCATCCTTCCACCAGTGCTCCTTAAGCACAGTACAAAGGTCTCTGGAGGAGCTCCTGGTTACAGGGAGGGTGGCCAATGTGCGAAGAGCTCTGTAGGAAGCAAAGAGGAGCCCAGTGGAGTTCACAACCAACTAAAATGGAAAGAAAAATCCTTTCCCTGTGTCATGAGCTGCCTTGCCAAGATAACAACATCCCTCAGAACTGCTGTTCTTGTTAGCTGCACAGTGCCAGCAAACAAAACCCACCTTTTACGTGGGACCTCAGATCACGGCCTCAGCCCCTGGAGGTTGTTTAAAGATCCCAATGCCATAAATGGTATGAACGGCCAGAGCTTTCGCCTCAGAGGATCCCTCCCTGCCCCTGCTCCAGTGGTGTACACTCCAGCAAAGACCGCTTCTCCCATGGATGAAATGCAGCCACTGCTGGGGGAGGGAGGGTTAGCATCACTATAGAACAGTTTAGAGGCCTGATCCTAAACTCTCCTGAAGTCAATGGGCTTTGGATCAGACCCTAACACAGCAAATAAGATGGGTCTGTAGCTAAATGGAACTGCAGTGGGAATTGTTAGCGAGGCATAATGAAATCTCGATCGAGGTGGTCTACAGAGCCGTGGGGAGAACTGAAAGAGATGTGGCCTCTAGGGAGAGCCTCAGGGTTGCATGAATCCCCTTGAGAATCCTCCCCTGTCTTTGTGGCAATGGAAATACTATCAGGACTCTCAAAATTCCTGCAAGTCAAACCATACTGTACCCGGGTGCACTGAGAACCATTCTTGCCAGGTCAGGATTTCTTACAAAGCTCAATGGAAATCATACCCTTGCTTCTGTCTCCCACATAGCTGAGCCCCTCAAAGCAGCTGACACACCTCAATGAGTTAAATTTCCCAACAAGTCAGAGGCGTAAAAGTAGCTTTAGCCCTGTTTTACTGAGGGGGGGAAACTGAGTCACAGACACTGACATGCCCAAGGTCACGCCAGAAACTTGTGGCCCGGCTGAGAAAAGAAGCCAGGTCTCCTGGGGCCAATCCCTGTGCACTCTAGCCACAAATACCACCTGTCCCCATAAACGGGCTCGCGTTTCATGGTGCTTAGTGCAGCTGAAGCTGCAATCACATGTCAGCAGGTGGAGGTGTGGACTCAACGTGGCTGTTTCCTCCCCCTCCCCCCCACGCGCGCACACACACAGTGGCACTTTCTTCTCCTCTTTGCTTCCTCTGAGTCCCCTGATCCTTCCTCTCGTCAGGCGTTGCTTGGTCAGTCTCTACTTTCTGTTCCCTTTCTCACACCTGCAACAACTTCTTGTAAGTGGGCCGTGCAACAGAGAGAGGAACTGCAGGTGTTCTCTGACCCGGGACTCTCACACCACGCTAATCAGCGACTGCTGACGGAACTGTGCAGCGTCATGTGTGGGGCCACCTCGGCCACTCCAAATAAGGAGAAGAGAGTTATTGGACGCTCTCACTTTTAATGGGACTCACACTGAGCTTTACTCTCAGATACAAAGGGGAGATTATTCTAGTATGACGGGTTAGCTGCACTGTTGATTTATGGTCAAGCATTGTACATACTACGCATAGTGCTTATTAATAGCGTCCGTGTTAAAGGAGGTCTCCTTCCACAGCCGTATGCAGCCATGAATCTGCTCCCCAGGGGAATATTTGACCTCTTGTACACTGGAGTTGGCTGAAATTGTTTTCATCAAAACATTTTTTTCCTTTTGAAAAATGTGTTTTATATTAAATGGAAACTTTTGCCTCCATTTTTGGGGGGTTTGGCCCAAAAAAACCCTGAATTTAAAAAAAACCCCAAATTCTAACAAAGCAGCTGATGAAAATTTTCATCAAAGTTTTAAACAGAAAATAAACTCCGTTTTTGATTGAGGCAGGGAGCTCATCTCCCCCGCTGTTCTAAAGCCCTCAGCACACTGCCGAGGGACAGCATGGCCCGATGGATATGGTACTGAACTGGGAGTCCACACCCAGTTTCGATTCTCACCTCTTCCACCAACTGACTGTGTGACCTTATATTGGCATTGGAACAGGCTCCGAAAAGGCCAACAAAAATAATTAGGGGTATGGAACGGCTTCCATATGAGAAGAGATTAATAAGACTGGGACTTTTCAGCTTGGAAAAGAGACGGCTAAGGGGGAATATTATTGAAGTCTATAAAATCATGACTGGTGTGGAGAAAGTAGATAAGGAAGTGTTATTTACTCTCTCATAACACAAGAACTAGGGGTCACCAAATGAAATTAATAGGCAGCAGGTTTAAAACAAACAAAAGGAAGTATTTTTTCACACAACGCACAGTCAACCTGTGGAACGCTTTGCCAGAGGATGTTGTGAAGGCCAAGACTTCAAAAAAGAACTAGATAAGTTCATGGAGGACAGGTCCATCAATGGCTATTCACCAGGATGGACAGGGATGGTGTCCCTAGCCTCTGTTTGCCAGAAGCTGGGAATGGGCAACAGTGAATGGATCACATGATTACCTGTTCTGTTCATTCCCTCTGGGGCTCCTGGCATTGGCCACTGTCGGAAGACAGGATATTGGGCTAGATGGACCTTTTGGTCTGACCCAGTATGGCCATTCTTATGACCTGGGGCAAACACTTTCCCCTCTTGGTGTCTTCTATGAAATGGGGATAATGAAGTTAATTGGCAGATGTAAAGTATTCTGGGATCTTTGGATGAAAGGTGCTGTATAAATGCAAAGTATTATTGCTGGTCCTATGCCAAATAATAATGCTGGGTAAAGGTCTTCCTGACGTTATTGTTAGCCAGTGTTTGTAAGGAGTAAGCAATTACCAGACTGCAGGTCTGAGTGCTTAGGAAGATGGTTGGTTTTGGAGATGCGGTTTCTAAAAGGGGAATAGGTATCAGATATCAGCCTATGGCGTATTCTGTGGACATATGGAATTCCTTTCTGTATAATCAATGTTGTCAAAAGCTTCTATTTCAACTATACATGCAGTGTTGATCGCAGTGAGCTCAGTTTTGAAGTCAAAACAAGAGTACGTCAGGCGTATGTCATGTCTGCAATCCTCTTCAACCGTGCCATCAACTGGGTCATGCGGAGTACAACAGAAGACATGCCAAGAGGCATTAAATGGACACTCTTCTCATCCCTTGAAGACTTGGACTTCGCAGATGATGTCGCTCTCCTATCATATACCCATCATCATATACAAGAAAAAACAACTCGACTCAACTCATTCAGCCAACAAATTGGACCGAAAATCAACCGCAATAAGAGAGAGATCATGACCTTTAATATTGCCTCACCATCACCAGTACGGATAGAGGATCATGTTCTCACCGATGTAGAAACATCCACATACTTGGGCAGCACCATCCACCAGGACGGTGGAACAAGCCAGGACATCTGGAACAAAATCAATAAAGCCAGGAAAACCTTCAGGAGCTTAAATACAGTCTGGACATCATCCAAATACAACACCAAAACCAAATGCAAGATTTATCAGAGCTGCGTAGTTTCAACACTACTTTATAGTGCAGAATGCTGGGGAATGAGAAAGTATAACATGTCCAAACTGTCTTCATTCCACACAACCTGCCTCAGAAAAGTCCTCCGTATCTTTTGGCCCAGAACAATCTCAAACCAAGATCTATTGACACAGTGCAGCCAAGAGGATCTGAGCACCATCATTGCCAGGAGGCGTTGGAGATGGGTTGGCCATGTGCTTTGGATGGAAACTGATTCCATCGCCAGAGTAGCAATAAGATGGACACCTGAAGGCAAGCGAAAACGAGGCCACCCGAAAACAACATGGCGAAGAGCTGTGGAAGCCAAGCTGAAAAACCTGGGGCACAGCTGGGGAACCATTGAAAGACTCGCCAAAAACGGAAAGGAATGGAGGAGCTTTGTCACTGCCCTAAACACCAGAGGCATAATGGAAACATGATGATGATGATGGTCTCAGTGTTTATATAATGCTGATGCTGTGGCTTAGTGTGGTTTATTTGACTTCACTTGGCCTTCCAAGAAGCAGCGAAAGGATTACTCAGAGGGGAAACTTGGAAGAAAAAAGTCTAACCACATGTTCCCTTTGGGCATGATACTGAAACCAAAGCATGAACAGCCCTAACAAAATCAAAACCAACCTTTGGTTTTGCCCATGTGAATTTCAAACATCACCATTAATATTCCATGACACCAAAGATTTGTTACTCAGTGACACAGCAGTTCTGATCTTCTGAGACCCAGCTCACTCTCCAATGTCCCAACTGCACTCATGTGATATTTACTAAATTCTCTGCAGCTTTCTGAGAATTTCCAGAGCTCCCACCGCATGGAATGTCCTGTGAGAACGTCTCTCTGTGACGGTTTGGGATGCGGGGGGCAAGGGGGAGAGAATGAAAGGGCCTGATCTGAGAAGGGCCCAGCCCCAGTGCGAGCAATGGGAATTGCTGGCCCAGATGTATATTTTTGCAGGCTGCTTTGAGGGACAGTCTCCGGTTGACTCAGTAACCTCCCTTCCACTGGGACAGGAATCCTAGGTGCTTTTGCTCCATTCTTTGGCCAGTGTAGAGTTGCTTTTGAATCTTTTCTGCTTTCACTTTGGGTGTCTCTAATGTCTCCTCCATAATCCTTTGATGCCACTGACATCAATAGACTATGCAGACCTATACAGCAGTGCAGGGAGGGTGTGGGGGTGTAGGAAGCACCTGGGACTCTGAGACGTAGGGAAGCAGATACATTTTCTTTTGATCTATCTGGGGTTTTAGAAAACTTTCCATGGACTTTCATTTTTTAATGAACTGTTTTCTTTCTGTCCTTGGGATTGGATTTGCCATTGAGAGCTGAGTGTCTTTGCACAACTTGCAATGTGTGTCTAGGGGTCATTTCCCACTCAGTCAGCCCCTTCTAGCAGCTGGGCTAACTGGAGATAGATGAGCCTGCTACAGCTTATAGACCTGGGTCTCTTAGCTCAGGAAGCAGCGAATTATGCTTTTAGATCCAGAGGTCCTGGGTTCGAGCTCTGTCAATGACCTTCCCAGAGGCCTTGCATCGGGTGTGCACATACAATATAAAAATTGGCTGGGCCGGACCCCAAACCCCCCTTTTAGTTCCCCACATCCCAGAGTGTGGGGTGGTCAATGGGGACAGATGGCTTCTGTCATCAGAGAGAAGCCGACGTTGTATATACTCCCCAGCTGCCTGGTCTCTCTCTGCGTGGCGTGTTTGGAGGGTGATCTACCATTTCCCGGAAAGACCAGCCTTTGGCAAGCTGTGCTCAAACATGGCAGCCAGAGCCTCCTTCCTCACATCCGTTCCACCAATGCCTTGATGGTGTCCTTAGCGTTTGGGCAGGACTTCCTGCTGTGGCATATCTGGTAACACCCTCACACAAACAAACGCACGGTCAACTGCCCAGACGTGATCCAACAAGCAGTGGCACGTAGGCACACACATACCCGCGCACACGGCACAGCCGCCTTGGTGTGACGTTATGTGACGTCCACTTGAAAGCCGCAAGGCCCCGTCTTGCCGCCTGAGCTCCTGCTCGGCCCCCTAAGCCCCAAAATGTATTTGAATTTGCAGTGGCTCCCTGCCACAAAATTTGGATGCAGCTCGGGATTTCAAAGAGCAGGGGTGTTTAGATCCAGGATTATCACGGATTAATTTGCATTTTAGAGTTTAGCGAGTAAGATGGGCAGACTCTGCATTTGCATTGACTGTTTCCGGCTCAGAATGGGAGAATTCCTTGTTCTTTTCTACCACTGTGTGCATGAGATTTACGCGCCAGAGAGAGTGCGAGTCAAAACAGCGGCTGTATAAAGTCTATAGAGGCGCCAGCACCAAGGTTCCTTGCCTTCGGGGTCATAGCGAGGGAGTTTCTAGCAAAAGGCTCTAGTCAAGCCAAACCTGAATTGAGTTGAACTCCCCGGGGTCCCGATTCAGCACAGCATATGAGCACATGCTTAACTTTCAGCCCGTGCTTAATCTGGCAGCTTTCCCCAAAGACTCTCTGTGCTGTTCCATTGCAGTGACGCAGCCTGATCGGGCCTTCCCTGAAATGCACCGTCAGTTGCCTGGTTAGCCATTTGGTGTCTCTTAATTCAGTGTTTCTCAACAACCGGTCCGTGGACCAGCGCTGGTCCGAGATCTCCCTGACGCCGTTTAGGAAGGCAGCAGAAAAGTTGAGAAACACGATCTTGGGCCTTGCCTACAGTAGACGATTTTCGCCTGCAGGAGGAAAGAGCAGGACTGGACAATATGGTGGTTCAAATTCTGGCTGTCTATGCTAGTGCTCCCACCAATGCCACCCCGGGTGGAGCTCAACCGCTGGTAACTGTTACAAGAGTGCTGGGTAAAAGCTACAGCCATATATATATGTGCAAGCTGTGCAGCTAGGTCTTAGAAAAAGCCCCTTTACTGGCAAATAAGAATATGTAGTTTTGTTCATAAGTTAGTAGAGTCAATAAAGTTCTTACAAACAGAGCTTGGTGAAATTTTCTGGATTAATTTTATTCACCAAAAAATGCACTTTCAGTTGACCCGAAACGATTTGTGAGTTTGGCACAAATTTGCCAAATAGTTTCAGCCAAAATCTTTTGTTTGGGTGCCGGTCACAAAATGGCTGGAGGAGGATGAGGAGGAGGAGGTGGTGGTGGTTCGTAGTGGCAAATTCGTAGACACTCCGAATGACAATGCATAGTTGGGCCAGGGAACAAGCGTGAGACTGACTCTCTAGCCTGGTGGTTTGGGCCCTCACCTGAGACTCCAGTTCCTGGAGGGACGACAGTAGCCACGTAACTAGAATTGTTCCTGTGAGTTGCCATCACTGCACCCAGACAACACTGTGACGAGGCTTTTGTGAACTCTGTTTTCTGATTGAATGTCGTATTTTCAAGGCCTGGTCCATCCTATGGAAATCAGTGGAAAGCCCCCTGTTGGCCTCAGTGGGCATTGACTCTGAGGAGCACAAGGGGGAAAAAACCCCTCTGAAGGGATTCCTGGTATATCAGAAACCAGGCTGGGCGCTGCAAGAAATGCCTGGCAGTTGCTCCTTTGCTCTGCGTAGGGCTTGACGTGACTCAGACTGACACCCACAGGCTCCTCTACCATTGGTTTGTACCCAGCTTTTGATTCCCTGTGCAGTGAGCACATCTCGGCAGATGCAGTGCAACGCAGGACGCTGATTTCTAGGAGAAGGCAAAGATTATCCCGCACCATCTGCAAGGGCTTGGCCCAGCCACCCAGAAGCGAATGACGTCAATTGTTGATTCTTTCCTTGCGGGCCTCTTGGAAGAGGCAGAACGTGCTCTGCTGTGGGTGTTCCTCACGTAGGAAGCTGTCTGCACATGCAGGGCAGGTGGCAGGAGGCCTGAGTGCTGTTCCACCAGAGCCTCTGGGGGTCAGTTACACAACAGACCGGCTGAGATGCCATGCGGTGTCCACTGCCTCCCTTTCAGGCTTTCATCTCTTCCTGTTGCTGTGCCCCAGGGGCAGCCTGCAAAGCAGCATCAGCAAAGACAGTTCACTTTGCAAAGTCCTCCTAGAAGGAGCTGATGGTTTCCCCAGGAGAGGTTACTGGAGGGCTCCTCGCCCTTGGAGCTCTGCTGTACGCTTCCGTGCCAGCGCATTCAAAGGAGAATCATTCCATTTTAAGCAGGAGGTTGCCAGACGTACCAGACGCAGCCCACATCGGCAAATTCAGCTGAAAGACTCGTGCTCTCTGCTGGCAGCGTCTTCACTGAGCTGCACATAACTGGATGTTCCCGAGAGACGTGATACCACATCATGGGGTCTGGTGGCAGCCATTCTCCTCTGATGCACCCTCAGCCTCGCAAACCTCTGTCTCATAATACTCTGCGTTCCAACTGGGCCTTCTATGAAGGATCTCACAACACTCCCCACCTGGTAATGTGTACATGACACCTCCCCATGGTTTTGTGAGGTGCAGAGAGGTGACGTGATAGGCCTGCAGTTAACAGCTAAGTCTGTGGCAGCCCTGACTTCCCAGACCCCTGCTTGGACCACTAGACATGCTCTTGGTTTCCAGCTACCTTCCTTCCAGCCCAAGAAGACTTTGCTCCCATAACCGGTCAAAAAATGTCTCTGTGCAGGGAGCCGAGGGCACCTCATCTTCACAGGGCGATGCAGTGGGAGACCGGAATAAGGAGCTGAGCTTCCAGTCACTTGGCCTTAACTTCCTGCTCTCCTTGGCTGCAGGAGCTGGCATGGATCCCTCTACTGGAGGCGATGGCTGTGTTGCGTTTTTGGTGCTCTCTAGGCATTTCTAACACGCACATCCCCTTAGTCTCTGGGCACAGTGTCCAAGAGGTTTATCTGGTTTTGTGCAATGCAGAGGATAAAACAACGCTCTCTGCTCACTTAACTTCCTGATCTACAGGCCAAATAGACGGCTGAACAGAGGATTCCCCAATGAGAGAGCCTCTGGCAAGCTGCCGTTGGCGCTACCCTGGCCCAGCATCTGTCTAGGAATATTGTCTCACACCTTACCTAGAATTTCAGCACCATCAGTCCAGCAGTAGTGAGGACTTCTTTATGGAGGCATGTTGCGCCCTCTACTGGTTGACGCGTGCATACCACAATATCACACACACATGTCCTGGCTGCGTCTTGTTTCTTACACAATTGCTGCTTTAAGGGCAAGATTTTCATAAGTACCCAGTGCTGGCCTATGTGAAGTCAGTGGGATGATGATTGAGAATCTCACCCTAAAAAACCAGTTCTCCGAATGCCATTTCCCTGGCCTGCCAGAACATTACAGTGAAAACATGTCACTGGTTTAAAAAAACTCCAACCCATCAAAACTGAGTAAGGGGGCTTGGGAAGACTGGAACTGCTCTATTGGACAGGGAAGTCCAGTTAGTTTCCGACCGTGATCCATGCCGGCTGCTGCAAAGGGTGATGCAAACTCCCCATCCATGATAATGCCACACTGAATCAGACAGGCCTGGGCTGAACAGTTCACATCCATATTTACCACAATATTCCATGGTGTTTGGATCTGGGGGGGTTGCTGTAGATCATGGAAGGTAGCTTCTACTTGCCTCAACTGTTCAACTTATGGCCTGAAGAATAAGCCATGGCCCCCTTGACGTTTTATCTAGTCTATGAGTCGCTGGTGCAACTGCACGGTATAGCCAAGGAAACCTCCAGCGAGATTCTTGGTGTGTTCCAATCAGTGAATGGATCTTGAACAATGGTGTCAGGAAACCTTCACGTGCTATCGGTGTTAATAGTGACTTTAAACAGGGGGTTGCTGCTAACTTCAGCCTGCATGTGTCCACCTTATTTGTATTTACCTAGTGAAGGAAGGTGTCCGTTCAGAAAACACAGATGATCATGACATCGTGGTCACCTCTCCCATTGTCTGAGACCTGATTCCATATCAAAGGAAGATTCCCTTTCTAGTGCCTGACGGCAGAAGGGTTAAGGTTCAGAAGGGTTGAGCCCTGTTCGGAGGCTGTCGAGCAAGCTCTTGCCCACGTGCTCAGGGTTCAGCTGATCGCCATATTTGGGGTCGGGAAGGAATTTTCCTCCAGGGCAGATTAGTAGAGGCCCTGGGGTTTTTTCGCCTTTCTCTGCAGCGTGGGGCACGAGTCACTTGCTGGAGGATTCTCTGCATCTTGAAGTCTTTAAACCATGATTTGAGGACTTCAATAGCTGAGACATAGGTCAGAGGATTATCGCAGGAGCGGGTGGGTGAGATTCTGTGGCCTGCGTTGTGCAGGAGGTCAGACTAGATGATCATAATGGTCCCTTCTGACCGTAAAGTCGATGAGTCTGTGAGTCCAGCTGTCCCTGTTCTGTGGATAGTGGGGCCTGGGGCTGTCAATCGCGTACCTGTTACCTTAACTGTTTTTCTTTGTTTAAAGGAATAATGTCAAGGACCAGTGACCGGATTTCCCCTGCCCACTGCCTTTCCCTGCCTCCTGTGGGCTGTCCCTCCCAGTTCAGGTTCTGTAGTGCCACAGCTCCTATTTGCCTGCTGCTATATCTTTGGTGATCCCTAGTACGTGCAGTGACTAGATAAGTATTAATCCCACACTACTGCTCCGAACTCCCTTGTCTAGAGCAGGGGTCTCAAACTCGAATGACCACGAGGGCCACATGAGGACTAGTGGATTGGCCCGAGGGCCGCATCACTGACACCCTCCCCCTCGCTGCCCCCAGGCCCCACCCCCACTCCACCCCTTCCATGAGGCCCCACCCCTGCCACCACCTCTTCCCACCCCCTCCCTGCCCCCATTCCAACCCCTTCCCCAAATCCCCGCCCCTGCCCTGCCTCTTCTCCACCTCTTCCCCCTGAGTGTGTGGCTCCCCCCCATCCCCTCCTGGAAAGCGCTAAGCGCAGCCAAACAGCTGTTTGGTGCGGGAAGCGCCTGGACGCAGGCAGAGGAGTGGGGACGTGGTGCGCTGGGAGGGGCGGGAGCTTGACGGCCGCAGGAAATAATGCGGGGGGGGGGGGGATGCGGGGAGCTTTGCGGGCCACAGGAAATAACCCGGCAGGTCACGCGGTTGAGACCCCTGGTCTCGATCCAGCAGAGCAGAGATGTTTTTGGCAACATGGAACCTGTGTGTCCTTTTGAACATTTGCTTTGTAAGTTAATCATTAATTGTTGCATTCCAGGAAAACTGGGTTCCTCTTGACCTCTAGTCCTTGCCTTACTATGAATTTCCCTCTCTGGGCCAACAGCCAGCCCAGTCAGTCAGACGTGCTGCTGTTCACTGCTCCTCTTGGTGCAGAGACTGTGTGTATGTCAAACCAAACAATGAATGTAATGAAAGGTCTGGCTAGATGCACTTGGCAATTGCCCAAAAGGCTGAGTCACTCCAGAAATATTTCTCCAATTGTAAGAGACTAAAATAATGAGTCGGGAAAAAAAGAGGTGTGTCTAAGCAGACTGTGAATCCTCCAGCATTTCATTCGGGGCCATCTGTGACCTTTATCTCATATAAATAACCTAATTAGCTCATACTTTGTTATTTTAATCTATTTTCAATTAACGCAATCACTACAAATCCAGGAAATCCCCAGCTAGCTTACTTTATCTCACAGGCCGTAACCACTTACATGTCAGAGTGCCCAAGTACACCTTCAGACTCCGTTTTCCAATAAAACTCCCCTTTCACTTCCAGCCAGCCACGATGCCCACCCCAGGTACTCAACTAGAGTAACGTACCCGCCCTAGGGGCAGCGTTTAATGTGTCGTTTGTATGTGAAGAAGTAGGAGGTGAGAGTTAAGGTTGTGTGGATGTGGTGGAAGAGCTACTGAGAACACCTAGAGTTAGAATGGTAAGGGTTAAAGAGCATTGGCAAGCTATAACCTCTCTCCCCACCACTTCGGGATATAAACCAACCTCAGGCTAATGGAGAGGAGGACGAAATGCCCCCTAGGCACAGGTTCTCTGCCTGCTGCTTTCTTTTGTGCACCTTCTTCTGAAGCAGGCCAAGGTGGACCATTGTTCTGATCCAACCTGGTAATTCCCATGGTCCTATGGAAATGGGGGTAGGCACATGCTCCAAGCAACAGGGAGCAGTGGGATGAGCTATTGCATCAGATGGAGTCCCTGAGAGGCACGCAGTAACCCAGCCGTGATGGCCTGACGTGACTTGACCACGTTTCCATGGTCACCTTCCACCAGGATGTGTCCTCGTTCGGTTCCTTGTGCCTCTCCGCGACTCCGAGTGATGCTGCAATGCTCTTCAGGGCTGACCGCCCTGCATTTCAGACATTCCAGGTCGCTCCAGTACATCTCGCTGGCAAACTCAGAGACCTACGTGATGGCAGCCAGGTCTGCACTGGGTTCCGAAATCCCGAGGTGACCTTCTGAGCCCTACGTACTGTGACCCGTCACTGCTTTGCTGACCGGCAGTGTGTGATTTTTTTTTTTCCTCCTCCATCCCATCTCAGGTGCAAGCCTGGGCCCTAGAGACTCGGTGAGGAGCGATTCAGCCCCTGGATGACTCCTGTCCCCTCTCATCAAAGAGAGACCTCCTGCAGCGCCTTGAACATGGACTCTCCCGCTCTCAGTACTAGTGTCACTGCACCAACAGAGCCAGCTCTTCGACGCACTCTACAGCCAAGCAAGGATGAGGCTGTCCCTCGGGCCCAGCCTTGTGCTGCAGCTGTCTGCTCCTTGAACCCATGGCATGTTCCCACCACCCTCCCCTTTCCATTAGTGACATCCACTCCCAAACCCCTGGGGAGCTCTCCCATTACCCTCGCACGGCGATCAGAGCTGTCTGCTCTTAACCCCTTCGGGTCGGGTGTGCCGCCCTCATCCTTGCACTGTAGTAAGTCATGTCTATTTCCTACCCTCTTGCCTGCTGCCTTCTTGCCTGTGCACCGGTATCACTGCTGTGCCTTCCCCCCGTTCAGTCACCCTCCCTCTTTTCCTTTGAGCTCTCACTAGTACTGTTTGTGCAGGAGACCCCCTCGCTCTGTTCTCCTGGCCGGTGCCGCACAGCCTTTACCAACACGTAGACACCAAGATCAGGAGAACTTCCCCATTTCTTCACTGGCCTCCTGCTGGTCTCAGTTGGGTGCATGCCCTGAACTCTGGAGTGCCCCCTTATTGCCGCAATGCGTGATACACTTCTGACCAGGCGAAATGTGTTCCTCTCTTTCAGGGCCTGAAATTCCCCAGTGGGTGGAACATTTATGTGGTTTCCCACAGGGAATGATGCAGAGGCTGTCTCCTGCGGAGCTGCCTTGAGACTGCTCCCGCTGGGATTGCTCTATGGATCACTGCACAGGCTGTAATTCCCCTTTCTTTCTAACAGCTCCCCCATTCAGTAACAGCTATGATATAAACACAGAATACAGATCAAAGCCAAGCCAGACCGAGAGAGCCTCTGCTCTCCCAGGGCTGCTTCCCACATCACAGGCGCCGACCTTTGGCTGTTTTCACAGCACAGGTTTAATTTTCCCTTAAGAAGTTCCCTGTTCTCTAGGTGTCGTATGAGGACAACGGCTGTAAAGCACATGCTCATTGGTATCCAGAGTCACATCAGACCTACACATAGACAGCGAGACAATCAGAACATGCAGAGTCCCTCGGAAAGATACAGGCACACTCGTGGATGTATGGCCTGTTAATACAGATGTTCAGAGACACAAGCAGCAAAAAGACGACTTCTTAAGGAGACCTCTGACCATTGGTGTAAATTTGGAATAAATCTTGGACCACCAGGCAAAGTCCAGAACGTTGGCAGAGCGCTCATGTTGCGCCAATGTTCAAAAAGAACAAGTGGGATAACCAGGGTAACTATTGATCAGTTAGCCAGACTTCAATCCCGGGTGAAATAATGGAAAAGCCAATGGAGGGTTCAACTGATCAAGAATTAAAGGCTGGGAATATAATTGATGCCAGTCAATGTGATTTTCTTGTCAAACAAACCTGATTTCATTTTTTGATGAGATTACAAGTTTGGTTTTAAAGGTAGCTATGTAATAGACTTTAGACTTTTGTAAGGTGTTTGACTTAGTACCGCACAACATTCCGATTAAAAAAATTAGCACTACACACTATCAGTAAGGCACACGTTAGATGGTCTAAGAACTGGCTGACAGACCTCAAAAAGTAGTTGTCAACGGGGAATCATCATTATTGAACGGTGGGTGTTTCTAGTGGGCTTCTGCAGGGATCAGTCCCAGGAGAAGACTTAAAGAGCTTGATTAGCTTTGCTTATCAAAAAGAAGAATAAGAGCTAACTTGATCACAGTGCACAAATACCTTCACAGGGAGACAAGATGGGGTGCTAAAGCCTGTTCAACCTTGTGGAGAAAGGCTAGGATGACCAGATGTCCTGATTTTATAGGGACAGTCCCAATATTTGGGGCTTTTTCTTCTATAGGCTCCTATTATTACCCCCCACCCTCTGTCCCGATTTTTCACACTTGCTATCTGGTCAGCCTAAGAAAGGCAGACCAATGGGGGAGGGATAGCTCAATGGTTTGAGCATTGGCCTGCTAAACCCAGGGTTGTGAGTTCAATCCTTGAGGGGGCCATTTAGGGATATGGGGGCAAAACAAAAAAAAAGTCAGGGGGACAGTACTTGGTTCTGCTAGTGAAGGCAGGGGACTGGACTCAGTGACCTTACAGTTCTAGGAGATAGGTATATCTCCATATTATTTAAAATTTCATTGGGGGGAGGGATAGCTCAGTGGTTTGAGCATTGGCCTGCTAAATCCAGGGTTGTGAGTTCAATCCTTGAGGGGACCATTTAGGGATCTGGGGCAAAAATTGGGGATTGGTCCTGCTTTGAGCAGGGGGTTGGACTAGATGACCTCCTAAGGTCCCTTCCAACCCTGAGATTCAATGAATGCTGGAAGCCGAAGCCTGACAAATTCAAATTAGAAACAAGGCACAAATTGTTTCCAGGGTGGGCGATAAACCACAGGAACACATTCCCAAGGGAAGTGGTGGATGCTCCGTCTCTCAATGTCTTCATATGCAGACTGGTGCCCTTCTGGAAGATGTTTTAGCCAAACACTAGTTATTGGGCTCAATACAGGGGTAACATGTTGAAATTCTCTAACCTGTGTCATACAGGAGGTCAAATCAGATGATCCTATGGCCCCTCTCTGACTTTAAACTCTATGAATCTATGAAGACTTAAAGTGGATCTGGGTCCCACACTGAGAAGTGGGTTGGTTTTGGACACAGTGAGTTGAAAGGGCTGAACATCTGAAGGGGCTTCAAGCCCCTTTGTAAAGGAAACAAAAATAAATATTCTGTACAGAGGAGGGGCCCATAAATCATTTTAGAGGCAAATCCTTGGATGATTTTCATTTTGACCTGATTCCAATTGCTATTTTCCAGGAAATGGATGTGCTTGAATGCATTTTCTGGCTCATGCTCTGCATGCGTCTCTGCTCCTTAGCCTGTAATGAATGCTCAGCTGGAGCGGGCTGTTCTTATCAGTAAAGGGCAACTATTTTTGTTTTTAGTCTGGGCTTTTTCCTAGTCCCCTGCACTGGAGGGGAAACCGCTTACGGTATACCGAGAACGTGTCCTAAGCACAGAATAACTTTCCATGTCCAGTCTCTGAATGCTGCAGTGGGTGTGGATTTGAATGGCCGCTTACAGAGTTTGACAGAGCAGGTCAAAAGTTTATTATTGAAATGAGCAGAGCTGCTCAGTTTAGAATCAGATGCAAGATTTGGGACTGACAGATATTAGAGAAGCTTCGAGCTCTGCATTTTACTCTGACAAGATGTATTTTTAAAATATTATTGTAGACGATGTTTTGACTTACTCGGTATCTCCTGTTCGATTCAGGTATTTCTATGGTTCTCCTCACCATAGTATCTCTGCTAAAACTTCTCCTCCTCCTCATCGTCGCTACTGGGTATGATTATTGGGTCTGACCAATATGTTGGAGAGCATCAAGAATGAAACACACCAGGAGAGCTAAACCAGCAGAAATGTTACTGGGACTTGCTCAAGAATGAAATGTACATGCTGGAGTAAGATGATGCTCTGAAACATAAACCCTTCTATCAGAGGCCTGGTATGAGGCCTAAGGCCTGAACTAAAGTAATGGTCAAGACTTTAACATAAAGCAAAGTTAAACTGGGGTGAGCCAGAGGCAGGCCCTGCTCACAGAAGCTGGCCAGAAGAAGGCTGATGTTGCAAAAATACACATACCTAAAGGTACTGGACACTAGAGATATAAACATGTGCCAGGATGGTACCGAGAACAGTCCGATACTTGCACATTCCACACATAAGGAACAGGCTGACCCATCCTAAAGACAGGGGCAAAAGGGTAATATGATGGATAGAGTTGTTTTATTCAAACCAACATGTACAAGGTGAGAGGCGGCACCTTACTACATAGAGGGGTTGTACCTCAATACGTCAGGAGTGATGTGTAACTTGTTTGTACCTGTGTATAAGAATGCGTCCCTGAGGAGTTGTCTTTGTCTGGCCTAGGGGCAGTGGTAAGTCCCGCCACTGACTGAGCCAGTCCATTGTCGCGGAGCGCATATGTACTAGCAGAACTGTAGACATCTGATCCGGGGAGCTACAGACTGTTTTGTTTGGCAATAAACCTGGCCAGGTGCCTCCATACCTTATCGGAGTCCGTGGTCATTGGGGGTTCTCTCGAGATCTGCTGTGTCAGCTATCTGCAGAATTGGGGCAACACAGAGGGAATGCACATACACAGCTGACTGTTATCAACCTTGGACAGAGCAGAGCACCACAGCGGTGACGTCGGACAACACGTGTCTCACTGGTGAGGCAAAAGGGGATTATTGAGTGTTGTAGCAAATAGCGTAGCGTATAGGTATTTGCTAGGTGAGCCATAGGGATGTAAGCAGGGTTTGAATGAGCTCTGCCTAGGTGCGCAGCATGATGGAGCTGTTTTGCATAGATGATCACTCTTGGCTGGTGTTGGATGGCACGTCACTTTGATGTTGGGGGCAGGGGTGATGAAAGATGGTTGTTGTGTGAGTGGGGGCAGAACTGTGCTTGGTGTGCCCTGATCGAGGGCAGTCACCCGCAACTGAACTGCACTTGCTGAGCAGGCAAGAGGGGGTTCCAAAACTCACTGGAGAGGAGAGTGGGTGGTGGCAAGTATTTGTACCTGGTGGCGTGGTCTCTGCCCAAAGAGTCCTAGACACCATTTTGACCTTTCATCTCTTCCCTGTTTAACGCCAGAGCTGATTAGACTCAATTGGGAATCTGTTTGTTTTGTTATAGATCACCAGGGCGGAAATCACTGATAACCAAGTCAAAGTGCTACGTCTTAGCCCGGCTGTGGGGCAGTGTTTGCAGTAAAAGAGACAGACCAGCCTGCTCTAGCAGTGAGGCTGCCCCATTAACTGCTGAAGTCACAGAGAGTTGTGTTAAGTGGTGGGACCTCAAGACACCACAGTGCGACACAGCGGGCAGCAGCAGAGTGAACAACCAAGCAGCAGCGTGGTGGCAAAGTGAACAATGGCACAGTGGTGGTGTGGATGACAGGGGGATGGCAGCAGCAACACGTTATGAATGACGCAGCAGCAAATGAGGCACTATACACCTTCCCCATGGAGCAACGTCCTGTCACGCGAACGCACCTCTGGGGCTTCACTGACCAAAGACAAGAACAGCTGTGAGTGGGGTGTGGTGGAGGGAGAGGGGAGAAGTATGTTCAAGGACCATTTGTTTGTTGGACTTTCACCCTACACGTTTTCTTTTCCATACTCAGTGCTTGTGAGAGGGGCAGTATAGAGGCACCTAGGGATGGTGTGTAATTTCCCCAGATTACGGGGTAGGGGCTCATGCCAGTTCTGAGCTGTATTATTAAAAGGAAGCCCTAAAATAGGGGTGGGCAAACTTTTTGGCCTGAGGGCCACATCTGGGTATGGAAATTGTATGGTGGGCCATGAATGCTCATGAAATTGGAGGTTGGGTGCGGGGGGGTGTAAGGGCTCCAGCCGGAGATGCGGGCTCTGGGGTGGGGCTGCAGATGAGAGGTTTGGGGTGCAGGAGGATGCTCCAGGCTGGGACCAAGGGGTTCAGAGGGCAGGAAGGGGATCAGGCCTGGAGCAGGGGGATGGGGCACAGGAGGAGGTCAGGGGTGCCGGCTCTGGGCGGCACTTATCTCAAGCAGTTTTCAGAAGCAACAGCATGTCCGCCCCTCCAGCTCCTACACGGTGGCATGGCGCCGGCCAGGTGGCTCTGCGTGCTGCCCCATCTGCAGGCGCCACCCCTGCAGCTCCCATTGGCTGCAGTTCCCGGCCAATGGGAGCTGCAGAACCGGCACTTGCAGTGGGGGCAGCATGCGGAGCCCCCCTGGCTGCCCCTATGTGTAGGAGTCGGAGAGGGGACACGCCGCTGCTTCTGGGAGCCAGGGCACATGCAGAGTGGGGCAAGCCCCCGACCACACTCCCTGGTGGAAGCTCGAGGGCCAAATTAAAAGGTCTGACGGGCTGGATGCGGCCCCTGGGCCCTAGTTTTCCCACCCCTGCCCTAGAACCTAGTTATTGAATCCGGTCCTTGTCGTTGCTGACTCCACCTAGCAGAAGGGTTACAAATATAAATTAAGGCAATAATGCAAGGAGCCTGCCATCAATCCCCTAGGAATTCATACAATAGAGGGAATTCACTCAAAGCAATTAAAAAGAGCAGTTTCCTGTCAGCACTTCTGTACATAAAAGAATCCTCTGAAGTTGAAACCAGCTCCTTCCTGTTACTAATTCTAATCCTGGAAAGTATTCAGAAGAAAAAGATTGAGGTACAGATAATGAATTTGTTCTGCCAAGGGAAGGTACAGTGACTGCTCAGACAAAGAACAGCACCTAAACCACAATATGTGTGTTAATAATGCCCCAGCGCAGGCTATGGTAAATCAGCAACGCTTTGTCTCCCTCCATTAAGACAGAACTTCAAAACTCAACCAGCCTTACAGCCCACAAAATAGGAATAGCCATTAGCCGCCTACCTTTAATCCCTTACTAGAATTCTTCTTCAGGACTATTTATGCAATGACTAATACCAAGGCTCCCTTTCAATGACCATTTCAATTCAGGTCAATTACCCCAATCCCTATTTTTAATAGTCTCTGCAACAAGGAGAATGAGCCATAAAATAAATGAGCCCTACAAGCTAGAAATATTTGTGTAGTCATCTAGACCTATGATGTAAGTGCCCTTGCCCAGTTCTGTGGTGTAGGGTTGGTTGCATAAATCCAAGGAGTCGTCATACAGACATATGGGGGTTGAGTCTCCATAACTCTAGAACGTGCGTCTCACATCTGTGCAAAGTGGGCGTAAAATGTGTCGATTTTCACTGGAGTCAATAACGGTGCGTAGTCATGGCGATTCAGGCCTGTGCTGTACGTGCATAGAGCAATACTGGAGTTAGCTGTAGCTGCACAGCTAACGTACTGCACTGTTACAATACTGGAAAAGACCAAGGCAAAGCATTTAGAGCCACTGCCTCCCTCTCCGAACTAAGCTGGATTTAGTCACAGCAGCTGTGCCATGGAAAACATAGCAAGACTGTCCCCTGGCACACCGACCTCCACCTGCTGTTCTCTCCCCAGGTGCAGGGAAAGCCGTTGACTGGGTGGGATGAGCACACATTATTTGTAATGCAGGAAAAGACTGACACAGACACGGTTTCCTTAAATGGACCCTGTCAGGTAGGTCTGCGGTGTCTGGCTGTGGTGCAGGAAGAGAGCAGGGACCATCATCACGTTAGGACACAGCTGGCCCCTTCTCAAACAGTCTGACACCACTAACAGTTGGCATCTGATTCCTTATGGGCAGCAGAAGGAACGTGTTAGCACTCGCTGAAGTACACAGTGTAAGAACAAAGCTGGCGTGGCTAGTACTGCAAAACAAGCCCCTTTGGTCCTCAATCTCTGGTAGGCTGCAGGCCATCATCCACCAATCGCTTTTCATTTAAGTCACCAAGGTTAAGAGAATTTGGTCTCTCAAGGCAAACACTGATCTGTTTAGAAATCATTCCGTTTAGATGGCATTTTTCCTGTATTTATCCACTGCATTGTTTTGTGGCTGGAAAGGTTTATGTGAAGACAGAGGCTTAAGCATGAATATTTTCCATTCTCAACAGTTTACTGTCCAAAACCTAGACCCCCTGGAATTTGACATACTGCTTTAAAGAATTAAAATAGTTCACATTTTCTTCCAGCTATTCACTAGCTGACCATTTGTGAACTGACATCTGTGGCCATACTGGTCTCCCCTTTTGTTGAGCATGCAGTGGTTCGTTAGCAGAGGATTGCTCACAAGTGGGACTATACTTTGTTAGAGACTTCTAGCATCGTTTGATTGGAGCAAACAAGACAACTGGTTTCTAAGGTGGCAAATCTACAACCCCTCTATGGGGCAAGATAAAGGAAAGCAGCTTTCCTCGGGAAGAGGAAGGGGCTGCAAAGGGGAATTGAATAGCTATCGAGCTGACATTGGTCGTTCTGTCCAGGAGCAAACCCGGTGCATTCTGAATATGTGCCAGCTTGAAGTGCAAGGCCATACAACATGTTTTCAAAGTCTGGTCATACCAGAATAAAAGAATAATATGCAATAAGGTTCACTTAATGCTTTATGGTAACAGTTTGGAAAAGAAGCTGTATTCAGGCGTTTTCTTCAGAGTAATGCCAGGTGGGGCATCCATCAATATACTGGGTTATTCCTGATCACCTAGGCGCTTGGCTTTCCACTTTGCTACAACTTGACGCCTTTTTTGTGTATCAAAACTACTTCATCTCGTCTGCAGGCTATTCGATGGATTTAAATGTCAATGGGGAAACGATCCGGGCATCATGGAGAGCTTGGATTAGTTATAACAGTGATGTCAAGACCCCTGTCTACAAGCAACTCTTCCTGTGTGGACAGAACCCATCGACTGCCCTGGAGCTCCATGCCTGCAAAGGGTTTTAACTGTGCTGGGCATAGGGTGACCAGACAGCAAATGTGAAAAATTGGGACAAGGGGTGGGGGGTAAATAGGAGCCTCTATAAGAAAAAGACCCAAATATCGGGACTGTCCCTATAAAAATCAAGACATCTGGTCACCCAAGCTGGGCAGCTTGCAGGTTTGGGAGCTGTTAACTGTAAGGGTCTCAGGCCAGGGACCATTGTCTCTGCAAAGCACCAAGCACATCTCTGGTGCTCTCCAGAAATACTGAACAACAAGTAAGCATTAGAGAGCAGGGCACGGTGCAGAACTGCTGCATAGAGAGGAAACCACATGACTGACTTTATAAAGAGCTGACGGGAAAAGGAAAGTTTGGTGCTTTCCACTCTTAACTTGGATTTAACATAATGAGTTTCGCTTAAATTCAGAGCCCCCGCTCAGACTGCTGCGAAGGGGGAAGTTATTCTGCCCTTCAGGCTGGACTGTACCTTCTGGACGTTAGAACAATTATGGCTTTGGCTTAGAAATGAGACATTGGCCTCCCTCTTCCCCCGACAACATCCAGAGGGAAAAGGGGAGTGGTAGAAAGGCTGGAATGCCCCTGGCATCCACTTAAACAGAAAGGGCCTATTCCTTATAAACCTGGGCAAAGCAACGGCTCAACAAAAACCACCCACACCAAACAGGCAGATCTCCTTTCGTCTGCTGTTTCACTTACGTCACTGTGACTGTTGGTCTCTCTGTTCAGGAGAGGAACGGGCCTGTACCAACGCACTAAAAACACTCATTTTCAAAGCTGCCTGGGCACTCTGAATCCCCAAGTCCCATTAATTTTAATGGGACTTGAGCACCTCGATCCCTTCCGTGGCTTTGTCTCACACAGTTTAAGGTTGAGAATTTCAACAAATTCAACCGCTGGAGCAATTCTGCATGCCTGCTGTCTCCCTCTCTCACTGCGGCAAGTGTTCCACTCAGCAACAGATTGTGCATGAGAAGAGAGTTGCGGGTAGACCACCCTACTGCTGGTGAACAGGATCTGTAGTCCCTGTATTAAATCTACTGGAGTTTGGCTCTTCTGGGCCAGGCTGTTTTAGGCCTGGGGCCCTGGCTACATTCAAAACGAGTAACAACACTCAGTCTCCAGTTCCCCACGAGCTTCAATTAAATAATTTTCTTTTTCCCCCCGCTGTCTTGTGTAGCGTTGTTACGGGCTGCAGGGGTCTGCTGGAACTTCCTAAAGGAAGAGGGATGTTTGGACTTAGCAGCATGGATTGCTGTGAAGGAGAATGTGTTCTCAGACTTCACCCTTCCCTCTTTATCCTTTCCTCAGCACCGAGAGGGAGAGTCTGGGCCACTGAGAACACCTCCAAGGAGGTTTTTCTGTTTTAAAGGAAGAAGAAATCTGTAACTGCTGTGCTCCTCCTTAGCAAGGCCACTTCACACCAGTTACCTTCCCTTGCCATGTAAGCAATAACAAGCTAACACACCAGTTATTGATGCAAGAGGGAAGAAATCCCACAATGGTGCTGTGAAGAGCAATGCGGCCTCCTGAAACTGTTCCTGTAACTCAGTGGTCCCCAACGTGGTGCCCGCAGGTGCCGTGGTGCCCGCCGGGGCATTTATGTGTGCCGGCCGGCGCCAAGGAAGGAAGAGGAGAGGAGCATCCACCGGAGAAGCGTCACCACTGAAATGTCACCGTGCAGCGCTTCCGGCGGAGCTTTTGCTGAAATGCCGCTGAGGAGCACTTCCGGCAGAGAACCATCGCCACCGAAATGCCGCCGAGAAGTGTCGCTGCCCACCACACTCTGATGAAGGGATGAATGTGCTCTTGGCCACAGAAAGGTTGGGGACCACTGCTGTAACTCATCAGGACATGCTGGCTTTTCCCCTTCTCTAAACTGGGGCCACTTCAAAAGCCAAATGGCCCAAATTCTGCTCCCATTTAGTGAGGTAAATTCAGAATAATCCTACTATCTGCAGTGGATATACTCTGCACCTACCCTGGGTTAAGTGCAAGCAATATGGGTCTCAACATCCTCTGCACTAGGTTCATGCCTTGTTTGTAGCCCTTTACATGCATCCAGTAACACACAGTCCTGGGCTGTGTGTGGAATTTTCCCATGATGCAGCTCTTTGTCAGGGTTCTTGGTACATTGCCCATTTTCCTGCAGCTCTTGGGGCTGTGGTCAGCTGTAGACACAAAACAGCATTTGCCAACACATCCACTATTAAACACCCTCCCCACAGGGTTTGAGATGTTGTCAGAAATGGTGAATTCAAAGGCAATCAGTTCTCAGTGATTCATACCTACGCTTCCACTATAGCATTAGGTGTTGCAGACAGCGAAACCTAAGCCAGCTATTCTTTAGAGGCTCTAGTACCACCCTCATTCCCATGGTTGCAGAAGTACATTACGGGACAGGACTCTCATCCGTCAGACCTGGTTCACTGGATTAGATAGGGTTGAGCCTGTTTGAAAATACAACCCCTAGCCACTCCCTCTCCAAAAAGGGCTATTTGCCAAAATCCTACTTTATGGGATGACTGTTTTGCTGAACTCCCTTTCGCATCACTGCTGGCATGGGTCAGCGCCTACTCTCCAGCGTGCACGTACAGCTTCCACTGACTTCACTGCGTACTCAGGTTCTTACAGAGTGCTCAGAGCTGGTTCAGCCCGTCGTCCTGGAGGCAAGCAGATTAGTCGTAGCCTTTATCACACAGCTTTGAGTTTAAACTGCATAGAAAAACCTCAGAGGAACTTGGCATGTTAACGCAAATCATCAAAGGTTTAAACAAATACCACTTTACCTTCATGTGCGAGTTATCACTCATTCATGTCCTGCTGTGCCCAGATATTACCAGCGCCGCGGCACCCAGTCACCCCTGCCAACACCTCTTAAACTTCACTCAAGTGGCTTGTTTCAAAAGAAGAATTAAGGGAGCACTTGTGCAGGTACTGGCTTATTCATAGTTTCTGATCACATTAGCAGGCACCCAACAGGCCTGGGGTAAATGTGGTTTGGCTGGGAGAGTGGCATTTCTGCATTCTCGCTCGTTCATTTCCAGTAACCAGAAGCCTGCTGCAAAGGGCGAGTGCCACTAATTCTTTAGTGTGGAGGCCTATTAAGCAACTACATCAGCAAGGGAGACAGGCGGAGAAGCATGAAGCTTTATTGTATACTTACCCACCCAGCTTACAGGCACAGCTTTCATCCTGGACCACACGTACAGAGGGCCTCAATCCCTCCTAATTACAGTACAGACACCAGGTAGTCTCAGTTAGACAGATAGCACAACAGTGCTATTGACAATCAACACGAGGCGACACTTCTGAAGGTCACTTTCCAGTTCAAATAGCCCATTGTGAGCTTACACGCCATCACGCAGCTGCTGTGGAGCTGGCTTCCATCTCTGCGGTACTGTGAAGTCACAGCTCAACTTTGCCACAGTGGAAACAGAACTATACCCAACATTGACCCGACCCATTGCATTGACAACTGCATCAATAAGGCCAGTAACAACACCTCCAATGATCACTGGGGTGGTGGCGTGCAGACCTTTCCCCCTCTTTCCTTCTCACACACACATAGCTACCTCCTTTGATACAATTAAGGTTTGGAAGTAGCTTCCATCAGTGACTGGAACATGAGAATCCAATGAACTGGCCTCTAGCGTCTATTAGATTAAGAACCCAAGAATCAATACATCCCACAGCGATGAAGTGGAAATCTCTAAATCCTCTGCCCTTGCACAGCCTGGCCGCAGCATGAGTTACCACTCAGTGTTTGGGAAGGCTGTGCAATTCTCGGGCCAAGGGATTAATACACAATGCTAGAAACATTTTCTAGTCCAAATCCTTTGCTCTTACAGTTTTTTAGATATAGAAAAGGAATGTTTGCCTCCAAACAAACTACGAAAGAATCAGGTGTAATAGGAGTCCTGTGGACCTTCTTCTGTAGAGAGAGCAGTTTGTATGGGAAGAAGCTGTCTGTGCTTCAGGTACCCAGCACCTTCTTACGTGATGTCCTTCTGCCTGGGGGGCCGGTGAATGTTCCTCACCACGCATTTCACCATCCACTCGATTCCCTCATTCACCCCATTGCTGAGGAAACAAGACAAAAGCAGAGTCACGGCCCCCGCCATGCCATGCTGACCACCCACCCCGGCATGTTTAGTTCTCTCTATTTCCTGCAATCCTTCATTTGGATTACTACACTCGCTTCTCATGCATCTGAGGAACAGGAATCAGTTGTACGCATCAAATTTTACAAATATTCCTCTCTTTGGTTCCCTACTGTTTATGCCTTTTAATTTGGGTCCCAGCTCATACACCATGTTTTAGATCCAATTTGCTGGTAGTTGGTGGCTGCATGAAAGTCTCATGCAAAGCATGAAATCACTCAACGTTTGACAGGGTGGGGACTTGACTCTGAATGGCTGGCCAGCTCTATCTCCAGGTCTGCAAGCCTCCCAGACTCACCTGAGACCAGTTTGCAGTGCTCCCTTTTGTGATTGGGTGCTCCAGGGAACTCTCAGTGCTGCCAGGCTTCACCACAGTTTGAGTTTCTCAATTAATTTTCCATTAGTTCAAACCCCAAACTCAGAACACCACTTAGGAAGAAAATTCCTCAGCGATCAAAGTGTTTGCGCACAACTCTGGGAACTGGAAAGGCTGCATTTCACATGGCTGTTAGCTCCCATTCCTGCTCCGGGCATCACCTAGATACTGAGCTTTTGTTCATCTCCTTAGCGGAAATTGCTTCTGTGCAAGGTTACTTACATCAGTGGCTCTCCTCGTGGAGAAGGTTCTTTTCTCCTGCTCTCTCTAGTATTACTGTTGTAGGCTTGCATGACATTGCTGCCAGCTAACCAAAGCTAGCAGGGTACACTCAACCTGCCTGGATTGAGAGCCTGCATTGTAGCCTTTTTTAACCACTCATAATACTACTTTGCATTTATACAGAGTAACACTTTGCATTCCAAGACCTGAAAGCTTTGTACAAAGGAGGTAGAGATTGTTAGCCCCACTGTACAGAGGGCGACATTTGGAGAAGTGAAGTGATTTTTTTCAAGGTTACACTGGGTGATCACCGGACTTCTACCCCCTTGTTCTAACCACAAGCAGCGCCTCAGTCACCTGTGCATTCATGCTGCAGTATTATTCTCAGACATATCTACTTAGAAATGTAAGTACAGAAGGATGGCAAGAGGGTCATTAGTTCTCTTTTTCTGAGAATGGACACCCACCCACCCCTCCCACTGCCAGTGTCACAAATGCAGTCATATTCCCATTTGGTTTTCTGTGGAAAATAGCTTGCAGAAAAGTTAACTCATGCAACTGGGATCATGGTGCTGGGTCATTAGGCAATAAAGCTGTGTCACCAACTTTCACAATCCAGAGTCTCAAGGTCCTATAGCACCGAGCAAGTTCCTGAACCAGGGAGGGTACTTGCTCATAGTGCAGATGAGCAATGCACACAGAAATCCTTCGGCCCTGACAAGGAAGCAGAGCTCCTTTGTGTGACTCTTACCAGACCCACACAATGCTGTCCTTTTCCCTGCCCCACTTCTCTGAGCACCCTGCACGTGGTTAGCCCATTCTAGCAACGTACACTTGGTTGCGACAGTATTTCCCCAGGACACTGTCCAGACCCACACTTACCCAGTGAGAGCTGAGCAGGCCTGCGTCAGGCAGTCTCTCCTCCCAATTTTGTTAATGCAGTCACTAAACGCGGTCTTGATGTCAGGGATCGACAGACAGGTCTGTAAGGAAAGCCATAAAATATATGCTACAATAGAGATCATTGTCTCACCGCCCCGAAATGAATCCTACTGTGCCCAGAGCAGTTTCCAGTATTCCGCCCCCTACTGAAAGCAGAGAGGTTTTCAGCTGTTGTCCAGGGTGCTGTACTTGGACTCTGCTCTCTCACCACTGCTAACCAGAACATCACAGCATCACCCTTATTTATTTCCATCTGAAACTGAATGATCTCGCCTTTGGAATGAGCTTTTGTGTTTTTGAAAGCATAGAAATTACCTCACTAGCTTCAGACACGTCTATATTTAGGTACGTTAACCTGGCTCTCCAAGGCACAGGCCTCTCCCAAGCAGAAACTGTCATGCAAAATTGTGCAATGGGTTAGTGACACAGACCGATATCCCCTGTGGAGTGAAGTACAGAGCAGTGCACCCTCTGTGTCCTTTTCCATCCCATGTGCATGGAAAGGATCCCTCTTCCCATCCACCAAAGAAGCCCTCCTCCTCAACACCTGGACTTCACAAAGCCTTTCCAAAACCACCTCAACAGGGGGCCTGCACCAACCCTAGCTCTGGCCAGAATCCTAGACAGAAAGGAACTGCTTTGTCTGTTTCTGTAGCAGACCCTGGGAAAGAGATGGTGTTTCCTTAGCACTGAGTGCACTAGCAGCGCTCAAAGAAAACGGCTCAGATGTCATCTCAGCTCAAGTCTCTGCAACATTTCCATCAGCTGATGTGGCCTCCCTCGACTTTTCTTCTGGCAGGGGGTAGTGTATTCTTGTTAGTGGGCCCTTGACTCGAACTCGCTTTGCCTGCATACTTTCTATGCCATTGGGTCAGTTTGTTCTCGGTTGACATAGGTTGACCAGTTCTTGGGTGCAGGTACGTTGTACATGTACCGAGATTGCTAGGAGGAGTGGATTTTAGAACATGTAAATGAATAAAAAAAGGAGGCGGTCAACCTGACCTACCCTGCTCCTAACCTTCCCCGACACACCATTGCCACGAGGAAGCTTTACCCTTCTCAGACTAATGAATCAAGCTTTCAGATTACGTCCTCGCGAGTCAGAATGGCAAGAGAACTTTGGTTCTCCCCTCCTCCTGGCACCACTGGAATCATGAACTCACAGTAGTTTTCACCTCTTACTGTCGTTCCCGTCACTGTACGGTGATGCTAATCAAACACCGATTATGTAAACTTTAGAACGCGTAGCTGTTCAAATTTTCCCTCCGGCTTCCCTCAGTGACACCATCTGTCTGTCAATGGGAAGCCATGATCTCATCATTATCCGCATCCTGCTTGCTAACTGTCACACTAACATTTTCTTACATGCTTACGCAAAAGATGGTTGGAGCTCAGGCTCCAGAAACCAGCAATGATCAATTAAAAAGCCTCTAAGTGACCTAAACAAACAGACTGGAAAAGTTTAATTAAAAGGTGATTAATGTACATATGAATATTAGCCACAGGAAATGATTTGATGCACAGGCCAGTGCAGAGTTTCCATATTTCTACATTAGAGCAGGAGGGTGGAGAAAAGGAGACGACATGTGGTGGCCTAAACAAAAGTCTGGGAGCCAGGATCTCATAAACTCTAAATCCTGTTCCAACACTGTAATCCTGGACAGGTCATTTAAGTGCTTTATTTTTAACTAGGCATTAGCCCAGCCTCCCTCTTTGCAAACATAGTTTGAACCTGCAGCTGGTTACAGGCTCACACCTACCTTTGAGCCAGTTAAGTATCTTGTTCAAGGAGCAAATCGGGACTTTATTTGTCCAAAGAGCAGGATTATGCACTCACAATTAATGCAGACAAGGAAAAAGAACCCTGCTGGTGTAATTGGTGCCGATTGTGCCCACCAGAAGAAAATCCATCTTCTACAAGGCTAGAGCTTAAATGTATCTTCCTTATCTGCAAGATGGGGATAATGATCCTCGATACCTATTGCAGCGCACTGAAACATTGTATGGTTAACATAGGTGAGTCCTCTGAGGAGACGTGCTGTAAGGGGGTACCATTATTATTCAATGCTCCTGAAAGCGAGGGGCTATTAGCAGTCTGAGCCAGGGTTAGCATGTGTTTCCCTGCCCAGTTCAGCCAATGCCCCTGAATAGGGCCTTGTGCCCCTCCCCTTGCTATTCTAGCCCCGTCTTGCACTTGAACAGTGACTGCTAGTTGTGCAACTTCTTGTGAGCCAACCAGGACGAATCATAGAATCATAGAATCTCAGGGTTGGAAGGGACCTCAGGAGGTCATCTAGTCCAACCCCCTGCTCAAAGCAGGACCAAACCCAACTAAATCATCCCAGCCAGGGCTCTGTCAAGCCTGACCTTAAAAACCTCTAAGGAAGGAGATTCCACCACCTCCCTAGGTAACCCATTCCAGTGCTTCACCACCCTACTAGTGAAAAAGTTTTTCCTAATATCCAACCTAAACCTCCCCCTCTGCAACTCGAGACCATTACTCCTTGTTCTGTCATCTTCTACCACTGAGAACAACAGTCTAGATCCATCCTCTTTGGAACCCCCTTTCAGGTAGTTGAAAGCAACTATCAAATCCCCCCTCATTCTTCTCTTCTGCAGGCTAAACAATCCCAGTTCCCTCAGCCTCTCCTCATAAGTCATGTGCTCCAGCCCCCTAATCATTTTTGTTGCCCTCCACTGGACTCTTTCCAATTTATCCACATCCTTCTTGTAGTGTGGGGCCCAAAACTGGACACAGTACTCCAAATGAGGCCTCACCAGTGCCGAATAGAGGGGAATGATCACGTCCCTCGATCTGCTGGAAATGCCCCTACTTATACAACCCAAAATGCCATTAGCCTTCTTGGCAACAAGGGCACACTGTTGACTCATATTCAGCTTTTCGTCCACTGTAGCCCCTATGTCCTTTTCTGCAGAACTGCTGCCCAGCCATTCGGTCCCTAGTCTGTAGCAGTGCATGGGATTCTTCCGTCCTAAGTGCAGGACTCTGCACTTGTCCTTGTTGAACCTCATCATATTTCTTTTGGCCCAATCCTCTAACTTGTCTAGGTCCCTCTGTATCCTATCCCTACCCTCCAGCGTATCAACCACTCCTCCCAGTTTAGTGTCATCTGCAAACTTGCTAAGGGTGCAGTCCACACCATCCTCCAGATCGTTAATGAAGATATTGAACAAAACCGGCCCCAGCACCGACCCTTGGGGCACTCCACTTGATACCGGCTGCCAAGTAGACATGGAACCATTGATCACTACCCGTTGAGCCCGACCATCTAGCTAGTTTTCTATCCACCTTACCGTCCATTCATCCAGCCCATACTTCTTTAACTTGCTGGCAAGAATACTGTGGGAGACTGTATCAAAAGCTTTGCTAAAGTCACGAAATAGCACATACACTGCTTTCCCCTCATCCACAGAGCCGGTTATCTCATCATAGAAGGCAATTAGGTTAGTCAGGCATGACTTGCCCTTGGTGAATCCATGCTGACTGTTCCTGATCACTTTCCCCTCCTTTAAGTGGTTCAGAATTGATTCCTTGAGGACCTGTTCCATGATTTTTCCAGGGACTGAGGTGAGACTGACTGGCCTGTAGTTCCCCGGATCTTCCTTCTTCCCTTTTTTAAAGATTGGCACTACATTAGCTTTTTTCCAGTCATCCGGGACCTCCCCCGATTGCCATGATTTGTCAAAGATAATGGCCAATGGCTCTGCAATCTCATCGGCCAACTCCTTTAGCACCCTCGGATGCAGTGCATCCGGCCCCATGGACTTGTGCTCGTCCAGCTTTTCTAAACAGTCCCGAACTACTTCTTTCTCCACAGAGGGCTGGTCACCTCCTCCCCATACCGTGCTGTGGAGTGCAGCCGTCTGGGAGCTTACCTTGTCTGTGAAGACAGAGGCAAAAAAAGCATTGAGTGCACTAGCTTTCTCCACATCCTCTGTCACTAGGTTGCCTCCCTCATTCAGCAAGGGGCCCACACGTTCCTTGACTTTCTTCTTGTTGCTAACATACCTGAAGAAACCCTTCTTGTTACTCCTAACATGTCCGGCTAGCTGCAACTCCAAGTGTGATTTGGCCTTCCTAATTTCACTCCTGCATGCCTGAGCAATACTTTTATACTCCTCCCTGGACATTTGTCCAATCTTCCACTTCTTGTAAGCTGCTTTTTTGTGTTTAAGACAAGCAAGGATTTCACTGTTAAGCCAAGCTGGTCGCCTGCCATATTTACTTTTCTTCCTACACATCGGGATGGTTTGTTCCTGCAACCTCAATAAGGATTCTTTAAAATACAGCCAGCTTTCCTCGACTCCTTTCCCCCTCATGCTATTCTCCCAGGGGACCTTGCCCATCAGTTCCTTGAGGGAGTTGAAGTCTGCTTTTCTGAAGTCCAGGGTCTCTGTTCTACTGCTCTCCTTTCTTCCTTGTGTCAGGATCCTGAACTCGACCATCTCATGGTCACTGCCTCCCAGGTTCCCATCCACTATTGCTTCCTCTACTATTTCTTCCCTGTTTGTGAGCAGCAGGTCAAGAAGAGTTTTTCCCTTAGTTGGTTCCTCCAGCACTTGCACCAGGAAATTGTCCCCTACACTTTCCAGAAACTTCCTGGATTGTCTGTGTACTGCTATATTGCTCTCCCAGCAGATATCGGGGTGATTAAAGTCACCCATGAGAACCAGGGCCTGTGATCTAGCAACTTCTGTTAGTTGCTGGAAGAAAGCCTCGTCCACCTCATCTCCCTGGTCTGGTGGTCTGTAGCAGACTCCCACCACGACATTACCCTTGTTGCTCACACTTCTAAATTTAATCCAGAGACTCTCAGGTTTTTCTGCAGTTTCATACTGGAGCTCTGAGCAGTCATACTGCTCTCTTACATACAACGCAACTCCCCCACCTTTTCTGCCCTGCCTATCCTTCCTGAACAGTTTATATCCATCCATGACAGTACTCCAATCGTGTGAGTTATCCCACCAAGTCTCTGTTATTCCAATTACATCATAATTCCTTGACTGTGCCAGGACTTCCAGTTCTCCCTGCTTGTTCCCCAAGTTGTTCCACACTAATTGGAAACCATTTTGCTTTGTGCCCCAAGTTGGGCTTTGAACTCCTGCTCTCCAGCAGTGAAAAGTGAGTATACAAATCCGCTGTACTCTTAGACCATATGCTACAGTTCGCCAGCCATGGAGCCATAACAATCAACTCTACGCTTCTTGAATCAACTGCAAAGGCTGCAGTGTGTAAATACGACGTGTCCCGCCACCTGATGAACAGCTAACTGTTGTGTGGCACACTCGAACGCGAACTGTGCTGAGAGTCAGACTGGGCCCTTGGAGAGGCAGAACTCACAACAGAGGGTCTGGGAGGTGAGCGAGACACCACCACACTGAAATGATGGCGCCCCTACAAATTTTTTAGGCATCCTCTCAGCCGCTGGAGTCACCCCTAGCACAATGTTCACCGAGCAACGAGAAGGGCAGAGTTAATCACCGCCCGACAAATGGAAATTCAGGCCAAGATCAGTACTAGTGAGGATGAAGAGTGCTGCCTACGCCTGCTAGGAAATGCGTAGTATTTACTGTAACATGACTTTTTTTGGTAAGTGTGACATTGCAGTGCTAAGCTACTGGACATTAAAACCTCTGAGGTAATGGAAGTTGAAGGGACAACATTCAGCTTGTCATGTTTTGATAAGCTACATCAGATCCTCCACAGAAGGCTTGTGGCTAGCACGGAGCACTGACTCATTTGGCTACAACGTCCAATGTGATATTTCGGAATCTCCGAAATTCCAAGGAGCAGCAAGATGCAAGAGAAGAAGCAAGAGGGCCCTGGAGGATGCTCTGTGTTACGATCTGGAGCTCAGGGAAGATAACAGTTCTACTGCCTGAACTGGTATTTTGGGATAGAGCAGAGGGGGCATATGCACCCCTGCTACCCCCATCTGTAGAAACTCTCCTGAATGGCAGGATCTAGGCCTTAAGTAATAGGGGGCTTTTACCTCTCAACTGCATATTCCCCCTTTAATTTCCCCCCACCCGCTAGTGTGGGCACATCGACAGCCCACACAACATCACAACCCCAAGTGTTATAACTGTACCACAACAGCGAGCTAGGTCCAAGGTGTACCAGCTTAAATGAGTTCACTTGTACCGATCCAAATAGGCCAGTAAGGCACACTATTCTTGCAGCAGGCATCACCTGGTGGTATTGTTACATCCAGTCTTCCAAGTTCTTTTTCCTCTGTGCACAAGCAACTTTTGTCTTGGAAGAAATACTCGTGTTCGATTTTGGCTGCCCAAGGTTCTGGGATAGAGGGAGTGATGTGCAAAGCAGGAGCATTTGCTCTCTGCTGTGGGCTCTGGTTCGAGTCAATTCTAGAGGCAGAGTTGCTCCCTGGGAATCAGTTTTGGTGCAGGGCTGAGATTGCTGAAAGAAGAGACTGTTGGCATCTCTGTCTTCCAGGACTGGTATGTGTGTCAATATAGTCAATAGGTTACATTTGAAATATAGTCAGACTCTGCATCACTGATTTCTCCTCCACTCTGAAGCCAACAAGCAAGGCCTCAACATCTGCTACTGCTCAACAGAGGGGCAATGCTACAATAGTAGTGTGGAAACTTCTCTCATCCAACCCCTGCAGAAGGGACAAGACTTTACAGACTTGAGCCTTACCAAGCTGGTACAGTGGACACCACTACACCACCAGGTTAGTTTGATATTAGACTGGAAACTGATTTGGCTTTCAGAAGATATCCCAGGCTCCGGAGGATTGGCAAGAACAAAAGAAAGCAGGATGAGAACTAAAGCCCATCTTCACTGCTGCTTGCTCTGTCCTGTGCAAAATAGCCAGCCTGGAGGCTTTTCAAAAGCACTGTAGTTCCAAGGGACACGCACACCAGCCACCTACAGGTGGCCATTTCCCATGATCTATTAACTTCACACGTTTGGTCACTGGAAGCCCTTCTGTGCTGCGATGTAGAGGACCAGAGCGCCAGTCTACTTCACCGTGTCCAGACTTCTACAAAGGACCTGGGGGGAGATGTTTTCACCACTCAGTGGCATGAACAAACTTGGAGAGGCTCCACCCCCACCCCTCCCCAATAGTAGTTTTGAATGCTGTATTCATCCAGGGGGCTAGGAACAACTTTTACTCTATTTCGGTCACGTCTCTTTCTTGTTGCCCCTGCTATGATGGTTACTTATTGTGACTTATAGAACCAGGCAATCATTGTCCCTCAATGGAAACGCAGGTCAGAGGAAAAACCAAGGCAGGGTTTATGCTGACTACATTAAGCAGCCAGTGCACTAGGATGAAGAATCTGCTTTGAGGATTTATCCTACTTTGTCTCAAGAGGAAAAACAGCAGCGGGCTCGGCAGTAGGTTGCTGATACAGGGATGCACCACTTTTGACAGAGCAGCTGCTTTATCGCAGCCTCCAAAAGGCAGCCATGAACTGGGATCCTGAAAAGGCAGTGGAGAAGGAAGTTACATCACCATTCCTTTTGGCCAGACGCATTTGAATGTTTCGTGCTTGGGAGAGGCCGTCAGCATAGCTTAAAGTTATTTTTCTCTCATGCTTGTAAAGAGATGTTTTAGAATGGCATTTTGTTTCTGATGTAAAACCATCTAAACGAAGAACAAAGCGATGGAAACCAGATCGGTGAGCACACAGAATAGCATGTCATTACAACAATACAACCCACACAAGGACTGCTCTGGAAAGGTCAGATTCATTCGTTATTGCAAAGCAAAGTCAACACTATTTCCCCAGTTGTGTTTCACTGGAGGAATAAATCTGTACCTCAACTCTCCATAAACAGCTAATTCCACAAAATCCCTTTTATGAAGAATGGCTGTTTCCAAAACACCGTCACTTCCCAGAATGGTCTTGCTTTCAAATCTTAGGCGCAGGCTTAAATCCTTTTATGAAGGATCTGGAGAGGGCTCTAGGGGAAGTGTAGGGACAGTCCTCGACTGGAAAAAGACAAAGACGATGTCGCAGGGCCACAGTGTCAGGAATATGCTTGAAATAAATATTGGCTCTTTAAATGCCTCACAAGCAACTGACTAGCAGGACAGGAATAAGATTGGGACTGTTCCGCTAATTCCAGGATGGGCAGCAACTCTGACTGTGAGAAACATGTAAAGAAAAGAAAATGCATGACCAGCATACCCCATCTGCCATGGTATTCTTGGTTTACTAGCATATAATCTTATTTTATGGAGAGGTTAAAATAGTAGGGAGGCAGTGTTTCCTAGTGGATACAGCACTGGCCTGGGACTCTAACCTGGGTTCTATTCCTGGCTCTGCCACTGACAGGCTAGGTGACCTTTGGCAAGTCACCGCCTCTGTGCCTCAGTTTCCCATCTGTAAAATGAGGATATTAATACAGGGGAGTCGCATCTTCCGTGGGGGTTAGGTTCTAAAGTCAGAGCATAAGGCAAAAATCGCATATAGTCAAACTCTCATTGAGTGGAAGGGTGGGCGGAATCGCCCACACTACAGGTACAGTATTTAAAATTGTTATTTTTCTTTTTTTTGCCAAGCGCATATAGTTGAATTCGCATAAGTTAAATGCGCGTATGATGCGACTCCACTGTATAAGCACATTTTATTGCTCCTTTATTAAGCACATTGACATCCACTGCTGAAAAGTGCTACATAAACTAGGTATTATCAAAAATTGGAATTGCCAGTAGTAGGGGCAGGAAGAGGCAAATTTCCTAAATTCTGCACCACTAATAACTACTAGGCAAGGTCACCAAACTCCACGAACACACAGCTATTCACCAGTACTCCTCCCATCTCTTTCTGTAAGGCCTATCAGAAAAAAATGGGGGCTCTCCAAAGCTCTGGGATTTCAGACTTCATTTTCAGAAATGACACACGATTCCCTTGCAATAACCACATCTCCCTAGATTTACATACCACAGCCAATACTCAGCATATGTTACAAGTGGGCAGGTCACAGGTTTCCAAAATGAAATGTTTTTTGCATGAAGTTTCAGCCCCACAATTTTCCAATGATATAATTGTGGCCCAGACATGGACATTTTTATAACACTGTTCACATGGGAAAAAGAGGGAACGTTCACATTTATGCAGGTTTTACTATGATAAGCAGTCAAACTCAGTGGTTTGAGCATTGGCCTGCTAAACCCAGGGTTGTGAGTTCAATCCTTGAGGGGGCCATTTAGGGATCTGGGGAAAAAATCTGTCAGGAGAGTACTTGGTCCTGCTAGTGAAGGCAGGGGACTGGACTCGACGACCTTTCAAGGTCCTTCCAGTTCTAGGAGATTGGCATATCGCCATTTAAAAATAAATAAATAAATGAGAGTGAAGATAGAAATGGTGTAAATTACAGTGTTTCATGGCAGCTGATATTCCAGTTTCCCCACAGTAAAGTGGCTCCTTTTACAGAGAGACAATCTGAAATAAGAGATTCCGTGACATCCTCAAGTCATAGAGCTAGTCAGTGGCAAAACTAGGGCTAGAATTCAGGAGGCCCTGACTCTCAGGCCCATACTAACTCTTCTACACCACGCTGCCTCTTGATTAGGGTTAGATTATTTTGTAAATGGTTACATTTAAAAGAGTGATAACATCTTTTACGGATAGCTCAGTGGTTTGAGCATTGGCCTGCTAAACCCAGGGTTGTGAGTTCAAGCCTTGAGGGGGCCATTTAGGGATCTGGGGCAAAAATTGGAGATTGGTCCTGCTTTGAGCAGGGGGTTGGACTAGAAGACCTCCTAAGGTTCCTTCCAACCCTGATATTCTATGATTCTATGATCTGTACCGATGTTCTACAATAAGGATAATCAAATCCCCTAAGGCATCAAGTGATCGGTTTAGGGATCAGAAAGGTACGTCACAGTCATGCGGGATCTAGGTAGGTGCTTTACTCAGGGGCATTAACTTCCTTTGAGGCCTCAGGTACTGACTATTGCCAGAAGTAGGATATGAGACCTGATAGGATTTTAAATGCCAGCTCACTGGTCTATGTGCCTATTAAATGTATCTGGCGCCCTCTAGAGGATGACAGGTGGTACTGCAGCTATTGGAATTCCAGGTAGAACAGCAAACTGTCACCCAAACAGTATCCACAATCTGATCTGAAACTACAGTAGGTCTATTCTGTAATTCTAGATATCCAAGAGAGTTTTGAAATTATAAACCCAATAAAAACAGGCTGTATCCTCTGCCATTCACAGCTTTTTCCAACAGAGCTGTAGCACAGACTGCCTCGTTGAGTAGTGCTGGTCTGGTTCAAGGAAAGAGGAATGAGGGCATCTGATCACATGATTTGTCACACTGGTATGAGATCACATGAGCACAGCACAGTTTCACTGGATATTATTACTCATCAAAAATTGGATCAGCTGTTTAGGTTATTAAAAAAAACAAACAGCCATATACTGTGTTGGTATTTACAAAGTACACATGACAGCTACTGCAAAGATGGAAATATTTCCTATGGAGTCATTTTACAACGGGGTGGGGCGGGAGGAGAGAGAGGAAAATACTTGAAAATTAAAATTCACAGCAATTACACAATAGCAAGAAAGCACTGCCATTGCTCAGCAGAGAACAGCCTAAAAGCATGAAACAAATGCAGAGTGAATACACGGCCCACCTTTTTTAAGCTAAAATAATAAGCAAGATATTTGCTCAGTTGAGAACACAATCTATGGGGGTGGAACCTCAGGAGATGATCTTACCTCTACATCCTGCTTGTTAGCCAACACCAGTATGGGAACCCCTTCCAGAGCTTCACTGGTGACCACTTTCTCTGTAAAGCACAGAAACGGGCAATGTCTAGGTAACTCTAGAATACACACACAGATTCCTCCAAATACAAAAATTACATTGGCTGGATAGACAGAGAGGAGTGAAAGGTACCACATGCATCATTATTTAATTTGATCAAATCTTCTAGAACCAAATTAGTCATGGCACAAAAACATCACAACTTCCACCCTTTACTTTGATCAACTGAGTATTTTATGCAGGTATTAACTGGATAGGTTAACAGCTGGTTATAAAAAAATTGCTACATTTGGAATAAGGGACAAAATGCTGACAGACGAGGAAAACAAGACCAAGGAAAGATCCAGGATAACTCAAGGCGACTACAACTAAAGGTTTTGTCAATAACAATCTCTCAGTGACTGAACAGGCAACATGCCCAAACAGCCCCATTGATTTCAAAACATATGCCTGCAAAGTATGACCACATAGCCTGCGAGCCATGATATGCACACAGGTGGTCACATGCATAATAAAATCAACTGCATATTTCAATCAGCGTGGCAGGAAGGAGTTTGACTGAAATAAGAGGAAGTCTCCATAGGATATAATGAAACGTACATAACTACAGGTAAAAGCCCAGCATACTCACCAAAAGCTCGTTTAGATTCCGACAGCCTCTCTTCATCAGTGGAGTCGATAACATAGATGACCCCATGGGACTCAGCATAGTACTGAAACCACAGCACAGGTGTTAGCATCGAACAGCTGGGGCTGCTTGCTTCTCTTTTCAATGTTGATGTGAATTGAATATGATTTTTGAATCATGAAAGAGAGAGACCGAGATCAAATAGCCAGAGCCAGGCACGGTGCCGGCAGTTGATTTTGCAAGCTCCATCCACACAGATCTGCCGAAGTTCCTCTATCCAGACAGGTAAGATGCACTGCCTGCTCCTCCTGTTGGGGGCCTCCTACTGAATTCTGCCAATACACCTCAGTCTCGACTTACAGCACCCTGTGCTATTCCAGGGCCCCGGGCTCTCTTAAGCAGAGCCCGACAGTGGTACTCAGCTGTGCGGATGTTTTCTGATGTGCACAAATTCACAAAGGGCTACGTAGAGATGATAAAACTCATTACATTTGTTCCAGGAAACAGATTTGAACCTGTTGAGCTGGCCTCACCCAACAGATCACCACAGCATGGATTGGGTGGCTTTTAGAGCATGGTACAAAGTATATTTAGTTAAATGTTTTGTTAACTATTGATCTGGCAGCCATGAGGATCTGTTTATTGTCAGACAAGAACACCCAACAGTAAAGGTGGCTTGTCTGGCTGACCTACGGGTACATTTATTCAATTTTTACATTGGACAGAAGCCAGATGCCATTGTTGAGTGTGTGTAATAATTCTCCTTCATGGCAATGTAGCTTATAACACGACACAAGACTCTGCCGGAGAGGTTAGTGCCCAGCACGCAGGGCTCTTAGGGATGGAGACTGGTACGGATAACAGTTACAGACTTTACTTTTGCACAGTGCTGTGATAACCAAGAGGCAGGGTCAAGCCAAGAACTCCTGAGTTCTAATACTGGCTTTCATAGATTTTTAAGGCCACAAGGGACTATTTGACCTCCTATAGTACAGGCCAGAGAAGCTCCCCCAATAATTTTTGCATCAAACCCGTAACTCCTGTTGGAGCAATAATACCTAGCTCTTGTAAAGCACTTTGAGATTATGGATGAGAAGCACTATATAATGAAAGTCAGAATCAATATCCCTATTTTAAATTTATAACATATCTTTTAGAAAGCTATCCAGGCTAGGCTACTACCTCTCTCTGTGGTCTTGTGCACATAACCTCTGGGTTAATTAAGATCTGCCCCAATTTCCTCTACTTGTTATATAGGGATGATAATAGTGGTACTTACCTGACATGGGTGCTGTGAGAAGTAGTTAGTGTCTGTAAAACTACAGTATGTGTAATTTAAATATTAATTTTTGTGACTCTCTCAAACAGACATGTGGAACAGCAGCACAAGGGTCAGTGCTAAGGAGCAGGGCTGGCTAATTATAAAGTATTCTTGTTTCTCTGCAACTCTGAGACACAGAACATTTAAAATAAAAAAATTATTTCCCCTACCTTGTCCCAGAGGGACTGCAGCTCGTCCTGTCCTCCAAGATCCCAGAACATTAGCCGGGCTTTGCCTACATCAATCGTACCAACTAGAGCAGGGAAAGAAGAAAAAATAACCCAATGCAGACTGACTGTTCTCTAAAGCAGGCAGGCATGCATAGTCCCACAGGAGGGAAGGCAGGTTGGAAGAGCCATCACACACAGTGTTAATCGTCAGCAGGATGGCAGTACCTATCATTAGCAGACAGTGGGTTAAGTTGACCTTTGTATCAGCAGACACAAACCCATTGATTTCAGTGGCATTACACCAGTGTTTTCTCCATCTGATGGACAAGTCCATTTGCTCTTTAACGCGTGTGTGGGCAGGTGGGGAGTGTTGGTAGGGTGGCTCTTATCAGGCACTATTTTCACAGTGTAAACTCTTGGAACGATCACTTGTTGTCTAACTTTGTAGGAGGCGGCAAAGAACCTTTAAACAGATTCACTTACTGTTTAAGCCCACAGTGGTAGTGATTTTGGATAAGCTCATCCCCTTGTAGGTCCTGTTAAATCGGGTTTTAGTCTGCTCAAGGAAGGTCTGAAAGGGAAGAAGAAATAAAACTAGCTAGTATTATATACACTTTATTGGCAAGGACAATCCTATCCAAGACCTGTTCTCCCCCTATTAGATCAGGATTCTCCATGAAATCTTAGAACACAACACAGCCCTCAGTTTTCCCATTATAGCACAGCGCCACGGAAGAGTTCACAGGGATTTATGTGCTTAACGAAGCCCATGCTTGTGTGTGTCTGAAGGCTTATTGTACTAAAATTAGATGTGTGGGGATCAAATTCATACTTGGGATAACACCACTGAAACAACTGAAGTGACACCAGGGAAGAAATTGGCCCGTGCTATCATAGTTGTGTTTTTGGGGAGGAGTGAGTGGGGATGCATGTGCCCTCCGTGTTAACAGGTATCTAAAAGCACATACCGTTTTCCCCGCATTGTCCAGCCCAAGGATCAAAATGCAGTACTCATCCCTACGGAACATGTACTTATAAAGTCCAGACAGCAGCGTATACATCCTGCTCCTGCAATAAATATCAAGACGTTATGAGCAAATGAGTCTTCCCAGGGCCTTGCGTTCAACTGTATAATTCTATTCACTGCCAGATAATAATACAATTTTGTATTTATATAGCACCTCACCTTGGGGGATCCCAGAGCAAGTCACAGACTCAAGGAGACTAACCTTAAAAAGAACTCAAGGCCAGATTTTCAAGTGCTCAAACTCAATACTTGGAAGTGGATTTTCAAAAGAGCTCAACTCTTGTTTAGGCATCTAAATAGGCCCAGATTTTCAAACATGCTCAGCACCCAGCAGCTTCTATCACAACACTGATGGCCAGATTTTCAAAAGAGTTCAGCACCTAATGTACACCCGTCATGCTGAGCATTTTTGAAAATCTAGCCACTTATTTGGGTGACCAAATGGGAGTTGAGCACTCGTGAGTATTTGTCTAGATAGCTCTCTGAAATGTAGCTACTTCCGCAAAGGAAGGGTGACAGCCAGATGTATAGCACCCACACGTGTGCAGGGAGGGGGTATTTTGATTAAGAATGCAGAGAGCAACCCGACTCTGATGAGATATACTGGGGCATACGTAATGATTACACTGAGCAGACAGGACCTACGTTTTAAAAGCCCATGAAAACAGTTTCTGGTCAGAATGCAAACATTCCTCGGCAGGACCTCTTCCTGCAGTATACGCATTACACCACCATGCATGAGGACCAGACAGTGAAACTGACTAGTCAGTATCCTGAGTGAGGGTGGAAGAATCAGACAAAGCCAGATGGCTGCTGTACAAGCACTTTTCCATGGAGTTTGCATTGCAGGGGTGCACGCACACACTTTGCCCAACCGAGGCCAAGTTTACTTTACGTTTATGAACGGGGTGATATGATGTGTATTTGCCTGTGATAGCAGAGACTGAACTCTATGACGAAGGTGCCTGCCCTTGCACACCTTTGACGGGAGGGGTGTTGGCCTCTCCCTGGGAGCCAGAGGGCCACACCTCACTCCCGTGAAATGGAACATGTTGCAACTGCCCCTTATGGGGAAGCAGCCCAGAGACTCCAGGTTCCACCTTACACTGGGTCCCATCTTGGCCGGAATGGAGATTACTCTGCATGCGCGAGGGCAGCCGATGGCATTTACAGTCCCAGCACGTGGCAAACCTTCCTGGGGCCAAGTCGCTCAGCCAGCGTGAGTCAAATCACGCCTGCTGGGACTGGGAGCTGCTCGGCTAAGGATGGAGCATTAAACGGCAGCTCCCGCAGCGGGCTGCAGTCACAGCATCCCATCACAGGACCCACAGGGCCCCCTCAGCTCAAAGTCTAGGACAGGACCCACAAGCCCACCCCCCATCCCCGGGGTCACCGGGCTCAGGCTGCAGAGCTGGGCCAGGCCCACAGGAAACCCCCCAGCCCTGGGGTCACCTGGCTCAGGCTGCAGAGCTGGGCCAGGCCCACAGGAAACCCCCCATCCCTGGGGTCACCTGGCTCAGGCTGCAGAGCTGGGCCGGGCCCACAGGAAACCCCCCATCCCCGGGGTCACCTGGCTCAGGCTGCTGGGCCGGGCCCACAGGAAACCCACCCCCGTGGTCACCGGGCTCAGGCTGCAGAGCAGGGCCGGGCCCATAGGAAACCCACCCCCCAATACCCGGGGTCACCGGGCTCAGGCTGCAGAGCAGGGCCGGGCCCATAGGAAACCCACCCCCCAATACCCGGGGTCACCGGGCTCAGGCTGCAGAGCAGGGCCGGGCCCATAGGAAACCCACCCCCCAATACCCGGGGTCACCGGGCTCAGGCTGCAGAGCAGGGCCGGGCCCATAGACCCGCCCCCGGGGCCACCCAGCTCGACCCAAACCCGGGAGCCCCGCGCCCAGGCCCGGCCCTGGCAACGAGCCCCGGCCCCTGGGGCAGGGGGAGCCCGGGCAGGCCCCGCCCCCTACCTGGGTGACGGGTCTCGACGGCTCCTCCTGCCACTCAGCGGCCCCGCAGCCCCCACGCTTCCGGCTGCGGCGCGTATCAGCTCCCCCGCGGCCGCCCACTACCCCCACCTGGGTGGGCAGCACCCCCGTCCCGCCGGGCACCCTGGGAAACGTAGTTCCTCCGGCTCAGGCGGCCCGCGCCAGCGACTCGGACGAGGGAGGCCTAGTGGACTACCACTCCCAGAATGCTCAGCGCGCTCACCCGACGCGAGGCGACCCGGCCTCAGCCGGCCGGAAATATAATTGGAGGAGGAGCTGGAGGACTAGCCCCTCCCCTTCCGCCCAAGATGGCGGCCGAGGCGGAAGTCAGGTCTAGCCGGAAGTCGGGTTTGGACTTAGTGGGGAGAAGCGGAAACCCTGGCAATGGAGGGTGTCATGGCGGTGGCTTAGCGGGAGGTGGATGCCTGAGGTGAGTGAGGTCTTGGGGTGCGGCGTTCACATTTGGGGATCTCCATGGCTGGGGAGGTGTTGGGCCCCCTTGGGAGGGGTGGGAGTAATCCCTCCCCCCCAGGGGCTCCATGAGGGGGTGGGAGTAACCCTTCCCCTGGGGTCTCCATGGCTGGGGAGGGGCTGGGTCCCATTGTGAGGGATTGAACGTTACCTCTCCCCTGGGGTCTCCATGGCTAGAGAGGGGCTGGGTCCCATTGGGGAGTATTGGCAGTTATTCCCCCTGTTTTGTACCCCAGTGAGTAGGAGGCAATGAGGGAGGGGGATTTTAAGTGCCTCACGTCTGTGGCAGGGTAGTCTCTGGGCCCCCAGTGAATAGGAAGCAGTGTGGGGCTCCTGATGGGGCTTGCAGAGCGTGGGAGCCATTGGAAAGGTGCAGGTTGAGAGCAGCACAGGGTTTTTTTGCTCCCAGTTCCGCAGAGGGTGAGATGCTGCATGCCATTGAGTGGGAGGCAAAGTGTGCACAAAGATCTGATTAAAGAGGAGGTAGGCAGTGATGGTGTCATGTCATGGGGCTGCAGGTTTAAAGGGACAGAGAAGCAATGCTAATGTTGTTCTCTCTTCATAACTAATCATGCTTGAATTCGCTGAGCTAAGTTAAAAGCTTAATAGTTTGCACTTTAATTTGCTGTTTTGCAAATGTGATATGTCAGGTTGAATGTACGTGACTCGTGCGTGTATAATGCCACATGGTGGTAGCTGTCTGCATTAAAGATACCTTTTCAATTTAGGATGGCTACCTTTCTTGTGAACCCTTTCTCTAACACAGCTTTATAATATTTGTTCACTTCAGTGATCTTCATTTGGTTGCACCAAAGGGAAGAAAACACAGGACTACCGCGAAGATTGACAGCTAGTTTGGACAAAGACTCAATATTTCACATCACTGTCTAGTAAATTACTTGAGTATGTACTGAATTCCCAGACAGGAATCGGCGAAACAGCTTTTTGTGTGATAACAATGGATGAGGAGAGTCTGGAAACAGCAATTCAAACCTATAAAGCACAATTGCAGCAAGTGGAGCTGGCTTTAGGGGCGGGGCTGGATCCATCACAGCAATCTGACTTGATCCAATTGCAGGAGGATTTGAAACAATTGATAGAACTGACTGAATCCAGCCTGGTGTCAGTGAAAAAGAGTAAACTACTGGCCACTTTAGACACAGATGCACCCTCCATTTCTCCAGCAGGTCACCTAAAACAGGACAGTAATTCAGGCAGGTCCTGCAATGACGAGGAGTATGCTGCTTTTAAGGAAGCTATTGCTGAACTCAAGCCATTGAGTACTGAAGACGAAGCGTCTCCAAATCAAGATGGAGATGCTGATGGGGAAAATGAATCAAAGTACAGTGAAGAGGAGGAAGCATCTGAAGAAGAGGAGGAGGAAGTGAGTGGGATGAAGGTTAAAGCCCCATACTACAGTCCATGGGGTACCCTGGAGTACCATAATGCCATGATTGTGGGGACAGAGTGTTTGGAAGATGGCAGTGCAGGAGTCAGAGTGCTGTATCTCTACCCAACTCACAAGTCCTTGAAGCCATGTCCATTCTTCTTGGATGGCAAATGCAGATTTAAAGAGAATTGTCGGTAAAAAAGCTTATCTCCGTTGTGTAGTAAGAGGGCAATTAGTGGCAATGTCAGCCAGTGGGAATAACTTCTCACTTGTAAATATCTCACCTTACTTGGTTTTTAAATCAGCTGCAACTTTGCCAAACAACTTTTTATTTGTTTAAAGCGGGGGTCTCAAACACGCAGCCCGCAGACTGAGTTATTTCCTGCAGCCTGCCATAGGCGCCGACTCCACCGGCAGCTAAGCTCCGCTCACCCCCTGCCCCTCTTCCCCCCCCCCCCCCCCCCGAGTACGCTGCGTCCCTGCTCCTCTGCCTACCTCCCAGCGCTTCCTGCCGCCAAACAGCCATTTAGCAATGCTTAGGACTTTCCAGGAGGGAGGAGTGGGGACACGGCGCGCTCAGGGGAGAAAGCGGAAAAGAGGCAAGGGGTTGGAATGGGGGCGGGGAAGGGGTGGGAAGAGGCGGGGCAGGGGCGGGGCCTCATGGAAGGGGTGGAGTGGCGGTGGGGCTGGGGGCAGGGCAGGGGCTTTAACGGAAGTAATTCTAAAAGTAAATGCGTGTTTTGTCATTTGAGTGAGATGCATTACTGAGTGTTTATATTTTATTAAAACCCCTCTACGCATTACAGTTTTAAAAATGTTAATACAGTGACTTTTAGTAGCATACTGTATTACTCTTCTTTTTTTTCATTTTTGACTATACTTTTGTATCGTTGTATGAAAAGGTTTCAGTGACGCAGCCCTCGGGCTTGAGTTTGAGATCCCTGGTTTCAAGTGTTGTCATTTTACTGTGCTATGTCAGTGGGCATACACTCCTTCAGCTAACCCAGGGAGACAATGGAAAATCCTTTGGGAAAAGTACAAGGATATATTGGGTACCTAACTGAATATTGGCTAAAGAGGAAAAAATAAAATCTACTGTAGGGAAAATAACACATTTTTATAAGAACTTTGCATTTAGCTAGTGCATTTTATCCTAAAAGATGTGACCTTGTCATTTTTTTAATGGATTTGTCACTGGTCTGTAAAATGCGGCCGCTTCTGGGGTCAAATGTGACACTTGTTTAATAGAACACAATAATGCTATAAAACAGTCTTTTTTTTAAGACACAGTTATGCAGTTGAAACTATTCTAGCGGTGAGATCTTCACCGTTATTGGTGAGGACAATGCAGACAATTTGCCCATACTTCCACAAGGGAAGGAAAATTTTTCTAGAATCTCCTTTTGACAAGGGCAGATCTGATTGCTTCTCCCTATATCCCCTGCAGGTTTTCCCATGGGCAAGTGGTATCTGTGGACGAGCTTCATCCATTTCAGGAGCCCAATCTCAGCTCTCTAGAAGTGGGCTCAGCCTGCTTGGCGAAGCACCATGATGGAATATGGTATGCTGCAAAAATCACTGGTGAGTCTTGTTTGATCTGGGTGGGTCTTGACAGTTGAACAGAAATACTTCAGTCTTCATTTTAACTAAACTCCTAAAACATAAACAGAGCAAAGGATGGTCTTCTAGGCTAAAGCACAGGACTGGGAGTCCGAGACAACTGATTTCTCTGCCACAGACTTTGGGTGTGGCTTATGGGGGACCTCAGATGTTGTGATGCTTAATTCATTAATGTTTGTAAAGTGCTTTGAGATCCTCAAAGGCAGATGATCTTTATGAAAGGGGAACCAGAGAAGGATTTAGGGGTGGGAGGGCAGAAAAGTGGTGGGAGGAGTCTACAGGGAAAGTTGGGGAGACTTGGGAGAAGAGAATAGTAGCAGAGTAGAGGACATTAGAAATGAAAAAGAGAGAATGAAAAAATCAGTACAAACAACTAGACGTTCAGTAAATTGTCCTTTATTTTCCTACCCCCGTTCAGCTTTGTCCAAATATCAGTCCTGACATCTTGTCAAATACTGAAATTAGATACTTGGAACCACTGGCTATTGTTTTAATCCAATTCCAGTTTAAACAAAGCCAGAGAACTTCGCCGGCACACCAGTCACTGAAAGGAGTGTTAGACTTGTTCTTCACTGTGTGTGTGGGGGGAGGTTGGATTTGTTCCTCACGCTTCATCTCAAAGCTGCTGTGAAGTAGCATTTCTTGTATTTCCCCAAACCTGTCCTCCTTCCCCTATAAGAACAAACTCTGAGTAATGTGCTCATATGCTCTAAAACACACTGGTGTCATTAGAAACTGAAGATAAGTAATGACCCTAGTGCTATTTACTATGGCCCTAGCTCTGTTTGTACCATGTGGCAGTACCTGATGGTAGCAGTGGGTGATGATGGTTCCACCTTCCATCAGACAACCCAAAATAGATGAAGCAGAAAAAGCCAAGAGGAGACTTTTAAATCCATGGTCCTGGACCAAACTCATCCCATATGTCATTCCATTGAAGTCCGTGCGATTAGCTAAGATGGAATGAACATGGTCCTCTAGTTACATTTCGTTCTCCTGGGGGAATTCTGCACCAAAACATTAAAAATTCTGCACATAATATTTGAAAATTCTACATATTGTATTTGTCAAAATAACAGAATCATGCCAGTTACAATTATTTTGGTAATTTATTTCAAAATATCTGTCAGAAAACAATACAGACCAAAAAAAAATAGATTCCTTACTAGGCATATTAATCCAGATCTTTGTGTAATTCATTTAAAGTACAAACAGAACTATTTTTCCTGCACCTGTCAGAAGCAGTGCAAAGGCTTTTGGGGTTCAGGGGTAATGGAAGAACTGAGGGAGAGGGAAGGAGCCTCGGAGTGAGCCTGGAGGGTGTTGGGTGTGAGTGGGGGAGATTGTTAGGGTGTTGGGAAGCCTCCCCCACGCAGACCCTGGCTGACCCGAAGCCTCTCATTCAGTCAGGCACATCTGCCCCTATCCCCGCACCTCTCCTCCTCATGGGTCTCTGCAGCCCGTCCCCAGGCTCAACGCTGTCACCCCACTATTCCTGAGCCCATGCGCCAGTCTGTCACACCTACTAGCCATTCTGAACTCATCTTTGACCCCCCAGGCTCTGCGGGCAGGGTGCTATGATGAACTCTATTCCCGGGGGAATTCTGCAACACTGGGCATAGAATTTTGTATTTTCCTGTATAAAATACATTTTGCCTAACTAGTGCTGCAGTTCCGCCTGTTTCCCACCAGAGGCCGCTATGGTGCTAGAACAGCCGGCATGAACGCAGCTGGCTGTTATGGCGCCACAGTGGCCTCTGGTGGGCAAAAGGCAGAACTGCAGCACTTAAGCAAAATGTTTTTTTATGCGGGAAATTACAAAATTATGTGAGACAGATGAATTCTGCACGTCTGCAGTTGCGCAGAATCCCCCCAGGAGTAATTTTCGTGGAGATGTGCTCATGCGGCCCATTGCTTTTCCTCCTACAGACATTGACAGTGGTTACTACACAGTGAAGTTTGAGTCATTGCTGCTGAAGGAGGCTGTCGTGGAGGGAGATGGCATCATGCCACCGCTGCGAAGCGAGGAAGACTCTCCCTCGTCTGAGGAAGACAACGTAGATGACTCTGGCTATGCTAAAGGTAGACAAGGCAGAGAGTGAATTGCAACTGTCAGTGATCAAGGTCTGCCTTTTAATTTAGGACCTCTTGGACCATTGCCCAACTTAGCAGAACTTTGACAATGTTTTTTACCTCTTGTTCTGCTACAGGAGGAGATGAAAGGACATTAAGTGTCATGCATATCACTGTCTCTAGTTAAAATCTCTGCTATGTTTCATGCTAATGATTTTCACTAAGCTGATGCAGATAAATAGCTTCAATGAAAAAGAAACATTTCACCCCCAATGGGACTAGAGAGTATACCGGAGTGAAATGGGGTTTGGGAGTAGGAATCCCTGCGTTCTTATTGCGGTTTTGCTGTGACTCTGGGTGAGCTACTTAGTTATTTACTAAAAAAAAAGTTTTGAAAATGAAATGGAAAAACCAGGAGATTTCAAATTTCCGAAGGAAGTTGCCAGGACGTCTGTCTGTCTTACATATTTACATGGCACCCATCTCTGTAATACCTGAGCGCCTTGAAATCTTTAATGCACTTCTCCTGTGAGGAAGGCAGTGCTGTTATCACCGCTGTACAGGTGCCTCAGTTCCCTAGGGGATTTGCTGACGGTCACACCGGGAGTCTGGCAGAGCAGGGATCTGGCTCTCCCCAGTCCTAGGTTACTGCCCTAACCACTTCATAGAAACAAACAGGGAGTCTCCTGGGATCCTTAATTTTAGGTAAATAGATAAAAGGCTTCTCCATGCCATTGAACCTGTTAGAAGTACGATGGAGGCACAGAATGTTCTTCGGCATGCTGAATTCTGTCCTGATGAAGCTGTGAAATCTATCCAGACCCCAGGAGCATGGAAAGGGTCCACTAACACTTCTGGATGATTCTGCCTGACTTAGGGGTTCTGTGTGTAGTAAATAGAGATTTCCCCATGAACCCCAGCATTTAAAACCCTGCTTACTCCTCATGCTCCTGCCCTGTGCTGATGGATTAGGGATTAGCTCGGTAGGAACTATTGGGGAGCAGAACTGATTGTACTCCAGAGAACTGAAGAGGCGGCGGTGAAGTTGCTGAGTGCTTGTGTGGAGGGAGAGGTGGCTGGTTTTTGCCTCGTTGCTCACAGCTTCGCGCCTGCTGAGGTTTTCACTTGGTGCTTTGTTTCGCCAGCCTTACTGATCCATCTCTGTTTTGTGCTACAGTGATCGATTCGGGGCCCTTGGAGAACGGGGAAGGGGCTCCAGCCTGCAGCTCCTCCTTTGGTGGCTGGGAGGCCCATACTCGTGGCATTGGCTCCAAACTGCTCGCTCAAATGGGATACGAGTTTGGAAAAGGTAAGGACAGAAGAGTAAAGTACCTGCAGGACAAGGAGCCTGCACGCGTTGCCTACTGCTTAATCCCAGCCTCACAAAGGGACCAGGGGCTTGTTCCTGCAGAGCGGGGGAATGGGGTGACACTAAATCCTCTGTCCATTGATAGCAAGTCTCATCAGCCTTGCTCGGATCAGGCCCAGAATGGGGTATGCATTCAGTACTGAATGCAGGATTACATGGGTGGTGATGCTGAAATATGATCTTGTACAGTTAAGGGATAAAGTCTTAATATCGATGTTTGGGGGGATGCAGGTGTGTGCGTGTTGACGTTCATGTTCCGTGATACATCAGTGGGGGAGGATTTAAAGCAATGGCCAAATGATTAAAGCTGTTAGAGCAGAGCTTTAACTATTCAGCTGTCCTGTAGGGCATTAGGTAATGGGGGGGGTCTGGCTCAGGGACTTCTGGCCCCAAACACAGACTTCAAAGCCTGCGGAGCCAGCTTCTGACTCCAGACAACTTGTACTGAAGTTCTGCTAAGCCCAGTGGGAAGCCAGCCTGCTGCCCATGCTTGCCTCCTGTTCTCGTGGAGTGACTGAACCTGCTTTCTGAAGGGAAAGGTCTTCTCTGCTCAAGGAGCTGACAGTGCAAATCCAAGCCTGGCTTCGCTGCAACATCTCAGCTGCATGACCCTGTTCTGTATCATTGAGGTTCTTGTGTGTGAATCAGGTGTGTATGGGGGAAGGTGCATCTTACGTCCTGTCACTCAGCAGTGAACCATACCATCATGTATACAGTCCAACGCTGCTCCTGTTGACTTCACGGGTAGCAGCATTGAACCCCAACAGACTGTTTTCTGTTGTTCTGAGCCTGGCAGCTGTGTAGAGGTGGATGGGAAGAGTCACTGGTGTATGGAGAGACTCCACTGTTAGCATTTGTCTTCTACCTGGTGCCCTTCTTCCTCCCTCAGGTTTGGGGAAGAACGCTGAGGGCCGAGTGGAGCCAGTGCAAGCCATAGTGCTGCCTAAAGGGAAGTCCCTTGACCAATGTGCTGAGATCCTTCAGAAGAAGCAGCTGGATCCAGCTAAGTCAAGGAAACGGCGAGTGAAGGCAAACCATGCTGGCCGTCCCTCTGCTGGGAGCCGCAAGCCCCCCCGCAATGTCTTTGACTTTCTGAATGAGAAGCTTCAGGGGAAGGGCTCTGGGGAGCAGGATGGAGGGATGACGCCAGTGGAGAGAAACAACAAGGAGATCTACCACGCCAGTAAGAGCACCAAGAAGGCCCTCAGTGTCCGCCTCTTCCAGACAATGGAGAAGATTGACCAAACGCAGAAGACCATCAGGGGAATCCAGGAGGCCCTGGCACGCAATGTTGGACGGTATGGGGAAATCCCTGGTTGAGGTTTCGGAATGATTTTGGGCTGCCTGTTGCTTAGGCTGGGGGCGGATTATGCAGGTGATGGGAGCTGAAGGTGAAGAGTTGGATTGTTACATTAAAAAGTAACAGTTTTGAAGGGGACTCGGAGTGGGCACTCAGGGATGGTCTAGATAGAAAATGCCTAGTCCTGCCATGAGTGCAGGGGACTAGATGACCTCTTGAGGTCCCTTCTAGTCGTATGATTCTATGAGGTGGCTGTCTGTAGGAGACGAGCTGAGCTTATCCTAAGGTGTTTGTCACTGTTCCTACTCTAACCACTGGCATGGGAAGAGGCCTAGAATAAAGTGGTAGGCAAAAGCTTCCAAACCATGACTTGAACCAGATCGTGTCTCTGCTGCCTTGAGAAGGCAAGGACCCCTGGGCCAGAATTCAAATTCAGGAAGGAGGAGAACCCTCCAGAGTCCTGCAGAATTTTCTTTGTTTTTTTACACTGATAGGGCCATCCTTCTAGCATTTCTGTGATGAGTACTATGGCAAGAACAATCACAGTTCTCTGGCTCCTGTTTTGCTTGATATCTGGCGCTTCATGGCTCCCAGCGGGTCATTTACATCCACCCCACTGCTGAGACTGGGATTCCTAGCAGTAAAATGGAGACGTTAATGAGGAGCCTTTGTTCTTAACATGCTAGATATCCTTAATGTGCCCGTCTTCTGCTTTCAGGCACAGTATTGCCACGGCCCAGCTGGAGGAGAAACTGGCTGGTGCTCACAGGCAGCTGGGGCAGCTGCGGGCCCAGGAGGCCAGTCTGCAGCAGGAGCAGAAGAAAGCGGAGACGCACAAGAAAATGACTGAGTTCTAGTCTCCAAGGAAAGTTGTTGATGTGATGTACCGGTTCTCGTTATGTCTGAGCCAGCACTCCGTGCGTTGGAACCAGGATGAGCTGTGCCATCTCCTCTGGGTCTTGGGCAGCCCAGCTGTGAAACTGGGGTGAAAAGCAGCCGTTCTCCAAAAAATCAGATGCTGGCTGAGCCAAGCTTCCCTGGGTGGGGGGGGAAGCGAGTACTTGCTCAGTCCTGAAGGTGTTCAGAAGGCCCAAGCTGCTTACATTGACCTGCTATAAAAAAAAATGAGGCCCCTGCACCCTGCTTTTGTTCCCTTTTCCCAGTTATCACCATGGTAGTTCTCTCTATCCAGAGAGTCTATAGCCACCCGGGTGATACCATGGTTGTCCACAGATCAGCTGGTGGGAAGAGCCATGGGAGCCCACTCTGCCTTGGAGACTAGTGGGTTGTGCCTCTGCGTGTTTATCCACTAGGCTGGGAACTGAGTCCCAAACACACACCAGCACTGCAGCAAAGAGAGTCTGGTTATGGTGAATACCAGGGAAGGTCACTTCAGCTATCCGCTCCCCTCTATCCTTGGCTCTGGGCATCACTCAGGAGTCAATGCTGGGTTTGTCCCGATTCGTTCTGATGTTGCTGTGATATTTAGGAGTAGCTCTTTAAAGCGCCAGCACGATGACCAGAAAGAGAAGAGGCAGGGCCGTGTTAAGTTCTGAGATCCCCAGGCCTTGCACTATTGCCAGCGGACTGCAAAAGTATGACCGGGTCCCAACCTAGTACAAAAGGTTTAGGCCTCCCTGTTAAGTCAGCCCTCATGCTAATGGTGACCATATGGAATGCTGCCCCATTCCATATCACACCACTGAGTGCCAGAGGGAGGGGAATGTGGCAACCGCATAAACAGCTAAGTATATAACAGGTCAGCTACATACCTGCCGGCCAGGAACAATACTCCAGGCAGCCTTTGGCTTTCACTCTGGCTGCTTTGAGTTTTTTCTGCTTTAGCTCTCTACGTGAACAAGTAGGTTCTATGAAACCCCACAGAACCATACAAAATGACACGAGGTCCAGGTGTACCCACCACACATCCCTATCCCTGTGAAAGAGCTCATGCAATCCTGGAGGCAGAAATGGGTACAGACAATCTCAGGCAGCTGAAAATCTCCCAGACGGGTTCTGTCAGTGGTGGCCGGTTCTTGCTGTTGAGGAGGTGTTGATTCTATCAGGCATTCTGTGTTAGGCAGTGGCCTATACATTCGAGTAGCTTTCTGTGCACCTTTATTTTCTGATTCTGTAGTTTTTGCAGGTGTCTTGACAAAACACTTTTTTTTTTTTAAAGTAAAAGATATCCGACCCCTTTTACCTCGGAGACTTGTTTTGCCTTTTTATCTCTACCTCTCAGATGCCTTTGAAGGATTACAGAGCTGTCAACCTCAAGTGTAACAGTCACAAGAGCGGGAGACAGTGCTGCTTTGACTACAAGGGCAGGGAATTGAATTCGCTGCCGGGGTGATTAAAATGACCACAGCTTTCACAGCCTCAGACCGAGGTGTGGAAGTTCCCCCATGTGACTTAAGAGCAGCAAAGGAGACAGAAAAGGAAGCGAGGGCAAGAATGAGAGAGAAAATACATTTTAAAAAAATGCTAAATTCTTGGCTACTTAAGGGATGCAGGAAGAACATTAAATCTTTCGTGATTGTCCTTTCCGGAGAAGCACTCGATCCTACAGCAATGGGCACTATCATAAGACCCTAAACAGGAGCTGAAGTTTCATCTCTTCTGTTTACAGTGTAACTGAAGGTGATGTGGATTTTGTCTTGAACACATCGGTCTCCTTCCAAGCCTGCAACTCATCAGCACCAACACCACAAGCATTATCATTTTGTGACTAAGTATGGGTCTTCTCTCTGCAGTGGGTTAATTCAAAGCTGTTTTGGTGGGAAATGGAGACAGGTGGTGAAGAAGATTAATGCACTTAGCTCCCAAGTTACAGTACTCTTTGTGACAATTTGTGATAAGGTTCACAGCTCCACATGGCTGTCTGTGTCTGAGAGATCCAGTACTGGAAAAGCATGTCAGGGTGGAGGAGTCTTGCACAGGCGCTTCTTATCTTTTGCCAGTATTCATGGGCATGCCATCTTTTATTTATTTATTTTGTGAGAGTGGGCGTGTTAGTTCCATTGTCCAATTAGCATAACTGCATTTTGAGTCCCTTGAATTTTCTCAGTGGTTTCAATTGCCTCCTCACGTACTGTCCTAAACAGTTTCACCTTGAGACGGTTGCATATCAATGGTGGATAAAGCGATCTCTGTTTGTAAAGCATTTTGTGATCCTTCACAATGAACAATACTATATCAAAAGGGAACTTATTCTTTTTCACTATATTAATCTACAAAACAAATCAAGCAACCCCTACAGGTGTTATATGCTCTGGGGGGAATTCTGCGCCACTGCGCAATGCAGAATTTTGCAGAAATGTGCACGCAGTGTCTCCTTTCTCTCTCAGAAATGGGCTGCAGTGCTGCTGGCTGCCACTAGGGGCTGCTGGACCTGGCAGAGCCCAGCTCACATATAGAAGACACTGCCGGGGTGTGGGGGGGAGGAGGAGAAGAGTAGAGAGTTCCTAGTAGCTGCAGTTCCCAGCACGCACTGAGGGAAGGAGACGGCAGCATGCAGGAAACTCCACAGAAGCCTGGGACCCAGCATCAGGCTTTCTCCCTCTGGATCCTTGGGCTCTGAGGGGCGGGGGGGGGGGGGGGGGGTGGATGTCTGGGCTGAGCGGGGCCCACAGATGGGGTCTGAGGGGTAGCGAGTGGGTGGAGTCCCATGGCTGGGCTCTGGCGGGGGAAGGGGAGGGGATATCTGAGCAAGGGGGGACCCCACAGCTGGGCTCGGGCGGAGGTACGGGGTTCAGGTGTATTGGCTGGCGGGGGCCCACAGTTGGGCTCTGGGGGAGAGGGGTTGTGGGTGTCTGGCCACCTGGCTGGGCTTGGAGGGGGGGTGCCAGAGAGACAGGAACTGGGTTGTCATAGGGGTTTCTTTAACTCTACTCCTGGGGGAATTTTTGGGTGTCTGTATTGTTACAGACATACAAGTATTTTGAAATAAAATTACCAAAATAATTGAAACTGGCGTGATTATGTAGTGTTCGTTTTGACAACATTTGCAGAATTTTAAAATATTGTGTGCAGAATTTTTAATTTTTTGGCACAGAATTCCCCCAGGAGTAAACTGTTATAGAACTGAGGTCAAGTTCTGATGAATGTCCAGCTGAGGGCGCTGTTGCACATAGTCCTACTGATCCCATCCACCTGCATGTTTTCTGCAAAAGCAGAGTAGAAAAGTAAGTCAGTTGGGTGATGTGATGACTTTTGCAGGCCAGGAAATGAGCTGTGGTATTAGACGGCATAGTGTCTCAGCTCAAAGGCATCTCTATCTCCGGCTGAAAATCAGGGTTGAACAAAGGAGCAGCCTGAGAAAGAGGCACAATCAAGATGTTTGAAAAACTCCAGAATATGTAGTTCAGAACAGTCCCATTCTGCAGTGCAAGGGACTAGAAGGTGAACAAGAATCCACTTTTATGGGCAAGGAAGAGGATATGGATGGATTTCTGCTCTTCGTGCTATCTGGCTTCTTCTGAGTCTCTGTAAAGTAAGTGCTGTTCGTTTCTTACCAAGCAAACTTAGGTGTCCCCTTGTCAGCTACTGAAAAACCTCGCTGCATCTCCTGTATCTGAACCAGTTTTGTTCATAACTCTAAATATTGTACAAAGAATGTGAGGCTGGCACTGCTGGAACGGCAAGATTCTTGCTCCCCAATTATATCTGTGTGTTGGTCAGGTTACTTAACAAATGTCGTTGTGTTAACCTCATTGGCCAGTGACTATCAGCCTTGTGCAAATTAAGATTTGTACCCCTTGGAGCATCTAGGCTTAAATGCACAGAAAGCTCCGCTGAGCTTTGATAGTGTGTCTGGCATCCCATGAGTGGAACTTCACAGCCCTGCAACTGACACCCTGTAGAGTACAGTGGGGGCTGTTAATTTCCTAGTGCCTGATTTTCAGAAAGGCTGAGTTTGAAATCAGTTGAAACTGTGGAGGCTCAGCACGTGGGGTGGGAGAGAAGAAAAGTCAGGCCCCTGATTGTTTGGGGTGAGTCACCTTGTAGAAATCCCCAGCATCACTGACCGCACCAATGCAGTTGAGGTTGTTAGGGGTGGAGAGACTGATCACAGAAATAACAGCATCTATCTGGGACTTCAAACTGTGTAAATGGAGTTGCTCTTATGGTGGGAAAAATTCCAAAGCAGGTGAATGATTCTAGTAACTACCAAACACCTCTCTCTAAAACCACCTTCCTGGCAAACAGCGCGACTCGGTATTTTGCAATCTGTCTTTCTATAAATGTAGCAATGAGAATTCTCACCGGAACTGCTACCTTGCTGTTTCCAGCCCGATGTTTGCATCAGAAACCTCTCTAGCAGTGCCTGGCTCCTGTTTTAAAAATACTCAGTTCAGCAGAAACACTTTTATTGTCTCAGTCAGCAGAAGGGAGGTACAAAATAAACAATCACATTTCTGAGTCTCAAGGTTTCAGCCAGTTTTCCATGGTGTGAAGAGAAGGGTTCAAGGTATGGGAAGACGACCTAACATTTAAAGCCACAGGCGTCTTTACCAAAACTTACATTTATTTTTTCTACCTATTTTTAGTGTAAACAGCGGCACCTATGCTGTGATCAAATACAAGGCCTAAGCCGTCTGGCACCTAATAAGGACTTGGTGTTGGCCCAGCTCTGTATGGCAATCATTCAGAGTTTTGCCATGGACTGCCAGGGGAGCAGAGTTAGGCCAATGCTGAATGCTTTTGAAAACCCCACCCTATGTGGCGCAGTAAGCCCTGCAATCGGAAGTGTTTGTGCTTTTGCTCTCATAGCCCTGGCCATTCTGAGACTAACCTTCATAAATCCAGTGCAGCTCTTCAAAAACCCAAACACCAACACCCCCATCCATTAGCCAACGGTGTCCCTCAGAGCCGGCCCAGCTCATCTTCTGTTGCTGAATGGCTGGCCAGGAACCTTTTGTACTCAGTTCAGGTTTGAAAAGTTCTTCCAGGATTCATTAGCGCGTTATCATTATTAGCCTCCCATGATGCTGTCCTGGGCTGACTGCAGCTCTCATTGAAGTTTACCTCTATGGTTGCTTTTGCTGTTGTAGGAATCTTGATGAGCAGAAAGTCTTTTTTTCAATAACGCCCCCCGCCCCGAATCCCTGAGAGTTGTGTCAGCCACAGTCCAGCTGATGATCTCTGGTGGTGCCCAACTTGTAACCTTCCTCTCTCCTTCTCCTCAAATAACAGCAAAAAGTTGAGCCAATATTTTGGGGGATTTTGTGGGCTCCTCTCTTTCAAGCTGCTATTTCTTAAATGTAAATTCATGTTCATTGACTTTTTTCACCAGAAGGGACCATTAAGATCATCTGGTCTGACCTCCTTTTTACACAACCTAGAGAATTTCATCTCATGGTGAATTTCATGTCATGTAATCTTGCAGCTAGCTGGATGTAAGTAAGCTCTTCTTGTTACCGCCCCCCCCCCCCAAAAAAAAAAAATCATAGGGGAGAAAAATCAACAGCAATGAACTATTTTCATGCTTGATTAGCGCCTATCCTTGCATGTTTCCCCCACTAATTCTCCTAGTGCCAGGGTCTTTCTGTACTCTGGACACATGCTAATAATGTAATTGCCTGATCAAAGCTGCTATGGCCTATAAGCTTGTCCTCTGTGCAGCACTGCTGTATGTTTTTACCTTCGAGAACAGCTGCAGGGGCTTGGGTCAATAGCTTTATTGCCAGGCAGCTTCATTGCACATTTCAAAGTCCGTTTAAGGACTTGATCCTGCACACCCTTAATTGTGTGACATGTTCTTACGCATGCAATGAGTCCCACTGGCTTCCATGAGGCTACTCGCAGGAGGAGAGACTCCTCACGTAAGTAAGGGTAAGCAGAGTCAGCCATTACATTTTAAAATTTCAAATCACCTTGATTCATAGTCCGTAATGCTGACTCCGGCCTCCCAAAAATGGCTTTTCTCAAAAATAATCATACTTTTGTCAACAGATGTAGGATTCCCCTCCCACTCCTCATTCCTGCCTTGTTCTTCTGTTTTTTCTTAAATTCACAGAATTTGAGGCCAGATGAGAACGTTAGCTCATTGTGGGTTCTGGGATCGTTTTTTGTGGTTAAGAGTGTTCTTTCTGTTGTGATTTCTATTTTGTGGACTTGTACAAGGCCGTCTGGACATTGATGGGCCTTGAGGAAATGTTAAACCTGGCTGAAAACTTTCAGGAAGAAAGCTGCCTATAACATGAGGCTGGGGACTCGGCCCTCTGGTGCTACGTAGACAGTAACGTTTACCTCCTCTCACTGGTATGTTGATACTAAAGGCTGTATCTGTATTCTACGGTCCCAAAGCACTGGGCCTTCCGAAAACAGATGGGAGTAGATATAGCGGCGGCTCTGTGCAGCAAAAGAATAATCTGTAAGCATGCTGTAGTGCATACCCTACACTGTGTTAATGCTTTTGGACTGCAGCATTGCAAAGCTGCTAAGGGGTTGAAAAATATTCGAGGATGCATAGTATGTATGGATGACCAGGTACCCATCTATGTGAGTGTTAGCTTTGCTTTGCGGGACCCACACTCTAAGGCTGCACTAGGTCTGTGCTAGCTAAGGGAGCTGACTAAAATTAGTGTTTGTCCTGCAATTATCCCATAAAGGAACTGTATCCTCAGAGATAAAGGCAGTATCGTCTAGTAAAAGCATCAAACTGGGGGTCAGAAAAGTCGGGTTCTCGTCTCCGCTCTGGCACTGACTCGCTGTCTCTTTGGGCGAATCACTTAACCTCTGTCTCAGCTTTGCCATCTGTCAAACGGGAATAATTCCTCTCTGGGTGTTGAGGCCCCAGTCATTTAACGCTGTCAAAGGACGGTGAGATCCTCGGGTGGCAGGCGCTGTCCGAGTGCAGTGCTCTGTTGTTTGTTTGGGCAAAGATTTGTCGAGCACGTTGGCTTGTACCTTTGGGCGCGTAAGCCAGTGAAGAGATCGGTCAGGCTGCGGGAGCTGTGCCTTCCTTCGGCTCCCATTCCTAAAGAGGCTTCCCCAGGCACGTGGCCCTCAACTGCTGGGGAAGAGTTGGGGGCCTCTGTTTCCAGTGCGATGGGGCCGGAGATTGTGTTGCTTTGTGAGGAGGCGGATCCCGTACTCTCACTGTAATCAAGGGGAGATGAGGGAGATCAGAACCTTCTAGAATTGGGCCTAATTTCAGCGCATGGGGCTGACACCAGGGCCTGTCGTGGGCTGACTGAAGCCGGGGAGTTGCCCGACTTCGTTTTCCTTTTCTAGGTACTTTAGTATTGGGCAGGATGACGGAGCAGGTAGGAGGCCCACAAAGGGCCCAGCAGCACGGCCGAGTTGGTCCTCTCCCCTCCAGGGATGCTGTTGAAGTTGTGTGCATCTGCTCTGCCCGATCCATACTGCGAGCTGCTCTTTTAGGTAGTGAATCTGCCTTTGTGCCGCCTTGTCCGTTGAGGTGAGCAGCAGCTGTGTCATTGCCTGTCCTTCGTTTTACTGACTTCTGTTCAGCATGGCAGCTGCAATGATGGGAGGTTGCCCTAAGTCATTCTCTTGCAACCCCCCTCCCATCTGCATGGGGGGTGGGAACCCCAGGCTCATTTTGCAACATGCAAATAGAGGTTGAGGAAGAGAATTGCGGATGCCCCTGGTAGCTGGGGAGCAACTGCTTTGCCACATCCTCTGGGCAAGGTGGGATTCTGGAGAGAGCCCTGGAAAATAGGACTCTCGCCTTCTCCTAGTTCCTGGGCTCAGCACCACATCACCTTGGCAGTGTTGCCCATGGGTGGCCTAGGGCCCTGTGCCTACATACTTGGCCTGCATGCATGGATGTGAGAGGAGGGCCAGCCAAGATAAGCAGGCTTAGGCCAGGTGTGACTTATTTTCCATAGGACTATGCAAAATAAAATACTTTGTCCTACAGCACTCCAAGATTCTCAAAGCCCTTGGCAGACATTGACTCCCAAGCTTCCTATAGCGTCGATACCGTTATCCCCTTTTTAAAGAGAGGGAGATCCAAGGCACATAGTGTAAGTGACCCTCCCATAGGCCCCCAGTGAATCAGTGGCAGAGAGAATGCTGGAGACCCAGCTGCTGACACCCTGGCCTCTCCATGCCGCCTGGCGCTGCCTCCCCTGGCCGAAGGAGGAGAGAGTAGGACAAGGAGGATTCACAGTCGTCTCAGAGCCCAGCACAGTGTCCACATCTGTATTTCTAAAGCTCATTGGGTTGTTCTTTCCCTTTAACAAGAGAACGGCTAAGGCAGGAGAGTCCCCCTCCCAAGAGGTGGCATTTTTTGTAAAGAGGGAAGTGGGTGAAACCTCAAAGGCAGAAAAAGTGCATCGTTTTCAACTGTGGTGTGACAACACGCATGTGGCCTTGCAACGCCCGCCCTTAGAACTGCCTGTGAATTGTGCCCCACAGCGGAGCGTTCTCTAGACAGGCGCAGAGCTCCATTCTGCCCTGGAAGTGCTGCCTAAGGGAGAACCTGGTTAGGTTCAAATATGGCTAATTCTTGCCATGTGGCTGGCACTGAACCAAATCTTACCCCATCCCTAGTCTGTGCTACAACTGAGTAAACTCCAGTGCTGGCATCCAGTTCACAAATACAGGGCCACATCCTCCACAGCTATGAATCAGCACAGTGACATTGTGTTGCTTAAGAACGTAAGAACGGCCCTACTGGGTCAGACCAAAGGTCCATCTAGCCCAGTATCCTGTCTTCCGACAGTGGCCAATGCCAGGTGTCCCAGAAGGAATGAACAGAACAGGGAATCATCAAGTGATCCATCCCCTGTTGCCATTCCCAGCTTCTGGCAAACAGAGCCTAGGGACCCCATCCCTGCCCAGCCAGGCTAATAGCCATTGATGGACCTAGCCTCCAAGAATTTATCTACTTTTTTATTGAACCCTGTTATAGTCTTGGCGTTCACAACATCCTCTGGCAAGCAGTTCCACAGGTTGACTGTGCATTGTGTGAAAAAAATACTTCCTTTTTCTTTGTTTTAAACCTGCTGCCTATTAATTTCATTTGGTGACCCCCTAGTTCTTGTGTTATGAGAAGGAGTAAATAACACTTCCTTATTTACTTTCTCCACACCAGTCATGATTTTATAGACCTCTATCATCTCCCCCCTTAGTCGTCTCTTTTCCAAGCTGAAAAGTCCCAGTCTTATTAATCTCTCTTCATATGGCAGCCGTTCCATACCCCTCATCATTTTTGTTGCCCTTTTCTGAACCTTTTCCAATTCCAATATATCTTTTTTTTTGAGATGGGGCGACACATCTGCATGCAGTATCCAAGGTGTGGCATACCAGGGGTTTATATAGCGGCAATATATTTTCTGTCTTATCTATCCCTTACATCAACTGTCTTTCAGAAGCCGTCCCACAATGCCCTGCGCTGAGAGTACAATCCATACAAGCGCTCCTGGGGAGGACGCGCGCCACCGAAACAAGGAGCTAAGTGTAGACGCACTTAATGTTGTAGTGTAGACTTGGCCGAAGAGAAACCCCTGGGCACGGTGGTGGTGGAAACCATGCAAGCACCCTGCTCACAAGCACCGTGCTTAGACACAGTTGCTAGTGCCCTTTCAGGGCCAGGCCTGTAGATGGTAAGAGGCAACAGCAGATTCGTGCCCTGCATCACAGGAAGTGTTGCTAACCCCTTGTGCCGTTGCAGTTTGCTCTTTTCTGCAAAGTCTTGCACTGCGCCGCGCTCTCTCGTCTTGTTTCTCTTGCAGCACGTGGGATGCTCTGGAGACCACAGTGAGTGCGCTCGGGGGGTTAGCAGGCCAGGTGGAGGGGAGCTGTGGCTTTCTCGTTTTGTGGTCCTGTTGCAAGGAGCCCGCCTGGTGCGGGGGGGGGGCACAGGAAACCGATTGCCCCGATAGATGGAACTGGAGCCAGCCCAGAGAGAGAGGATGTGACTATATGCCTGCTTGCATGCAGGAAAGCCTCCACCCCTTGGGGACGGCACTGGGGGGCCTGCTAAAGGGGTCAGCAGCGCCACAAATTGTTACTGAGCGGGTCACGTGGCTGAGTCCCTCTGTGCCGTGTGTAACACCTGGTTCCTACTCGTGTGGGTGGGCCACGTTCCAAGGGGCTGTAAGGTGATGGTCAGGCTGAAGCAGGTGCTAAGATGACACTTCTCCCAGCCTGGCCACTCCTCCCTCCTAGCCCTCTGGGTGGGAGAACATCCCCTCCCCGCCCCCCATGCTCTGTGATGAATGCCCCCAGTCCTCTGCCACGCGCTCCGGCAGCAGGGGACAGCAGCTGAGACTTGCCCCCAGTACACTGCCCGAAGCCTGGCTGGGCGCCACGGGAGGCACAAGCCGGCCAGCGCGGCCACATGGAAGCGCTCAGCCCCTCTGACGGGGGCAGTGGGAGCAGGGTGCTGCTCAGTGTGGGTCTGTCTGCGGGCGGTGGGTGGAGCTAGACGCCACCACGGGTTTGCAGGCCCAAGGAGCTCTGGTGAGGCATCGGGCTGGGCCTCGACCCCGTAAGTCAGCACCACCCCCGTCACGTGACTTTGGCTACCACCCAGGACAGACCTGGTGCTGGCTGGTGCCCTGCACTGCCAGCGAGGGCGTCCGGGGGCTGAAGCCCCAGTCTGGTCTCACTACTCATGCCAGCAGGGGCTGGGCAAGCTGCCGCAGCCAGGGGAAATTAGCAGAGGCCGGGCCAGGGAAGGAATGTGTTTCCAGGACCAGATGTGATACGTGCTGGGGATGAGAAGCCAGCCAGCGGAGGCTGCGACTTGTCTCTGCCTTTTCCAAGGCTGGCAGAGTCCTCTCCAAGAAAACCCATCCTGGTTATTGGGCCCCCGGGTCACCGGCAGCCTCCAAACCAGTCGTTGGGGCCATACCTTGAGCACAGGATGTGGCTGGGCTCACACCGTGGTGACTTGCCGTGCATGGGAAACCGAAAAAGGCCGCGGCAGGCTTGCAGACGGACAACGCTGGATTCTGAAATAACACCCAGGGCGGGCTGAGATTCAAAACTGGCTGCATATCTAGGGCAAAGGGCAGTGTGCCTGCAGCCCCGCTCTTCCGCCCCACGTGCGTTTGTTCTCTCTTCCCTATTAAGCCCCCTTCCTACCCCAGCAAGGATCAGCTCTCGCTGTAAGTATCCGAGGCCAGAGAGGGGGTTGCTTTCTCCCTCTGGGGCGACCTGGACTCTAAGCCACGGGGCCATGCTCCGAGCTGGTGCCCGTGATGCTGCTCCACTGAGTGCGGTGGCATGAAAGCAGCCCGAACGCCGTGGAAGCTAGCGGCATTGCATCTGCTGGCCCCAGCTCTGAATCTGGCTCTCTCAGGGGGGTTGTTTGCCTACAGGGCTCATGTCACTGGCAAGCTGCTGCTCTACGGAGCTTAGCTTCTTAAGGGCCGGAGCCGGGGAGGGGGGAGTGCCCGCTGGGGCCCCCGGATCAGGCCCTAGGAGAATACCAGAGCTACGCCCACTCCACAGCTGCTAAAGTAGGTCTGGTGGCTGGCGGGGCTGTGGGAAGCAGGCGGTGCGACTGACTGTGAAGCCCTCATGGTTTCCTGTGTGCTGACACAGAGCCTGTTTGCCTTCCCATCGTTACTCACCCCACCACTCGAGCCTGCTTCTGCGAGAAGATGGGCGGCCGCTGAGCTGCCTGACGGCGGGCACAGCATTTCCCCTCGAGACCGGGGCCTCGGTGTGCCGGCCAGAGCGGTGAGTGGGGGGAGGGCCTGGGGAAGGAGCAGTGGGGTGACCTGGACGCACACAGCACTAAGGGGTCTTGCAGATAGGCCCTGGCCCCGGCTGGACTTGGCCCTGTCAGGCCTGTCCACACGAGCCATATGGGCCCGTGGGGGGGCACCTGGTTCCAGTGCCAGAGCGCCCCTTCCACGTCCTAACGGGCTGACCCCATCTGCCACCTGGTGTTGCCCCAAGGAGGGGGGCGTGACGGTGTGGTAGCTGGGCTAACGCAGGCAGGCTGTTAATGGCCGGCGGTTTCTGGGATGTCCTGGCAGAGCCTGGCAGCGGGCACACGGGGGGGGGTTATGAGCTGTGTCCTTCCGAGGGAGGACAGTGGGGTTGCAGGGCTGGATAGGCGATGCAACCGCCAGACCAAGGCCGGGTGCTCTGGGGGCTGGGCCTGGGAGCTCCCAGGACATTCCCCATGGCAATACTTAATGCCAACCCAACGCTCCCTCGCACATTTTTTGCTACACTGAGGCTCCCAACTTTGCTTGGACCCAATACCCGGCCTGGGGATTTCAGGCTTGGGGACTGCCTCTCATTTTAGATTTAAAAATGTGCTGAATCTAAAGCTGGGCCCCACCCTGAACCTCACGGCGGAAGCTCCCTGAATTTCAGGAGGATCCGACTCTGGATCAGAGCCCCTCCTCCACACCATGATACCTTTAGTTTCGGATCAGAACCAGCAGGGGCCTGTTCCCCACTGAGATCTCAGGGCCTGAACAGTCATTCTTGGGAGATTTGGCCCTAAGGAGAAATCTTGTGAGAACAGACGATCTTGCAAGGTTTCCACCAGTGGGGACCAGAACGGCTGGTGAGACAGAAGCACCATGGGACCAGAATCCCAGCTTGGATTCAGCCTGCACCTCCCATGCCCACTTGAATGCGGAGCAGATGCCCTGTTCTTAGCCCCGCTCAGTGTAAATACCAGGCTGGTCTGACTCCATATTCATTTCCAAGCACGTCGCCCCTGTGCTTGCTCTGTTAAGAACCTGCTGACGGGCCAGATTGAAGCTTCCCCCCCCCCCCTGCCCCCCACCTTTCTGATTCTACGGGTCAGAGTTCAAATGCCGCCTTATGCTCTGGGCCCCCATCTTTTTCTCTTCTCTTCCCTGCCTTCCTTTCTTCCAAGCAGGGGCCATTACTCCAGCATCAAGCTGGCTCCAGGACACAGTGCCACGGCTCCCGAATTCAGTGTTGTCAGGCCCACCTGAGCCCAGTATCATTCGACCCCTGGCTTGTAGTTAGAAGCCCAGTATTGGCAGCCTGAAGCATTCAAAGATCAGGTGTCAGGCGCCCAGAGATCATTAGAGTGGCTTACAAATGACAAGAGAATTAGCGATGCCGGATTCCACCTGCCTGGGCTGGGCCACAAACGGCCACGTGGGATTCTCCCCTGGCTTGCTGCAAAGCAGCAGCAAGGAAGAGGGAGCCCTCTCTGCAACTCTGCCTTCCAGGTGAGGAACGGCGTCCAGCCCCCAAAACACCTTTGCCTGGGAGATCACAGGCTCATGGCCCGCGCTGGCCCAAAGGACGTTTGAGAGAGAGTGCGTGCGAGATACAGCCCTGGAAACTCAGCAAGGAGGGAGGTCTGTTTACTCCAGCCAGTCCGCATTTGTCTAGGAAAAGGGGAAATCAGGCCAGATCTGAAGACCGTGGCAGCCCCCAGAACTGCGTTGGCTCAAAGCGTCCATGGACGACGGCTGCTTTTTCTTATTGGCTCCCCCTGGTGGCAAATCCATGTGAATTTCAGCAGTTCAATTCTAGGAGACTTCATTGGCAGGACAAGCTTGATGCAGGTTGCCAAAGTGTAATTCACGAGGCAGATCCTTTAGGTAGCTATTGAGCGGCTAGTACCTACCTCCAGGGTAGAGCTGAGCACTTTGCTGGGGTTTGATCCGGTTTTGTTGGACTCCACGTCTATGCTGTTGAACTAAACTTCCTAGCCACTGTAGCCGCAGCAGGAGAGGGGCCGCTTTGGGAAGCGGAGTTGGGAGGAGCAGGGGATCGGCAGCAAGGATTGTGGCTTCCCATCCATTCTGGGAAGATGCTACTGTAGCTGCATTCAGCTAAAACTCTTGGCCCAGGTGATACGACCCACTGGGCCAATCGGTGCGTGGATCCTGGGCTGGGTTACCGAGTGTGGATACCTTGCTGCAAGCTCAAGACATGCCAACCAACTGCTTGTTATGCTTTGTGCTTGGGCTGGACAGGAGTTGCCTGGGATCATGCTCACGCCATCAGTATTTAAGCGTGGCACTATTACTTTCCTTGCTTGCGTGATCCCAGGCCTGCCCCAACCCGAGCCCGGGACATTCGCTAGCATGTCCATTGCATTCGCCTTAGGGGGCACTAATGACCAATGTTCTCTTCCCGCAGAGCTCCGTGTGAAGTGGATTTCTGACGTGGCTCCAGACCGTGGTAAAAGGATGGCTGGGCGCCATCTGCCCCCCTTCACCACCGCCCTGGGACTGGCATTGCTTGGTGTCCTGGTCTTCCTCTCAGCCCTGTGCGCTGCCTGCAGAAGGTACGTGGCTGAGCCTCCCTCTCACAGTGTACGTTCGGGTAGAGCAAACCTCAGGAGTTTTGCATGGGTCATGAAAGGGTTAATTCATACATGGATCTCCTTTGGCTTAAGTAGTGGCTGTCTGTATGTCAGCTCCCCCCCCCCCCCCCATCCCGCTGTCCCTCAAATGCAACCAACCATGGTGGAGCGGGAGCTTTGCTGATGCTGTTTGGATACCCACCTAGCCCTGTAGCTCAGCAGTGCAGGAATGTGAGGACCCTAGTGCCTGGATTTCAGTTGCCTGGGATGAAACCCCCTGCTGCAGACATGCAACTAGATTCCAAAAGCTCCCACCCTCCTGCTTCACTCCTCTCCCCTCCACCACGGACTATCCCTGTCGGGTTTGTTCCCCAGCACCAAAGCGGGAGCAAAGCTCCAAGCCAGCGCTGCACTGGCTGCAAACCGATGAGTCACGGGCTAGGGAGAGGCCGGTATGTCCCGAACTGGCTGCTTCTTCCAGCCAACCCAAACCACAAGCCACAAAGCCCAGCCAGGCTCCCCGTTCCCAGAGCAACTCCCAGCCCTGCAGAGGGCGGGAATGGGATCAGAATCAGCCCTGCACTCTCAGCTACGGCTGGGCCTCTCCCGGGCTTCTCTGCTGCCTGGTCTCCTGGCAGAGCAGCCGCCCCTCGCCGTCATAAAAAAGGGGCTGGACACCTCTGTCCCGGCTTAGTACAGTGAGACTTGCCTTAAACCCCCCACCTAAGGGACCAGGAAAGATCTGTCTCCTTACGGGGGGGCGGGGGGCGGCGGGGCTGAACTAAAGGCCAGCCAGGATTGTCCTGGGAAGGGCCTAGGGAGGCATAGGACAAAGGGCTGCCCATCGGAGGTGGGGTTGGGCCGTTGCTCCCGGCGTCACCATGCCATGTGGGTGGGGTGCGGCTAATAGGAGGAGTTGGTCCTTATGCCACCACAGAGATTCAGAGCAGGGAGGTGAGGGGAGCCTGAAATGCAAGGGGGAAGTGATCCTGGCTGGGCAGGAGCCTGATCGCAGCTAAGCTGCCAGCAACACCCCTCCGCCCCTTGGCAGCAGCGTGATCCCAGGAAGGCTGCCAGGGCCTGGAGGCATGTGTCAATCCCGCCAGAGCCTCATTCCCATAGGCTGGCGTGGAAGGAGGGCCCGGCCCATCTGCGGAGATGCCGCCAGGCCCTTTGAAGAGGGAGCCTTGAGGTTTCCTGCAGGGTTAGATGCAGCTGAGCATGTCGAAGGTCTTGTCAAGGTAAAGGGAGTGGGCAGGATTCCCACGCCGAGCGCAGCAGGCGCAGGCAGGGAGCCCTGCAGTGCCAGGCTGCCCAAGAGCCCAGACAGGCAGGGCAATGAGCAGGGGCGAGGGGGGCCAAGTGGCAGCTGCCCTCAGGAGAGCAGTGCTGCAGGAAGCACAGAGAGCCAGCTTGCCACAGTGTCCAGGCCTGGCTAGCGGGGGCACTGGGAGGAAAGATACAAGGCAGGACAGTCACAGGGGTGTCTGGGCACAGTGAATCCAGCGGGGCGGCCGTGCTCACAAGCGCGCGTGGGCGTGGATCCAGCGGGGCGGCCGTGCTCACAAGCGCGCGTGGGCGTGGATCCAGCGGGGCGTGCGTGCTCACAAGCGCGCGTGGGCGTGGATCCAGCGGGGCGGCCGTGCTCACAAGCGCGCGTGGGCGTGGATCCAGCGGGGCGGCCGTGCTCACAAGCGCGCGTGGGCGTGGCTCCAGCGGGGCGGGCGTGCTCACAAGCGCGCGTGGGCGTGGCTCCAGCGGGGCGGCCGTGCTCACAAGCGCGCGTGGGCGTGGCTCCAGCGGGGCGGCCGTGCTCACAAGCGCGCGTGGGCGTGGCTCCAGCGGGGCGGCCGTGCTCACAAGCGCGCGTGGGCGTGGCTCCAGCGGGGCGGCCGTGCTCACAAGAGCGCGTGGGCGTGGCTCCAGCGGGGCGGCCAGGCTCCCGGGCACAACCGCAATGTACACACTTAGGAGCCGTGCAGTGCCGACAGGATACAATGTCACGGGCACGCTGCAGCTGGTGCCCGTGCAGGCAGGATGTGGGGTGTTTGCCTGACTGATCCGCGCAGCTGTACGATGCACTGAGGAAGCAGAGCGCTTGCTGGCAGTGCTTTCACTAGGATCATTCCCCACATTCGGTATATGCTCCTGACATCAGTGTGACCATCCCTGTATTACAGTCGGAAATGTGGCCTCAGATATAGTGGTGATGGGCACGGTGTAGGATCCTGGATACAATACACCTGGATCCGCTGGGCTAGCCGTGAGAAGCAGATTCCTTGGGTGATTAGTATTCACCAGTGCTCCACAGAGACAATACGTTAAAGCCGAGGCTTTAGAAAGTGACCTGTGATTTTGGGTGCCCAACTAGAGATGTCTCATTGGGGCTTGATTCCCAGGGGCAGGCTAAAATCGGGCCTTTTGGAGACCTCTCTGCGTGGGCCCCCAGAAACGCTGGTCGTGTTTGAAAACGTTGCCCTCCGGGCCGCAGGAGAGCTTGTCTCGCATGGGGCTTGCTGGCGGATCCTTTGCCACCATCCAACCTTTGGCTTCATCCCTCTCCTTGCAGGAAAGCTAGGAAGAAGGTGGTCCCACCGGACGGGGTGAAGCTGGTAGATGTGGTAAGTGTGCACATGGGCTAGATAAGCTTACGGCCCCAAAGTCACGCAGTGACCAGTGGGAGCTGCTACTACTCCTTCCCCGGTGGAGCAGGGGTGGCCAGAGGGGAGCCCGGGGGCACTGCCTTAGGAAAGGGCCGTGATGGCCGTCTCCTGGACAGCAGCTGTTGCAGGAAAAGCTCTAGAAATGAGCTGTCTTAGAGCACCTCCTCCTGGCTCAGTGGGACTTGGGGGTGCTCAGCACCTAGCTAGGACTGTCTGGACAACTCTGGGGAAGAGCTGTTGAGGCAGAAGGTGGAGCGAGTCTTCTCTGCCTGGAGCGAGCAGCCCGTGGGAAGGGGAACCCTTGGGGCGGCCTGTAGAAAGGTGACTGATATACTGCTCTGGGAGGGACCGGTTGAGCCGGGAGCCAGGTTCTAGCCGAAGCAGCATATTTTGGTGTCCAGAGATGCACTGGAAAACTCAGTTACTTTATTCAGAGGCATTCATTCAAAAACACGAGCAGCAGGGGGCTGGAGTGCTCATTGAGCGGCAGAGACCAGCCTCCACCAAGCTTATTATGTGACGGGGAGAGAGCGCTGAGCCCTAGCATTGCTGGGTGGTGCTTAAATCAGAAGGTAAAGTTCACCAGCGCTACACTCGGCAGATGGAACAGGCTTGCGGGGAGGGTCTGAGGCAGCGCAGCCTGGCTGTAGGGCACGGTGCCCCTCTCACATTGTGAGGGCTCCCACAGAACGGGAGCTGGGCAAGCAAATGGCGGGCAGGGTTGGTAAATGCAAAGTACTGCGCATTGGAAAACATCATCCCAGCGACACCTACAAAATGAGGGGGTCTAGATTAGCTGTTACCCACTCAGAGATCCTGGAGTCATTGTGGATAGTTCTCTGCAAACGTCTGCTCCATGTGCCACGGCTGTCAAAAAAAGCGAACAGAACGTTAGGAAAGGGACAGATAATAAGACAGAAAATATCATATTCACATGATATAAATGCATGGTACCCCCACCACTCGAATGCTGCGTGCAGTTCTGGGCTCCCCATGTAAAAAAGATATATTAGAATTGGAAAAAATACAGAGAAAGGCAACAACACTGATGAGGGGTGTGGATCAGCTTCCAGAGATGAAAAAGACTGGGACTGTTCCCCTTGGAAAAGAGACGACTGAGGGGAGACGTAATCGAGGTCTATACAATCATGAATGGTGTGGAGAAAATGTGTAAAGAAGTGTTGTTTACCACTTCGCATCAGACAAGAGCCAGGGGGCACCTAATGAAATGCATAGGCAACAGGTTTAAAACAAGCAAAAGGAAGTACTTCAGCACACAATGAACCTGTGGAACTCACTGCCAGGGGATGTTGTGAAGGCTAAAAGTATAACTGGGTTCAAAAAAGAATTAGATAAGTAGATGGAGGATAGGCCCATCAATGGCTTTCAGCTAGGATGGTCAGGGATGCAATCCCATGCTCTGGGTGTCCCTAAGCCTCTGACTGCCAGAAGCTGGGACTGGATGGTGGGATAGATCACTCTGTAAATGGCCCTGTTCTGTTCATTCCCTCTGAAGCAGCTGGCACCAGCCGCTGTCGGAAGTCAGGACACTGAGCTAGATGGACCATGGGTCTGACCCGTGTGGCCGTTCTCATGTTTTTATGAGTCTCACCGGTGCGTCGTCTCCTCTCTTTGCAGTCGTTGCTGAGGCAGATGCAGCTCCGGTCGCTCAGTAAATCGGACACCAAACTGCATGAGCTCAACAGGGTGAAGCGCACGGACGAGCGTGAGTGGCTGGAAAGTTCGACGGTAGCTGCGGTGCAGAGAGATCTGGCGGCTCTGTGGCGGGGCGCGCGCCGATGCGAAGGGAGACGGTGTCTGTGCCCGAGGGGCAGCGCAGCCTTCCAGCCGCAGGGATAGGGTGGTGGTTCTCCCAACATCCTCTCTGGTAGGGCCGCGTTGCCTGCTCCTGGATGGCTGGTGTATTCCTGCGATCACACGTGTCCCCACGGGGTAATTGCACGTGCACGTCGTCCTCGTGCGCATGAGCAATGACACTCGCTGCACGCCGGGAATGAGCTTCACGGTGAAGGGGGATTGGCAAGGGCAGGGTATTATCGCTTCTCTTTCTAGCGCTGCTTGGTGAGTCCATTGAAAGGGCCAGCCAGTGTCCCCTTCAAGAGCTGGGTGGCTGCAGTGCGGACTCCTCACGCACCTTCTCTTCCCTTCCCAGACCAAAGGCCAGCCAGCGTGGATTTCCTTTACCCATCAGGGTCTTCGGGGGACGGAGAAGGAGCCATGCATAGCTCAAGCTTCAGCATCCTGCTGCGCCGAGAGCTGCCCCAGATCCCCCCTTCCGACCCTTCGGCTGATGCCCTGTGCCCTGACCAGACCTACTCGAACCTGTTCTTCTCGGCCCCGCTGAACCCAGCCCCGGAGGCGCTGTACGCGTGTGCGGCCGGGACTCCGGAAGGGCCGCCACCAAAGCCAGTCTTGGGAACCCCTCTGAGCGAGGCGGACAAGGCAGTGACGGCTGAGTACGCCTGCGTCCGCAAGGTGAAGAAGAATTTCCCGGATGAGACACAGGGCGAATCCTCCGTGGGGCCTGCGGACCCAGAAGGCTGGGAAGGAGCTGCCTGTAACCCCCCAGCAGTGAAGGTACAGTAACATCCATCACCTCCTCCCACACTGAGCCTCACAGCGCTGGGGGACGGGAAACGGGCAGGGTCGGTGCTGGGGGGGTAGGAGCACACTGCCTGGTCCTGGATGGAAGCCCTGAGTGGGGGTTGCCATTATCCAGGGGGTTGCAGTGTTCTTTATTTGTGAGGATTCAGGTGGCCGGAGAGATCTGTGGAAATGGTTACAAATCCTGCCAGCCTCCTGAATGTCAGCAGAAAGGGTGTGTTTATCATCGATAGCACTGAGAGGGGGCCATTGTGCTGGGAGCACAAGGACTGACCAGCCCCGAAGAGCTGAGGGCTTTATTCTCTGGCCACTATTATACAGGAGGTTCAGGGTAAATGATCTCGCCTTAAACTCTGAGTCGACCGATGTATTCATTATGTGTCAGCCCCTTCCATTTGAAATGTTTGGTATCCAATCAGGGAGCAGAAATGGCAGCATGTGACTTTGGCGGCCAACCACTCACCATGAAGAGTGACTGGTCAAAGCAAACCCTGTGGGAACAGCCCAGAGCTTGAGGATGTTCATCCAAACTCATCGCCTCTGGTATCAATATCATGCCTGTGGAAGACCCAAGTGTTGGGAATTGAGGGCGCAATGTAAGCCCTGGTCTACACTGGGGGGGATCGATCTAAATTACGCAACTTCAGCTATGGGAATAGCGTAGCCGAAGTCGACGTACTTAGATCCACTCACCGCGGCGCCTTCACGGCGGCGAGTCAATGGCTGCCGCTCCCCCCCCCCCCCCGTCGACTCCGCCTGCGCCTCTCGCGGCGGCGGAATTCTGGAGTCGACGGGAGTGCGCTCGGGGATCGATTTATCGTGTCTAGACTAGACACGATAAATCGACCCCCCCCGCTGGATTGAGCGCTGCCCGCCGATTCAGCGGGTGGTGTAGACATACCCTTAGTAAATGCACATGCAGAGGGGCATGCCGTTCTGAAAACGTGGGCCTTGATTTCTTTCCCCCTTAAACTGGAGTCCCACCTCCTTCCCTCCCCCACAAAAGAACACACTTAACCAATGTTGTTGTTGCTTTCATTCGGGGGAGAGGGGGGGTCTGGATGCAGACTATAGCTGCAAGAAGACCCTTAGAAGGTTTTCTTACAGGAAGATTCCAGGTCCCCCTCAAACAAAGCTTGATTGGGCTGGTGCTGACCTATTGAACTAAGGTTCTAGGTCTATTAAATCCTCTGCTCCTAGCAGTGCCAACCTCCACCCTGCCCGTACTGGGGAGCTGACCTGCCTGAACCACACATCAGAAGGCAAGAAGGGGGTTTGGATTAACTCTGGATTTGGATTAGGCCGGATTTTGGCACTGGATTTTGCCTGTGCTTCTGGAAGGGAGTAAAACAGTTTGTCCTGTCCTCGCTGTTGTGACCAGGCATCTGCCGGGCTGACGAGTAGCTTATCAGCTGAGCTCAGGAGTCCATGAGCTTGCAGGGGATCAGCTGTGCAGCAGGGTACAAGGGTTCACCACAATCCCTAAGGCAGATGTGGGATCTCCTTGGGGGATCACTGGGGCATTGGGCAAGTCAGTCACGGGAGGAAACAGGAGTCTTTGCTTTGCTTTAGGTAAGCTGTGGCTCAGGCCCTCGGGATTCAACTCCACGGATGGCCAAGGGGACACAAAATTGGTTTGGGAGGGCGAGACCCCTTGGAATAACCCAGGGAAAACACTTCCCTTAAACATGTGCACACACCTGCCTGTGTACGTAGCCCTTAGAGCTGGTGAAAATCTTTCTGATAAAAGGTTGGAGGGGGCTGGGGGGGTTGAGATGTGGGGAGGGGTTGATGAAAGTGTTTTTTCAGCAAAAAGAAAACTTTTTGCAAAATAAAAAGTTTTTTTTAATTTTTGGTCAACATTTTTCAGCCAACCGTTCGGAGCTGTGGTTTGGGGGGTGAAATCCCAGTCTCTTCCCCCTTGTTTTTATTCCTCCCCCAAACTTTTTCCACTGGAAAATGGTGGGGGATTCTTTTTATGCACAGAAAATGGACAGTCTTTTCACCAATAAACACGCGTTGTGGGAAATTTCAATTAAATGAAAAAAGTTTTGTTTCTGTCAACATTTTTGTGAAATATATTTGACCTTTTTAACCAATACCAGCTCTGGGTGGGCGGGCGTGAGCTTGATTGAGTCAAAGTGCTGGATGCAGACCTGGCTGTAATGGCAGGCACTCATCCCAGGAGTGCCCCCTGGCAGCCCAGTGTGGAACCACACTTATGCCTGCCTCAGTTTCCCCTAATAAGGTTTCAGTACGTTCAATGAGTCTTGTATACAGTGAAAAGCACCCCTTCTGGGGTCTGGTTTATTAAGCATGGCATGTCAATAAGTCGTCTCCTTCTGCTCTAAGTCTCCAGGCTTCTCCACTGCCTGGAGCTCTGCAACCTTTCCCCATGGCAACTGGAGGTCTTCGTCTTTCTCCTCTGGAGCTTTCTCTCTTTGCATTCTGGGGGATCTGAGCAGATGCCTCTGCTCTCCAGGGTGGCACCACTGGGAGTAGCTTCTCTCCCCACAGGAGCTTCCTATGTCCTGGGGTCTCCTGACTGGGCGCTTTATAACCCTTTATAACAGCCCAGTGTCAGGACTGGGACAGTTCGATCTAGAGGTCAGAGCTGGGGTGGTCAGAGCCAGAGTCTAAGCCAGGGGTCAGAGCAGTAGCCACTTGGGAAATCTCTCAGTTGCTTGGACAATTCCCTGTGCCTCCTTCTGGCTTAAATAGTATGTTGTTGGGGCAAGGGATCCCCTAGCAGGGCTGCACGCATCAGAAATGCAGGAGGCCTTTTCCCAGCCTTGCCCAATCTCCTCCTTCCGTATGTTGTCAGAGCTTAGCCACCATCTGGATACTGCTCCTTACCCTGGGTGAGTTTGGCTGATGGCCGCTGACCTGCCCATGGCCATGAGAGCTGCTAGCAGAGGATAGAGCCAGCAGCCTGGCAGAGGGTAGATTGTTTCCACTGCAGACAATGGTGGAACTGTGGGAAACTAGTGAGCTCTGGGCAATGACACAAGCAGGGACCAGTTTGAACGTTTACCCCAAGGAATCAGGAATTCAGGAGTCACAGGAGTTTACGTCTCTCACAGAACTGTGTAGCCTGCAAGAGGGGCCAGTGGGTAAAGGTGGCTTCTCTGCAGGAGGGCGTGAATCTCTGAGGACTCCAGACTCGGGCCCAGAGGAGCAGCTAGCTACACCTGTGACTTGGGCTGGGATAAAGTGGCTCAGGAGGAGGAGAGAGGGAGGGAGGCCGGCTCGGTCCAGTTTGCAAGAAGCCAAACAGGAGGAACCGAGCCCCTACGCGTGCCGAGGCAGAGGGAATTCAGCAGCAGATTGCCAGTCCTTCTGTCTCCGCACTGGGTTATTTTTAAAATCCCTCCTGTCTCGCCAGCTTTCTGGCTCCAGCGTCCAGCCGGGGTTTCCTGGACCGCTGCTGGCTGGTCCGTGGCACCCTCTCCAGCCGGCCCCGGCGAGGATTGTGCATTTACAGGGACCAGGCGGCAAAAGAGCAGTAACAGCTTCGGAGAAAGCAAAAGGCTGATTGTTACTGTCCCAAGCCCCAGCGGCGGGGGCGGTGAGGGGGGAGGCGAGTGCCAGCAACATCTCCTCCTCGATCTCCCGAGGGAGCGTCCAGAGCCAGCGATGTTCGCTGGCTCAGCCCCACAGCTAAATAACCATATGTACAGCAGCTCCCACTCCCTGGCTTTTGGGGCCAAAGGGGCCTGGGCTGACACTGTGGGTAGGTCCACGCTGCGGCTGGGAGCTGGGTAGACAGACTGCCGGTGGCAGGGCTCATGCTGAGCACTAGTAAATAGCAGAGCGGCACGGGCTAGCCGCGCGAGCTTGCACCAAGGGGGTAGCTTCGGGTGGCTAGTCTGAGCCTCTGCCCCCTGGCTCTTTTCAGCGTGTTAGCACGCGAGGCTGAAGCGTGGCCAGACGTGGGCTGAGCTGCTGCACAGTGGGAGGGAGGGGGAAGAGGGAGGATTTGCACTGCCGCCAGCCCTCCACCGAGGATGCTGCACCTGCCTGGAGAGCCATGTGCCAAAGTCTCGTTGCTAGAACCTGTCCGGCTGGAGTGCAGGGAGCCCCCAGCCCTTTGTGTTGCTGCCATGGTGCCTGCAAAGTACTTGCCGCTGACCGCAGCTCGGCAGAGGATGTTCCAGGACCTCGGCTTATTGTGCTATAATTTACTCACTCTGCTGTTACGTCACCCCCCCCCCACCTCCATTCGTCTCATCTCCCCGTTGCACGTTGCTCTGTTGCTATAACCTAGATCATGGGCTTTTATAGGCAGGGACTGTCTTTAGTGTGCGTCTCTGCAGCAGCTAGCACTGCGGGGCCCTGATCCCCGAGGGGAGCTGCCGGGCTCTCCTGCAGTAGAGGACTACGAATAAGCACAAGAGGCAGGTGAGGCCAAGACTCTGAAATGGATCCCTCTAGGATCTGAGCTTTGGAAGAGGAAGTTAGTGAAAGGAGAAGGGGGTTATTAGCTGAGTTTAGACCCTGAAAACCTCACCAGTAGATGGTGAAAACCATGAGCCTTCCTAGGAGGGTCTGTGGTGGGCACTGAGAAGCCCTGGGCACTTTGTTCAGGGGTTTATATCGGGAGCTGAGTCAGTCCATCACCAAGGCTAAAGGCTTCTGGGAGGAGGCTCCTTGTGTTTCTCTTGGATCAGTCGTTTCCCCGGAGGGAAGGGCGGGAGGCAAATCAAAGGAATTGAATTCCCCGGATCATCCCAGGTAGGAACAGGGCGACTGAAACGGCTGCCCGGCGTTCCCTGTAACAAATCTAGGCTGGGGCTGATGGAGGCATCTTCGCCGCACCCTCGCTTCGGGTGTCCCGGGGAGCTGGGCACCTCTTGCTGAATTAGTGCTAGGCTCTTGCCCTCAAGTTAACGCGCCTGGACATAATACCCCTGTCACAGGGGTCAGGGGCTGATGACTTAGGAAGTGCTTTGGGCCTCTGTTAATCCTGCTGGCAGGTCGGGTAGCTGTAGAACCTCTTTGAAATCCGGGTCTTGGGGCGAGACCAGGCCTGGCATAAATGGGCGCAGTTCAGCTGCTCTAGGGGTGAATTTGGCCTGTTACGTCTAGATCAGTCGTTCTCGACCTTTTCTGTATCATGGTCTAGATGGACCTTTGCTGGGTAAATGCCTAGATGCCCTTAATTCTGTTGGTGGGATCGGTGACTTTATAAAGCAAGTGGGCAGAGCATGAGTCACAGGCAGGAATACACGGGCGGGTTTTGTTGTCCCCCTGCTGTACAGGAATTCCCAGTAACCACAGGTGTTCTTTTGTAGGTAGAAGACATGTACTCGACTGTGTGCAAAGCTGGCAAGAAGAAGAAACACCAAGGCTCTGCTCCGTCCCTCTCTGAAGGAATGGACACTGGGGAGACAGGCCAAGGAGAACACGGCCGGCCAGCTGCCCATCCCAGAGGTGTCAGGGCAGGGTATCAATCCACACCGGGCCGAGTCTCGCTCACTGAGCCCTGCTACGAGTCCATCAATGATGGATCCTGGACTGAGCACGGCAGGACGCCAGCCCCAGAACCGGCCTACGAGGCAGTAGATGTCAACTGGAAAAAGCCCAAGAAAAGGGACAAGTCTTCCAAGAACTGCCCCACCGAGAACTTGTATGAAAGCATCAGTGAAATGTGGGAAGGGGACTCCAGGAACACCACTACCGTGACAGCTCCCAATGGGCTGGAGGTATACATAACAGACTTATAACCCCTTATGTATAGCTGCCCCCTTCCTGAGAAGGTCTGTGCTCCTCCACCAAGACCTCCAGCTGTCTCGGATCTCAGCCACATGGCGACGCACAACAAGAACATCCAACACCACAACAGTAAATACTAAAAACATCAACCTGCTCTAAACCCTCCTGCCTCAGGTTTCAGGCCAACCGGTCAACTTTCCCTGCGGGCCGGGTATCCTATTGCTCCTTCTGCAGAACTCCTCACACCTTCCTCTGAAGCAGCTGGTGCTGGGCACTGCCCGAGGCAGTTCGCTGGGCTAGATGGACTTATGGTAATCTGAAAACTACAGGCAAAAGAACTGAGTAATTCTAATGGGTGCCCAGTGGCGTTTGGCATTGCTTGGGGGTTGTGCCCATTCTAGGGGGCACAGACAACCAGGTCCAGTGCCTCTCTTGCCTGAGTCTTTATGTAGGGTCCAGTGAAGCTAGGCACAGAAACCTAGTAAAGGAAAGGGGCAGCTGAGTTAATAAAGAGGAATCTCCCTTATGTATTTTAACCCTGTTCTGAATTTCTGCATCTGTCCCAGCCAGCAGGCTAACAATGCAGCAACTGAGATACCTAGAAACAGGGTGGTTTTTATTGCCTGAGAATGAACATTTTATGGGATAACGTTGCCTGTTTGTTCCTGTGGAGACGGTGAGGGTTTCCTGTCCGGGCCCTTGGAGCTCTGATTATCAGCCTGAGCTGCCCAGGGCTATAACAGCGCGGGGGTAGCAAAACAAGGCAAACGTCGGCCAGATTTCTGAGTCAGGCTGGAGGGCGCAGGCCACCGTCTCCGGAGGGGCAAAAAGAGAGGGCAGGAAATCGAGGCAGTGCAGTGGATGGATGGAGCACGTCACGTAGGGCTGAACGCACAGCAGGTAGAGCAGATTTGGAGCCAGATTGCCTTGTGCTCAGTGCAGGGGGAGAAGGGGGACACTAAGCCACCTGTACACCTCCTCCATCCTTGGGCTGAGTGGGGCCCTTTCAGCCCCTAGCAAAAACAGTACCAGCAGGAACGGTCCTCTAGGTCCTGTTACGCTGCCCAGGGACTGCCACTTTGGCCACAGCCCCTCCTGCTGCCAGCCTTCCCTGGTGGTGGCTGAGAACAGGCTGTGCCCTTCTTACACCACCCTGGGATTCGCCAGTGTCAGGGGAGTCCCCAGGTGCACCGCTTGTTCCGTGAGAGCCATGCCCGCCAGACAGAGGCCAGAACGCCCATGTGCTAAGCTTGGGAGTTATCGTCGGGGCCCCACTAACGGGTTACGTGGAGTAACTGGCCCCTCTAGTGCTTGGAATATTGAAGAGTCCAGAGACAAATTAGCAAAATAAGGACTGTTCGTTAAGAGAGAGAATTTCTGCAGAACTGCAAGGGTGAGCTGGAGCGAGGGCTAATGCCTTCCCTGTGTGGATCTAGGAATTTCCTCTCCTCGCTAACCGATGTATTAATACAAGGAACCTACGCTGGCTGACGACACCCTGAGCACCCAGTGTCTGGGGTCCTTGCTGCTTGGGGAAACCAGGGCTGTGTACCAATTAACCCTTTCACGGTGGGGACACACACACACTACAGCTGCCTTGCCTTAGTCCGGGTCTACACTCAGAAGTTAAATCGACCCAGCTGTGTCGCTCCGGGGGTGAAAGACCCACATCCCTTCGCAACGTGGTAAAACCGCCCTAGCCTCTGGTCTAGACAGCGCTCGGTCCATGGAAGGGTTCTTCCATCAGCCTCACTACCACCACTCGGGACAGTGGATTAACTTTGCTGATGAGAACCCCTCCCGTCACTGTCGTGAGCGTCTACACGGAAGCGTTTTCAGTGTAGAGAAACCCGCAGTCCAGCAAAGGAGGAGAGAATTCAGGACTCTGCCCCTAGGCACCTCAGAAACGGTACTGCTGCCCCGAAAGCAAGTCAGGCCTCGTCTCTGCTAGGATTCCAGTCACTGGTGCTACTTCACTAATGCAGGCTCTCATGTGCCTGCTGGCACAGCTTACCCCCAAGCAAACTGTTCAAATCATGCAGCGCCTGGGAGAAGGAGGCCTGGGGGCTTCCACCAATGGCTGAAATCCCAGCGTCGATGAGGACTGGGTGCGAGAGAGCTCGCCTCGCTGTGCTGTTCAAAACGTGTGCCCGTGTATATAGAGTTTCCGTGTAACCTAGTACCCTTTTAAAGCCCTTTCCCTGTGACAGAAATCATGTGGCACAAGCCTCCATGCAGTGCTTTGATAGTTCCAAAGGTAACTTTGGGAGGCAGTGTTGCCTAGTGAGGAGAGCACTGAAGTGGGACTCAGAAGAGACGTGGGTTCTATTCCTGGCTCTTACCCATAGTCACCCAGCAGGCCAGTGGAAGTCCCGTCTCTAATCTGTGCCTCAGTTTCCCCATCTGTAAATTGGGAATAACTATATTGATTTCCTTTGTAAAGTGCTTTGAGATCTACTGACGATCAGATTCAGGGATTATTGTTTTTCTTCTAGATGTCTCCTGCTAGCTGTTGAAGGTCAGGAAGCCTGCAACCCCCTGCAGTTTCCTATCACTGTAATAACCCAATAATATCATTAAAGGGCTGAGAGTATTTTTCTACCGGAGCAAATAATTTTTTAAACTTTCGCCTAAAGAGCGGGTTTGTGATTTGGGTTTTGGTTTGGGATATTTTTTTTCCTGACACATTGTAACACACAAACCAAACCCACCCCACACAGACTTTACTGTCCTGCCCGCTAGGATGGCTTCGGGGTTAAAATAAACACAGGAGCGGCATTTCAAGTGTGCCAGCGTGTTTGCATCACCAAAGGCGCTCGGCTGCGAAGGTAACGACAAGTGGCTTTGCAGAGCCTGAAAATGGCGTAGATTTGCCCCATGTGACAAACCTGAACCCAGAGCACAGCTGGAGGGACCAGGCTGTGCACGGAGTGGGGAGCTCTGGACTCCAGGCCACTCCGAGAGCCTCAGGCCTGCTCACCTCCCTCCTCATCCCCTGCGCGTGTGTGTTTGAAACGCCCTGAGGTGCATTGTGGGCTGCTGGAGGTGCAACCCCTCTGCCAAGTTTTGTAAATCCTACTTATTCCCAACCAGCAGAATCCCGCCAGCTCCCCTGCCCCTGGAGCTCTGTGGGCCCGTGTGGGCAGAGTCAGGATTTGCCCTGTGAAGGCTGGATCTTGATACAGGTAAAACTCTGCATTCCTGGGCTGGGACAACTTGCTTTGCGCTTCATTGTCTCTCTCCACCGTCGAATGAGTACGCTAGTTTCTGGATTGCTGCTGCAGGAAAGTGTTTCGGGGCAGTGCAAACTTCAAAGGCCATTAAATAGATTAGGCTGTATGCTTTGTCCTATACTAAGCTAAGGGATCACTTACCTGCCTTTCCGCTGCCCATGCGTCATCAAGGTGCCGTGGCCCAGCTGTTCAGACCGGTGCCCCTCGTCCTCAGGTGCCAAAGCCGTGCGGGCATTTGCTGTGTGCTATTGCAATTGCACCTACTGTGCCCTGGGATTAGGGTGACCAGACAGCAAGTGTGAAAAATTGGGACAGAGGGTGGGGGGTAATAGGAGCCTATATAAGAAAAAGACCCCAAAAACCGGGACTGTCCCTATAAAATCGGGACATCTGGTTACACCACACCTCCCTGGGATCAAGATGCACAAATATGCACACGGGGTGCTAAGCTAGATTTACTACTCTCATTTCCCCTGGTGATCCGAGCAGGCGACCTACAGGGGGCAACCAACATGTGGCATCAACCTAGCATATCACATATTTTCCCCTCATGCATTCTGGGGAATATGCAAATATGGTAATATTTGAATGCGCTTTAGTGCATCTCTGCGGCATAGCGTCACTACGGTGGAATCAGCTTAACTCTCGGTTCTGATTGGAGTTCCCGTCTCGCAGTTTAACGAAAGGCTACATAGCCCTGTAGTGACACCTCTTTGCAAGCACTGAAAGAGTGGTGACCTTTAACAGCTCTCCTGGCCCCCTTGATTGTAACTGGCAAGGCAGTATCCTGGCGAGGTAGACGTTGAGCACAAGGCACCAAGCAATTTAACCGCTGTATTAACACCTTGACCTCTAAATGAGGCAGAAATTAGGCCGAATAGCCTTCCAGCCCTCCAGCCCCCCCAGCAAGGATACTTGTCCCAGTGCAGAGACAGAGCAGGCATTCCGTTTCACAGGATGGAAATCACGCAGCCTCTCCCAGGGGCTTTGACCCGCTATTGAATCATGCTCACATTTCTTTTAAAAATGCTATGCACTAAAGGTGTGTTAAGCCTAACACACTTCCAGGCAGCAGGGAGTTAATGGGCCAGTCCTCACGTGCATCTTTGTCAGACTGATGCTCAATGGAGAACCACAGCCCTTAGCGATAGAAAAGCCCTGCTAGACATCTGGTCCCATCTCTCTGCCAGACACAGTCCCCTGATAGGGGACATATCAGATCGTGAGCCTGCCGTATTCACATTCGCACGCTGAATGCTGCTGCTTTGAACTTAAAAGCATGTGGCTAAGGTACTAGATTGGGACCTAGGAGAGAGGGGATACATTCCTAGATTTCCTGTGCGGCCCTAGGCACCGCTGCTCCTTGGTGCCCCGTCTGTAAAAACAGGGATTCTAATCGTCCTCTTCTCCCACGCTTGGTCTCTCTTACCTCTGTACGTTGTGAACTCTGCAGGGCAAAGATTCTCTCTCTCTAGCGGAGCATGCAGGGCCAAGCACAATGGGCCTCCAACTGCTCCTGTAACACAACTGAGGAGGAATGAGGCTGATGGAACCAGCCCCAGGGCCGTGACGTTAGCGCCGGTGGGCCAGGGCTTCGGCGGCTGAAGTCATTCAGTGACTTCGGTGACGGGACGTCAGCTGGTACCGGCGGCGCCTCGGGCCCTGGGCATTCAGCTAGTTTGTTAGTTGCAGTGCTGAGATAGCGATGCTGAGGATTAGGGGTGCCCGTTCCTCGGGAGCTGTCTGCTTCCCCTCCTCGCTGATTGCAATGACAGCAGCATATACTGTCAAAGACAATGCTGTCTGCAGGGGTCCAGTCCCGAGGGCAGCGGGAACTCTCATTGGGAATGGCTTGACTTTCATGCCTAGCCCGTCTCCGCTCTATCCGTGCTCTGAGGTGGTTTTTTGCCCTCGTTAGCAGGTGGTTTGCCATGCCTGGGCTGGCCAAAGCATTCAGCAAGGCCTGAATGGCCCCAAGCCATTCAGAAGTGCCCAGCTCCTAGCTCCGTTTTCTCCTGGATGCCAACGAAACAGACTACAGCCGGACCCAGATCTCTGGCCAGCGAGCTCGGAAACCTGTCCCGCTGCACAACTGTGTTATGTGTCACAGGCTGGCTGGATTTCCCCGCGGTGGGCACGCCCAGCGCCTATGGGCTACGATAGAACCTAGGTGGGCTCAGAAACTCTTGGGAAGACGCTAGATTTGGCTAACTGCCAGCAAAGGCAACACGCCCTGCAATGTGAAACGTCGCATGGGCGTGAAGCACCTGGGTGAGAACGGCTTCCCCGTGGGCTTGGAAGCTGGGGAGAGCTGAAAGGGCGAATTGGCAGGGCACCCTTTCCTCCTCCGCTAGCTTCCCAGACAGGGAGGAACCAGCTGAGCCAGCGGACACACAGCTGAAGATGTGGGGGCCAGGCCTGAGCCCTGTGCACACAGGCGGGACCCAGGGTTCACTGCAGGAGTGAAGCGTCGCGCCCCCCCCCCCCCCCCCCCAGGGCTGCATCCACATCTGTGGTTCCTGCACTGTGGCTGCAGGATTCCCGGGAGTTCTGGAGCATCTTGCCCCACCCGGCTCGGCCCACAAAGCCCCTTGCCAGGCAGCGCAGGGAGAGTCACCGTGGACTCGGGTGCACAGAGGCCAGCCGCGAAACTCTTCTGTGGCTGGGTTCTTCCCTCTGCGGCCGAGCTGCCCTGGCTCCGAGGCCTTCCCGAGGCTGCAGGATCTGGCCGTAAAGGAGTCATGACTGCTCCCATCGGGGCTCTGACTGTAGGGAGCCAGGCGCCGTGTGCCCTGCAAAGGGGGTGATGTGACCATTGGCCCCATCCACGTCTGCAGAGCCCCTTCAGATTCACGGCTCCGCTAATGCCAGTGGGATGGTTTCATTATTCAGCTCGCCCCTGTGACCTTTAACCCTGCTCCACACAAGATTTTCTGCTGGGAAACGGTGTCCCGGAACGAAGGTTGGAGAGGGCTGAAGGAAACGAACGTCACATCTGCAAACCCAGTTTGGAACGCTGCAAGAACTGGGAAGGGGATAGTCTAATCTCGGTCATATGGCTTTGTGCACAGATGTGTGGAAGGGGAACTGCTGGCTGGGTGTCTTGGACAATAGCTGCAGCTGTGTGGGCTGGGGGAAAAGCTGGACCGTTTTAATCAACATTTGCCTTGTGACTTTTTCTGATGTGCATGTTCCAGCCTATTCCTGTGCAGGAAAGGTCTGTCCGGGGGGCCATGGCGCGTGGGCCTTTCGCCCAGGCCTCTTCGTCAGATTAGGCCTAAGTGTATTGTGGAGAGGCATCAAACCGCACTCACATTGGCATCTGGGGCCAAGAACAGTGCCCTTCTGCTATATCCTGCCCTCCTAACCAGCATCCTCACCCATCTTTCCCAGCTAGGCTCCTTCTGATGGTCTCTTCCTGCCTGGTCTCATAACCAGAATCCATTCTACATGGGCACAAGAATCTAGTCTAGGTTTCACCTGAGGGTGTCCTGGGTTAAAAGCATCAGCTAGCCCAGTCTACAGGGTCAGAAAGACAGAGGTCTGCCCCCGCCCCCCCCCTCCCCCCCCCGCAGCTGCACATGCCTTTGGAATAAAGAAAAGGCCTTGCTATGGATTCCTCTCCACAACACACCTGCACTTCACTAACCCGATGGCTGTGCGCATTAAATGGTGTGACTACAAGAGTTCTCCCAAACCCGCTCTGAGCAGCATTTGGCGAAAAGGTGCACTTTGCCGTGTTGCCAGCACTCATGATTTTATCCTGGGGCTCACGGTATTTGGCGTTTGCCGTTAAGCCCCAGCTCCTGGAGTCCAGGGATTAAGGGAAAATCTCAGCTTTCAATGAAAAAAAAAGAGCAAATTTCTAATCCTTGGGAAGCTGTAGAAAAGCATCGAAATACGACCCGAGTGCAGCGGAAAGGCCCAAAAATCAGAAACCAAGTGAAAAGAACCCCGAGGTCATGATTTGACTTAAAAATCCAGAGATTTTCTTTTCAGTCTCATGATTTAGGGGTCCTGACTCAGCTGGGGTTGGTGATGCTGAGTTTGAATGGAAACTGCGTCTGCAATGTCTGGGGCCCAGCCACGCGGCACCAACCCATCTCTTCCTAAGCCCTCGTGGAGAGCTGCTCCCCTCTGCCGTGCTCCTTGTGGAACTTGCCCCGGTTACTGATCAGGGCTTTGTAGACACCAGCATGCTGCGGCACTGGGCATGGCCCCGAGATACCACAGAACTCAGCTTTCTCGCTGCAGGGTTTGCCTCACTGCCGCTGGGAGCCCGGCGTTCTGGGGTCTGTCCACCTGCCCAGCTGCAAGCTTCCAGCTTAGAGTTAAACGTGTTCCTGGAGCTGGTCAGCAGGGGGCCGAGGGGCCAGAGCTGTCTCCAGCTTGCAGCCAGGGAGCTGGGGAGGGGCCCAGAAGTGTAGATGAGCCAGGGTGGATGCCACTGCCAACGTCCAGGGAGCTGAATGGAGCACGCAGACCAACGCCGTTTGCTTTGCTTTTCCAAGTGCCTTTGATTTATACTGGGCACCATCCAACTTAGGCTGTTCTCAGGGGATCCCTGTGGCTCATCTCCAAGACGAGGCAAACAGACTTCAATGGGCCAGTCCAAGGTGCGGGATGAAAGATGCCCCTTCCCCACAGGTGTGAGCAGGCTGAGCCGGCTGCAGGCCGTGGGAAGGGCAAAGCCCTGCTGAGCAGGCGGAGGAGGGGACAAAAGGCGACCGCTACCCTCTTGCCTAGCGAGGGGGTGACTCCAGTTTAGGGGTGAGGCTTGTTGATGGGGTCGCATGGGGGAAGCTTGTGCCACCGCTGCCTTTCCCGTACGGGTTCTGGGGCCAGTCAGAGGCCCCAGGACTGTCCAGCTGGCATCTTCTCCTTTCCAGCTAGAATCTGCTCTCCCCTGGACAAGATACCAACAAGGCAATCGCCTGGAGAAGCAGAATAGCAGCCCGGAGACCCCTTGCAGAAGCAAGGCAGCCGGGACAGAGACCCCTCGGCCCCAGAGGGTAAAGGCAGATTGGATGTCTGGGCCGTGGGTTCCCGAGGCAGGGGCGCTGTTGTGAAACGACTGCAAACTACATTAGCTGCGGTTGCATAATATTTAAATTCACTAAAGAAGCCAGCTCAGCATTTTTGATGTTAAAGATTAAACGAGATTGGAAAAGAGGCAGCCTGCAAGCTGACACCCGGCTCCCAGCGTGATAACAGCCCAGACTTGGTATTTCGATAATAATTTGAGAAAAAAAAAAAAAAAAAAAAAAAGAGGCGTTGCCCTTCCAGCCAATGGCAAGTTGTTTTGCTGTTAACTCTTTCTGAGCTCGACTAACGCAGGCGGCTTTAACCAAGCCCTCTTCTCCGCCCAGCTGCTGCGCTGGTCCATATCGTGTAATGACCGTAGAACTGCATATGCGCATGGACAGCCGTAAGCACAGCACTAACTGCAGCAATTACAGGGTCTGAGAGCTCGGGTTTGAATGACCATGAGTAATCTGGTCATTTTAGCCAGTGAAGGCTACCAAGGAGCAGTCCAGTGAAGGCAGAGGGGCTGCACTTGGGGGTCGTTAAGGGGTCCATTTTCAGCCTCCCCTGGAATTTGCACAGCCAGTTTTGGTCCCGGCAGCTGCATGCACCAGCTGCACATGTTTTGTGCACACAAAACCCAGCTGGCCCATTTGCACATGTACAGACATATGGCGGGGTGACGCCGGGTCCTGTCCAGGTTTGCGGGTGTGGGGAGTTGCCTGGGCAAAAGTGAGTGTGCTGAATCAGAGACCAGGACTGCAAGTGAATCCCGAACTGTTCCTGCTCCTAGCGGCACGGTGACCTACACAGCCCCAGGATTGCGGAGCAGGGTCAGAAAAGGAAGGTCAGCCATGTGGCCAAGGAGCATTTTAGCCTGCGCTGCTTGACTGCTGGTCCTGTGGCTAGGGCACTAGACTGGGAGACGTGGCTTCAATTGCCCACACAGCCACCGATTTCCGGTGTGTCCTTGGGCAAGTCACTTCATCTAACCTGTGCCTCGGTTTCCCATCTGTAAAATGGGGGTAACCCTTCCCTACCATACTGGGGTGCTGTGAGGCAAAAATCCATTCCTGATTGGGCGGGCCAGATAAGTACCTCGCTAGATGGAGCAGTCGGAGCTCATGTTCATCGCTGACTCCACGCTGCAGCCCTCAAGCGATCCTTTTGGCACTTGACCGTAGTATGGAGCATTAGCCTAACGCCATGAATTCCAGTGGCTGGGTTTGTTTAAAGTGAAAGCTGACGGCGTCTCCGTCACAGGAAAAGCGAGCAATGCCCTCGGTTGCTGGCCGCCCTGGGCCCTGCCATCCTTGCATCAAATTCCAGTCAACATCAGTGGGCACTGCGCCCGCTTAAAGGCTGCAAAATCAGGCCTAGTTGGTGGCCAGGTAGTCACAGGGACTAGAGCTGGAAGAGAGCGGCTAGTCCGTCCGCCACGCTCCTTTCACCTGTGCAGGACCTTCCCCGGCGGAATGGTCTCTAGCGCCGTGTCCCATCTGGTTTGGAACGGCACGTAGCAGGACTTCCACCAGCGCTCTGGGGAGATTGTTCCACACAGGCTTCGTGGAGGCCTCGCCTTGGAACGCAGAGCGGGCGGGAGGGTGAGGGAGTAGGGTGACCAGACAGCAAGCGTGAAAAATCGGGACACGGGGTGGGGGGTAATAGGAGCCTATATAAGAAAAAGATCCAAACATCGGGACTGTCCCTATAAAATCGGGACATCTGGTCACCCTCAGAGGGAGGGAAGCCTAAAATCTGAATCTGTATGTTCTCTGCAAACCACGTGAGTGCAGTTACGGGCTATGGTTACTGAACTAGCCCTGGACACGGGGATCCGGGATCTCTTGTGTGGAAGCTCTGAACCCTCCTGCCCACTAGGATTCAGGCAATCTCTAATAAACAGACCCTGGGGGTAACTGTTTTGTGACGGACAGTCTCCCGCCAGAGGCTGCCTCTGGCTGGACAGTCTTCCTGTAGGACCTCAAAGGTAAAGACCTGGGTGCTCTCTGCTAAGGGAGCAGAGGGTATAATATCACTGGTCATTTACATGACGGTGGTGCCCATGGCCCCAGTTGGGATTGGCTCCCCCCATGGTGCTAGGCACTGGACACACACAGCTGATGGGAGAATCCCTGCCCTGGGCAGCTTAGATCTAATAGGCATCCAGTCCAGGCTTAGATGCCAATACAGAGATGGTCCCACCCACTTCAGTTTGAACCAGATGCCAGGTCTTCGAGGGCTTCAGTGGTACGTAGGCCTGGCAGGACACGGGGGTGAACTCTAGAGGGGGTGAGTCTGGTCTGACTCCAGCCCCCAGAACTGCTCCCCTACCAAGTTCTAGCATTCTGGGTTAGTTACCTGGCGGGACAGAGCTGGCGAGGAGGGTCCTTAAGGAAGCTTGAGCCTAGGCCAATCTGGGGTACACAGGACTTCACACTGTACCCATCATTTGACGGTTACCCACTGCTATGTGTGGAGATCGGGGCTTTGGGGGTTTATTCCGTTACTGTTTTGGTTCCTGAAGGGTTAAAAGGACTTGCTGTTCCCTGGCGAAAAGAGGGAAACCATGTGGGAGGAACTAAGTATAAAAATAACGCCAAAGAAGTTATGTGTGCGCACGAGGGGAAAACATCATCCCGGTGCACGGGCCATGGCGGGGGTAGTCTGCAGAACAGTCCGGTTTCTAGTAACAGTTTTAATTTCACCGTCCTGATGAGAACAGAAGGAGGATGAGCAGACGAGAGGTTTTTGAACCTCAGTATTCTTGTAGCTACAGGGCCCCAGGCACCAGCCCGGAGAGAGACGTCATGCTGCCAGGAAACGGAACGGACGGATACCCCTAAGTCCACGTTCCATGGGCAGCAAAAGGCGAGGGATCCTTATTGACTCTGTCCTGGCTTTTCAGCCTCCAGTTTGTAAAGCAGACCGTAGGAGCATCTGGAAGGCTTCTACCCCCTGTGCTGGCTGCCAGCACTGAACGTATGCTGGGGGGAGAAGACGGTGCTCAGAGAAAATGCTAACTGGCCTGCCATGTCCATGTTCTTCCTCCTAATGCTGTCCTCTCTCAGCTCCCCCCTTCTGTCCACACACGCGTGATCTCGCTGGGGTTTTCCTTGTGTACGAGAACTGTGGAACTAAGAGATGGGCGAGCCAACGAACGCTCAGGCTAAGCATGAGCAGAGTAACCAGCTATGTGTCCGAGCTAGAGGAGCTGAGCTGCCAGAGATTTATTTGGCATCACTTCCCAGTGATCACACTGACCACACAGATCAGTTTCTGAACTTCCTTTTCCATGCTCAGAGTTCAGACCTTTTGGCTCGGCTCCACCTTCAAACTTTGTGGCTTATCCTGGTTTAGCGTGGAAGGTCAGGAGTCGTGGAATCTATCTTTTGGCAGGTCAAGGCGTCAGATGACAGGAAATGAATCAGTAACACAATGGTCACAAGATGATAGGCAAGTGTAAGATAAATGGAGCAAACTTGCTGCGCACTCTGTAAATACACTCACAGAAGCATGAGGAGCTACACAGCCAAAGAGAACTTAAAGAGCCCAAATTCCTAGGTTAGCAGCAGGCAGACTCCACGCACCGCAGAATGTCCCCTGCAGAAGACAACCCACCAGACTGCACCACAGACAACAGAGTAAAAAGAAAAAATGACCCCACAATGTTCTAGGACAGAGTAATTCTCTGCTGGTGCTCAGCACTCTTCCTCCAGGGATCTCAAAGAGCTTTCTGGATGTGACCGAATTAACCACACTGCTTTGGTGAGGATCAGTTTGCTGGCCACTGAAATGCAGCCACCTCTTGGATGGAATGCAGCCGTGCCACAGCACTGCACAACAGCTTGTGAAAGGATGTGACGCAAAATCCTGCATCCAGGGAAAACTGCAGGGGGAATGTAGGTAGGTGGAATGTAGTTATGCGTGGAATTTGCCCACACCACCTGGGTTCATGCTCCGACACATACAGAAAGTGACGTGTGTTCTTTAATGGCCACAGGTAGCTAGCAACATTTTGTCTAGATGTGAATCCTCCAGCAGCACCATCCTGGGCCTTTGGTTCAGTGGCGGCTCAGAAGGAAGGAGATTACCTGTGGTATCACCAGCACAACTTCCTGGAAAACTTATGACAGGTGTACGTTGGAGTCTGGTCTCCTATTCAAGTATGATTGGACCCAACCTTTCTTTCCTCATGATGGCTGGGTTCACTAACACAAGCCCTGATGCATCATGCATGTGCCAAATTTGCATACATGTCCCAGCATGCAACACTAAGCACTACACCTTTAGTCTTGTGTCCTAGATGGAGCATCGAAGGCCGGGCCCTGTAGTCTCCATGGGCCACCCCATCATATGAAAGATGAGGACAGCTGCAATCTAGGCCACTTTCTACAGTTTTGGTGCCACCTTTGGACTCCTGGCAAGGTGCTATTCGGAACCTCCTGGGCACCTCTTAGTAGGCAGCTGGGAACACAAAAACACGGACCCATAAGTAGGATTTACCTGCTTATGGTTACTGCAGTTACAAAATGGTTTGCCTGAACACAATTAGTTGTTAGCTGTGTCTTAGCCAGATCTAGCTAGGAAGTTGGTCTCTAATGCTTAAGTAAATTCTTAATTATTAACTCACTAGTCCTGAAGGAGCAATGATACTACAGCCTCGAATACCTAGCTGAGGCAGCGTGTGGGCTTAAAACTGACACAGAACAGGCAGAGATTGACGGAAGAGAGGCGAGCCAGAGAGGCTATTAAAAGTACAAGAGAAATACTGTGGGGGCTCACCAAATCCATCTAAGGACAGATCCTCCACACACTCACTATCAACCATTTTTCTTACTGCTGTGACTGCCCCATTGAAGTCAATGGGCCAAATTCAGAGGTGATGCCATAGGTGATATAAAATTTGAGACTAGCTTGGACTCCCTTTGATCTACACCCACATGGTCCCTGTGTAGGAGGGTCTCACTTAGCTGCCTAGGAGCCAGAGGAAGATGTGAGAGTACATTAAAGTATGGTGGGAACTTGCATCTTCTTACGTGTTCTTCTGGTGCTTAGATGTCCAAGGGATGGTAGCTCAGATGACTATGTACAAAGGTAGAGTGGGTAGTGCTAAGGGCGTCTAGCTGACTGCAAGAGGAGTCTATGCAACAAAATTTAAAATAAATGTTTCTATTCAATAAATAAATTAAATCAAACACCCTCAATTAAACATTTTTGTAGGAATTTAATCATATGCCTGCACTGTTTGCAACCCATGCACTGTAGTATTAAGATAGTAATTGGGACTCAGAAAGTGACGCCGACTACAAACAAAAGTGAAACAGACTAGTTCATTTTCATCATCCAAGCTGAGAAAATAAACAAACCGTACATTTTATTTTTGCAGGTCTTTCCGTTTTTATAATCTACGGTGTTGTTAGTAATATAGGTAAGGCTTGAAAATGGCACCAGACCATAATGTGTGGTGTAGCGAAGGGGTATGACCTCCCTCCAAGCCTCGGACACCTGTGTCCACCCAAAGCAGTGGGGCGGGACAGAAAGTATAAAAGGGGGGGCCCTGCAGTTCTGTTGGGCTGAAGTCACTGGAGGAGACAGACACCTCTCGCCTGCTGCTCTGGCTCGAGCTGGACAGAGACCGCTACAGCGCCAAGGACCTGGAGGAACCTGCTGCTGGGACTGCCATTAGCGGCATACCCTGGGGAGACAGACGACCCCGAGTCACAGGTACACCTTAAGGGGAATGCAGGAAGTAGCCCAGGGACACTATCGTCTGGTTGGGTTGTTGCCTGAATCCAGGTCATCGTGTTTCAGCTGGATCCCCGCTGACCCAGTGACGGAACACTCCACCACTGTTAGGGCCCTGGGCTGGAACCTGGTGGAGTAGGGTGGGCCTGGGTCCCCCTACCTCCCCTGCTGCCTAGGCCCAGAGGCCTGCGTTTGCCTGCCATCCGCCTAGGCTTGCCAACTTTCTACTTGCACAAAACCGAACACCTTTGCCCTGCCCCTCCTCTGAGGTCCCGCCCCTTCTGAGGCCCCGCCCCTGCTCACTCCATCCCCCCTCCCTCTGTCGCTCACTCTCCTCACCCTCGCTCATTCTGTCATTTTCACCGGGATGGCTCAGGGGGTTGGGGTGCAGAAGGGGGCTCTGGGCTGGGACTGAGGGGTTCAGAGTATGTGAGGGGGCTCCGGTTTGGGGTGTGGACTCCGGCTGGGGTGTGGACTCTGATGTGGGGCCAGGGCTGAGGGATTTGGGGTGCAGGAGGGTGCTCCGGCCGGGGACCAAGGGGTTCAGCGGGCAGGAGGGGGATCTTGGCTGGGGCAGGTGGTTGGGGTGCAGGGTGGTGAAGGCTCTGGCTGGGGGTGCAGGCTTTGGGGTGGGGCTGGGGATGAGCGGTTTGAGGTGCAGGGGGGTGCTCCAGCCTAGGACCAAGGGGTTCAGAGGGTGGGAGGGGGATCAGGGCTGGGGCAGGGGCTTGGGGCATGGGAGGGAGTCAGGGGTGCAGGCTCTGGGTGGCGCTTACCTCAAGCAGCTCCCGGAAGCAGCGGCATGTCCCCCCTCCAGCTGCTACATGGAGGCACGGCCAGGTGGCTCTGCGCGCTGCCCCATCTGCAGGCGCCGCCCCTGCAGCTCCCATTGGCCGCAGTTCCCGGCCAATGGGAGCTGCAGAGCTGGTGCTTGGAGCAGGGACAGTGTGTGGAGCCCCCGACTGCCCCTATGCATAGGAGCCAAAGGGGGGACATGCTGCTACTTACTGGAGCCGCATGGAGCCATGACAGCCAGGGAGACTGCCTTAGCCCCGCTGCGCCACTGACCAGACTTTTAATGGCCCGGTTAGCGGTGCTGACCAGAGCTGCCAGGGTCCCTTTTCAACTGGGTGTTCCAGTCTAAAACTGGACACCTGGCAACCCTAAATCCACCAGAGCCAGGACGTCAGACCGTCTGTTTGATGCTCCGCCCTGCCTGAGACCCTAGATTGTTTAGTGCTCTGCCCTGCCTGAGCTTACTAGACTGTTTGCCTTGCCCTACCTGAGGTCAGGGCCCTGGACTACTTGTCGCCTGATCCTGCCTAGAGGACCAGGGCTTTAAAGACTGCTAATTGCCCCAATAACCCTTGCCTTGCTAGGGATGGGAGAGCGAGGGGGCGTGGTCTCCCTCCAAGACTGATGGGGAGGGATGGCCGCGCACTCCTACATGTGGCTTGTACAGGTATGTAGGTGCAAGTCGGCGGTCAGAACTTTTAGTGGTGAAACAGACGACCTATCGGGAAACGTGGGTGTGCATAAGGGATCAGCATTGAGCCCACTCTTGTATATCCTCGTCCTGGATACTCTCACAAGGAACATACAGAAAAAGGCCCTTTGGTGTGTGTTGTTTGCAGACGATCTTATTCTGTGCTGTGAGGAGAACATCTAGAAGAGGATCTCGATAAGTGGAGAGATGTGTTGGAGAGACATGGACTCAAAATAAGCAGAGGAAAAAAACAGTACCTGGTATGTAATTTCAATAGTGTGAACAATGAAGAATTATCTTGGAACTAGCTGGGCAAACAGTAGCAAAAATGCAGTTTCAAGTATCTGGATACCAGAATCTGAGAAAATGGGGAAATGGAGGATGAAATTAGAGCTAGGATAATAAGTGTATGGCTCAAATGGAGAGAAAGAAGTGGGGTACTTTGTGACAGGACGATACCAGTGAAATGAAAAGGAAAAATCTCTAAAACAGTGATCTGTCATAAACAAAAAATCCAAGTTAGTTTGAAAGGCTCTATTTTCCATAAGCCAATGTTGATTGGCATTAATTATATTCCTCTCTTTTAATTCTTTATTAATTGAGTCCTGTATCAGCTGCTCCATTATCTTGCTAGGATTGATGGCAGACTGACTGGCCTATAATTACCTGGGTCATCCCGTTTATTCTTTTTAAATATTGGCACAACATTAGCTTTCTTCCACTCTTCTGGAATTTCTGAAGTGTTCCAAGACTTATTGAAAAGCAGCATCAATGGTTCAGTGAGCTCCTCAGCCAGCTCTTTTAAAGCTCTTGGATGCAAGTTATCCAGGTGTGTGCTGATTTTAAAATGTCTAACTTTAGTAGCTGTGGTTTAACATCCTTCTGAGATACTAGTGGAATGGAAAGAGTGTTATCATAGCATATGATTGCATCATCTGTTTCTTCCCAGTTATGGACAGACGTGTATTTAATACTTCTGTCTTTTCTGCATTATGATTGATAATTCTACCATTTTCATCTAATAGATTAATACCATTGTTAGTATTCTTTTTATTCCTAATATACTTTTAAAAATCCTTCTTATTGTCTTTAACTCTGCCACCCATGGATTTTGCCTTGTGTCCCTTTGCTTCCCTTATCAATTTTCTATAATTCCTAGTTCCTTATTTATATTCATTGCTATCAATTTGCCCTTTCTTCCATTTGTTATATATTATTTTTATAGCAGCCTTCACGTTCCCTCTAAACCAGGATGGCTTTTTTGACCAATATAGTTTTATTTCTCAATTGTGGTTTTTTGGGCTAGTAAAGTGTTCTTAAACAATTCCAAGTTATCAGTCACATTTTTCTGATTACATTCTTCCTGCCAGCTGATGTGGCTTATAATTGTTTTCATTTTTGTGAAATTGGCACTTTAAAAGCAGTGTGTGTGTGTGTGTGTGTGTGTGTGTGTGTGTGAGAGAGAGAGAGAGAGAGAGAGATATCACTGGTCTGGACTTTATTCTGTTTGCACATTATAAATGTTATCAAGTTGTGATAACTTGTACTTAAGTTATTAATTTTTAGCTCTGTGATCAGTTACTCTTTATCTGTCAAGACGAGATCTAATATAGAATCTCCCCGTGGTGGATGCAATACTTTCTGAGTTAGGAAATTGTTATCTCTAATATTTAGAGGTTCCAAGGATAACTAGTTACTGTAACTGCATGGTCTCAAGTATCAGAGGGGTAGCCGTGTTAGTCTGGATCTGTAACTGCATGTGTATATGTGGCCTGGCACTGTGTATTGGGCAGACGTCTGTGTGCTCACAAAGATCTTAGATGTTTTGATCATATTCTGTTATCTATGTAAATTGGTTTCCTGTTAAGATGCCCAGTAGTGTTTGGACACAGGCCCCTGTATGCTAGCATGTATATTGTCATGAGCCTTCATTAATTAATGGATCTTGTCTCCCTTTCTTTCCCTTCCTATTCCTTCAGCTGATTTAGCACTAGCCTCATTTCTGTGCCTTCACATCATTTTGCCACTGTTCGTGGGAGAGCCTCTTCTGCAGTTCTTTCTGGGAAGACCCTCTACTTTGTTGACTCTAAGTCATTTCAAATCTCAGATGAGAAATTCCCTTTTCTCCCTTGCCGATGTCTCCTTATTTCTCTCTCCCTCTGTAACTAACATTTAGCTCTATGAAATGCGTTGGGATGCCTTTGGCTGCATTTAGTAGAAACGGATAGTGTTTATGGTTCTGTTTGAGAACCTTGGTTCAAATGTGGCACTGCAGAAGTGCAAAACATTGTATAATTAGCCTTTAAACAGTGCTTTGCATTTTCAAGGTGCTGTGCATACTCATGAATCCTCACAATACCCTTGTTAGGCAGGTAAATATTTTTAATACTTACAATAAAATGAATGAGTTACTATTTAGGAGTAAGGTGTAGTTCCGGCTTGAGAGGAAGGATGGTGGCGCAGTTCAGATACTGGACTAGGATTTAAGAGAACTGAGTTAAATCACTGGCTCGGTCACAATTCCCTATGTGGCCTTGGGCAAGTCACCTAATTTCTCTGTGTCACAGCTCCCCATCTGTAAAAAGGGGATAATACAACTTCCTTTCTCTGTTTTCTCTATTGAGACTGTAAGCTCTTTGGGGCAGAGACTGTCTTTTACTATGTGTATGTACAGTGCCTAGCACAACAGGGTTGTGGTTGGGGCTACTTCCATTCAAATGCTAAGGGTATGTCTACACTAGCCGCCGGATCGGCGGGCAGCAATCGATCTATCGGGGGTCAATTTACCGTGTCTAGTCTAGACACGCTAAATCGATCCCCGAGCGATCTCCTGTCGACTCCGGTACTCCACTGCTGCGAGAGGCGCAGGCGGAGTCGACGGGGGGGGGAGCGGCAGCTGCCGACTCACCGCTGTGAAGACGCCGTGGTGAGTCGATCTAAGTACGTCGACTTCAGCTACTCTATTCTCGTAGCTGAAGTTGCGTATCTTAAGATTGATTCCACCCCCACCTGCCCAGTGTAGACAAGGCTAAGAAAGAACTAGATCAGTAGTTAAGGGATTTGGATCCTATTCCAGGTGTACTACTGACCAGTGCGGTCTTAGTAAGCCACTTTGTCTAATAATTCCATGGTTGATGATGAAATCAGTGTGGAGCATTTCTAAAGCCAGTTCTGCCTATGGTTGACTTTGTCACTGCCTGTGGAATGCAAGCGGCATTCGATTTCACACCAAAAGCAATGTTTATCGTGCAATCGTGTTGAGCACTCTTCTCTATGGCTGTGAAACACGGACGCGCTAAAGCAACTACAGCATCTTCACGTGCGCTGCCTGTGTTTCATCTGTAACATCAAGTGGTCGGACAGGAGACCAAACATCAAAGTCCTGGACCAGTGCTGCATGACTAGCATTGATTTCCTAACCATACAGGTGCAACATCGCTAGACTGGTTATCTTGTACTGATGGATGATGCGTGCCTCCTCAAAGCCATATTTTATCAACAGTTGAAAACGGGGAGGCCAATGAAAATGATAATAAGGACACTCTCAAAGCTCTCCTAAAAGCTGGCCAAGTTGACTCAAACACATGGGAAGCTGCTGCTGCCGATAGATCAGGACGGCAGCAGACCTCTTGGTCTGCGGTTAAAGCCATCGAGAACAGCAGAACAGAGAGACGCGTGAGTGAAGAAAGCAGTGGTAAAAACGTGGCCACATCTGCCTGATGTGCGGACGCATCTGCAGCTCCCTCATTGGTTTACATTCGCACAAGAAGACGCGCTGAGAATAGCTCATCTAAATTAAATAGCCTCTTAGAATTGGTATGGCAACTTCCAACTTTTCTGTGTATATATACATCTTACTTCTGTGTGTTCCACTCTATGCATCCGATGAAGTGGGCTATAGCCTACGAAAGCTTATGCTGAAATAAATGTGTTAGTCTCTAAGGTGCCACCAGTCCTCCTGTTCTTTTTACGGATACAGACTAACACGGCTGCTACTCTGAAACCTGAAACAAACTGACACTCGTGTGTACTACAGCAGGAGGCTCCAACAATCCACCAGTGAAACCTGCTTTATCTCATTTTACCCATCTATAAAATGAGTAATATTTACCTCACAAGGATGTTATGAGAGTACAGGCCTGTCTACTGTAAGGCCTGGTCTACACTACAGAGTTAAGTTGACGTAAGGCTAACTCTAGTGAAGATGCTACCTACACCAATAAGAGAGCGTCGCCCATTGGCGTAGATACTCCAACTCCCCGAGAAGCCCTCCTGTCTACATAATGCTGTCTACACTGGGGGCTAGGTTAGTATGAAGTGTAAAAATATAATTAGGAAGGCCAAAAAAGAATTTGAAGAACAGCTAGCCGAAGACTCAAAAAGTAATAGCAATTTTTTTTAAGTACCTCAGAAGCAGGAAGCCTGCTAAACAATTAGTGAGGCCATTGGATGATCGAGATGTTAAAGGAGCACCCAAGGACGATAATGCCATTGCAGAGAAACTAAATGAATTTATTCCTATCCTTTGTATATACATACATACAAATGAATTCTTTGCATCAGTCTTCATGGCTGAGGATGTGAGGGAGATTCCCAAACCTGAACCATTCTTTTTAGGTTACAAATCTGAGGAACTGTCCCAGATTGAGGTGTCATTAGAGGAGGTTTTGGAACAAATGGATAAACTAAACAGTAATAAGTCACCAGGACCAGATGGTATCCACCCAAGAGTTCTGAAGGAACTCAAATGTGAAATTGCAGAACTACTAATTGTAGTCTGTAACTTATCATTTAAATCAGCTTCTGTATCAAATGACTGGAGGATAGCTAATGTGACGCTAATTTTTAAAAAGGGCTCCAGAGGTGACCCCAGCAATTACAGGCTGGTAAGTCTGACTTCAGTACCGGGCAAACTGGTTGAAACTATAGTAAAGAACAAAATTGTCAGACACATAGATGAACATTATTTGTTGGGGAAGAGTCAACATGGTTTTTGAAAAGGGAAATCATGCCTCACCAATCTACTAGAATTTTTTGAGGCGGGCAACAAGCATGTGGACAAGGTTGATCCAGTGGATATAGTGTACTTAGATTTCCAGAAAGCCTTTGACAAGGTTTCTCACCAAAGGCTTTTAAGCAAAGTAAGCTGTCATGGGATAAGAGGGAAGGTCCTCTCATGGATTGGTAACAGGTTAAAAGATAGGAAACAAAGAATAAGAATAAATAATTTTCAGAATGGAGAGAGGTAAATAGTGGTGTCCTCCAAGCGTCTGTACTGGGACCATCCTTGTCAGCACATTCATAAATGATCTGGAAAAAGGGGCAAACAGTGAGGTGGCAGAATTTGCAGATGATACAAAACTACTCAAGATAGTTGAGTCCCAGGCAGACTGCGAAGAGCTGCAAAAGGATCTCTCAAAACTGGGTGACGGCAACAAAATGGCAGATGAAATTCAATGTTGATAAATGCAAAGTAATGCAGATTGGAAAACATAAACCCAACTATACATATAAGATGATGGGGTCTAAATTAGCTGTGACCACTCAAGAAAGAGATCTTGGAGTCATTGTGGATAGTTCTCTGAAAACATCCACCCAATGTGCAGCGGCAGTCAAAAAAGCGAACAGAATGTTGGGAATCATAGAATATCAGGGTTGGAAGGGACCTTAGGAGGTCATCTAGTCCAACCCTCTGCTCAAAGCAGGACCAATCCCCAATTTTTTGCCCCAGATCCCTAAATGACCCCCTCAAGGATTGAACTCACAACCCTGGGTTTAGCAGGCCAATGCTCAAACCACTGAGCTATCCCTCCTCCCATAGATGATAATAAGACAGAAAATATCATATTGCCTCTATATAAATCCATAATACATCTTGAATACTGTGTACAGATGTGGTCGCCCCATCTCAAAAAAGATATATTTGAATTGGAAAAGGTTCAGAAAGGGGCAACAAAAATGATTTGGGGTATGGAATGGCTTCTGTATGAGGATAAATGAATAAGACTGGGACTTTTTGGCTTGGAAAAGAGATGACTAAGGGGGGATATGATTGAGGTCTATAAAATCATGACTGGTATGGAGAAAGTAAATAAGATGGACCTTTGGTCTGACCCTGTATGGCCACTCTTATGTTCTTATAACTACATCACTTAGGGTCCTGAATGACATAGTCATACCAACATAAGTTGGTAGTGTAGACCAAGCCTCAGGCTCTGATCCAGATCTTCTAGAATGGATCCCTGCACCCATGGGGAAACCATTAACTTCAGGGGGGGCTCCACACATCTGCAGAGGTCTGTGCTTGCACATCTGGTAGCATGAGAAGGTCTTTCCCGTGTATGTTTGCAAAGTATCTTTAACATAGGGTGGTGAACATAACAGCCATACTGGGTCCAAAGGTCCATCTATCCAGGGTAGAGACTGTCGAATCATGGAAGTCAACGAATGGCTACGCAGATGGTGTTGGAAAGAAGGGTTTGGATTCTTTGACCATGGGATGGTGTTCCAAGAAGAAGGAGTGCTAGGCAGAGACGGGCTCCACCTAACGAAGAGAAGGAAGAGCATCCTTGCAAGCAGGCTGGCTAACCTAGTGAGGAGGGCTTTAAACTAGGTTCACCGGGGGAAGGAGACCAAAGCCCCGAGGTAAGTGGGGAAGTGGGATACCGGGAGGAAGCACAAGTAGGTGAGTGCAAGAGGGGAGGGCTCCTGCCTCATACTGGGACAGCAGGACGATCGGTGAGTTATCTTAAATGCCTATACACATATGCAAGAAGCCTGGGGAACAAGCAGGGAGAACTGGAAGTCCTGACACAGTCAAGGAATTATGATGTAATTGGAATAACAGAGACTTGGTGGGATAACTCACATGATTGGAGTACTGTCATGGATGGATATAAACTGTTCAGGAAGGATAGGCAGGGCAGAAAAGGTGGGGGAATTGCACTGTATGTAAGAGAGCAGTATGACTGCTCAGAGCTCCAGTATGAAACTGCAGAAAAACCTGAGAGTCTCTGGATTAAATTTAGAAGTGTGAGCAACAAGGGTAATGTCGTGGTGGGAGTCTGCTACAGACCACCAGACCAGGGGGATGAGGTGGATGAGGCTTTCTTCCAGCAACTAACAGAAGTTGCTAGATCACAGGCCCTGGTTCTCGTGGGTGACTTTAATCACCCCGACATCTGCTGGGAGAGCAATACAGCGGTGCACAGACAATCCAGGAAGTTTCTGGAAAGTGTAGGGGACAATTTCCTGGTGCAAGTGCTGGAGGAACCAACTAGGGGAAAAGCTCTTCTTGACCTGCTGCTCACAAACAGGGAAGAAATAGTAGAGGAAGCAATAGTGGATGGGAACCTGGGAGGCAGTGACCATGAGATGGTCGAGTTCAGGATCCTGACACAAGGAAGAAAGGAGAGCAGTAGAACAGAGACCCTGGACTTCAGAAAAGCAGACTTTAACTCCCTCAGGGAACTGATGGGCAAGGTCCCCTGGGAGAATAGCATGAGGGGGAAAGGAGTCGAGGAAAGTTGGCTGTATTTTAAAGAATCCTTATTGAGGTTGCAGGAACAAACCATCCAGATGTGTAGGAAGAAAAGTAAATATGGCAGGCGACCAGCTTGGCTTAACAGTGAAATCCTTGCTCGTCTTAAACACAAAAAAGCAGCTTACAAGAAGTGGAAGATTGGACAAATAACCAGGGAGGAGTATAAAAGTATTGTTCAGGCATGCAGGAGTGAAATTAGGAAGGCCAAATCACACTTGGAGTTGCAGCTAGCCGGACATGTTAGGAGTAACAAGAAGGGTTTCTTCAGGTATGTTAGCAACAAGAAGAAAGTCAAGGAAAGTGTGGGCCCCTTGCTGAATGAGGGAGGGAACCTAGTGACAGAGGATGTGGAGAAAGCTAGTGTACTCAATGTTTTTTTGCCTCTGTCTTCACAGACAAGGTCAGCTCCCAGACGGCTGCACTCCGCAGAACTGTATGGGGAGGAGGTGACCAGCCCTCTGTGGAGAAAGAAGTAGTTCAGGACTATTTAGAAAAGCTGAACGTGCACAAGTCCATGGGGCCGGATGCACTGCATCCGAGGGTGCTAAAGGAGTTGGCCGATGAGATTGCAGAGCCATTGGCCATTATCTTTGACAAATCATGGCAATCGGGGGAGGTCCCGGATGACTGGAAAAAAGCTAATGTAGTGCCAATCTTTAAAAAAGGGAAGAAGGAAGATCTGGGGAACTACAGGCCAGTCAGTCTCACCTCAGTCCCTGGAAAAATCATGGAACAGGTCATCAAGGAATCAATTCTGAACCACTTAAAGGAGGGGAAAGTGATCAGGAACAGTCAGCATGGATTCACCAAGGGCAAGTCATGCCTGACTAACCTAATTGCCTTCTATGATGAGATAACTGGCTCTGTGGATGAGGGGAAAGCAGTGGATGTGCTATTTCGTGACTTTAGCAAAGCTTTTGATACAGTCTCCCACAGTATTCTTGCCAGCAAGTTAAAGAAGTATGGGCTGGATGAATGGACGGTAAGGTGGATAGAAAACTAGCTAGATGGTCGGGCTCAACGGGAAGTGATCAATGGTTCCATGTCTACTTGGCAGCTGGTATCAAGTGGAGTGCCCCAAGGGTCGGTGCTGGGGCCGGTTTTGTTCAATATCTTCATTAACGATCTGGAGGATGGTGTGGACTGCACCCTTAGCAAGTTTGCAGATGACACTAAACTGGGAGGAGTGGTTGATACGCTGGAGGGTAGGGATAGGATACAGAGGGACCTAGACAAATTAGAGGATTGGGCCAAAAGAAATCTGATGAGGTTCAACAAGGACAAGTGCAGAGTCCTGCACTTAGGACGGAAGAATCCCATGCACTGCTAGGGACCGAATGGCTGGGCAGCAGTTCTGCAGAAAAGGACCTTGGGGTTACAGTGGACAAAAAGCTGAATATGAGTCAACAGTGTGCCCTTGTTGCCAAGAAGGCTAATGGCATTTTGGGTTGTATAAATAGGGGCATTTCCAGCAGATCGAGGGACGTGATCATTCCCCTCTATTCGGCACTGGTGAGGCCTCATTTGGAGTACTGTGTCCAGTTTTGGGCCCCACACTACAAGAAGGATGTGGATAAATTGGAAAGAGTCCAGTGGAGGGCAACAAAAATGATTAGGGGGTTGGAGCACATGACTTATGAGGAGAGGCTGAGGGAACTGGGATTGTTTAGCCTGCAGAAGAGAAGAATGAGGGGGGATTTGATAGCTGCTTTCAACTACCTGAAAGGGGGTTCCAAAGAGGATGGATCTAGACTGTTCTCAGTGGTAGAAGATGACAGAACAAGGAGTAATGATCTCAAATTGCAGAGCGGAAGGTTTAGGTTGGATATTAGGAAAAACTTTTTCACTAGTAGGGTAGTGAAGAACTGGAATGGGTTACCTAGGGAGGTGGTGGAATCTCCTTCCTTAGAGGTTTTTAAGGTCAGGCTTGACAAAGCCCTGTCTGGGATGATGTAGTTGAGGTTGGTCCTGCTTTGAGCAGGAGGTTGGACTAGATGACCTCCTGAGGTCCCTTCCAACCCTGAGATTCTATGATTCTATCTCAGTATCCTGTCTTCTGACAGTGGCTAATGCCAGGTGCCCCAGAGGGAATGAACAGAACAGATAGTCATCAAGTGATCCATCCCCTGTCGCCCATTACCAGCTCCTGGCAAACAGAGGCTAGGGACACCTTCCCTGCCCATCCCGGCTAATAGCCATTGATGGACCTATCCTCCATGAACGTATCTAGTACTTTTTTGAACCCTGTTATAGTCTTGGCCTTCACAACATCCCCTGGCAAGGAGTTCCACAGGTTGACTGTGCGTTGTGTGAAAAAATACTTCCTTTTGTTTGTGTTAAACAAACCTGGTTATGTGAGAGTGAGCGAGTTGGGCACCAGGACTGACTGGAAGACACAGAAAGTTTTTTTTTTTTTTTTTAATTTGGAACTAACAAAATACACAGAAGACTTCACATGCCAAAGACTCTGTATAGTGTATACCTTGCCCATGTCAATATCTGCTTTTGAGTTTTAAGGTTGTAATCTCTTCAGATCAGGTAGCTTGGACTCTAAAACAAATAATAAACAGGGCTAAGGTTTTTTGAGATGCTCAGACAGTGGGTGCTTTAGTTGTGAAAAGTACTGTACTGGCTTAATCATTTCTCCAAACAGCTTTTGTGAGCCTGTTTATAGTCAATAGAGATGGACCCCAGCTACAAAGTACAGAATCCCAACTAAAGGCTGGAGCTGAATCCAACTTCCCCAAAGTTCAGAGCCAGGGGGTTCGGTTGGGGGTGACAGTTAGGAAAAACCCAGCAACACATGCAGCTTTTTAACTGACGAACCATTTTCGCTCGTTGGAGACTTTGCTTTCTCTCCGTCCTCACCCCGAAGCGTCAAGGCGAAAGGGTTCCTTCACTCCCCACCCAAGCCCCTGAAGATGGCCGCTAAACCCAGCGGCAAACCCCGGTTACCTCCCCAGCCCCACTCTCCCTCCCTGTCTGAAATCAAAGTCAAGCAGCAGCCGGGCTGGGGAGGGAGGCGGGGCGAATGGAACGCCCCCGCGCTAATTGGCAACACCGTGGGGCCAATGGGCGTGCGAGCCGGCTCCGGGCCCGGGCCCATATTCCATTTCGGAATGTTGATACAGCGAGCGGGCCAATGGCGAGCGGCGGGGTGTGGCGACTGGTTCCCCGGCTCGCACGAGCCTCGAGAGGGGGCGAGCGCGGGCTGGGGGGGCGTGGTCGGCGGGTGCAGAGACCGGGGGAGCTCGGTGTGGAGGGAGCGACCCGAAGACACCGGCCGGGCTGCAGCCTCCGCCCGCACGGCGCCCCCCACCACCCCCTTGCCGGGCGGGGGCTCGGTCCCTCTCGCAGGGGTCATGGATCCCAAGCGCCTCCCCAAGAGAGCGGCCCCGGACAGCAGGATCTGCTCCCCTCCGCCCGGCTTAACAGCGGCCGGGCCCTGCTGCCCCGACTGCAGCCCCCCGCCGGCCGCCCACCGCCACGGGCTGTACTGCGGGGTGATCCAGGCGTGCAAAGCCCCGTCCTCCGCGGCCAGCAACGCCGTCTACACGGTGCTGGTGGAAGATGCCCTGCTGAGGCGGCGGCGGCGGAAAAGTAGCGAGGACGCGCCCGGGGCCAACGGGCTCGAGGGGAAGAGCCCTGGCAAGGGCCGGGTGAAGCATGTGCAGAAGGTACGGGAGGCCCGAGCCTGCAAAGCGGGAGCGGGGCTGAGCGCGGCACCGGTGGGGTGGGTGTGTCCCGTGGCCTGGTACGGGTTGCATGTGCGTGGAGGCAGCTGCTGCCGGGGGGGGTGTCGCGCCTTGATAAGTGTGGCGCTCCCCATAGAAGGGGGCTTGCATGGGGTGGGGGGCTGCATGGGGCAGCTGGGCGGGGGACTTCTCCGAGGGGGTTGCATGGAGGGACGTGTCGCTCCGCGCTGGGGGTGGGAGTCTGTTGCAGGCGCCGTTGCAATTTGGGGGGGGGGGTGAGCGGGGGCTCGTGACAGCTCGGTCCTGCCCGGGCTTGCGAAGCCTCTTTTCCCGCCCGCCCCGCAGGCCGGGCCGCTGCAGCGCGATCGCGGGGCGGGGGCGGCTGCCGCTGCCGGCTCCGCGGTGCCGGGAAAGTTTCCCTCGCTAAAGATGGCGCCGCTCGGTAGAAGTGGCCGTGCGGAAAGTTTAGAGGGAAGCGGGCCTGGGCCGAGCGGGGCCGGCCCCCCACCCCCTAGCGCCGGCCCGCCCGCCCGCCCGCCCGGCGCTGCTGGAATGCACGGGCCATCAATCACCCCGCGCGCGGACAGCCAGCCCCGGGGGCGGGGCAGGGGGAGGGGGCTGCCGGGCCCCGGGGTGGGGGGAGGGGGCTGCATGGGCCGGAGGGGCGGGGCAGGGGGAGGGAGGGAAATGGCTGGCTCCCGGGGGTGGGGCACAGAGCGTGGGGGAGGAGGGATCTTCCAGCCTCGGTAGGATCCGCCCCATCCTCCCAAGGCTCTGTGCAGATCCGTCCCCCCCGCCCCGTCCTACAGCCCCCGAGGGGGGGGCGAAGGGAAGCACCTCTCGCCCCGGCCACCGGTTCTGTGCAGGTCCCTGTTTGTGCCCCACCGCCAGGAGCTGGCGGATCCGCATCGACCCTGCAGGCGGGGAGACCTCCCGGAGCAGGGTTCTTGCTTTGAGACAGGATCTAGTCAAGGCCAGGGGTATGGTGCTGCAGTGGAGACACTCGCTGTGGAGGAGGGACTGGGTTTCCCACGGGGTTCAGTTCATCCACCTCCCTGAGAGGCGGTAGCCAGGTTGCTGGAAGAGTTTTACTGTCCACCACCTACATGTAGTTAAGCCAACCTAATGGCAGATCTCAGGGGTGTGAATTTTCACACCCCAGACAGCCGTAGCTATGCAGACGTAAGTTCCCCGCTGTAGGAAGAACGTGATAACCGCTTGTACTTTCCGCCAGCTGCACTTTTCTGGGTCTTGTATGTTCGCAAGCAGGCTGCTCTCGGAGGGGAGCAGGAGGGGGAGATACTAATCACAACAGACTCCTCTGCACCTTTGATACTGTAGCAACTGCAGCTTTCCTGTTAACTTCTAGGATTTTTGTAAAAAGACTAAGAGTTTACTCGATGGGCTGTGCCCCCCCCCAATCCCAAACACACACACTTGTTTTAATCAAGTGTGGGGATAGCTACTGTTAGAGGCTCAATTCCCCCCCTCCCCCCCCAAGTAATGTTACTGTTCCTCGATGACGCTTCTTAGTGGACTTCTTTAGGCCTACAGTACAGTTTGGCAACAGTTACTGTATGTGGCAGGTAATTCATTTTAGGAGTTGCATAAGAATGACCACTGGGTCAGACCAATGGTCCATCTAACCCAGTGTCCTGACTTCCGACAGTGGCCGGTGCCAGATGCTTCAGAGGGAATGAACGGAGCAGGGCAGTTATCGAGTGATCCGTCCCCTGTCCAGTCCCAGCATCTGTCAGGCTTAGGGATACCCAGAGCATGTGGTTGCGTCCCTGACCAACCTGGCTAATAGCTCCACTGATGGACCTATCCTCCATGAACGTACCTAATTCTCTTTTTAACCCAGTTATACTTCTGGCCTTCACAACATCCCCTGGGAACAAGTTCCACAGGTTGACTGTGTGTTGTGTGAAGAAATACTTTTGTTTGTTTTTATACCTGCTGCTTATTAATTTCATTGGATTAGCCCTGTTTCTTGTTATTTACTCTTTCACATAACACACTTTGCTATTCACTTTCTCCACACCATTCATGATTTTATATACCTGTATCCTATCCCCCCTTAATCATCTCCTTTTTTAAAAAAAAAAAGCTGAATAGTCCCAGTCTTTCAAATCTTTCCTGGTATGGAAGCTGTTCCATACCCCTAACGATTTTTGTTGCTCGTCTCTGTACGTTTTCCAATTATAATCATTTTTTGAGAATACTGCAACCAGAATTGCACACAGTTGCCCGGGTCATAGAATATCAGGGTTGGAAGGGACCTTAGGAGGTCATCTAGTCCCACCCCCTGCTCAAAGCAGGACCAATCCCCAATTTTTGCCCCAGATCCCCAAATGGCCCCCTCAAGGATTGAACTCACAACCCTGGGTTTAGCAGGCCAATGCTCAAACCACCGAGCTATCCCTCCCCCCATAACAGTAACAATGGCTATTGAAGCATAGTACCTAATACATTTGACCTCTTAAATTGGTAACTCCTTATTCCCACCACAGTCGCTGTTTAAAATTGGCCTGATTCCTGTGCTCATTGGTTTAGGAAGAGGGGGAGCAAATGCTGGGTTTTGTCTCAGATGGGTTGTAACAGAATGGTTTGGGCAGAAATGTGCATGTTACAGTGGTGGATATTGGATATTAAACTGCAGCGGGACACTGGGAAAGGTGTCAGGACAGAAATGTAGTTGTTTTTGTTTTTTTGTTTTAAACCAGACAGGACTAGATATGCTGCTATTATTACTAGTGTTGCAATAGTGCAAGTAAACAAAGAACATCAATAGTGAGTAGAATCAATAAGAGCATATTAGAAACACAGATCGTTTTTCCCAGTGACTTGTGACACCGTTCCTGTTTAAAAGGATCGCTGACAATACCTGTCTCTGTGCAGCTGGACTCCATTTTCCATCTGTCTGGCCTTATCAAACAGAGATGCAGACCTCGTGCACAGCTGGCGTTAGTTGGATTCCAGGTGGCTGGAAGAGGCCTTGATCAGCTCTGACCTCTCCAGAAGGTGGCACTGCAGGCAGTGGGAAGTGACCGTTCTTGGCAGTCAGAGAACACTTTAATGATCCGTAGCTTGCGTTCTCCGAGCACTGTTTGCTCAATAACCACCCCTCCCAAATCCTCAGTGGGTACCTAACAGTCCCCTGCTCTCCACGCCGCCAGCTGGAGTGGCTAGGCAAAAAGGATCGGGTGGGGGGGGGGGGGAACTGAATGTAAACGGTCATCTTTAAAACTGGCCTAGTGGACGGAGCCTCTGAGTTACTCTGGTAGGGTTAGGAGTGGGGCGAGCTAGGCTCTCAGGCCCAGATCTGAGGAATAAGCCGATGCATTCTGTTCTGTGTAGCTTCCTTTCCGGAGGGGTTCACTGTTTGTAGTCAAGCCGCTGTGGAGCACAGTCTGTGTGGACGGAGTTCAGCCATAGGTCTCAAACCCTCCCTTCTGTAGGAGCGTGTTCTTGCCGAGAGCCGTGGCGAGTTCTGCTTCCTCTCGCTATGGCCTAACTTTGCAACCATTACCCAGGGCAAGGTGTGGGAGCCGTCCCATTGAAGTCAGTTGGACGTAGGGTAACCAGATAGCAAGTGTGAAAAATCAGGACGGGGGTGGGGGGCGTAATAGAAGCCCATATTTAAAAAAAGCCCCAAATATCAGGACTGTCCCTATAAAATCGGGACATCTGGTCACCCTAGTTGTACGGCTCCTGCGTGGAAGTGCTGCTTGGCATAAGTAAGTGTCAATTGGGCGGAGGGGGTGGGGCCTGCTACAGAAGACTGCTGCAGAAAAATGAAAGGGTTTTGCAGACGTTTGCCATCGGTTCTAGTGGGAGGGGTGACTGAGCTGCCTTGATTCACACCTGCTGTGTTTGTGTAAGATAACTTGAAGGGCCTGGGAGCCTTGCTGCTGCCCTGTTTGCGGAAGCCAGACCTGGCTGATCCTCTGCAGACATGGAGGCCTTATGGTGAGACGTGAAAGAGAGAGCGAAGTCCCTCTCCAAATGGGGGTGTTAGAGCTGGTAATCAAGCACGTGCAAAAAAAATCACTTGTGGGTTTTTTTTCTATGTTATAGGCCAAAGGTGTAAATCTAGCCCTGGAGTGAGGTATATTGGCTTGGTGGCCCTGGGGACCAAAGTCCTCTAGTTATATGCAGAGCGGCTGGAGAGCAGACTTCTCGCCCACCCCCTTGCACCTCCGTTTGGATGGGGTGTCTGTGTGTGAAATGTGTGTCTGTCCCTTGGAGCGGGTGAGTTTGCAGGTGAGGGAAGGGGCCATGTGAAGCAGTTGCCTTTTCAGGAAGGGGGGAAAATGGGGGCTGGCTGTTGCTAATGAAGCGCCTTTGTTTACTGCAGAACCGGTTGCGGGATCCATGACTTGCAGACTAACCTGGCTTCTCTTTTAAACCCTAACGCGTTCTGCTGTGAAACGGCACCCATTCCCCAAGGTTTGACTTAAATTCTTGTCCTGCCAGGGCTCCCGGGAGAGGAGCACCAGGGCGGTCTCTGCTCAGGGCTGACTGGATGCAGGCTTCAAAGCTGGTTCAGGGTGTCCCTGGGATGGGGGGGGGGGGGGGGTTTATGCTGCATTGGACCCCCTAAATCTTATAACCCCGCTGCACGCCCCGACGCCCGTGATGAGAGCGCTGTCCCTGGGTCGTGTCTTGCAGAGCTGTAATGGCGACGTGCTGCTGGAAGAAGCTGAGCCGAGGGGCCTGGTGGACGCGCTGGTGCTGAATGGCAGGAAGGTGGACGAGCGGCAGGGCCTGCCTGCCGCGGCCCACAGCCAGCTGGAGGGATCGAACAAGGAGGCAGCGCTGCGACTTCTCAGCGTGGGGCTGGAGCAGTGCCCCCCCCTGCATTCGGCCTACATCCCGGTGCCCAGGCAGAGGTAGGAGCTTTGCTGCTGGGGTGGGGAGGGGTTGCAGGGTGTGTGTGGGGGTGGGGGTGTGAGAAAGTGAATAACTTGCTGTCTCCCAGCCCAGTGCAGGAGGTAAGTGCAAGTCCTACTGCCCCCATCAGTCGGGCTGGGCAAGGTGTATCCCTTGGGCTGTAGGGAGAGGGGTGGCCTGGTGGGTGGAGGAGCATCCGCTCCTTTCCTGCGTCACAGCAACCTGCCCTCCCAGAGGCACTGCTGCAGCTCCACTCAGTCCGTGCTGCCCTGGAGGAGTGGCTAGGGCGTGATGGGAGCGGCTCCTTCCCCTCGTGCTATGCCCAGCCCAGCCTGCAGGGAGCGCTCCTGACCTCCCAGGGGCTGCCTGGGCCTCAAGCAACAAGAGACCGAGTCTCGCTCTCATCCTCTCTCCTGTCACTGAGAGCCTCCAGCTTCCTGTGATGCACCAAAACCAACATGGTCTCCCCACCCCAGCTGATTGTGCTGCCTGGGTAGGGAACTTGGCTGAATCCCACCTTGTTGCCTTCTCCTGTGCAAGAAGTGCTGGGATGTCTGCCCAACATGGCAGTGGGGAAAGCTTCCAGGAGAGTGTGTATTTAAAAACCCCTACTGACAAATAGCTTTTTCTCCCCCGCCAGGGTAAACCTGAGATGCCAAGACCCTGCTGCATTGGATGTGGTGGCTGGGGAGAGCACAACCTGCAGGGCAGATCCTCTCTTTGAGGGGCTGGGTTTTATTGGCAAAGGTTTGAACCGTGCGAAGGCGTATCCCTAATGACCAGTCCTGGCTGGTCTAATGGTGTGGGATGATTGTGCTGCATTGGAGAGCTCAGGCTCTGGCAGGGCAGCAGCGGCAGCCTCGGTGTTGGGGGTTGGTAGGTTCAGGATGGAACCCCATCTGTTCCTCCCTTAGCTAAATCGCTGTCTTGGGTACCTGGATGGCCTGCCTCGCTGGGGTCCCTAGAACAGTTGCCGTAGTGATGAAACTGGTGCACATGAATGGCCCCTCTCTCTGCCACATGGTGCTGTGTTTTCCCATGGGTGTCCCTTGGACTTGCTGGTTTCTCTGCCTCTGCGGGGGACACCAGCTTCTCTGGAGAAAGCAGCATTGGACTGTCTTGGTGCCAGGGTTTGTGCTCGTTGTGCCCAGGATGGATTTTGTGCAGCCGGAGGTGGGAGAGGAAATGGGGGTGAGTGAGGCCAGGAGAGGAGGCTGAAGCCAGTATGTTTCGGATCGGATTCAAGCAAAGCGGCAGGTGTCATTCCTTGGGAAAAGGTAATTATTTTTGCCTGATGCGTCTACTGGCTTGGGAAGGGCGGGGCGCTTGGGTGCTGGCCCAAACAGATCCATCAGTTGTGGATCCTTGCGCTCTAGCACCGGTCTGGGTCTAGTGCAGACTGTGTCCCTTCTCATTCTGTCCCAGTTCTATTCGTGGGCAACTACTATATTGCCTGGAGGTGTTTGCCTGATGTGGGCGTGCAGGCTAGTGATTGGGCTCCTAGCAGCGTTTGACTCTCTGAGTCAGGCATGCTGCATGTTGACATGCCACTTAACTCCACACAGCATCTGTGCTGGGGAAACACCAGGCTAAAAATAAACCAAATGGTGAGGCAATTATGTATTTATAATCTTCTTAGATTTCAGGATAGAGGCTCTCTGCCTTGTGCTCTGCCTGAGTTTAAAAAGGTAATGGAAGGGGAGGAATCAGCTTCCCTCCTTGGGCAGGGATCTGCTACTAGTTCTGTAAGGCGGATGCAGGCAGAGTGATGCCTAGTGGAGAGGACCGAATAAGCCAGATGTTGCTGTTCTGGCCCAGGGACTCTGCAGTTGTGACTTATCGGAGTGGGGAAATTTAGAGGATTCAGGTCTGGAGAACTTGCATCCAAGAGTTTTAAAAGAACTGTCCGAGAAGCTTGCTGGGTCACTGATGGCTTTTTTTGGTGGTTCTCCTCCCCCCCCTTCAATAATTCTTGGAATGCTGGGGAAGTTCCAGAAGATTGGAAGGAAGCTATTGTGCTATTCTTTAAAATGGGTATTACCCAAGTAATTATAGGCCTGACAGCCTGACATTGATCGTGGGTAAAAGAATGGAATGGCTGATCAGGGTCTCGTTAATAAAGGAGGGAAGAATAACACCAGTCAACATGGGTTTATGGGGAAAAAAGATCCTGTCAAACTAATGTGGTGGTGGTGGTGGTGGTTGTTTTTGGATGAGATTACAAGTTAGGTTGATAAAGGTAATAGTGTTGATATAATACATTTAGACTTCTGTAAGGCATTTGACTTGGTACTGCACAGCATTTTGATTTTTAAACAAACTAGAATGATTAAAAAAGAAACACATCAGCTAGCCAGTTTTGAATCCATTGAACATGTGTGAAGTCTCAAAACGTAATTGTAAATGTGGAATCATCATCGAGCGGGTGAATTTCTGGTGGGGTCCTGCAGGGATCAGTCCTTCATTAAAACTTATATCCATGACCTGGAAGAAAACCTAAAATCATCATTGATAACGCTAGCAGACAGCACACCGGTTGGGGGAGTGGTAAACGGAGAAGAGGACAAGTCACTGTTAAAGAGCGATTTGAATTGCTTGGTAAGCTCAGTGCAAGCAATCTGTGTTTTAATATGGCTGAATGTAAATGTATACATCTAGAAAGAAACTTAGAGGATGGGGGCTCTGTCCTGGGAAGCAGTGACTCTGGGGGTGAGGGGGGGGGGAAGTTGGAGGGTCCTAAATAATCAGTCCAACATGAACGGGGGGGATATCGAGTAGTAGAGAGGTTATGCTACCTCTGTATCTGGAATGCCCGCTGCTAGAATGCTGTCCCCCGTTCTGGTGTGCCCAGTTCAAGAAGGATGTTGATAAATGTGAGAAGGTTCGGAGAAGAGCTACAAGAATGATCAATGGATTGGGAGACGTGCCTAATAATGAGACTCCAAGAGCTTAATCTATTTTGCTTAACAAAGAGAAGGTTAAGAGGTAACTTGATCACAGTCTAAGTACCTACATGGGGAACAAAAAAATGATAATGGGCTCTTCAGTCTAGCAGACAAAGGTTTAAAAAGATCCAGTGGCAGGTAGCTGAAGCTAGACCAATTCAGTCGGGAAATAAGGCCTACATTTTTAACAGTGAGTAATTAACCCTTGGAGCAGCTCACTAAGGGTTATGCTGGATTCTCTACTATTTTAAAATCAAGACTGATGCTTTTCTAAAAGATCTGCTCTGGTTCAAACAGGAATTAATTGAGGGAAGTCCTGCGCTATACAGGCGGTTAGACTAAGATTATCACAGTGGTTCCTTCTGGCTTCATAATCTGTGCGACTGGAGACTTTTAAAGCATGGATGGTGTTGGAAGAAAGGGAAAACTCAGATTCCTGGACCCCGAGGTATGAAGTGAGGGCAAGGAAACTGCATGTAACAAGGCACTCGAGACAAAATTATTTCTATGTACTTGGCCTATGTTTTTCTGTCCTGTTCAGAATATAGGCCATCATTAGAGGCAAGCTCTCATTTCCCTTTCCATATCAGCCCTGTGAAGGTGAATGCTGCATTTGAGCTGAACCTAAAGATGGGATGTCAGTTAAACCCTGAGCATGTGGGCAAGACCCACCAGCCAGACACCTGGGAAAGAATTCTCCGTAATAATACAGCTCTTCCCATCTAGTGTCCTACTTTCAGCCCGTGGAGATATTGTCTAATAACAGTTGTGGCTGGGCCATATGCCATTGTAGTTAATCTCATCATATCATCCCCTCCTTAAATTTATCAAACTCAGTCTTAAAACAAGTTAGTTAGGTCTTTTGCCCCCAACTCTTGGAAGGCTGTGCCAAAATTTCACTCCTCTGATGGCTAGCAACCTTCTAATTTCGAGCCTAAACTTATTGATGGCCAGTTTATATCTATTTTTTGTGCCAACATTGGCCCTTAACTTAAATAACGGCTCTCCCTCTCTGGTCTTTATTCCTCTGATGTATTTATAGAGAGCAGTTGTATCTCCCCATAGCCTTCATTTTGTTAAGCTTAACAAGCCGAGCTCCATGAGTCTCCTCTTCTACTGTAGGTTCTCTATTCCCCTGATCATCCTAGTAGCCCTTCTCTGCACCGTTCCAGTTTGAATTCATCTTTCTTAAACATGGGAGACCATAACTGCACACAGTGTTCCAGATGAGGTCTCACCAGTGCCTTGTATAGTGGCAATAACCCTTTCCTGTCTCTACTGAAAATACCTCACCTGCTATATCCTAAGATTGCTTTAGCCTTTTTCATGGCCATGTTACATTGGCAGCTCATAGTTATCCTCTGATCAACTAAAACCCCCAGGTCTTTCTCTTCTGTCACTTCCAACTGGTAGGTCTTCGGCTTATAGCAAAAATTCTTGTTGTTAGTCCCTACGTGCATGAGTTTGCACTATTAAATTTCATCCCATTTCTATTACTCCAGTTTTCAAGGTCATCTAAATCTTGTATAATCTGGTCCTCCTCCATTTTGGTAATACCTCCCAATTTTGTCATCCACAGATGATATTATTATTATTATTTATTTATTTATAAGCACACTCCCAAGGTCGTTAATGAAAATGTTAAATAAGATTGGTCCCAAGACTTATTCTTGAGGAACTCCACTAGTAACCTCCCTCCAGCCTGATTGTTCACCTTTCAGTATGACCTGCTGTACTCTTCTCTTTAACCAATTCCTTCACCACCTTTCAGTTCTCATATTAATCCCTAACTTCTCCAATTTAACTAATTTCCCATGCAGAACTGTATCAAATGCTTTACTGAAATTCAGGAAGATTAGATCTACTGCATTTCCTTTGTATAGAAAATTGGTTATCTTCTCAAAGAAAGAGGTCAGGTTGATCTGGTATGATCTACCTTTTGTAAAACAATGTTGTATTTTATCCCAGTTACCATTTACCTCTGTCCTTAACTACTTACTTTCAAATTTGTTCTAGAACCTTGCATATAATTGAGGTCAAACTAACAGGCCTGTAGTTTCCCGTATCATATTGCTAAGAAAAAAACGTGATACCTATATTTTAAGATTCTCCAGTCAGAGTATAACTCCCTGAATTTACGGATTCATTAAAAATCCTTGCTTATTGGGCTTGCAATTTTATATGCCATTTCCTTGAATATTCTTGGATGAAGATTATCCCTGCCCCCGATTTGGTGCCATTAAGCTATTTTGAGTTTGGCTTCCACCTTGAAAGTGGTGGTTTCTTCTTCCATATCCTTGTTCCCAGTAGCCACCCTGTCACTGCCTCCAAGATCCTAATTGCTCTTTTTAAAAAAAACCCTAGCAAAATATTCGTGTAGGGCCACGCCTAGATTATCTCTAATCTTCATCCCTTCCTCAGTGTTTAGCAGTCCCGCTTCTTTCCTTGTTTTCTTTTTATTTATATGGCTCAAGAACCTTTTACTATTGGTTTTAATTTCCTTTGCAAGGTCCAGCTCTGCCGGGCTGTTGGCAGTTCTTACTTTTTTCCCTACACTTTCTGACCTCCCAGAGGTGGCTTTCCTTGCTGATCCATCCCATCTGCCATTCGGTGTAGGCTCTCTCTGCTGTCTCTTAACCTGTTTTTGAGATGCTTGTTCATCCAGTTTGGTCTGCAACTCTTCTCTACACATTTCCCTTCCCCCGCCTCCCTCTCCTTGCTTGTGGATGTAGGCTTCAGATGCTTTAAGTCAAAGTTGCAGAAACGAACTCCAAGCCTCCTGTACATTCAGATCCTTGAGTTCTTCAGTCCAGTCCACTTCCCTCATTCCACTTCCTGGTCCTCTTGGGTGGGCATCAAGCAGGCTGACTTGGGGACGGTGTTGATTCTTTCTGAGGTGGCTGTGAATCCCTCCGTCTTGTTGAATTGAAATAGTGGTTTACCTCAGTGGGCGTCCCTTAGGCACAGAGGGAAGGGGGTGAGCAGTTAAGCATTTACCAAGGGGAACAGCAGTGAGGCCGTATTGCCAAGGGGATGAGCTTTGGGTTCATTAAAATCAGCTTTTGGGTTTTTTTTTGTTTTTTGAAGTTTGCACGTCTCTTTCTGAATTCCCTGACGTGGTGCCCCAGAGGCCTGTGCAAACACACATGGGGAGACCAGTGAGAACTGACTGCAGATGGGGAGCTCCAAAAGATTTTTTGATCATCTCTAAACTTTTTTAAATTTAAAGAATCATTGCCCGATTCATAACGGGTGAGGTGGGTTCTGCCGTGCTCACAGAATCTGTCACCAAGGAGGCCTGCTTCCAGGTGAGTTATTAAGATCGTAGTTCCAGCCTCCTCGTGTATAGGCATCTACTGTTCGGGGTGTGAAGGGAGATCCCTAATCCCAGTGACATCCTTGGTAAAACGTAGCATGTGGAAGGGCACGTTGTCCTCTAATTATAAGGAAAGGTAACTAAAGGCAACTAGCAGTGGGGGTCTTGGTGCACATACATAATAATTGTGATGCGTGTGCAACTTAATAAGAGGAAGCAGCCGTCCCACCCCCTGGGACTGACCAGCATTTTCTAAGGCTGTAGAGACCCATCATTTTGGATGAATACTTCAGTTTTCCTGTATGACAGCCCTGGATGGGTCTCGTGTGGGGATTGAACTCATTCCCTCTGCATCTAAAAACAGGAGCATCTGTTGCTTATGCTAAAAAAAACTCCAGGTCCATTAGCTCGGACATAGCTGCAAACTCTTGTAGGCAGTCGAGCCGCTAGCTGGGGACAAAGGGCCCCGCAGTATTAGGGTGCCACCGACGTAATGCAGGGATGCAGCATACCCAGGCCATCTCCTAGGAAATGTGGAAGTGTTGGTCACATGAGTGCTTTTCAAGCCCTCTTCTTAGTAATTGCGTCTCCAGGTGCCACTGGGAAGTTGTGAGCCCGTCTATTGGAAATACTCATCAGCAGCGCCTTGCAGAGTCAGTTTATTCCATGTGTTCTTCCCCTTTTCCCTCCCTCCCCCTGATAACTTTGCCTTTGTGAAGTTCTGTTTTGCACTGGGCAGCTAGCACAGGGACGATGCTGCTCACTCTGCTACAGCAGGCAACGCTGATTGCTCTTTGAGGGGTGATTGCAAACGCCTCCTTTATCGTGATGGTGCCGCTGCTGTTGCTGGCCTCCCGCCATCTCTCCTCCCTTCCACTCTTGGTCTTGTATTCCCCTCTCCCAGCCATATACCGGGCCAAACTCTCCAGTCGCTTCCAAGCGGTGCAGTTCCCAGACGTGGGCCTGTCTCTGCCTCTCGGAGATGTGGGCAAACGGGGTTTGTCTCCTTGCCCAGAAAGGAATCAAAGAGGAGCTTCCTTCTACAGGTGATGCAGAGCGTGCAGGGAGAGCCTGGTTGGAGTCCAAAAGAGTGCCGGTGTGCTAAAGCATGTCCTAAAATACTGCCCTTACAGTTCAGATCACTGCTGCTCTAGAAGTGCACTAACCTCAGTGGGAATTTGGAAGTGCTCAGCACCTCTTGGGATCAGGCACTGGGTGCAGAGACCATTTCCAGGAGCTGCCTAGGTAGCTCCAGCGTGGAATGCTGTTGCTAGGGGGGAGTGTTTGGAAGAAGCACTCGGGAGTGGGTAGAGAGAAGGGAGGAGCCCTATTCTGTAACTGGATCAGTGTCCCGTAGCATGGCCCAGTTGAGGCCTGTCACGCTCAGGGGGAATGGTCTCTGGAGCTGTCTCGTAGTATGTTACAAGTTCTGACACCAGTCCAGAAATGGTGGTGGTGGCAAGGGGGGGAACTTTTTTTTTTTCTTTTTTCAACAGCTGCTTGGCATGGGCTGACAGGACTTGGCTTTCAGAGTTTTTTTATTTAGTTGACCCTTTAAAGAAGGGTTTGGCACCCTTGCCAGGACAGTTTGGATAATAGCAGTCTTGATGCTGACAGGTTGTAATGGGGCCTGTCCCAGTTAGGCTTGGAAAAATCCAGTTCATCTCCTTTTCCTCAAGTCTGTTCCTATTGAGGTGTTCTCTCTTCCCCACCCTCCGCTGCTCATTGCAAGGGAACTAGCTGTCGCTGAAGCATGCGCTCTGTGTGGCTCTAATACAGCGTTAACAGCATGAAAACACTCATCACCTGGAATAGGTTGCAATGGAGAAATCCTGACCTGGTTTTTGGGCTGAACAGAAACTGCTGCTGGCTGTTTCCTGTTCCTTATGTGAATGGAATACACAGTGTTACAGTAAAGACTTTAATGCTGCTACTCTGTCCTGTGGCGGTGCCAAGGCGCTCTGGGAACAGTGGCTGATTTCACATACCTTGGGTACTGAAATAGCCGTGTCCAGCGTCCCAACACGGTGAGGTAAGGAAGGAGAGGCGGCCTCCAACGGACAATAGCATGGGTATTCGGAGTTAGCAGAAGCCTGGGAGAGAGAAGGCTTCATGGCAGCATGTTGTGGCTTCCAGAAAGTGCCCTCCGATGTTCAGATACTCTCCAAACAAACTGGGAGTATGGCCTGTGTGCAAAGCAATTCGGTTATAAAGAAAAAAATCCCACGCACACGCGCGTGCACGCGCACACACGCGCATGCACACGCACGCACACACACCATTGATTGAGAGGGGAGCGGTGACCTCTTACAGGCAGGCTGGGAGCACCCAGGGCCCATCCTTTGAGGAATAGAGGAGGGTCCCAGTGACCAGTGCTATGAACCTTCCATCAAGGGACAAGACAGTCCGCTATTGCATGTGACCGGTGCCCAGATACTACAGTGATGAGCCTGGTGTGACGTCTGAACTGAATAGAATAGAGATCTCCATCCCCACCCTAAAATGGGTAGTACAGTAAATTCCACCTTGCCAGAGGGAATATTACAGCATCCGCTCTTACGTAGAGCAGCTCACACAGGAGTGATGTGTACAGTGGCAAAGTGTGAGGAGAGTCGGACCACAGCCAGCCTGGGTGGGAAGCAGAGAGTTCTGATGGTCCAGACTAACTTGGTTCCAATTCATCTGAATACCCGGATCTGCTCCTCCTTGGTTTACGATTCTCTGCTCCACAAATGCCTCGGCCACAGATGCATGTCTCCTCTGGCTACTGTAAAGGGACCTGTCTGGTTGACCTTATTTCTCCTAGAGACACATGCAAGACCTACCCACAGGAATCTTTCTGTTGATTTCAGAAAGCCCTTTTCCCTCTATGGGGTAGATCTGTGTTCAGGACATTTACGTAAATCCCCATTTCTTGCAGCCCAGGAACACACGTATGGATGCTGCTGTCTGGAGACGGTGTCCTTTGACCGCCAGATGTGCCAGGGCTGGGGTTGTCCTAAGTGGGAGGGCGGTGTGGGTGGGGATAGGCAGAGATTCAGCTTGTATTGCCTCTGCGGAGCAATCCTCCTCTGGCTAGTTGTGGGATCAGACTCCAAGCCCCTTCCTTCCGGTTCTTTGTCCAGGAGGTGATGGGTTCGAGGAGGCGTTGTGCAGCAGGGAAGGTTGAAGAGGGAGAGATGCTTGTGGAGGGAGGCTGGGTTATTGCAGCGAGGCTGACAATCTGCATGCTGACTCCTGGCCATTTGAGACCTGTCTCATCCAACTCCTAAAACTATAACACATGTTTGGCCGGGCCCTGGGCCGTTCTGGATGCTGGCACAGCGAGGGCAGAGGCTGCCATAGAGAAGGTGGCTCCCAGCTCGGCGTCCTTGTGATAGCCCCAAATGAGGGGTTCGAGTGATGGATACAACCTTGGTAGCATCCCTCCAGTAGCTGCTGTTTCTCCTGGAGAACGTGCTCACTCTTTGCTCCTGTTCTCTTTATATCGCATGCCTAGAATTTTTTCCTCTCCTCTCCCATTTCCATCACGAGGGCCCATCATACTCCCTTGCTTCAGTTTTTCCCCATCAGGGATTGAGGTCAGGGTTCCCCCTGCCCTCTCCTCTGTGCTCTCTCTCTGACTAACACCACCTAGCGGAGCTCCAGGGTAGGGACCCCCACCCCTCCTTCTGCCCTCTTTCCTTCCCCACCACGCTACACTGAAAGTGCTAGTTTGGTTGCAGTTCTGGTGCCTGTTTCAGGGAAGGGCTGGGAGGGGCTTTGAGCGTTGTGGGGGCGAAGGCAGTGGAGTTTGGAACATGTACTGTGTGTGTGTTTCCTTCCTGGAAAACAAGGGAGGTTTTTTTTTTTTCCAGGCCGGAGGTTTGGGAGCTGATTGAAAAATGGTTCCTGCTGTTACCAGCCTTTTGCAGGAGGTTGTTTCCCATCTCGGGCACTCTGCGTTCCTTGAATGCAGCACACACACACACATGCCCTTGTAGGACACACGGTGCCAGTCCTTTTTCCTTGCACAATGGCCGCGTGTGTTTGGTGTCTCTGAACTTAATCATCCCATGTTGTGTCTGTGGGAAGTGTGCAGAGGGGGCGGAGAAGCAGAATAGTCTAATGAGGGCCTGTTAAGGAATCGCTCTAGTAGTAAACAGCTTTGGTTGGCCTTGTGCCCACTTGGCTCCTCCCGGCCTTGCATGCTGCCCATCCGTGTTTTTCCAGCCCAGCTGTTTAGGCTGAGCCGACTGCACAGGCCCAGAACTTTGCTCATGTGCGTTCTCTCCCTTGCATGCATGGGTGAGCTCCTCAGACCCGTCTCAAGACGGTATATGCATCTGGGGCGTGATGGGCAGAGGCAGGATTTTGCTCTGTTTATACAACTGCACGTGTGGTGGTGTGAAGGCTGCTGACCACTTTCCAACGACCAGAGGTGGGATGTTCTAGCCACTTGGACTTTGCAGCTGCACATCTTGGAATCTAGACCAAGCCAGACTCTTCCCCATATGTAAACACTGGCTGCTGATGCTGCTTGAAGGGCCTGATCCGTTTCCAGTCCTGGAAGCTGGGTGGGGGTGGTCCTTGTTCCAAGGCGCTCTGCACCTATTACTCCTGGAAAGAAAGCGAAAGAGGTGCGGTGTCTGGACTGTTACTTAACGGCTAGGATTCATCACCAGAGCCCAGTGCTATATATTTAATAAGTGCTTTCACTGCATCCCTGGGAGAGTGACTGACTCCCACGTATATTCGGAAGAGCTAAAGCAGAGACCCCCAAACCCTGCAGTCCCATGCAGGGAGCCTGTCGGAATCCTGTGGCAGTGTCTAATCTGTATATATTTACAGAAATTAGCATGAATTGTCAGTTTGTGTTGCTCCCCAGTGGGATTTATAATAAATGAAGCCATTTGTTGTTTATAGATGCATAGCTTCCTAGCAGGGATTTTGGTGGTGTCTTGCTTTCTTCCCTCGTTCTCTTTGGATACCTTTTCTTTGCACTCTTCCTTGGTGCCCCTCATCTGTCGTTCCCACTGCCGGTGCTCTAGGATCTGCAGGCCGCCTGGTCTCCTTTTGCTGTTTGGGTATCTGAAGCATGGGTGTCCTTCCAGTTGTGATCTGTGGGGCCACATGTCCCAAAATGCCTTGGCGTGTCTCTTAGGAGCAAGGTGTTTGCTGGGGCCCAGGTACTGACTCTCCTACTAGTGCGAAGGGTTGGGTTGGATGCTTGGGTACTAAAGGTGAGATGTGGAAGGGGTGTTCAAGACGGCTTGTGTCTAATCCAGGTAGCGCCTTGCTCCCTCAAGTGGGTGTTGAGGGATGGCTGAGCCCATTGCCTAGGCTATGATTGCACCAGCTGTTGTCACTGTTCCACCTGGGTGAGCGTGTCCCGGCCGGTTGCAAAGCGGCTGCGCCTCGGAGGAAGTCACGAGGCTGAGTAGTTTGATTTGGTTTGTATGACACAACGTCAGTCTCGTCGGGGCTGCGGTTCTGCCTTTGGGGCTTTCCCCTCTCCTTTGCGTCTCTGCAGTTTGCTCAGAGCTGCTCGAGGTGCAGATGCTTTTCTGTGGCGCTGCCGTTGCCTATGATCACTGCTGTGCGCTTCTGAAGTGGGAAGGTAGGGTGGGGTGTGGGTGGGTGTGCACGACTCGGGTGGGAGCAGAGGGCAGGGAGGCTGTTGCTTCCAGGGCTGTGTTGTTTCATGCTGTGGCCCCCTTCCCTGCTGTCCTAGTCCTGGTTTTGCTTTGCAAAAGACTCTCTCTCCTTGGTCTTGGCTGTTGCTTTCTTCCAGGGGCTTTGGCAAGGGTTGGGGTTTTCCAGGCCATCGGAGCAGTGATGCGGAGGGTGTGTGGGAAACTCCCTGGACACACAGAAGTGCCGCTGCGGTGGTAACTGTAGCTCCGCTTGGCATCTGCCTTCTGGGGCCATGGTGAATTCAGGCCCAGCCCAAGGGGAGAGCCTGAGCACCTCGCCTGCTGCAGGGTGGAGCCGCTCATCGTGTTTCCCGCTACCGGTTGTGTCCGGGAAAGGAATACCTGGTCCTGATCCCTGGATGGCACAGCAGCTGGAGGGCTTTGTCACGGACTCTCTGGGGGGAGCAGTCTTGGAGCCACATTCTGAGCTCTATTCATGACTGGTCTGTCTCTGCTGACTACAGTGGGGGCTGTCCTCAAACTAGAAAGCGTCCCCCTCTCCTCCTCACTCCCAGACTGGTGGATCTCATCAGCCGTGCCATGTTTCCATCAACCCTCTGCACACTTTAAACCCGTCACTGCCGATCCCTGTTCTAGGTCCTCGCTCAACCGCCACCCTGAGTCTCCCCCTGTCTTTCCTGGTATCAAATCCATTGTCTGCCACATCCCCATCCTAGCTTGAGGCATAGGCAGCCTTGTGTCTGAGCTGCCTACACGTTACCATTTTAACCTGCACTCCTAATGCTCCTTGGGACTTTAAACCTGAAATGTGACCATGGCTCTGATCTACTACCTGCATCTGGGGAATGGCCCCTGCTTGCTAAATATCTCCTTTTAAATCAATGGCTCTGTTGCCTTTAAATGTTTTGTTTGTTTGGGGGCCCCCCAAAATGCAAGCTGAGCAATCTAGTAGCCACTGGCTTCTCCCCACTTCTTCAGAAGCAGAATCCAGCCGGCAGAGGGCGCTCACGTGAACTAAGAAGTCCTATTTCCATTACTGCCATCAGTGGTGAGCTTCTTTGCGAAGAAGTAAATACTACCATGCCAATGTTAGGGTAACCAGACAGTCTGCTCGAAAAGGGGACCTGACCGTGTCCGGTCACTGCAGGTGGCGGAGGCGGGAAGGCACTGGGCCATCACCCACACCACCTCCTACTCAGCCGGGGCTGCCTCCTACCTGGTAGGGCAGCTTCAGCTCCCATCCCTGGCTCTGCAGGTGAGTCTCTCCTGACGCGGGTCGGGCGGGGGGGGAAAGCAGCGAGCGATGAGGGGGAAAGAGGAGTGGGCAGGGGTGGTGTCTCAGGGGGAAGAGGTGGGGTAGGGGAGGTTCCCGTTTTCCTACTGGAGTGTCCAGTTTTTAAATATTACCAAGTTGGCAACCCTACTTGCCATGGTGGTTTTGTGCTTTATTGTTTTAAGAGGTAAAATTGTGAGTGTGTCTAGGCACAAACTTGCCCTGATTTAAATTAAACCAGTGCACACCCCTTGTTTCAGTTCAGCTAAAACCTATTCCGATCAACTTACACTAAACTGCAATAAACCTGGTTTAAACCAAAGTCCACACAGTCTTTTGCACTGGTTTGAAGTAAATCAACTTAACATCACATCTTCAGTTAAACTGATGCAACCGTATGTGGAGACTAGCTCTAGGTTTGCCAGACTCAGACGGATGCAAGCGAGAGACCTGTAAGAAAGGAATCAAAACCAGAGTCAAGTTGAAAGTCCTAACTCATAGGCTCGGTTGTCTCCAAGAGACGGTCCACTTATGATGCATTACAGCCTTCTGGAGCTGTGCTATATTTCTGCGGCTGAAGGGTGAGCAGTAATCTCCTATTTATACTGTCCCAGTGGGAACCATAGAATATCATAGAATATCAGGGTTGGAAGGGACCTCAGGAGGTCATCTAGTCCAACCCCCTGCTCAAAGCAGGACCAATCCCCAATTTTTGTCCCATATCCCCAAATGGTCCCCTCAAGGATTGAACTCACAACCCTGGGTTTAGCAGGCCAATGCTCAAACTACTGAGCTATCCCTTCCCCCATAAGGCTATCTGACGTTATTCGCTGCCTGTTGCTGCAAGGAGTTAAAAACTCAAACAGCCTTCTGCTCTGTTGACCTCGTGGGGTTGTATGAGATGTCCCTGAGCACAGAATATGGTTCCTTGGTGTTTTAGGAGTGGCTAGACAGGCACTTGTAGGAGCTATAGGCGAACTAAACAGTTTTTTTTCAACCAATTCAGCAGAGAATTTTACCCTGTTTAACAGAAATCCTCACCCCAGTGAGAAGGAATATCATCCTCCTTTCCCAAATATCCCCGTTCCACTGGGGAGATTGAGACGCAGAAATTAAATGACTCAAAAGCCATGTGGCAAGTTGGGGTCAGGATACTGCTGTTCCCCTGTGTTCTAAACGCTACCACTTCTCCCCACGCTGGTAATGAGAATATGCTGTTCAGAAGGAAAAGGACACTGGACACGTTGTTGGGCAGTTAGTCCCTCGGTGTCCAGACTCTGATGGAAATGATCCATTTGTTCAGGGCCGGCTTTAGGAAGTGCGGGGCACGATTCGAACAGTTTAGATGGGGCCCCGGCAGGGAAAAGGGACAAGCTGCCATGGAATTGCTGCTGCCACGGAAACACTACCGCCCCTTTGTAACTGCCGCCCCAAGCACCTGCTTGGAATGCTGGTTCCTGGAGCCGGCCCTGATTATATTTCTCTTCTTTAGGATGCGGGGCCCGATTCGGGGGAATCGGTGGAATCGGCCTAAACCCAAGCCTGCATTTGTTAGCTGAGAGGTTTTTATTGCGCTAGTGGCCCCCACTGAGATCAGGGCTCCGCTATGCTAGGCATTGTACAAACACCTAGTGAGAGAGAGACCAAGAGCTCGCAGTCCAAACAAAGGATGACCGGGGGAAATGGAGAGCAAAGTGACTTGCCCAAGGCCGTACAGCAGGTCAGTGGCAGGAATAGAACCCAGTCTCCTGACCCTCTGTCCCGTGCTCTATCTATTAGACTGCACTTCCTCTCGGGCTGTACTGTTTTGCCGTTATCGAAGGAGCTGTGATTTATTTATTTTTTGGTGCTGATTTGCTGGAAGCCCTGCCGTGCCCAGATGTGTGGCTCCCGGCGAAGAAGTGGATTTTTGCCCTCGGCACCATGTAGCGGTTGGCTTCTGCTGCTGTGAGGGGTAGGGTGCCGTTCTCTTCGCTGGGACTTCAGTGCCTCAGGCGGCAGCCCTACTGATCACGACGTCGCTTAGCCCTTGGGTTGCTCACGCGGCTGCACCCTGTCTCAGAGAGGGGTTTGGAGTGGGGGCGAGTTAAATTTCTCTCCTCCTGCCCCATCTTTCCTCCGCCTCCTACTGGTCTGTTGGGTCAGTCTGATGGAGACGCCCTGATCCGAGGGGGAGGGCCGTACCCAGCAGTGTTGGGGGCGAGAGCCGCGGGAGGGAGGGGGTAGAGAGGCACGTCCGGCCCTTGGCGAGGAGCTGAGGAGCGGCCTTGCCAGGGCAGAGAGCCCCCAGCTCGACAGCTGCCTGGTTCCCGCTAGGCTGGCACCCCCAGGCCCTGGTGGCTGTGCCTGGGCGAGGCTCGGCTGAGCCTGCCGACTGCTTCCCCCCCCCCGGGCCGGCCAGCCAGCGCCGCGGGGCTGGGGCTTCGTTCCCGCTCCCGCGCGGAGGGGCTGCCGCCGGGCGCTCTCCCTGGGCTGGAGCTGCAGCTGCTGAGTCGACTAATTCTGGCTCCGTGACCTCTGGGCCAAGAGCAGCCACAGGAAGAGGAGGAGGAGTCCGGGGTGGCTAGCGAGGGGCTGGGCCAGGGGCGGGCCTCCTTGCACTAAGCTGCCAAACCCGTTGGCAACTGCCTTCCCATTGGCTCTTCCGTTGCCGTGGCGACGGCGATTGGCCATGTGCTTGAGCGGGAGGGGCCTGCCTTAAGTGCAGTTGTTTGTTTATATTTAAAAAAAAAAACACAAAAACCCTTCCAGCCCTGTGCACTCTACGCTCTCTGATAACCAGCAGCCGCCGGGTGTGTGTGAAAATAAAACTCGTTGCCTCCCTCCCTCCCCAGCCAGAACAAGTGCAGCAGCGTTTCCGAGGAGGCCAATCACTCGATTTTGGCCCCAAATACAGATCTAGTCACCAACAGTGACCCAGCCCCCTCGGCATGGATCTGTCTGTAGACGTATCGTTTTAGTCCAGCAAGGGGGTGAGAGGTTGTGGTTTGTTCGGTTTTTTTAAAAACAAATAAGTGTTGCGCTGTGCTGTTTGTCACCCAAACACCACGGCACCCAGCGCCTGATAGAGAAACTGGCTATAAGCAAAACTTGTGACTGTCGGCATTGAAAGCATTGCGGGCGGGATCGGGGTGGAGGGAACAAACAGCATAACTAGTGAAAAGTTGACCTTGTAAAAAAAAATTTTTCCCCCCACTTGCTGATCAGTGGGGGTGTTGGGAAGAGAAGGAAGGAGACTGCTCGCTTCATAGGCGTGCTTCAAACTGGCAGGGTTCCTTCGTGGAGGTGACCCGCAAAGGAGTTTGTAGAGATTGGATGTTTGCCTTTCTGTGATGGCTAAGGAAGGCTGTATTGTGAGCGTGAGGATTGTCAGTTCTGCTCATTCCTGGCTCTGCTGGAGGACTTCTTGATGGTCTTGTCCATGGCCTCTTTGGTTTTACATGAAAGGGCTGGGATGTTGAATCTTTAACACGGACATCCTTTCTCCCACATGTTTGTTGATAGCTGTAAACAAAAATGGCGAAGCACCTTTAGGCTAAGCACCTAAGTTGATGATGTTGGACTGGTGACAACTTTGCTAATGTAGACTGGGTTTAACTTGTCTGACCAGCTGTAGAGAGCAGAAGGGCGTTCCAAGTTCTTGGAATGACTGTTTCAGACTGTAGGGCCAGAAAAGGGGCTATTGTGATCATCTAGACCAGCAATTTCCAAACCTTTATTGATTCGTTTACCACTATCTTAAAAAAAAAAAAAAAAAAAAAAAAGTGTGAAGCATGCAAACTTCTTTTTGTGACCATTTATTTTAAGCAGATCTGCTTAATATGTATAATTTTAAGGCTAAATGTATAATGAGGCTGCTGACACAGGCAGGCCTATCTGCTAGCAGGCAGCGTCACCCCCCCAACCAGTGAGGGGGAGGGATAGCTCAGTGGTTTGAGCATTGGCCTGCTAAACCCAAGGTTGTGAGTTCAATCCTTGAGGGGGCCATTTAGGGATCTGGGGCAAAAATTGGGGCTTGGTCCTGCTTTGAACAGGGGGTTGGACTAGATGACCTACTAAGGTCCCTTCCAACCCTGAGATTCTATGAATTTAAGTATTTCTGGACTCCATAGTAAAACACATGCCTAAGGAAGCCTAAAAGGTTAGATTATAGCATACTTTTTTTTAAACATAATGGTTTTAGACAACACCTCAAAAACCAGAATGAAATCACACTTTCTTTTGAGCTACTCGGATTGCAAGAAACGATTTACCCATGTCGTGACGTCTCGTAATGTGTTGGCGCATGCTGCTGAGCTGTGCTCCATGGCTTGACCTGTTTAATTGATTGGATTTTTAAGTTTGCCGTTGCTGCTCATTCTTATCTGGCCTAGTCACGCTGAACAGGAGCTTTGCTTCTTTTCTTACAAAACTTGCATCTAAAAAGGCTGGGTGTTTTTCAGGACAAACACGGGAAAACAAGCGCCGTTCTGCAGAAGGCATGTGTAACAGGGCCGGGGTGGGGCAAAAGGAAGTGGATGAATCTCGGCTGAAAGTGGGGGCTTCATCAGGCAGCTTCTTAGTGGTTCCGGACCCTGGATAGTCTAGTGCTGGGCAGACTGAACCGTGGTTTCCCCTGCTGGGAGGGAGGCCTAAATAGCAACCAGCCGGCTGCCCCACAGTTAGAGAGCCAGGAGGCTCTTGTAGTCACATAGCCTGGCTTTTATCCAGTGGGCCCGACTGGCCACCCTCGTCCCCTATAATTTCCCTGCAGAGCCAAGAGGGAACCCTCCATGCTCCCCCTGCCTGCTAGCCTTGCAGTGTCTAGGCTGCAGCCTCTGTAGACCTGGGAGTGCAGAGGGAGTTCCTGCTCCGCAGCCGTTTCCTGTATGGCGGCCTGTTGATCTCCGAGCTCCCTGGCGCTGCTGATTTTTGCAGCCGCTCTGGCCGGAACCCTGGATGAAGGTGCCGCGCTCTGGATGAGAGGAACTGTGTTGGCGTGATACGGAACGTCACCGTTTCGCTTCAGTGGTTGGAGCTGTGTGACTTGGTGCCAGCCGTAGCCAGCTGTGCCCCGCTTGAGAGTACAGCACAGCCACATAGCTAAATAAAATGACTGTGCCAGCCCGGTCCTGGAGTGTTTGTACCCCCTCCTGGCTGAAAACTGGAAAGAGCATTTCACGGCTCAGGTGCTTGCTGATGTACTGCAGCGCACACATGGCAACTGTTGATTTGAAACCAAAATCATCATCATCCTTTTTTTGGCATCCCTGATCTAGACTGACCTGCATAACACAGGCCAGAGAACTTCACACATTGATTCTTGTGTGGAGCCCAACAACTTGTGGTCGAACTAAAGCATCAACTTCTTCTCAGACCTTCTTCCAGGCTTGAAGATCTGAATTTTAAATGGGGGGTGTTTTTTAGTTTTTTAAGGCAACCCCCCCCCCCCCCCCCCCCCCCCATATTATTAGTACTGCCTCGAAGCATGAGTCTAATCTCTCCCCACGCAGCTCACCTTTAAACTTCAAGACTTCGGATCTGCTTTTGCATAACCTCCCCCACTGTCTCACTTCTTTCTCTCTCTCTCCTGAAAACCTACCAGCTCTGCTTCCTCCCATACTGTAGCCTATGTCTGAAATCCTAGAGCTATGGAGAAACACGCCTTATTCTTGCAGTGGTATTCTAGGGACTTTTCAGACTTAGTTACTGTTTAATCATGGCCATGCATGTATCCAATCCACTTCACCCCAAAGCACTTCAGATGCAGACATGACTGTTGAAATGCAGCCATCTCTGGGGTGAAGCCAGTGAATGCATCAGTGCGGAAGAGGGTGTTTGTTTGTTTTTTAACCAAAGACCTTGTCTGCCTTTAATTTTCAGTCTTTTTCTGGCTCCAGACAGTCCTAGTCATAAGTAAATTACTTGCAGGGTAGGGCTCATGAAAAAGGGGGAGTCTGCATGAGCAGGATGCTGAAATGGCTGCGTGCCCTGAGCTGTGAGTTCTTTGGGGGAGAGGGAAGGGCTTACCCACCACTGAAGTGCAGCCACCTCTGGTGTGAAGAACAGTTCAGCCGCACCAAGAAAGAGTAAAGGCAGATGCTGACTCTATTGACGCTGCAGGGGGGTTGGGATTGCTAAAGTGGGAATGGTGCCAGTCCAGGGTGCGTCCTTTGGATCTTATATGGCCACAAATGATCAGGACTTTGTTTAAGTCTCAGCTGAAAGAGGGCTCTCCTCGAGAAGCACAGCACCTTCTACCATTGGTTCAATACCAGCTATAATTGAAGAGTGCCGCCTCCTGAGTCACCCACACTATTTCTTCTGTCGTATGCAGGTAGGTCGCCCTTCCTAGTACTGCACCAGGCATATGCTGCTTAGGTTGAGATGCCTGCCAGGAAACTACTGGCTGTTGTATATCATTATTTTAGTTTAGTAGAGTTGATTAAAATGGTCTCCAGTTTATTTGTGGGCTGGGTGAGATTGATCTTGGAGTAGACTGTACATAGCTGTATCCCTTTGCCCCAGCCAGTAACTGTGAGCTGGGCTCTAAACAGCTAATCACAAGTGATCACAATCTTCCTAGGCTTGCTCCGTTTAGCCAAAGATGTGTGATGGAGTTCCATCATGCAATCTCTTCTAGGGTGACCAGACAGCAAGTGTGAAAAATCGAGATGGAGTGGGGAGTAATAGGAGCCTATATAAGACACAGCCCCAAATATCAGGTTCCTATAAAATCGGGACATCTGGTCACCCTAGTCTTTTCCCTCCCCCACCAAGCTCCCTGCAGCTGCAGCACCAGCAGCCAACTGCTCACCAATCCAGGCGGTAGCATTGCACAATTCTGTGGTTAAACTATTAATCCTGTTCCAACACGCTGCTCTGACGGGCCAGATTCTCCCCTCTAGTGGCCTGCACATCTGCTCGGTGAATGTGGGGCACTGGAAACATTAGCCCAGAGTGCTGGCTGTTGGGGACTCTCGCTGCTATGCTGGTGCTCTCCCACCAGCACGCCAGAGAGGCCATAAATCTCTTCCCAGGCCTCTCCCATCCTCCGTGCTGGGGCCGAGGTGATGGTGGAAAGAGATGGGCTAGAACGAACGAAAGACGCTCTTGGTGCTAGGGAGGTTTGAATAGAATCTCCCCACCCAGGAGTTCCAAGGTGGTATCAGGGCCTTGGTCCTGTGGAAACCCATTGATGGAGGGTGGGGTGGGGAGTCACATGAATGGGGGCTACCATGATCCTGGGAGCTGGGTTGTGACATTTCTCGTAACCTGATGGCACGGGTTTAACCCGATCAGATTCCCAGTTGGCCTCCGTGCGTACATACAAGGATAACAGGCAGCGGGTGAAAACACTCCAGAGAACAGAAAGGTCTGCCAGTGTCCCACACAAAGAACACTTGGATTAGTAGTAGCAGCAGTGTCTTCCTGCTGTTCCAGCATCCCTTGGCCGCCGCTGCCCAGAACCCCTGAATTCCTGAGAGGGAGCCTGCAATGGACTGATCGGAGCGAGGATCAGGGGGTTGGTCAATGGGATTGAGATGGGGGGTGAGTACAGCTGTGCTGTAAAGCTTCCCAGTGCTCTCCTTTCTCCCTGTGAGTGCCTAGCCTGCTCGTGCCATCCGTATGTGCCCCGCTCCCGGGTTGGAGAGCACCAGACCGATGACGCCGTGGAGGTGGGAAGCTCACAGTGCCGTGGGAGGGACAGGATGGCAGGCAGCAGCAAACTCTGTGCGCACTTGGCAGCGGTCTGGCAAACGTTGGGGATTGGGAAACCGGAGCAACCCGGCTAAATATTAACCCAGGAGCAGAAAATGCTGCACTGTTCATCCCGCCGCGAGTCGGGCTGGGGAGAGTCCTGGCCTGTGCGAGCCCCAAGCCTATCCCTGACCTGTTTGCTTTGCTCTCCTGCCCCTAGCCCGCTGCCCCCGTCAGCCAGTCCTCTGTCCTTCCTTTCCCTGAATGTCTTTCTCCCCTGCTCTGGCCTGGCCTCCCTATCGTCACAGCTGCCTCCTAGGAGTGGCATGGGCTGCTGCTGCAGTCCAGGACGCAGCACTGCTGGCTAGTTGCCCCTCTAGCCGTTCCCCCATGTGCTTTGCTGCGGGGGACAATGAGAAAGGGAGGGGACCCTTGGCTGCCTGCTCATGGCCTCAGGGAGGAGGAGCTGCCGGGGAAGCCTTGCCCTCTGTCCGCAGCCCTGGTTCTGAGGGCCGAGTGAGGGGGCCAGTGGGTGACCGTCCTTGCAAATGAGCGCCACTTGGCCGGCGGGCGTGCTGGCAGGGCTGCAGTGAAGCCAAGGGCCTCGAACAGCCACAGCCGCTCTATGAACCCGCGGCGGGCAGGGATCCTACGTGAGGGGGGGAGCTTCGTGTAGGCGGGGCCGCAGCTTGTAGGGCTCTGGGGCGTCTCAGGAGCTCTGCATTCGCCGGGGAAAATGGAAAACAACAAACCTTGGAGGCTCCGGCTCTCCAAGTCTCTTCCCTTATGCCCCCGCGGGTCTGCCCGGCCCGGCCCGGCACTCCAGACGTGTGGCCGGGCGCCGGATTCAGTTCAGCTTTGCGATCTTGCTGCCCAGTGGATCCAGCGAGGCAGATTCGGGCCCCTGAGCCAAAGGCTTCTTGTTTTCTTGCCTTGGCCTGACGCGCAGTAAAAGTTTTTTGTTCGTTTGTCTTGCTGGCTCTTCGTTCCTCCTCTTTCTCCCCCCCCCCGCCAACCTCTGGTTTATTTAAAGACAGGAAGAAACCATTTTAAAGTGGCTCTTTAGGAGAAGCTGCCCAGCTCTCTTGCTGTTTTTGCTGCCACAATTGGCTGGCCTGGCACTGCGCCATCCAATCACCACAGCGCCCCCACGCCCCCAGTAAAGCAGTCCCCCGCCGGGGGGAATGATTCATTGACCACCATGTTCGCTTAAACTCCTGGCGGTCATTGGTGCAAGGGGAGGAGGAGTGTGTGCTTGGTGGGAGGGGGCTGAAGAATGGTGACTTCTCATTCCTCCCCCTGCTTTCTGCCTTTGCATGTCCGGCAGAATGCCCCCGCCCGGGCTCCAACGTACCCCTCCGACTTCCTGCAGCGTTCGTTTGGCAGCAGGAGCACAAAGCGGTGTCGCTCCCTGCACAAAGTCAAATTGCCAGACACTGGCTCTGGGGCCAGGGGCAGGTCTGCGAACCTAAGGCCAGCGCGGTGATGGCACAATCGAGGCCGTCTCTTTGGCTGGGAAAGCCGAGCTCTGCTTCACCGCCCGGAAGCTGGAGCTGATGCCGGTGCTGCGGGAGGGGGGGTGGGACGCTGCTGGGTTTGTCTGGGCCACGTGGGTTACCCGATTAGTCTGGGCCGTGCAGCTGCCAGCGTTGACCATTTCTGTTTGTGCTCCGGGTCTGAGGGAGTGGGTGAGGGTGCGGTGGGCTTGGCGAAGCCTAGAATGCTCATGTGAGTCTCGGTGCCTCTTAGAATCATAGAATGTCAGGGTTGGAAGGGACCTTAGTAGGTCATCTAGTCCAACCCCCTGCTAATCCTGGTTATTGGGCTCAGTGCAGTGCCGGGGGTCAACCTCGATGATCGGGTGGTCCTTGCTGACCTTTAACTCTGACTCTAAATGCCCATCCAGGGCACTCTTCGTACGCTAGGACGGCGATGCTCTGGTGTAAGCCTCGGGCGTGAATCAGGAGCAGAAGTGGCTTCTGGTGATGGTGGAGGGCTGATCAAACCTGGTTTAATTGTGTTAGGCGCCAGGGTGCTGGGGAAATGCTCTCTCCCTTGGGGTTGAAGGCCAGGAAGTCGAAGCAGCTGAAGCCAAGGGCAAGGTTGATCCTGGGGGGTAGTTTGTGCTGGTGAGTCGTCCTCCAGCATGGTTGCTGGTGCGTACCAAAGACAGTTGCCTCTGCTGCCCCCTCTGGTGTGGGGAAGCCAAAAGACGGGGCGGGTGGATAGCTATACCTCAGAGATCAGTCTAGCCTGGAGCTCCTTGTTGGAATTTGGAAGGAGCCCACAGGGTGAGGGGGATGCGGGGGAGGCTGAGCGAGGGAATGCAACATTTGGCACAGAAAGAGCTACCCGAGAAATTCTAGTCCCCCCCACGTATGCTATAAATACACCTATGTCTGTGATGGCCTGGAGCTGCAGAAAGCTGAGCGGTGTCAGAGCTGCGGGCTGGCCTCCTGGGCTGACCAGTAGGAGGCGCCGTCTCCAGCAGATTTAATTTTCGTTTTATTTGTTAGGAATTTCGTTGTTTTGTTTTTAGCCGTTAAAATGTTGCTTTATTTCTTTCACGCTAATAAAATCCCTCCAGTGCCCGACTCTGGCTGTAGATCCCAGATTATCTACCGCATGATTTGATTAGGCGTTATTCCCCGCCTTGAGACGCTCGCCAGTCCCCACTACAGTTAGCCACCCCAAAATAGCCTGGACAGCTCCTTCGGGTCCCCCCCTTGAAATGTACCCGGTAGTGCAGCCCCCATGTAACCTCCACTTCTCCAACCCCACTCAGTAACACAAACCCCATGGGACCCCATGGATTGTCCCAGCCCCGGCTGCTTCCTTCTTTAGCCCCCCACCCAATAGGTCCAGGAACTCCTCCCTGGATGCCCCATTCCCCCATCTATATTCCCCCCCCCTCCTACTTGCCCTCCTCTCCTGGGGAGGGGAGGAGGTCCTGGCGGGGAGGCCCCAAGCCTGCCCTGCAGCCCCTGTGCCACTGGGCTGGGCACAGCTTGGTTGTGACCTGGGGCAAACCCTGTGGCACGAGGAGCCAGCCCCACGGGACGGGAGACGCCGCTGCAGGGCCAGTGCTTTGTTTTGTCGTACGTTGTGTTCTGTCGCGTGCGTGACGTACGCGTGACTTTTCCACCCCTAGACAAGCAGAGGCCAGAGCTGTCCAGATGCTCTGTCACCCCGTGGTGCCGCTTCTGGCTCTCAGCTGGTGATGTCCAGCAGGGGTTGCTGGCTTGCACTCTGCATGTATGGACAAGAGCCCATGACTCACCCTTGCTGCCCGGAGCTCGGCAGACCCTTCCAGTCTCCCGTCTCTCTCTGGGCTGAGAACCCCTCGTCCCTTCGCAGAGAGCCAGCGTATCCAGGCCCTCAGGCAGCAGGGTGGGCTTGCCAAGCCGGTGCTGGGCTGTCAATCAATATAAGGGGGGCGGGGGGAGGAGTGTGGTCCAGCACAGGGCTCCTGGGTAGTCGTCATGGCTCTGCCACTGGCTGATTGTGTCTCCTTGGGCAAGTCACTTAACCCCTCTGTGCCTTAGTTTCCCCATCTAGAGTGGGAGGAGGATGGCTGCCTGCCTAAGCCGGGGAGGGGAGTTGTGGTGATAATTTGTTGGCTGGCAGAGCATTGTCTTGCACGGAGGAGAACCAGGTGTTTTAAGTGACCCCCCCCTCCCGAGATGCTGCTCCCCTGCCCTCGGTGAGCATACAGAGCCGAAAGCTCTCGCTCCCCTCCCCAGCCTGGAGACTCTCTCCCCCGCTCTGCACATTCGGCATGGCCAGCCCCTGCCTGTGGTTTTCTCGATTAGACATTGACCCAGATAAAGCGCTTGGCAGTCAGAGGCCCTGTGCGCAAACCCCCGCCCCCCCGCCTGCTGCCAGCTCTGGGCTGCTGCCTGGGTCTGGTGGATCACGTGGTGCAGACTGAGGCGGGAGGGAGAGGGTGAATCATGCTGGCTTCTAAAGGGACTGCAGCTTCCCAGGTGTGCGGGTGGTGGGGGCAGCCCCCAGGTATCGTACGGGCACTCTTCTCCCTCCAGGGCACCTCCGCTCCTGCTGGCCCAGGAGTCAGGGACTGGCTGCCCAAACCTGTGACTCGCCCCTGCCACACGGCAGCTGTGCGCATCGCTAGTCTGCGCCATCCAGCGATCTAGACCCTTCCTTGGAGGGGGGAGCAGTCGCTCCTGGTCCTCCCGCTGCCGCGCTCGTCTCAGGTTTGGGGAGACGCTCCAGCAGCTGGTCTCCTAGCCAGGGAGCATGCCCAGTGTCACGCTCTGCTTGGGTCGGCAGTGTCGGAGGGCGCAGCGTGCGGGGGAGGCAGCCTGTCCTGTGCATTGGAAGCCTGTTGGCTGCAGGAATCTAGTTGACTTGGGACTCTTCTTTCGTCCCTTTGGTTTCATGTTAGTGGCTCTCACGGATGGTCCTTCCTGCCTGCAGGATACGCCCGTTTTCTGCCCCCCACCCCCCCTCCCCCCCGGTGGCCACTGTCCCCCCTGTATGTGTGCCCGTGTAAACGCCGGTGTCTGTACCCAGGTGCCGAGCACGATACGCCAAGGCAACGGCCTTGCTTTTGCTGCCCGGGGCAGGTTTAGAGATGGCTCACGATAGCCAGGGCAGATACGGTGCTGAGGGCAGCCCTGCCCCAGGGGTGACCACTCTGGAGCACTGGGCCTGGGGTAGGCCACGTGGAGGGAATGAGCCACACCTTCAGCAGGAGGCGGGGGGCGTCGGAGAGAGGGTTGGGTGGGAGCCCCCCTGCCCAAAGTGGCTCTTCTGGGTATGATACGATCCAGCCTGCGTGGCCGGGGGTGGCTCAGAAAGACCTGAAGCGGAATCACCGTGGGAGTCAGTCTTGTCCCTGTCCCCTGCGTGTGACACACATGCCTGGATTGGGAGCAGGAATCCAATGGGGTGTAAGGCGCCTTTACCCTCCGGGGGGCTGGTTCAGCCAGCAGTGACTGGAGATGGTTGCCAGGTGATGGGCGCGCAGTGGCCTGCGGGAACGGTGTTGGGAGGGGCCTGTGGACGGGTGTCTGCCCTGATGGGTTGTCTTGTCAGGCTTCTTGGTGGACTGAACATTGGTTGGTCTCGCCCCGGGGCTGGGGCCTGAGGTCAGGGTGGCGTGTGGGTGTCCGCTTGCCCCGCTGCTGCTGCGGTGTAGCTCTGGGGCACTTGGCAGCATGACGGCCGGACGATTTCTAAGCTGGATCTAACCGCTGTGTTCTCCGTGTTTCTGTCTGTCTTTCAGAAAGCTGTCGGGCAAGGCGGGGATAGACGAGGTCATGGCAGCCGCAGTTCTCACCAGCCTGTCCACCAGCCCTCTTGTGCTTGGCAACCCGCCTGGCACCCTCAGCCCAGGTACCGATGGGATGCTGAGCCCCGAGATGGGCAAGGCGGAATGGCTAACGGGTGCTGCTCTCGGTTACGCCTCTGTAAATCCTGCATGATGTAGGGAATTCCTCCAGAGCCAGGAGCGGAGTTCAGGCCCCCGAGTCCACTCGGAGGAGCATAGGAACTGGCAGGCTGGGTCAGCCCTGAGGTCCATCTAGCCCCGTGTCCCGGTGCTGGCTGCTGTCCGGGGCAGATGCTTCGGAGGAAGGCGTAAGAACCCCGCCGCAGCAGATGGGAGATAATCTGCCCCCGCCCACCAAGTCTCATCCTCGTCTCCAATAGAGATTGACTTAATAATGGGAGGCAGCGTGGCCCAGAGCTAGAGCGCTGGACTCAGGAGACACATGTTCTGTTCCTGGCTCAGCTGCTGGCCTGCTGGGGGACCCTGGGCAAGTCACTGCCCTCCCTCTGCCTCAGTTTCCCCAGTTGGTAAATACCGATACGGGCCTCTTTGTCGAGTGCTCTGAGATCTGCTGAGGAACGGCACTGGAGGCAGTGTTCCTAGCCAGGCCTCTGGGACCTCCCCCATCACCACACCACACGTAACACAGGGCGGTGGGTGAGGGAGGTGTTGAGGTGAGGCCTTAATGATTTGAGGTTCCCATCAAGCGTGGCAGCCCCTGCGGTAAAAAGCCCACTTGCGGGAGCAGACAAATCCACCTGCCTCTGCTGCAGGAGTTGTGCCAGGGGAGAAACCTTTTAGAATCTCAGGGTTGGAAGGGACCTCAGGAGGTCATCTAGTCCCACCCCCTGCTCAAAGCAGGGCCAATCCCCAATTTTTGCCCCAGATCCCCAAGTGGCCCCCTCAAGGATTGAACTCACAACCCTGGGTTTAGCAGGCCAGTGCTCAAACCACTGAGCTATCCCTCCCCGCCAACCTGCCCTGATGGCGCATGAAAGCTCAGGCCGGGCATGGCGCTTGCTGCCGGGGAGGTTCACCCGGGTGCCCCTCTAGACTGGCTCTGCCCGTGGGATTCCCAGAGCTCTGCTCAGCAGGTGCTTTATCTGCTGGAGCACTGGAAGGGGCTGACGTCTGCGTGTCCTGGGGCTGACCCCCACCCCCGTGACCAGTGGGCGACTGAATTCCTCTCTCCCCCCCCCCCACAGCCGAGCCCAGCTGCGAGGCCTGGAAGGAGGGTCCCGCCATGTCCTCCAGCTACAGCAGCAGCAGCAACAACAGCGGGGACTGGAGCTGGGACCTGCCGAGCGACCGCTCCACCCCTTCCACCCCGTCGCCGCCGCTCTCCACCGACGTGGCCAAGAGCTTCCTGCCGGCCCCCCAGCTGGACGACGGCATCGAGGAGACCGAAGCGACCCACTTCCTCTTCGGAGACCCCATTCCCAGGAAGAGGAAGGTGCGGAGGACGGGGGCTGCAACGGTTGGGCTGCCTGGGGTTGGTCACACCCCTCTTGCCCCTGTCTGCGCCCCACCCCGGGAACCGGGCTGGGCGTGGGGCCGCGGTTCAGGGAAGGGGTGGGGAAGATGGGTAGGGCGGGGCTGGGAGCAGAGCCATGGGCGGGGCTGTGCTTGGGGGCGGGGCTGTGCCTGGGGGCGGGGCCTCAGCTGCGGGCTGAGCCAGAGCAGTGCTGGGGGCGAAGCGGACTCACTGAAATGACGAGAAAGGGGCCGCTCTGCAGGCAGGAGAAAAGGGCTCGTCTCCTCCCCCAAATAATCAGCTTGCTCCCCCTCCGCTCCTCGTCCACACGCGCCCCCTGCCAGGCTGGAGAGGAGAGCTTGGCATGGTGCTGTGCCTTCAAGGTTGACCGGACTCTCCTGGTGGGCCAGGCTTGGGGAGCGGGTGGCAGGGCCGAGGGGCGCAACAGCGAGGGGCTGTTGGCTCTGACTCTCCAGCCAAGCCTGTAATAGAGCTTCAGAGTTCAGCGCCCTGCGTGGCACGCGGGAGCAAACAGGAAGCCGGAGCAATTTGAGCGAGTGGGGGTTCAGTAGCTCACCGAAGTTAGAGGGACCTGGTGACACGGGCAGTTCTCACTGTTCCCTGCTCCAACCACTGGACCACGTTCCCTCCCCACGCACACTCAGCCCAGCCTGTGGGATTAAGAGCCTTGGCCCCTCTTTCCGGGTAGGGGATCTGAGCCCCGTGGAGGGGGCTGCCTGGGGCCCGAGTGGGAGCTGTTGGCCTCATTCATTCTCTCCCTCTCTCTCCCCCCAAGAACTCCACCAAGGTGATGTTCAAGTGCTTGTGGAAAAGCTGTGGCAAGGTTCTGAGCAGCTCCTCGGGGATGCAGAAGCACATCCGAACCGTCCACCTCGGGTAGGCATGAGGGTGCGCTGGGTCCTGCAGCACTCCGGGCGGGACCAGGCAGCCTGCGCTGGAGGAGGAGGGCCAGGAAGGAAGGAATTACGTCCTACGGGCAGGGCAGGCTCCCCCAATTCCTCCTCCCCCTTGTGTCCATGTTTGGTTGCTTCCAGGTTACTTCTCCTTTCCTTGCCTCCCCCACTCCTGCCTTTACGTCTGCCCTTCAGGAAGCCTTGCATTGCAGCCTCCTGTCGTGGAGTCCATCCGCTCCATCCCTTCCCTTACTCAGCCGGAGAGATCACTGCGCAGTCCCCTCCCAGCCCCTGTCGGTGGGGTAAGCCAGGCGTGGAATCCCTCTGGCTCTCGTGCTGGCCCTTCAGGGTTGTTGGATAGGAGATGGGTAAGCCGCAGCAAGCAGGGTCCTTGTTGTATGCAGGCCATAGGTGGTCCCAATTGTGGATTTTTGGGGTGATGGGAATGTTTGGGGTCGGTGGTTTCTGGTTCTGCTTCTCTAGCAAGTCCAGTTCACGTTTTCTCTCTCTTTGCTCTTTCCTTCTCCTCCATGGCCAGTTTCTTTAGTACCAAGATTCTCTGGTGGTCTCTTTCTTTTTCTGCAACCTGCACTCTAAAAAGTTCCAACTTCACAATAACTTCACTGCTTGCACTCATTTTCCGTCCCCATTTCCCTTTCCCGAAATAAGCAAACGAAAAATAACAAACCGGTAGCCACCTCCTGACTGTCCTTCGCCACCCCACTTAAAATCTTTACACCAGTGTATGAAGTGCAAATCTTACTCGGCACAATGCGCTGTGTATTCCACCCTGCTCACTGTGCCACTGTGACGGGCTCCCCGGGGTGCAGCCTGGGACCGCTGCGCCCCCTTAACTCTCTCCAGCCTGGGCTGTCTCTCTCAATGCCTTGCTAGTGACCAGCAGCAAACCCCTCCAGTATCACTCATCCCAACCGCATGTGGGATGCTCCCAGGAGATAGGCAGGACCCTTGGCCTTGTCCCCATGGCTGAGTCAGGGCAAGAAATGCCTCCAGCGCCTGACTCTGCTTTCCCTGTGCAGCCGGAAAGCCGACCTGGATCAGAGCGACGGCGAGGAGGACTTTTACTACACGGAGCTGGACGTCAACGTGGACTCCCTGACGGATGGGCTGTCCAGCCTGACCCCCGTCTCGCCCACGTCTTCGGTGCCCCCGGCCTTCCCTGTCCTGGAGGTGCAGCGAACCCCACCAGTGCTGGTGAAGCCCGAGGACTCTGTGGAGTCTCCTCTGAGTCATTCAGCGCCGACGAGCCTGTGTCATGTCCACACCGACCACGCCTATCAGGTGGGCCATGTGGAAAAGCAGGTGAGACCGCATTGGTGGGGAAGGGGGACACAGATGGTGGAGTAATGCATGCTGGGACATGTGGGCCCCTCAGTCCCTGAGCTGAAACCATACCGGGCTCAGCCCAGTGCGACTCCATTGAACGTCTCCCGCATCGGCCCTGCCGAGTGTCCCTAGAACAGGGCGCATGTTTCCTGCAGTGGCCCTGCTACAGCCTCACACTGCGCTGCAAACGTTTTCAAACAAGGCTCCAGGTGGTGCTTGTGGAGGGAAGCAGTGGCTGGGGTATAGGAGGTGCCTTTGGAGCATGGCCCTTGCCATGTCTCCCTGTTGGGAAGAAAACGCTTGTGTTACGCAGAGTGCTGCAGCGAGCCTGTGGAACTCACCGCTGCAGGAGGCAGGTTTGCCTAGGGGGCAAAGGCTCAGGCTGGCCTCTGATCTTTGCTCGCACGACTGGCCGTGGTCCCAGGAGTGTGTTTGCTCCAGATTTGAGTGTGAGAGTCAGGTGGTTGGAGCCAGGCTGTCTGATCTGGATGCACCGGGTGGGGGCCTGGATGCTTCTGTAGGCGCAGCAAGGGGCGCGTGTGGAAACGTGGGTGAAGTCAGAGGCCAGCTTGAGGCTGGCTGAAGATCTGGGAAGTTTCAGGGGGGACAAAAGACCAGAGCAGCAGCTGCAGGGTAGAAATGATCCAGGGCTGTCGCGCCTCGTGTTTGGGGCAGTAATTGCTCAGCAGCTGGGCTTTGGGGATGGTCCCTCCTTGCCCACCCCGGGTGGTATTTGGGGGGCTCTCAAGTGTGTGGCATGGACCAGTGGGAGGCAGGACACTGGCGTGAATGGGCAGCCCCTATGTTCGTGCACATAGTGCGAAAGCCCCACGCAGACCTGGGACCGAACCATCCCGTGGCAGGAAGGTTCTGAGAGCGTATTTAATGCCGAAACTGTGCTGGACTTGGACTCCCTCTGCTCATCGCTCCTGACCCCCCTCCTTTCCCCATGCTGCTGGGAGTGGCATGAAGTGGTGGCCCTGCCCAGCTGGGCAGAGCACGCCCGCCAGATGGGCAGGCGGGGGCCTGGCAGGGGCTTGTTCGGATGCCTGTGACTTTTCTTGGCACTGCTGCTCTCTGTCAGGCCTGCCCAGAGCTCTGCCCCCTCTGGGCAAAGCGGGCGTAGGGCTGTGTTAGCCGGAGCTGGGCCCCACACCGGGGAGGTCTCGCTGAGCTTTGCTGCCGCTGACCCGCAGTTGGTGGCCTTTGGGGCCAGCTCCCGCCCCAGCGTTTCTGACTCGCCCCTGTCCACGTGCCCAGATGTGTCTCATCCTCTCCTGGTTACATTTGTGGCTTTCAGGCGATGGCTCCCGTAAGCATCTCAGCTGCTTCGAAAACCCTGCCTGGCGGGATGGGCTTCAGCATCTCCTGGCAGCCGCCCCCAGCGCCACAGTCTCCCGTTGTTTTTAAAGGGTCCCCGGTGAGTAACCAGACAGTCCCCTCACCCCGTGTTGGCTGGCAGGAGAGAGGCAGCCGGAGTCCTAGAATGGCCCGTACCAATGCGGCTGCGCTAAAACAGCACAGATCATTCCCCAAACCTGCCCCGTCTATGGGTCCCTGTCCCCGAGGTGCCAAGCACGATCCGGTCGCTGAGAGGAGGGATGCTCCAAGTCCCTCAGGAGCGGGAAAGGAGGGAGGCACAGAGCAATTTCCTGGCTAGAATTCAGTGGAGACGCAGTGGAAGTGCGGGCGCCACTCAGGTTGGTGTCTGATCTGGAAGCCGTGTGCCCTGCAGGGGTTTGCATCTGTCTTGTCTCCATTCTGCAAAACAAGTCCAGTTCCACGACAAGCCTGTGGCCTTTGACAGGGCGTTTTTGGGCTCGAACCTGGGCTGGTTTTGCCTGAAATGGGGACCCGGTTGTGTTTAGAACAGTCGCATTCTAGAGCAGACACTCCAGCAGGACTCGGCTTCCACGCTGCAGCTTCCGCCTTGCAGGCGGTGGTGGGAAACGTTTGGGCTGCGAAATGGTCCCCGGTAGAAACGTTCCCTGTGTTCCTAGATCTTCAGTTATAATGTTTGGGCTCGCCGGGCGCCTCCTGCCTAGGGACTGCGGAACGCCACACACACTCACACTCTCTTTCACCTAACCACAAGAAGGGAACCGGTCTCCTTTTCCAAACCCTTGAGGCAGAGCCTGGTTCCCCTGCCCCCACCCCAAGCATTAACTCTTCTGTGGCTCTGGCTTGCCCTTCCCGTTCTCTTCAGCTGGTGGTTCCGCTTGGCAGGACCTGTGTGGGTTGCGAGACCTGCAGAACCAAGGGAGCTGCGGCATCAGCCATAGGCTGAACTGGACGGTCGCTGCTTCCGTCTAGCCCTGGGAGGCCTCCTCGGCCGTGCCAGGCGGAATGGCATCGGGTGCGTTCTGGTGCCTGCCACCCGGATCTCGGCTCCCAGGTCTCAGCGTGGGGACCGTGGGCCGAAGGCTCCTCGCCCTCCCATTGGCTGGTGCCTCCAGAGGGCAGATCCCAGCAGGTGCAGGTCTGTGCCGCTGCCCGGCAGCGACCTGCCTGCTCTCACCCCCACGCTCGCTCTGCCCTGGTGGGGTCAAGGCCGCTGGGCCTGTGAGTGCTGGCTGTGACAGGAGGGTCTCACGGTGGGCTGTGTCGTCCCCAGGGCTGCCTGACTGCGCTCCGGCCCGTTGGCATGGGAGAGAAGCGGCCGCAGATCCCTCACCCGCCCGTCACTGCGGCGCCCCCTTCTGTGCCAAAGCCGGCTGCGGGCACCAGGTGAGTTGGCACCACCCATTCCCGCTGGACCACAGCCCGGCTCGATCCTCCTGGGGCTGGAACCTGGGGCTTTAGGAAGAAGTTGTCTCTGATGCATAGACACCTAAACCGTCCCCTCCAGCCGTGCTGCCAGGCTCAGGGGGAGCTGGACACGTCAGGTGTGTGAGCGTTTAATCCCAGCCGTGCCCCATAGACAGGTGGGGAGAAAAGGCCACCTGGGGCTGCTCTGGGAGCCAGATCCCTCCCCAGCTCCAGTAGCCTCCTTGTCTCACCATTCTCCACAGGCCAGGAGGGGAGGGAGTCCCTGGGGGCCCTGGTACAGGGACCCGTGTCTAGAGTGTGGCAATGTGCTGCCCGGGGAGGCGGCCCAGCGGTGCTCCGGCCCAGTCCCGGGGCGAGGGGCGCTCTTGGCAGCCCAAGGGATCATGACACCGGGTTAATGTGCAGCTTGTGCCGTGAGCGTGCCAGGTGAAGGCGTCTCTGGGCCAGGGCCTCGGGGAAGCAGGGGGCCATGTGAGGACAAGCCACCAGCTCGGCCAGGCCTTGGATAATCTTCTCACCCTGCTGAATGGAGACCACGTTCCAAGGCCGGGTGTCTAACCGTGTCCCCGCCCCTTTCACCTGCCGCACAACTCCCTTCTCCGAGGCAGAGCCCCGCTCTGACGGGCCCGTCTGCTCTTCTCTCCTAGGAAGCCCCGCGGCGAGGCCAAGAAGTGCCGCAAGGTGTACGGGATGGAGAACCGGGACATGTGGTGCACAGCCTGCCGGTGGAAGAAAGCTTGTCAGAGGTTCGTCGACTGAGCGCCCCCCTGCCCCCCGCGCCTGGCCCCGCTGCGTGAGCCCCCGGGCCCCTTTGGCTCCATCGGAAAGTCAGCATCAACGCTTCCTTCTTGCACGTTTTGCACTTCAGGTGCCTTCGAGCCCCGACCCCACCTCCTGCCCCCACTCCCCCCCAGGGACTCAGCTGTGGCTAGCCAGAAACTGCCCCGGACTCAGGAAAAAGGAGCCCCTTGGCCTGCAATTGCTCTGAGGAATTGTAGGGTGGTGATTCTAGGCATGGGGGGCAGGAGTGAAAGGAAGGGGCTGTCCTTGAAAAGGAAAAAACTCGTTTTCCCCCCTCCACCCCCATTGGTGCGACACGGCTCCCGACACCATCTTACATCAGGTTCCCTCCAGGATCGGGCCCCTGGGAGCCATTCGTCTGGCGCTCTTTTTTTTTTTTTTTTTTTTTTGCGGAGCCTCGTCCTGTCTCCTCCCCGCCAGCGTCGTGCTCTTGTCTCTTGGAAGCTTTACACTTACACCCACGTCCGTAGCACGGAGCTTTTCTGATCACTCTCTTGTGGAAATAAGCTATTTTCTCTTCCTTCACTACGTTCCTCTTCCCCTCCCTCCCGCCGTCTGACTGCCTTCAGGGATCTGGCAGAGCCAGGGATGTCCGCGCGCTGGGATCCGGCGGCGGGAGGCCAGTCTCCACCGCCAGCTCCCGATCGCGCCGTGGGAAAGGAGGGGAGCGGACCCGGTACTGTGCGCACGCAGGAAGCCGCGAGCTCCTTTCCCTTTTGGTTTTGCTTTGGAATGTCGCCGACCACCGTTCGCCACCGAAACGGACTTTAGACCAAGAAAAAGACCCGACCCCGCCCGCCCGCTGCAGCCCGCCGGGATGTGACGAGGTTCCGAGCAGCCGTTGTCGACCCTTCTTTTTTTATCTCTTGGTTTTAAAGTGCCACGTCTGATCTGAGTCCTGACTCTGGTGGGCTAAAACACCCAGCGTCCCTGGGACAAGGGGGGACGGTGCTGTTTATCTCCCCCACTCCTGCAGGGAATTCTCGATTTGGGGGGGTGGGGGAGAGATGGACTCGGCCACAGACGCCTCAACCGTTTGAAGACGCCAGATCTGTGAGCTCTGTGTCCAGGATGGACACGGGGTGGGAGGGAAAGCAGCGGTGCTTGGGGGGGGGCGGGGGGACACGACGACTGCCTAAGAATAAGCTGTGTCTCGTGGCCGTCCTTTTCTGCGTGGAAAATGTGGCTCGCTGCCTGCCCCTCCCCCAACCGCACCTGTTCTGTCGCCCCTCTGCGTGTGGAGCCCAGCTCCCCGGGTGCAGAGGGCAGCGACGGGGGACTTGCGTCCACCCAGGATGAGGTATTAAAGTTTTTTGTTGTTTTTTATAAAGGAGGGGAAAAAAAAACCCCTCGCTCCCGTGACAACGAGAGCGCCCGGAAGTGCCTGCGTCAACGCGCCCATTTGCACTAAGCCAAACTGCACAAAGAGTTTTCTTTATTCTTTTCTTTGTGTGTGTGTTTTTTTTAATAAAATATATTAAAGGTCGTATTTTAAATATTCCCTCCCAGGGCACGAGAGAGATGGAGAAAACCCTCATCTCCTTGCTTTCCAAAAGCATGTCTCTAGATTTGATTCTATAGGGACTATATTTCCCAGAATCCTTTCTCTCTCCCATCACCCCCCCCCACCCCTTTGGAAATCCTCTTTATAAGCAAGCAGCACTGGTTGCTGGGAAATGTAGTTTTCCCTTTGCCCCTTTTTTGTTTTGCCCTGCAGTCTTGACTGCAACAACCCGGACAACGTCCATTGGAATTTTGCCTTGTTCGTTAATGTCTGAGATAATCCCCCAAAATCCGTTTGCTGGATGCAAAGACAAGAGTCTCTGTGTGCGTGCGTGTGTTTACGAAGCCGTATTTGTAAGGTTGTTTTTTCAGTGTTTGTAGCCTGGCTCAATTCTATGTATCTTGTTGTTGGGTTTTTTGTAAACAAAACCAATTGTCTGTGCACCAAGTGGCCCGACTAAGGTGGGTTTGAATGCAAAAAGCTCCCTATTATGAATGTATAATGAATACTCCTCTGCTACCCTTTGGGCGTGAGCAGTATGGTCCGTGCCAGGGGGATACTCCAGAGTTATCATCCTTGGCAGGGTGCTTAGGCAGGTGTCTAATTTAAGCACGTAAGTGGTGCTACGGAGACCACTGAAATCCCGCTTATGCCCACAGTGTAGGTGGGACTTGGGTGGTGTCCACTCTTGCTTCAACTTGTGCACCGGCAGAGGCTTGTAGCACAGCCCGGGGAGGCAGGTTTTCCGCGTCTCTTCCTAGTGCGGCCACGCGCTTGGGCCGTGACGCGAGCTGGTGGAGTTAGGACAAGGCTTTCGAGAGTAACCCGCGGTTTTCAGGCATCCAACCTGAGCTGCCTTCCTAGGCCCTGATTTTCAGCACTGAAAACCCAGGCCGCTCTTAAGGTAGCTCCCGTTGGGCCCCTGGCCTCTCTAAGCTTTGAATAATGTTCCTAATGGGCTCTCTCCTGGTATTTTAATGATAAATGATTTGACTGTTTCCCTTTGGGCACAATCCGTTTTGCCTCGCTGGGGATGGTGATGAGGGGCTTTTTCACACTCATGACACAGGTTATATTCTCCCTTTTGAATACCCCCACGTGCCCCATCTGTGTGTCGTTCCCCCGCCCCCCCCCTGCTTGTAAGTTGATCGTGGTCACTAGCCCTCGGTGCTAGGCTGTGGGTGACTCATTGACCGATTAAATGTGGGAACTTTGTGCAATTTTCCAAAACGTTTGCTCTCCCCTCCCCCCGGCTTGCTCTGTGCTCTTGGCTGGTCTCTGCACTGGCTGCCCTGCTGTGGAGCTGGGCCAGGCATGAATTGGGTCGTTCGTGTTGGTACTGGGCAAAGGCCCAGGCAAAACGCCAAGCGTCTCGCGGTCTCTTGGAACAGACCGAAGTGAAGGGACTTTGCCACCTTCTGCCCAGGGGCTGCGATGCCTGGAGGCTGCTCTGTTGTCCAGGGCACGGCCTCCCTTCTGTGCAGACAGGCCTGTCCCTGCTCAGACTGTGCTTTCTAAGCCTCCGGCCACAGGCCTTTCCTCCCCAGCAGCGTGGAGCTGGGGACTTCCAGCCGAGCTGCTGTCTGGGTCTGTCCTGGCTTTGAGACCAATGGGGGCAGAGTCGGTTTCACCTGCGGGGAGGGGCTGTTTCAAACTCCCTTTTGACTCGTCCCCCTCTGGAGGCTGCCCAGGCAGGTTTAGCCTGGGGAGTGGTTGGCCGCACCAAAGGAGCAGCCTTTGAATGGGCAGGGCGGTGTTTTGTTTGGGCTGGGAGGACGGGCGACCTCCCCCTGGCCCTGCTGGGGGATTAGTTGGGGGAAAGGAATGGCCACCTCCACCGCCCTCTGGCAGCTGAGTGCAGAAGAACTAGAGCAGCTGCTGGGCCCCCTATGTGGGGTTCTTAGCCTTGGGAATCTGTGTAGTGTTCGTTGGCCTGAGCTACTGCGGAGCGAGACTTGCTGATCCAGGGCAGCAGGGCTGTGCTAGACCCTCCGCTCCAGCCTCTGTCTGACCATAGCTGTGAGCAGCCTTTGGCCAGGGGAGAACGCAGGAGGGGCAAGTCCGTTGGGGGAGTGGGCAAGCCAAGGGGAGACCCGATGGCCACACAATCTGAGACGTGTCCCTGGGCGGACGGATGGGACCACAATAACCAGCGCTGGCGCTGCCCCAGTAGCCCAGATTCTGCTGCCTCCGAGTGTAAAGAGGAACCTCTGGGCTTTCTAGAGGGGCACATCCAGGAAACTTAATCCGAATTAATTAAAGGTGTGAATTTTAATGTGGTTTAAATAAACCTCTGTGTGAACACCCTGGTTCAGAATGAGAGTGGCTTTAATTCAGTTTATCTTAATTTACTTCCAAAGTTAATTAAGCTAAAACCAAATTAAGGCCACTTTAATTCCAAATAGCAGCATCCAAACAGGGCTTGAATTCAGTTTAACTAATCTACTTCAAATTCACACCCTCGGTTAATGTGAATTAATTTGCCTTGATGTCCCTGTGTAGACAGGCCCTGTGTCTGTGGTACCCGTGAATCATGGAGAAAGCAAGAATTGGGGAGGTGTGAGGGAGGCTCCCTTGTCTCCCAATAGATTGGTAGGGGTAGGTTTTTAGGGTTCAGCAACAGGGGGCTACCCCTTAGGGCTGAAAGAGAGATGAGGACTGCAGGGGCCAAGGGAGCCAGCGAGTGGAAAGTGCAAATGCCTCCTTCCCTGGGATCCCGCAGTCACTGCCGAGCCCAAGGTGCGAGAGCCGGGCTGGTGGACCACGGCTGGTGGCCACTGGCATAGACCCTCTGTCCTGGGTTCCTCCTTTCGTCCCCTGCAGTGAAGGCAGGTAGCAGACCTGCCTTTTGTGGCAGTTTACCAGCATCTAGTCCTTCGTGGGGCATTGCCTAGTGTGGACTAGGCCAGTGAATGGTATTGCGAAACCCCAGCACTGGTCTGGCTGATGGGTTGGGTTATAGTGTGTGTGGAGGGTGGCTCTGGAGGAGAGAAGGCGTTTGTGTTTCCCTGGCCGTAGGCTGCCTGCAGAAATCCCTGCAGTGCCCCACGGGAAACATATCTGGAAATCACAGAATCTCAGGGTTGGAAGGGACCTTAGGAGGCCATCTAGTCCCACCCCCTGCTCAAAGCAGGACCAATCCCCAATTTTTGCCCCAGATCCCTAAATGGCCCCCTCAAGGATTGAACTCACAACCCTGGGCTTAGCAGACCAATGCTCAAACCACTGAGCTATCCCTCCCCCGATATAGTTTAGCGACTCGGCCCCTCTACCCCACGCTCCAGACATCGATTAATCTCCCAGCCGCTCTGTCAGCAACCGTAATTAGGATGGGGAAACTGAGGCCAGTGGGCTCAAGTGACTTGCCCAAAGCCCCAGGAGTCCGTGTGAGAAACTCTGCCCTTCCCGGCTCTCAGTGCTTAGGGCACTCCCTCGTGTCGCTGTTATTTTGTTGTTCTGCTGGCAGCTGCCTGAAGCACTTCCCACCCTGCATTGGCACCCGGCTTCAAAAGCCAAAGGGGGAAAGTGATCTTGAGAGTTTCAAGGCCCTGGTTGGGCAGGGTCCAGCCTCTCCCCCTGTTGCCACATGGCTTGTTGCAGAAGGGCTGATCCTGCTTGCTCCGGGTCCGGCCCTGAAAACCTGCAGCGTTCCATGCCCGGGTGTGGCAGCTCACGCGTGGTGAGAGCTGGTCTGCAGGGCTGAGCCCTACGCAGCCGCGCTGGCCCCTCGCGAGTGTTTCCAATTGCCAGGATTTTCGTAGGGGCAGGAGGACGTTTACATGTCCCACCGGTTTCAGCAGGTTGATTGTTTCCAGGGAGGTGAGGGCTTGGCCTAGCCTAGTGCCAGGCTGGGAATGGGCCTTTTGTAACCAGGGAGGATGGTCTGATGGGGGCGGGCGGAGGGGGTACCGATCCAGGTGGGTTTTCTGCCACACCCACGGACTTGCTGCATGGCTTTGGGCAATTAACATGGGGCTTGATCCTCCTGCATCTGTTTCAGTGGGAGCAGGATCCAGTGCACTTCACCCGTGTAAAACAAGGATAATGCTGGCTGGCCAACGCGAGACTTAATTCACAGATGGGTGTATGGCGCTTGGAGACTTGGCTAGGCGTGGTGGCAGGCCAGTGTGTGTGTTTGTAACTAAAGTGGGGGAAAGGGAGCCCTGGGTCAGGGCTGTATTGGTGTGAATGCTCCCGGGGGGCAGCTTCTGAATGTCAAAGGTACTAGGAGTCAGGGCCGTAGTTCGGGGGTGTTAGTCTCGTGTATCCGGCTGAGAAGTGACCCTAAGCCTGACTCCATGGAGGAACTCTCTGCCCCGGTTTCCATCCTGCAAGGATTTGGGGTTTAGCAGTCGCCTGCACAAACCTGCTCGGTTTGGGTGTGTTTAAAACACCCCCGCCCCCCCAACCAGTAATATAGTTCTGATTGGTCCTAAGCACAGGAAGAAAACAGTGCTGGGAGGGTTGTGGTGTGGGAGTACCTAGCCCAATTATTCCTGATCTGCTGTCGGTGTGGAGGGGTGACTGTGTATGTTTTGGGGGCGGGGGGTGAGCTGTGAGAAGTTCTAGCCTGGTGACCCTACAGCGGCCTATGTGGTCAAACTGGTTTTTGGTTTTTATGGTTTATTTTTAAGTAAAAAATAATCACCCTGAGCATTTTTTAAAGCATTTTAATGGTTCTCTGAATGTTCAATGGTATTTTCCCATTGTTGAAAAATGTTGCCGAAAACTCGGTTGGAAGTTTTGCCGGTTCTGCTGTCCAACAGTCTGAGGGGAGGGCCGGGAAAGCAAAGTCCTGGGACACCGATTTCAGAATTGCTGCCATCTTTTCCTGCCCCTGAAGAATTCCCCAAGATGGCTGGAGAGACTTCTATGGCTGCAGCTCTCTCCTGGTTGCTCAGCTGTTGCTGTACTTGGTTCTTTTTGGGCTCTGCTCATGGAAATTTGGTCCAGTCATTCTTGATCTCCTGACTCGGACCACGTGGCGAGGGGGCGCTGTCTCTGGGTGGCTCAGAGAGGTAGCGTGATGGTGGCTTTGTAGGGCGGGCTCTGACTAGCCATGGGCCTATGCTGGATCCTTCCAGGGGAGAGGGGTTGGGATGCAAACCCCAGATCCTGCTGGTGCCTGCTGTGTTTCTCAGCTGATCAGGGATCATGCAGGATCATAGGAATCTCCTGCCACTTCTAGCATTTCGAAGCCTTTCTGAGAATGCAGCAGGGTCAAACCTCCTAATTTATCCCCAGCCGGAAGCCCTGGCCAGGTGCTTCCTTGGCCAGCTCCCGTGCTCAGACTCAGAGTGAGGTGACAGTGGGGCGTGACGCAGCGGGCCCCATGCAGCAAGGCAGCAGAGCAGCCGGTGGGGGGTGAGAGCTCCTGGTGCCACGGGGGGCAGGATCCCAGCACGGTTCTAGAGAACGGAGCTCACCCGTCCGCGCTCCAGGACAGATCATTCTGAGCTCTGGTGATCTGGGCTATTTTCCTCCCGAAGCCTTTATCCTCCCTCTCAAGCTCCAGGGGTCCATCTTCACCCCTTGCTCCACCATTACTGAGCTTCCCAGCCGCTCAGAGCCCCTGGATCCCGCTGTCTCTGGGGGAGCTCCGGGGGAGGGTGGAGGGTCGCATGCCCCAGGCTTCTTTCTGGGTAGGACACTGCATGTTGTAGTGAGGACCTGCTAGCACTAACCCCTGTCCACTGCCAGGGGCACAGGTTCGAAGCTGGTGCTGGTCTGTAGTCACCAGAAGCCTCCCTTCGAGGCCTGGTCAGTGGCCTGGGACTGGGGTGACCAGATGTCCCGATTTTATAGGGACAGTCCTGATTGTTGGATCTTTTTCTTATATAGGCTCCTATTATTCCTACCCCACCCCGCATCCCAATTTTTCACATTTGCTATCTGGTTCCTGGTGGTTAGTGTCCCATAGAGTGAGGGGGGTTAGAAGGGACTGCAGGGGTCATCGAGTCTAACCCTCTGCAAATGCTGGCAGCTTCCCCCGGGGCCAGGGACCGAACAAGCATGGAAATGGTGCCCCCACCCTCAGGGCTGAGCTCTTGGGGAGAGTGGGGGGGTGAAGGGACATGTGCCCTGCCTGGGGTGTGACAATACTGAGGGTAAATCAGGGAGTTCGGGGCCAGGGGCTGGCCCTGCTCACTAGCACACAGCTCACTTTTATTAAGAAAGCGAATTTGCACTGTGATTTCCCCAGGCCAAGTGATTGGGGGAGGGGAGGGGTGTGCCTCTTGCAGCCGCAGGCAAAGCGGGGAAGCATTACCCCAGGGAAGGGGCTGCCCACGCAGCAGGGTCGGTGCTGCTGGCACCACGGGGCCTGGTGCGTTAATGACCGTTTCATTGCTTTCTTCAGCGCGCTCATCCCCGTTTGCTGTACGATCTCCCCACGGATTCCCAGGACCTTCCTCCCGTAGGGCTCAGTTCCTGCTTCCCCAGCCCAGTGGAAGCCAGGTGGGATCCCAGCGTTGCCCCGGGTGACGGCTCTGCACCCACGAGGCTTTCTCCTGGCGGGGGAGCTTGTCTGGGCCTGGGGCTGGTCCTGGCAGGGTTGCAGTCCTAGTGCGGGTTGGGTCTCAGCGATACGACAATCCTCCATCCCCAGCTGCTGGCCAGTGGCTCAGGAGCAGCAGACTCCATCGCTGCTGGTGTCTTTCAAAGGTCCGACAGGCGCGTCCACTGGATGCTGGAGATGGTATTTCAGGAGCCGTGGCAGAAACCTTGCCCAAAGCGAACATACTGAGCGTGGGAACGGCCTGCAGGCTGGAGGGAGCGGGGTCATCCCATGGCTGCTGATCGCGCTCCTAAGCGGTAAAGCAGAGAAGTCTCTTCCCTGCCCAGTGGGAAAACCCCTCTGTGGCTTGCTGTGCAGGGTGCGGAGTCTGTGGTTTCCCTGGCGCCTTCCGTGCGGGCTCTGATGTGTGTCGAGCGGCGATGGGGCCCTGCTGGCAGGGCCGTGGGGGCGACCGGGGATGGGGCCGTGCCACGCAGCTGGCTGCAATTGCTGTCTGCTCCGGGTGGTTGCAGCACCAGTGGGGTCCCTGCACTGGGAGGGTCGGTGCAGGGGGCTGCCCAAGGAACCCTGGGGGCCTTTTTCCTTTCTCTGGCTGCACTTGCTGCAAACAAGCTCGGTGCGGCGGGAGAACAGCTGGCCACACGACCTACCTGGCCGTGGCAAATGCAAGTGCCTCGGGGGCTGCTTTGTTTTGAGGGGCTTTGGCTGGCAGTGCCGCCCTCGCCCCAGAGATTGGCCAGCAGCTCCCTGCCCTGCAGGGGCCTTTCGCCCATTCTAGCCTCGCTGCTGCTCACGGAGGTGTCCCCTCCGGCTTTGTGCGGCAGGGGAAGGTAACGGGTTGCAGCGAGGGGCCGGCCTGAGCTGCGTGCGTGTGTTCGCCTCACGCCTTGGATACGTTCTTAGAGGATTAAAGCCCAATGAACAGGGAATACGCGCGAGAGATGTGGGTGGACCAAAGATGTGCTGCCGACTAGCCACGCTCCGAACGCCCGCCTGCCCTCGGTACAGGCAGTCGCAATTCAGGGGAATTGAGCCGTCCCCCTCCCCAGAGGTGAATTTAGCTCTGACCTGTGAACCTGCTGGTCACCAGCCAATGAATGTAGCTTGTTTGGTTCCCTGGGCTGTGATATGTTACCCATTTCTCTGACCTTGTGGGACTCTCTGACAGGTTCATGCACTAGGGATCTTTGTAGGTACTGATGCTTTCTGCAGCTGCACTGAAGCAGGGTTGAGCTGGGGGGGGGGTCCCTCTGCTTGGATTTCCTGGCCCTGGCGGGTCCCTCTAGGAACCTGAGGTCCTGGCTAATAACACAAAGCTTGGGCGGGAACGGTTGTCGGACCAGCCCTTTCTCTCGGCCTTGTGGCCTACCCTGGCCACTGCCGATTACTGGTACCGAGCCTCTGCATTGCGAACTAGCCCTAGCAGAAAGCCACGCTGCAGTGGAAGAATGCACCAGTGCCCGTGCATTCGCTGAGCCAGCTCGTCCTTCCAAAGAGGGCATCGGGGGGGGGGCGAGGCACCACGTGCCAGGTCCCACGGTGCCCCCCGGCGAAGGGGAAGGCATGATCATGCACTTTGTAGGAGCCCTGCCCCGCCTAGTCAGTCCTCATTTGAGCTGTTCAGACTGGAGGGAAAAGCAAAGATGAAGAACGCGAGCAGGTGTAGTGAGACCCTGGGATCCTACCACCGGAGAGGCTCCTGTGGATCCCAGCTCCTGCTCACGTGAGTCAGGACCAGAGCAGGGGGACATGCACGAGGCTGGGCTCGGTCGGTGGGGAAGACAGTAAGAGGCCATGCCGTCTCTCCCGCAACTGCACAAACCAGCCCAGCTTGCTGGCTCGATGCAGCCTGAGACAAAGAGGCAGCAAGGCCTTTCCCAGGCTAGGTGAGGGAAAAGTAACGAAGCCAAACAGCGCTTGGAAAAGGGGGTTTGTAAATGGCAATCCAAAACAAAACGGAGCGAGTGCAACCAGCCTTGAATTCCCTGGGCTAGAATGTACACAACCGGCCCAGGGGATTGCACTCTGTGAGCCAGGATTGTAGCTCTTCCAGGCAGGGAGGGGGGCGGCTGGGGCAGGCACCGCTGTGGCTGCCCCTTTTTAACAGCTTCCAGGATTTTGGAAGTGGAATTTGGGCCGATGCTATTTGTCGCACGTGTGCTTCGCTCAGGTCCCTCTTGTGCCCAGGGAAGGGAGGGTTGGTCAGACACACAAGAGAAATAAAAGATTTTGTGTTTTTCAGATTCGTTCCTCTCCGTCTGCCTTTTGTGCCCGGCTCGGGGGGAGAGTTTGGGTGGGGCGGCTGAGCTGCAGTGCTGGCTGGTGGATCGGAGGGCAGGGCAGTGGGGCCGATGGGAGCTGGGTGTGTAATGACCCATCCCCAGTACTCACCAGTGGGGAACGGCTCATGGGAGCGGGTGACTGCTCATGTGCTTGAAGTTACGCCTGTACACAAATACTTTCCTGGATCGGTGCCTAGGGGCTGCGGCCTCTGCTCCTGCCCCCAGTGGAATGACTCCATCAGCTTGCAGAGCAGTAAACTTGTGGATGGAGCTGCCCCCGGAGGGCATGTGATGCATTGAACCATGCTTGTTGCATTTGCCAGTGCTTCTCAAGGACCGGGCTGCAGACCGGCACCGGGCCCTGAGATTTCCCTGACCGTTTAGGAAGGCAGCAAGCCCGGGCCTGGTATCAACAAGGTTGAGAAACACTGACCCTAGGGCCTCTGGCGTAAACTGTACTTGCAACCAGGGCCCTGGGGGTGATTCCAGCTTCCCCACCGCAGAGCTGCCTCCGGCATCGTCACCCCCTTGCAGTCCCGAGGAAAATGGGACGTGGGGAATGGAGCACGTTGGGCTTGTTCCCGGAGCTGCTGGAGCTTCCATCCAACAGGGGTAGGGGCCTGCAGCTGACTGTTGGAATGGTTCAGCCAGGCCCCCCCGCAGACACAGTGCTGTTTAGTTTGAAAACTCAGCTTGCCGCTGGCTGCCCCAAGGCAGAGAACCGAGACCCTTCCCCGAGGAGAGCTCTGCCTGCGTGGCTCCACGGGCCACACGCTCCTGGTGCGGACGCAGCTTATGCCGGCAAAACGTGGCCAGCACAGCTTATTCCAAGGAACGTGCTGCCAACAGTGCAGCTCGGCTGGGCTAGCTCTGGCCCCGCGACGACACAGCTCTGTCCATCACAATCCCACCGTGGCCGGACAGAGCTCTGCCAGTTGACGCCCCTTGAGCTTGCTGCTCCATAACCTGTCACTTCCTATAGGTGCCACCAACTCCTCTGTCTTAATCAGGCCCTGACAACAGTGGGTGGTGGCCACGTTCTACCTGGGGCACGATGGGGGTCACAGAAAGGCCCCGTAAGCAAACCCACAGCTCTTCTGCAGTGGGGCGCTGTCAAATTCTCAGTGCCAGGATTCTCTCCTGGCTCAAACCATCTTGTATCCACGCCTCCTTCAGGGTCCTCCAAGCTTCTGCGTGTAACCACACCACTAGCTACCCAGGAGACGTAACCCTGGCCGAGTCTCTATGGACGTCTAGCTACTGGTGTAACTGAGGAGCTGGGAACAAGGAAGAGGAGCCAGTGCTGTGGGCCAGCCCCCCGGGGGTTCAAATGGCCCTGCTGCCTGCCAGCCAGTGCTCTAGTGCCCAGCCGGCCCGCAGCGGTCCTGGGAGGAGCGCAGGTTGACAACAGATTTCGTAACTTAGTCGAAGGGAACTCCTGCCCCACTAGCTACCAGGTTAAGGGTCTGCACGGGGGCCCAGCTACAGGCCAGAGAGGCTTATGCAACTGACGCTGAGTAACGATGGCAACCTGGCTCAGACTGGCGCAAGTCCACCTCCGCCTGGGGGACACATTGTGCTGCTCCCCACAGGGTGACCCCTCATCCAGGGCACTGTTGGGGCAGTTTGTTCGCCTGCTGTCACCCAGCAAGGAGAACAACGTTTCATTATCCTTGCCCCCAAAACCTCATGTTCACCACACCCACTAAAACTTTTCCATAACAACCATGCAAATGAGGCCTGGCTACTTCAGTCTCTTCTCCCTGTTCCCCAGTCGATGGCAGCAGGCAGCTCCTTCCCCTACACAGCGGCTGCCCATTTGGCGGGTCTCAAGCCGCTTTCCACGCTCACCGAGACATGGTAGCAGCAAGCGCCCTGCACTCTAAACTCCAGGCTACAGGCCTCGCGTCACACACACAAAAAACCGACGTGACAAATGTCAAGGCTGTAAAACCAAGTCCCCCCCATTTAGGGAACGCTGGATTTACAAGTGCCCAGGCCCCCTTAATCCAGCCTCCATGTGCATCCATCCCGTCCACTCCAGCACTGGTTCTTAACCAGGGGTCAGAGGCCCCTAGAGGGCTGCGAGCAGGTTTCGGGGTGGGGGGGGCGCCAACAGGGCCAGCACGAGACTTTCTGGGGCCCAGGGCAGAAAGCCGAAGCCCGCCGCATGGGGTTGAAGCGCAGGCCCTAAGCCCCACACCCCCCGGAGCTGGAGCCAAAGCCTGAGCAATGGAGCTTTGCAGCGGCCCCTGGGGCATGAGGCCTCAGGCAATTGCCCTGCGTAGTGGCCCAGAGACAGAGGTAGAACCCGGCTTCTCCTGTCCGTCACGGCCAGGCCCGTACTGTGTGGGCTAAAGGAGAATCTGCCTCAGGTCAGCACTATAGGCCCTGTTCTGATGCCGCCCAGGGGTGTGGGCCGCCCCCTCCTCTTCCCTTGCTCCCACCCCCAACAGCTCCCGCGGTCAAGGGCTTGTGGTGCAGAAGGCGCAGAGACTTCCCCCTTCCTGAGCAGCAGCGCAAGGGTCAGTCGCAGCTGGGTCCCTGGCTTGAGCCCCGTGGCCTCTTCTAGGGGTGCCAGGCATCCGGTTTTTGACTGGAACGCCTGGTCAAAAAGGGACCCTGCCGACTCCAGTCAGCACCCCTGACTGGGACATTAAAAGTCCAGTTGGTGGCGTAGTGGGGCTAAGGCAGGAACCCTGCAGCTCCCAAAAGCGGGCAGGGGCGGCCAGGGAGACTCTGTGCGCCGGCTCCGCAGCTCCCATTGGCCAGGAGCCATGGCCAATGGGAGCTGCGTGGGCAGCGCCTGCGGGCGAGGGCGGCGCGCCAAGCCCCCAGCCACCCCTGCGCCTAGGTGCTGCAGGGACACACCGGCCGCTCCCGGGAGCCGCCTGAGGTAACCGCCACCCGGCTCCTGCACCCTGAACCCCCTCCTGGAGCCCAGAGACCCCCCTCCCAGAGCCTGCACCCCAACCCTCAGCCCCTTCCTGCACCCAAACGCCCTCCCAGAGCCCACATACCCCACCCCCACCTCAACTCTGAACTCCTCGCCCCCCCCCCCCTTCCCCAGCCCAGAGCCCCCTCCTGCAACGCTCATCCCCGGCCTCACCCCCAGAGCCCACATACCCCACCCCCACCTCAACTCTGAACTCGTTCCCCCCCCCCCCCCTTCCCCAGCCCAGAGCCCCCTCCTGCAATTCTCATCCCCGGCCTCACCCCCAGAGCCCACATACCCCCACCCCCGCCTCAACTCTGAACTCGTCCCCCCCCCCCCCTTCCCCAGCCCAGAGCCCCCTCCTGCACCTCTCATCCCTCGCCTCACCCCCAGAGCCCACATACCCCCACCCGCCCCAGTCTGGTGAAAATGCGCGGGGGGGGGGGGAATGGAGTGAGTGGAGGGGTGGGGGGGCCTCACAGCAGGGGGTGGGGCAAGCAGAAAGTTGGCGACTGTAACCTCTTCGCCCAGTGCAAGCCCCCCCCGCCCGCCCGCCCACCCACCCAGGAGCCAAGTGCTGGCTGTGGCACGCTCCCCGCCCCCTGCCATGTCTGGCAGCGACCCGAGCAGGACGTAGTGGGGAGGGCAGCGCTGGGCACATGCCAAAGCAAAGCATCAGGGCCAGGCCCCGGCACGAGGCCTGAAGTCACCCCTCCCCCCCCCCGCATGCTGCCCTCCCCCCTCCCAGGGAGTGTTGCTGCGGGGCCAGGTGGAGCGTGGGCACCCCCTGCTGCCCATCACCTGCTACTGCAGCTCAAGCCATGGCACCCCCCCCCCCCCCCCCCCGGCTCCTCACCACAGCAGGGCGGGCTTGGCCTTGTGTGTGTGGGGCAACTCAGGGCATGGTACGAACAACGCCTGGATGGAGGAAATGCACAGCTAGGGCCCCCACCCCATGCAGGCAGAAGAGTCAACTCCCCTCCCGCCCCCTCCAACTGGTCCCCCCGAGTATGCCTGGGCCAAGAGCCGCCTAAGGGGCCCATCAGGCCTGGCCCGGCTGGTCTGCGTCGCAGCGCTGTACCAGTCCTCGCGCCAGCCCTGGGGGTGCAGGTCACACCCCCCCCCCGCCCAGCTACCCCAACGGCGTGCGTGTGCATTGTGTACACACACACACACCCACCCACCCACGTAAAGCCCTAGCCTGGCTGGCCGCGCCGTGTTTGCCGACACTAGGCATCTGTCCCAGCCAATGGCTCACCAGCTGGCACGCGCAAACTGGACAAATGCAGTTTTGCCAAAAAAGGTGGGGTGGGGTGTGATCCCCCCTCCCCCCATGGGGCACAGAGTACCATGCGGGGGGATGGGCAAGCGGCAACACAAGGCCTGCACCGGAGGGAGGGCTAGGGAGAGCGGCTTGGGCCAAGCCAGCTATGCATGGGCAGGCAGCAGGGGGCCTTGAGCCGGCCCCTGTGGGGGGCAGGGGGTAGATGTGGGTCTTGAGCCAGCCCCTGTGGGGGGCAGGGGGGTAGATGGGGGTCTCGATCCAGCCCCTGGGGGGGGCAGGGGGTAGATGGGGGTTTCAAGCCAGCCCCTGTGGGTGGTGGAGGGTGGGGGGGCGGGGGGGTCTCAATCCAGCCCCTGTGGGTGTGGGGGGTAGAGGGAGGTCTTGAGCCAGCCCCTGTGGGTGGCAGGGTGGCTCGGGAAGGGAGTGGGGGTGGGTCTCAGGCCCAACGTGTGCTGGCAGAAGGCAGGGAGGGCAGGCTAGTGTGTGTGTGGGGGGGTGTGGGAAGCAGGGGGCCGCAGGCTGGCCCCATGCTGTCTTGTTTTCCCTTTGGGAAAACCACCTCACTCGTCTCAGTTGGGGCATTGCTGGTGAGCAGGATCCTGCCAAGACCTTGTGAGAGCGGACGGGTGGTGGGGTGAGATTCATCCTGCCCCCCAGCGTATACCACAATGTGAGCAGTGATGGCGCACAAGCGGCCAGGTGAGCAGCGAGGCATGAAAGGAGACAGCTGCCCATGGCTGAGTGGGGGAAGGGGCAGGGTGAGTGCCGGGCTGGGCGTGGGCCCAGGCGAGATGGGTCCAGCCATGCAGCAGGCTGTACCCCTTTGTTCCCTTCCACCACCACTGCCGCTAGGGCTGCCCCCCTGCAAAAGCCCCAGCCCGCTGTGCACATGGCTGCAGTGAGACCCAGGGCACGGCTCACGCCAGGAGCCAGACTTTGGGCCCATTTGCACCATCTGTTCATTCCACGTAGGAGATGGTGTATTTTCCCCCAGCCACGGCAGTGTAAGGACTCCTCTCCCTCGGCCAATTCCACCACCCCGAAGCTGGAGTGGCAGCAGCCACATCTACTAGAGGGCGGCGGGTACCTCTACCCCGGTTTGCCCGCGGCTCAGCTCGTAGGAAGAGCTGGTGAGGTTCTTGCCCATTTTACCTAGATGGGGGTCAGGGTCTGTTTTTCCCATGTGTCCCCCCCTCGAGGAAGGAACACACTTCACAGCAATAATGAATGGGCAAAACCTAGATGCAAACGTATTTAAAGCAAGACTTGCAGGCGCTATACTGTCACTTCCTTTGCTTGCTCAGGCTGTTATACGTGTTGTGTTAGATTAGAGCCACTTTTTAACACACAATAAGATGCTTACCCACGGAAGGGGAGGAGAACTGGTACTTGATATCATACTGACACAAAAAAGGGTAAAGTCTACTCTATAATATGTTAGTGTAACCCTTCTCCCTGGAGTAGTCAGCAGCAAGACTAACCAAATTCAAATATCTAGGGGTTCCTTTTAGAACTAAATACCAGCTCAAACCCCTTCCCAGAAACCTGGGAGAACTAAATGCCTTCCCAGGGCATCTTCAACAGGCAATACTTCCCCACTCGCAAGGATGGAGTCTGAGTATGAAACAAGGAAAACTGTATTCAAGGAAAAGGGGACACAGAAGTTCAGTTCAGTTCCCAAAGGGCTGGTATGTTACATGATAAGAAAATGTCCCTTTAACAATTTCTATCCCCTTTTCCTTCTTCCATTACCTCCTCTCATGGTTGGTTGGTTGTCACAGTCACCTTCCCCCTCTGCTACTGCACTCATCACTGATTACTCCTGGTTAGCAAAGTCCAGAGTTCAGCAGGGCCATTTCCAACCCCTAGGAGAAGTACTATGGGGTCTGGTCCTGAGTCTTCCTCGTTTAACTCAGCAGTGATGATTTCAGTATAGTAAGGAATAAACTTACCCTTTTGGTTTCTGTCCATATTTCACTATCCAACCATGCCAGAAGAGAAAGGTTAGGGTGACCCCTCATCCAGGGCACATTTGGTGCAGTTCTTTTGCCTTCTGTCACCCAGCAAGGATAACATTTCATTATCCTTTCACTCAAAACCAAAAACTAATATTCACCACAACCCCTAAATCTTTCACGTAACAAAAATGCAAATGAGGCCCAGCTAATTCAGTCTCTTCTCCCTGTTCACCAGTAGATGGCAGCAGACAGCTCCTTCCCCTCCAGAGTGGCTGCCAATCTGGCGGTTCTCACGCCACTCTGGGCCGCTTTCCACGCTCACCGAGACATGGTAGCAGCAAGCTACCGACGTGACAAATGTCAAGACTGTAAAACCAAGTACCCCCCATTTAGGGAACGCTGGATTTACAAGTGCCCAAGCCCCCTTAATCCAGCCTCCATGTGCATCCGTCCCATCCACTCCAGCACTGGTTCTTAACCAGGGGTCACAGCCCCCTAGAGGGCTGCGAGCAGGTTTCGGGGTTGGCGGGGTGGGAGGTCGCCAACAGGGCCAGCACGAGACTTTCTGGGGCCCAGGGCAGAAAGCCGAAGCCCGCCGCATGGGGTTGAAGTGCAGGCCCTAAGCCCCCCCCCCTGGAGCTGGAGCCATAGCCTGAGCAATGTAGCTTTGCAAGGGTGGGGGGGGGTCCCTGGGGTATGAGGCCCCAGGCAGTTGCCCAGCATGCTACCCCATAACGCCGGCCCTGGCTTTTATATGCAGAAAACCAGTTACTGAGACACAGGTGGGCTGTGGAGTTTTTCTAGCATGTTGCGGGGGCCTCAGAAAGAGAACGGTTGAGAAGCCCTAGAGGGGGTTGGACTAGATGACCTCCTGAGGTCCCTTCCAACCCTGAGATTCTATGAGGCAGGGGTCCTGCGGGAAAAGTGGCATGTAATTACAGACTGCACCACTATGCATGTGCACAAGGGGGCCAGACTGAGGTTGCCCATGTAGCTTTCACTCTGGCATTCCCTAACTTTTGAGTTCAAGGCCTGGCTCTTGGGTTTTGGGCACTTCAGGCTGGCACTGCAGGAGATGGTTTCTGTGCAGCACCTACAGTGCAGGGGAAAGGGGTGGGGGGAGGAGGGCTCATGGGGAAACCTGGGTGGGAGGCAACATTAAAGGACTCCAAAAGGGACCAGGCTAAGGGGATAGGGGCTCAAAGGGAGCCTCAGTGCCCTGGAGCTACCCTTGCCCCTCCTGGCCAGCACTGCCCTGAAACAGCAGCTGCCTCCACCCCGAGTAGCACTGAGGACAGAGACAGTTCCCTGGCCTTCAGCCAGTGGTACAGTAGCAGCCTGTGGCAAGGAAGAATCACTGCAGAGGACTGAATTTCTAACAGCCTTTGATGGGTGCCTATGAGAGAATTTGGTTGGAGGTGGAACAAGCTCCTTGGGGGTGATCTAAAAGAAAAGGCCACACAAAGATCTGCATTTTCTTGCTTCCTGCCCTTTACATTTACAAGATTTTCCGGCTCCTTTCAGACATTCTTCCCTGCAGCCCCTGTATGGGACCTCACTGTTTGAGAAAGCCTGTTCTGAGAACAGCGTTCTCTGAACCTAACACAAATGTCATGGGGATCCTTCCAAACATGCACTTGAAGCACGGCTTTTAAAGCCAGACTTCCTCTCACCTTCTCCCATAGCTCAGGTCTAGTACAAAGGCCCATAACTAGGAGTAATGGCATGGGAATTCCAAAAGGGAAGCCTTTTGCTTAGGATATTAAGGAAAACATCCCAAGAGGTGGAACGGCTTCCCAGGGAAGGGAAGACCCATCGTTTGGGACATTTAAAACTAGACTTGTCGAACAGTCATAAATGTACAGCTGGAAACATGTCCCTACATCGGTGGGGAGATGAGATGGAATTTCTATTACAATTTTTCAATGAGGCTGAGGAAAAATGGTTTTCAGTTTAGTAAGAAGATCTACGCGAAGGAAAATGTCCATCAAAATGTAGAAATTTTAAAGAAAACTTCAAGTCAGAGCAGCTCAGTCGGACTCCAGATCCACTGATAGGAAAAAAGGAGCTTGAGGAAGAAGGGATACTTGCTTCTGTATACATCTTCCTGCATGAGCTGTGCTCAACATGGTCCCTTATTCCAAAATGAATAGTTCTGATGGTCGGGTGGGCTTCAACAGGGTGTCTCCGTGGAGACACTTTAACGAGGGAAAAGGCCATTCAAGATTCTGAACCAAACTCTCTCAAGTGATATTATGGGACTCCTGGACATCTATCATGTCTCAATCAGCATGTGAAAAAACCAAGACAACGTGTTTTAGCAGCAATTTCCCAATTTATTGAAACTGATTGATTTTTGCAAGTATTTCTAAGCTAATCCCGTCACATAAAGTAATCAATCAATAGGCATACCTTTGGCAGGCCCAGGCAGACAAGAAACTGTGAGATCAACTAGAAAATAAGGTAATATTTACCTGAACTACATTTACAGAAAATCAGTACAACACCCAGTCATATTCTCCCACTGACTTCTGATTACTAAAATCTCCCCACCTCCCCAAAATATTAAACACATCTCCAATACAAACACAGGTTTATAATAATTAATATAAAGTCAGTATAATATAGAATATTCCCAGCCAAAAAAAAATAGTCAACAATCTTCAAACACTGTCTTGGTTTTTTTTTTTTTTTTTTTAGTTTTATTTTTGTAGACAGGTTTAAAGCATGTTGAAAAATAAATATATATGAAAGCATACACACAGCACTCTTACTATGCAGAAATTCTAAAAGAGGCAGAAATTCAAAACACAATATAGAATCTAAAAATAAAAAGAACCATTAAGTATGGCTTTCTTAAGAGTTGCACATGTCACAGAATGAGCTAAAATAAGATTATCTTTCATAATATTGCAAAAAATTCCAGTTTTTGCATTTTCTTGGAGTTTTTTTTTTTAAAGGATGATGTGCAAAATTGGAAGCATTAAGGTGGATCTTTTTCACAGAGGTGCCTGTTCAAAGATGGCAGTGTTCTGACCCAACGCTCTACTGCAAATTGAGAGTCAAAATATACAACTTTGTCAGGAGCAAGAGTTTGACACACAACCCAAAGTAATAAATTCCCAAACATACATATATATATAAAAAGTCAACTGAATGCGATTTTTACTTTGGAGTTGCAGAACATTTAAAGGCATCATTCAAGATACAAAACATAAAATGGGACCTAATGCTAAAGTAGGTTTCCTTTTGATAAGAAAATATTCCTTTAATAGTCTAAACACTATTTGTTTTTAAAAAGAGCCAGTCACTTCGAAAACCTTCATGAGACATGTCCCCCCTTCTCATCTCCCTGAAAAATCTTCTGTATCTTTGTGAGGTTTTATGGTGACCATAAACTTTAAGGAAACAATACTCAAACATATATAAAAATTAGGATTTAAAAAAAAAGACTTTTTGAAAGAAACACAAAGTTGACAGGAAGGAGAAGCCAAGAACCTAAGTTGACTGTATCGTTCAAGAAAGCTTTTAATGCAGTATTATACAGAGGTCTAACCTACTGCATCATTTAGCATTCTTTAGGTATTTATTCTGAGCTGCATAGATAGTGTATATAAAACTGAAGAAATGCATTCAATCATTGAACTGCATGAGAAATTAGCAAAGCTGTATTTGAGATGCTCTTTGTAGTCCTGGCCCCATTTTATATATATACAAAGATGAGAATAATAAAGAGATTCAGGGTACAGTGATTACACATTACATACAAAAGTTTTTTTTTAATTACCCACATTTCCACTGAGATCAAAAGTCTTAATTTTTCATTGTTAAGGGAGTTCTTTTCTGAAACTAAATCTGCATTTTATTTTATTTTTGTAAAGAAAATGAAATTTAAAAAGGGAACCTCAGTAAAATATACAAATTCCTGAAGGGAAATACAAGAGTGGACGCTAAAGATTATTTGAGCTAGTGTTGGATAGAACAACATTTAAAGCAGAATTTCTTTACACAGAACAGCAAAGACAGAAATTTATATAGGCAGCAAATAACACAAGTATCTGGACACAGAAAACGTGAGGTATGGTTGGTAAACTCTAAACTGGTGCCCCAAATTTAGAAAGCCAAACACCTGCACGAAGTTGTGCATTTGCTTACGTCTTTGTGGGATTGGGCCTGGGGATGGACTTGGAAATTGCTGGTCTCTTTCCATGCTTAATTTCCTGTTTCCAAATCTGATTTCTTTTATTTTTTACATAGATTATCCCTGCAGTTAAACACAGTGCAGCTTCAGATTTCAGTTTACAACATAGAAGTGAAGTAACTGGTAAAGTTGTATAGAAAGCCCCCCTCCCCACCCCGCCCCTTCCATTTGATAGTGAGCATCACTCACTTTCTTTCAAAAATAAAAATCCCATGTCTCTCTCCTATAGGGTGTGAAAGTTTAAAAAGCAATTCCTGAAAGGTTTTTAATTTCCAAATCTGCACACCTCCATCAAAAACAAAGCACTTAAAAGTATACATCACATATTAGAATGATTTATTTGGTATATATATTTATTTAGTGTAAGTTAGTAATATAGACGCATGTGCTATATTATAATTTTAACATTATAAGAAGTTAGTTTTTTGTGGGTTTCCTCTCATTTATTTTTTTTTGCATCCTCAGTTTGAAGAGCACTGAAGTGGCACTAGTAGAAAACATTTATGAAAGCCATTTGGCTTATTGTCCACCATTTTAAAAAAAAAAAAGGAAAAGAAAAAGGCAATATAAAATATTTCCAAATAAAACACAAAATAAAGCTAAGCACCCCAAAATATTAATACAAAATCAAGTTTGCCCAAAAGTGGGGCAGGGACAAGGGAAAAAGTCAACTCAGGATCAATACCTTTTGTTTCTCCCTAAAACATACTAGCTGAAGATAGTGAATTTGTATAGTGGAGTCAGGGTGGACGAAAAGTGGAATGTAGAATCTGAAGGTTTGTGGGTTTGGATTTTTTTCCCCCCTTTCTCCATTTTTAAATAGATTTAATATATAAAAAGCCAAGCTACAGGGATCTTTAAAGTACTGTATGTATTTGTCTACATGTAAAAGTGATTGCTGGAAGTTTAGGAAAAAAACTTAATATTTACAGAATAAATGGCAATAAATCCACAGCCTGCATATCTGATAGGGGAAAGCAGTCAAGTTCATGAAACAGTGGCCTGGTTTTATGATCAACACAGAGTGGACACAACTGCCGATTTCTTTTGCATTTAGAAAAAGGGATATAAAGGTCCAATCTTAAAATATTGGGTTTTTTTAAAACATAGTTAGAGGGCTTTACAACAAGCTAAAATGCAAAAACAGGTTTTTACAGTTTCATACAAATGGTTTTATATGACCCTCCCACACTATTCCTTGAATATTTAATGAATCTGGTTGCCCATTTCTGTCGGGTAACCTTCTCAATCCTAAATATTAGCAGCAGTGTAGACAAGTGATCACAGAGCTTTGCTTTGAGCTAACAATAGATTTAAGAACATGGATTGGCTTAGAAAAACATTTTTCCAAATTACTGACAAGTACCAAACTTGAACAGCAACAATTCAGGTGCTTGTGCACAATGTGAAAGTATAAACCACTGTGAGTGGAGTCCCAAAATTGGGGGAGGAAGAAAACATGCCTAGGAAAATTGGGGAGATTTTTTCCTCCCCTTTTCAAGAAACTGAAGGCAATTGCAGAGAAAGGAATAAAATACAGAATGATGATATGATCCTTCATACAGAGCAATGCCTAAAGGTCCAACTATTCTAGGGTGCCAGGTGGGTAGGTTCCTGGCACCGAAGAGCTGAAAAACCTAAAGATTTGATTACTGGGATTTTGTACAGTCATTTTATTTGACTCCCTGGGTAGAAGCATGCTTTCCATTTTTAAAAATTAAACTGCAAGGACTTATATGGTTTTCCCACAAGAAATTGCCTTTCCCACAATTGGGGGAAAAATAGCACCTTTTAATAATTTGGCTTCCTAGATTTAACTGGTTGCCTCTTGGCCTTGTTTGTGGCAGGTTTCAAGACCACCATCATCATACAGGTTGTATAAAAATCTGCTCCATAGCAAGAAAACAGTGAGGTCTTCAGCTTTTTTTTTTTAAAGCACCAAAAGCATACAGGTGAAAGGTACAGCAGAAGCTTTTCTTATGAACAGGACACTTTCATTGAGTTTTTTATGTAAATGTTGTCATAGGAAGGCAGCAGTGGCCAATATGAACTGAACTATTTGGAACACACCCATGTAAACTCTACTGTATAAGAAAGAGGAGACGCTCTAGTTGAGAAATCTGGTTCTCTACAAGGGAAGGTTTACTTACCTGGAACCAACCTGGCTGAAACAAAGGAAGGTTTACTTAGTCAATTAAACATACAGACTACACCTATAAATTAATGTAGGAATATTTTAGCTTGGCAAGGATGAATAATATAACTTGGGAGAAATCTTGACTTTAGAGCCAGCTAGTTTCTTGAGTTATCACAATTTGTAATTCATTTTTCTAAATGACTTATATTTACTAACATTTGCATATAAATATGAAAAAGGCAGTTAGCTGACACCTAAGGGAGAAAGGTGACAACTTTCATGTAAACCAAATAACTGGGTACTAAACTATATGCGTCTTTTACAGCAAAAGAAATCGTATAGAAACACCAACACTCATTTCACATAATAGAACTAAACAAGGTTGGAAAACTGGATACTGTTAAGATGCTAGTGGGCCCAAGTCATTTCATGATCTTTAACCTGATGGACTATTTGGGAGTTAAGACCCCATGTTATGAAAGGGGCTCTTAAGGCTGCAGCCTGAACTGCCGTTTGATCTAACAGGCTCCATAAGAAAAGACATAAATTAAAACAATTAAATATTTAAATTAATTCTTTGTGAAAGGCTTGGGTTATATGGAGAAGCCCTCAAACACACAGGTCAGTTTATTTACATGATACTAGTTTGTAAGTAAGTCCACTGCTGCTGTGAATTTAGAACAAACAAAACTTCAAAAAAAAAATGGTTTGGGACACAAAACCTCCCTGGTATTTAATTCAGGGTGGGGAAGGTTTATAAAAGGAACACATGCTTTACACTGTCTCCTAGTCTCTCTCTCCCCCCTTCACAGTGCTCACATCTTCAGAAACTCTAAGTCACTTGCATGCAATCTGATTTGCTCCCACAGAGAGGCAAAGACAGACAATCATATTTTACCATGGGGGAGAAGGGGAAGGGGATGTAACTGATGCCGCTAAAAGTGACACTTACTAATACAGTATCTGAATGGTACAGATAAAGGACTTGTTTGTTTAAAAAAAAAAAATCACAAAACTCTTTTGCACACATGGACAACAACAAGGCTACTTAGTTTTTCCCAGCACACACTGTCTTCCCTCCCTCCCCCTACAAACAAAACCTTCCCCGTTTCCCTAAGAAATCCAAGTAAAATCCTTGTCATTCTCTCCAGAGTTCTCTTGCTCCTGTGGAGAGTCGACATCTTCTTTGTCATCTTCTAGAATCACATCATCTTTCCATTTTATATCATCATCATCATCCCCCATCTCTTCATCTCCCTCCACTTTCATGTCATCTGGATCCTCCATGTACTGGCCTTCACCAGGATATAATTCATCTGGAGATCCTTCTCCTCCATTCTGATCTAAATGGCCTGTTATGCCTCGACCAGAACAATCGGCACAAACTCCATGGCGGCGGGAACCATGCTTAATTCCCACGCTGGCTGCAGACATGAACACTCTGTTGCACACTTTGCATACATATTTTTTATCTTTGCTGTGGACCTAGGGAAGGAAAAAATAGAAAAAAATTAAGGTGGGGAAGATGAAGCAGAGAATTGCAAACGTGGTCCATGAAAGAAGAGATGCTTTCTGTTTTGCTGTAAAGGGAAAAAAATAACGTAGCCAGTAACTGTCACTGGCTGGTATTTGGAACAGAAATGATGGGGCCCAGGTATGACTTTTGACCCACTATATTTCTACTGGTATTAGTAGGAAGGTATTTTACAATGCAATGGAAAATCCTTTTTTTGAAACACCCCTGACTGTGAAACTAGTAATTTCAGGCCAAGTCTCTTTGCTTCTATTGGTCTTCTTTTACCACAGGGCACTAGTGTGCACACATTCCTAAAATTCCTACTACATTTTGAAAGTCTCATAACATTTTAAAATAGCTGTCTCCAGATGCTAGTTAAAAGCTACTAAGAAATATGTCTCAAAGATACAACAATAAGAATTTCAGTGTTTGCTATTGGTCGGACAAAGGAACCGTCTACCTTAGGAACATTTTCACTGGTGTAACCATGTCAGTGTAGCTACACTGTGCAAACTGGTAATGTAGCTGCACTGCACTGGTATAAAGTGAGGCTTACTTTGGCAATTAACCAGATTGAGCCGTGCCTTTGCAAACCCTGTCTTGGACTGGTGCAGTGCATCTGTGGGAGAGGTGTATCCTGCTTTAGTTGCATTGACACAGTTGCATTGATTATGTTTGTCAAAAATGTTCCCAATGAAGGCAGGCTCAAAGGTGGTAATTTATCAACAGGTGTCAGGATATTGTAAAGCATGAATTTAGCAGTCTGTATTCCATCATTATCACCATCACCACAGGCTACAGCAGGGGCGGGCATATTTTTTGGCCTAAGGGCCACATCAGGTTTCCAAAATTGTAAGGAGGGCCGGTTAGGGGAGGCTGTGCCTCCCCAAATACCCAGGCTTGGCCTGGCCTCCGCCCCCTGTCCGCCCCCTGCCTTGCTTCTCGCCCCCTGGGACTCCTGCCCCATCCAACCCCCCGTTCCCTGTCACCTGATGGCCTCCCTGGGACCCTTGCCCCATCCACCCCTCCCTGCCCCCTGGTCGCCCGTGGACCCCCCACCCCTGACTGCCCCCCACCACCCCATCCAACCCCCCGTTCCCTGTCACCTGATGGCCTCCCTGGGACCCTTGCCCCATCCACCCCTCCCTGCCCCCTGGTCGCCCGTGGACCCCCCACCCCTGACTGCCCCCCACCACCCCATCCAACCCCTCCTCTCATTCCTGACTGCCCCGACTACTCCCTGCCGCCCCATCCAACTCCCCCTCTCCTTCCTGACTGCCCCCCAGGGACCCCTGCCCCCATTCAACCCCCCCCCCCGCTTTCCGCCCTCCCGACCCCTATCCACACCGCCGCCCCCTGACCACCACCCCAAACTCCCCTGCCCTCTATCCAACGCCCCCGTCCCCTTACCGTGCTGCCTGGAGCACCGGTGGCTGGCAGAGCTACAACCGTGCCGCCCAGAGCACCAGGGCAGGCAGCCACACCACCCGGCTGGAGCCAGCCACGCCACCGCGCAGCACAGAGCCGGCAGCGCAGTGAACTGAGGGTGCGGGGGAGGGGGAACAGCTGTGGAGGGGCCGGGGACGAGCCTCCCGGGCCAGGAGCTCAGGGGCCAGGCAGGAGGGTCCCGCGGGCCACAGTTTGCCCACCTCTGGGCTAAAGAATAAAAACCTAACCAATGTACCCACTTAAAAAAAACCCCCAAAACAAGCCACCTTCTATGCACATCAGCTTCAAAACTTATGTCTACTTTGACAGCCGAAGAAGGTTTGTCACAAAAGTTTCTGTTTCTTGAAAGAGCCACACAGCATGGTGTGTCTGAACACGGCATTATGCACAGCTATTACAGTTCCCACGTACGAGCAGCCGTGGAAAAGCAATCTGCAGAATTTATTCAGAGGGAGAACATGGTTCTAACTGACCCAAACGTCACAGTGTAATAACCAGAACTAAATACTTGAAGCATGTGTGTGTTTAAACACAGCTCCACACAAAGTCGGCTAATACACAATCTCTGCCTTGGCGCATTTTCACTTTAGGTAAGGCAAGGGAGCCTCTTTACTCATTAAGCTCATTTGCTACACTCCACGCCTAAAGAAAAGAACGGATCAGTGGGGTCAGGAATACTGAACTCTGCTTCAATGGAGTCACACCAAAAATAATCGGGCACGCGCACACACGCTTTTAAAGGTTCTTTCTGTTAAGATGTTACAGTGCCAAGAGGTCTCTGGGAACAGCATTCAAATCGACCGCGACTGTCTATTCTTTGAATTGATGGGCCTACCATGTCCACCAGAGAAAAGCGGTTTTCTGTTTGAGGGCTCTAAGGCCATTAAAGCTTTGCTGGCTAAGCCACAAAGTTATTGCAGTAAGAAACTGATGAAAAAACCCAAAATTAAAAGCTAGATTTTGACCTGACAATCTGAGTTTAGAACAAATGCTTCCTCCCATTGAAGTGAAGTGGGGAGTTGGCTCTTCCACACAAAAAGGAGATATGGGGACAAATATTAAAAGCAGCTCGGCTTTCATCAGGAATAACTTGATCCAAAGTTTTTGCATGACTAAATCTGAAATGAATCTGAAACCGGTCAGGAAATGTGCCGCATAGGAAAGATCATTGAGAGAGAAAAAAATAAACCGGTCAAGATACAGCTGTGCCTAAGTCACCTTTGAAGAGGAGATGGCAGTCTTGCAGCTGAGCCACTGGTCTGGGATTCAGATCTGGGTTTAATTCCCAAATCTGCCGCCGGCTGCCTGGGTGAGCTCGGACAATTCACTTCATCCTTGTGCCTAAATTACCCATCTGCAAAATGGGGATGCTACCTGTTTGCTTTCTCTCACCCTTCATCTCCTCTGTCTGCTTTGGCTGTAAGCTCTTTGGGGAAGGGACACAGCCTCTCGGTATACATTTGTGCCACAGCTAAAACAGCGCGGCCGCAATTCTGGTTGGGGATCCCCAGGCGATATAAATAATTAATAAGAACAGATAGCCGGAAATCAACTAATTTTAGTTAAAAGTAAGAATTCTTGTAGCACAAATCAAGTGGACATAATAGGCTTATTTTCTTCTTTCGGTGCTTTCTAAACGAATGGTCTGTAACCAGCACAGCTGGTACCATGGCTAAATTCACAAGAGAGGGGGTGAAGTGCCCACACTCTGAGATGATGCTCGCTGTGCTGGCAGGATTGAGAACTGGGACTACCGACATCCAAGTCTGAATCCCCAAATAGATGTGATTTCCTGTCTGCGCTCAAAGAAAAAGGGTTTCCTGAATAATTCCCATCCATTCTGCATTTGACCACCACTAAGGCATTTGAGCAGACAGAAACTGTGGGAATGTAAGCCAGACTCAAAAAAAAAAAAAAAAAATCTCTCGAAACTCTGTATCCAAGAGCAACACTTCCTCACATTAATTTTGTAACAGTCAAGCACTCCACTCCAGAGGGCACTAAGCTCTCTGATGATTTCTGTTTCCCAAAGTTCAAGGCGGCTGGCAGTATCAAGAACACAATACTCCTAGTCTCAGAGTTAGGTTGTTTGAACAGACTACATGTAGTCATTCTGTTGAGCAATGCTTATGGATTATGTTAGGCTTCCCGACTTGGGTAAGGTGCCACATGAGAGGAGCAACGGAGCAGTTAAAGCAGGATCAGTTTCTCACTGCAAACATGCTGCTAGGGGTAAAGAAGTGGGCAGCCTCTCTGGCCCTGTGATGGGCCCTCATAAAGCTGCCTAGAGATACAGCTCAAGGGTGGGGAGTGCAGGCTCAGGAAGCAGCTTGCTGGTCCAATCTGTGCGCGCCGCCCCTCGCAACACACGCTCAGTTGTGAGAACAGGCATTTCGGCCACATGAAAGCAGCCAATGTTCACATGTAGCTTTCTGGTCATTGAAGGAATAGGCAATGGGAACAAGGGGAAGGGAGAGAAAAAACCAAGAGAGCAAAAATGAATAAAAACGGACAGGAAAAAGGAGGAATGGGAGTAACAGAAGGTGTATAAAAAAGACAGACAGAAAAGGAGAGTAAAGTGAGCAAACAGAAAGGTTAGAAACACAGTAACTGAATCAGCAGATAGCATGGGGATATGGGGAGGGACTGCCCATATACCGTGTGTGCTCCTGACATAGTTGCATATAAGGTGTATCTACTAAAAGGGGGACATGGTGGCCCAAAAACCTGTAGCAAGGACAAGCATAATCACATTTTGGGAAGTTGAGACCCCTTGGGAAAAAGTTGGCTGAGGACCATGGACCACTTTCTAACTGTCTGCGGGCAGTTCTCATGGCGCTGGCTCCAATTCCTTGCTCCCAAAGGCATTTGGGCTCATCAATGTGAAAAAAAAATTTTTACTCAGAAAGAAGGCCAATTAAGCACATTAGTAATTGAGTCACAGAAGATCTTACATTTCCTGGATCTGATTGCCAAACCAGTTGTTCTATGGCAATTCTTATGCTCCTATTCTGAGCATAGGCTAATTGGATTGCTTACAACTAGGATATTCAATTTCCTTATTGGTTACCCAGATGAACTAAAGGTATTTGGAGAGAGAAGAAACTGACCAACTTCACCCACTCAACATACTACTAAAGAAAAGTTAGGGCTTGTCTACACTTTCCGGGGGTTAGATGACCGCCGATCACTCTCCCGTCAACATTGCATAGTGTGGACCCCGCAGTGAGTAGATCTAAGTATGTCGACTTCAACTACGTTATTCACGGAGCTGAAGTTGCGTAACTTAGATTGATTTCCCCCCGTAATGTAGACAAGGCCTCAGTCATGCTTCTGCTTTGATCAACATTGAGTTCACCAAAGCCGGTGCATTCTTACTGCTATCGGACTACGTTAGTCCATGCTCTGAAATATTTTTCATGATGGGTTCTTGAAAACTATTGGAAATGCTAGTGTATGTATTACCATACGTATACTATTGGAAATGCTAGTATACGTATGTGAAGCAAACTTTTTTTTTTTTTTTAAAGTTGGATAGTAGACCCATGCTAAAGAAGGGATCTTAAAAGCCATTTAAAATGATCTATGCTGCATCCATGTATGCCAGTCTGTGTTACTGAAAAGATTTTCAGGAATCAAAACATCAACACCAGCTCAGGAGATGGCAAAATAGGCAGATGAGGGAAGGTCTTCAGGGCCAAGAGAGCCAGAGTCAGAAGTGACAATATGCACCAAAAATGAACCATAACTTCAAACAGAAAACTGACCAGCAGCCCAAACTTTTAAATGATGATGATTCTTCCCCTCCCCCACTTCCTTTTCTACATTTGATAGTCCAACTGGAATGCTCAAAGTGACCCACCCACACTACTGGATTTTGCCATCAAAACGTACTATTTCCATTCCCCCAGTTAACTCAAACGATGTACTATCTAAAACAAAGGCAGATATGCGGTTTGTCTTCAGTATTTGAAAATGACCACTCTCATGGTAGGCAGACCCTATTCTTATTGTATTTGATAATAAGGATATTCAAGGGGGTATAACTGCCCTGGCTGCAACTGCACCAGATCCTAGTGTAAAAAGAAAAAGAATTCCCCACCCAGAACTAAAAAGATCCGGGGAACCAGCTGGCATGACAAGGTGTCTACAACGGCAAAACTAACAACAGACCTTGAAACCTTTGTGTCTGCAGGAGACAGAGCCGACTGCTTGGATGTGCCTACTGAACACCAGAAGACTAACACCCAAAGGAAATAATAAAGGGACATCTCAGGGAGCAGTTGGTCGCAAGGCCAGATGGCTGGGCACTCATCCGAATGGACACATACTCATGGAAGGAAGTAAAAGATGGTGGGGTTTTAGATACCATAGCAACTGATAACATAAGCCCCTTGATCATTCTGGTTTAAGTGGTATGGGCTAACTGCCACCCTGTATATAAACACCACCATTTGGCAAGCTAAGACATGATACTGGCATCTGCTGTAGGCAGACAACTGCCTACCAGCTGACTACATACAACTCTTCCCAGAAAAAGGGACTGAACATTGTTTCCGAATGCACGTGTGAACAAAACAAGCCGTATTCATAATGTAATATCGACATTAAAAATGTCGGTTTATATTTTTAAAAAGCTATCGCTTCTACAAGGAGTTGGGTGCTCAGCAACAAGGGAAGTGGTTATTTTTCGTTCACAAAGCCACTAGATTTAATTTCTGGTCACTGTGGACACTGCAAATAGCAGGGGTCAGAAAATTTTAGCAAACACAGGGACAACCCAAAGGGAAAAACAAAACAAAAATCCCAACAGCAAATCAATACTTTTTGCTGAAGCCGTTTAAAAATATTTGATTATAGGACTACACATTTTCCTTGCAAGGTGGACATCCATTTGTGGACACACAATATGCATTGCAACCTCAAGGAAAGCGAGTGATGATCTAATGTTAACTGATACTTTTGTTATTACATCTAGGCCCTCCAAAGTAAATGGCCATTTTAAAATAAAATAAATGAACCTTATTTAGAATATGTAGTTCTCAGTACACATCTGTAAACCAAATAGAAGAAAGGAAATATCAAAGAGATATTTGCCATCTGAGGTCATTTGTGCATTTTTCAGCAGCACAACTGCGGATTTAACTCCTCTTTAGAGAGAAATCACACTGGTAAAACTAACTTTTTACGGACAGTATTTTAAAGGGACAATATCAGATTTAAAACCATATTTTTTAAAAATTAATGTCTTTACCTATGTTAACATTGCATACATAACTAAAACTAGAATCTGTGCTGTTCACACATCTCTCAACCTGGACAATGAAAATATATCCCTCATTTGTGTTTCTAGTTAATTTCACTTTCAGCTTATGCTTTAACACAATGGAAAAGTATCTGAGAAGCAAGGAATGCAGGGAAAATCTTATTTGCTTAAAAACTTGCTCTGGATTTTAAAAAGATACAGTATAGAAACATTTCTACAGACCTGAGGTTATGTAAAAGCTTTTTTTTCCCTTTTCTTTAATTTAAACAAAAAATTGGGCTAAACAAACTAACCCAGGCCCTTTAAACCTTGCACACTGATTGAGGAACTGAAAGCAGCAAAGGCTATGGTGGTTTAAACATATATCCTTTTCTCTACTTCAACTTTTTACTCTGAGATGTATGTCGGGGAGTTATTTTTATAACAGGTGCAGTTTGCATTAGATGCACATCAACATTCCTCTCCACAGTTCTACCTGCAAACTGGCACTAAGAAGTACAAACGTCTGACATATCAGGAAAATAAAGTTACCAGACAAATAAGCACAAGATCCCATGGGTTTCCCTACCCATATTCAATTCACACAACCCGCAACACCTCCCAGTAAGTGAAGATCAAGATACTGATTGACCTAGTAGCCTGTGGAAAGTGATGCTGCACTAACTGGAAAAAAAAATCCGATGAACATAAAACTATCAATTTTCTTGAGTCTTATACACAATCCTCCCCTGTAGGGCTCCAACTTTTGTGAAAATATTCAGTCAGCGGGTTCCTTTGTGGATATTTTTGTCAGTATACCTGATGGGGCCATATTGTAACATCCAAAAAGCAAAGTGAACCTGCCTAGTGCTTCTTCATAGAAGGGACAATGGTCTGAACACAAAACCAATCATGATCTTTAATTTATTTTAATTGTGATTTTCACTGTCCAGTTCAGGGCACCACACCTTAGGGAAGATGTGGATAAATTGGAGAGACTCCAGAGGAGAGCAACAAAAAAGATAAAAATGCTCAGTGGTTTGAGCATTGGCCTGCTAAACCCAGGGTTGTGAGTTCAATCCTTGAGGGGGCCATTTGGGGATCTGGGGCAAAAATTGGGGATTGGTCCTGCTTTGAGCAGGGGGTTGGACTAGATGACCTACTAAGGTCCCTTCCAACCCTGATATTCTATGATTCTATGAAAGGTTAGAAAAACTGGACATGTTTAGTTGTGAGAAAAGAAGATTGAGGGGGAACCTGATAAGCTTCAAGTATGTTAAGGGTTGTTCTAAAGAGGACAGTGATCAACTGTTCTCCATGTCCACTGAAGGTATGACAAGAAGTAAACCGTTTAATCTGTAGTAAGGGAGATTTAGGTTCAATATTGGGATAAACTTCCTAACTATAAATTAGTTAAATTATGGAATAGGCTTCCAAGGGAGGTTGTGGAATTCCCGTCATTGGAGGTTTTTAAAAACAGGTTGGACAGACACCTGTCAGGGACGGTCTAGGTTTACTTGGTCCTGCCTCAGGCTGGACTTGACCTCTTGAGGTCCCTTGCAGCCCAACATGTCTATGATTGTTAACCCAACCTTTAACTGATTTATAACGCAACTGATCAACTCGTTGGAATAACTTTGATAATATAAGTAGTAATGCTTTTTTATTCCAAATGTGACACTTTTTCAGGACTTATTCCTTGCCCTACAAATCTGCACACCCAGTTGGCACTTTTAAAACAACAAGCTTAACCTCTGGCCATAACTGGATTCCAAGGGAGAGGCTCAACGGCACATAAAGAAAAGTTATAGATCTCACAGAGAAGTCTGATACACCTTCCCATGTACATACTAAAAGAATTTTAACTCCACTTCAATTCACCATGGTAGTGACCTGAATGGTCCTTCATTATGGCAAAAATGGAGATCTAAGATGGATTTGTACAAAACTACCACAACTTCACTTCTCAAAGACAATGTAGTTTGTTTCCTGTGCAAGAGAAAATAAAAATATGCTACATTTAACCTGTTTAAAACTATCCACTACAATAGGAAAAAAAACCTTGCAAATTTTAGGATATTCAAATGTGTTAGGTGATGGGAAAAAGTATTTATTTGTGGATATCTGCTGTTTGAATTATAACCAGCAAAACATAAATCAGTCTAAATTTATCTTTAATCTTTTGTGATACTTTAATTTACATGTACTTCACATGGAATCTACATCATCCAAAAGGAAAAGCTGTCTCCAGCTCCTATCTGTCAAAACCCATTAAGGTAAGGGTCTTTCTTAGCCTGGAAGATTTTAGTCAGTCTTACAGCCCACAATCATGAACTGTTGCTTCTGAAGACAATACATTCCACTGAATTCTCTAGTAGTTGTATCTATTTGCAAATTAAAAATTAAAAAGCTGATAAAAGGTAAAAGCAAGCAAGTTATTGAACAGGCTCTAATAATTTTGTTCAGTGATTTCTCTGCCCAGCACTCTTTCCCCCTTTTTCTCCCAAAGCATTACAAGCCAGTTGATGTGTGAGAAAGCATTACTATGAAGCCGCTACCATTCCTAAAATTAAAGCTGAAACTGGTATTTGTCCTACAGACCTGATTTAAGGGGGAGAGGGACAGTGCTGGTCTTGGCTGTTGAAACTATTGTGCTAGAAGTTGACAAAATTTGTTCTTTTAAAACTAAAACTGTTTCAAGGTGGGGTTTTTGGAGAAAAATGTGAGTTACTTTTAGATTCCTTTGTGTGAAATTCTAGCCCAAACATTCTGTTTAAAATCATATCAAAATAAACTTGGCAAGGTGTTAGATTCTAGCACTTCTAGTTTGTGTGTACTGAATTTATTATAATAAATAGAAATTGCCAGAATATGAAGGTTTTGAACAAGTAGCTAGTGAGTATGAACAGCAATATTTGCAACAATGATATCTAATTTCACTATCACCGGATGGGACTTCATGTCATCTGTACTATCCCACAATATCACCCCACACCATCAAGGTGATGGACTGTCAAGTGCAAGTCTATAGAAATTATGCTACCAAATGCATGGAAAGGAAACTACCACCACCACCAAAGAAGGAAATTTGACCAACCCCCCCACCCCGCCACAACGTTGTGTGTTTATAACAACACTGCAGTTGAGACAAGCCAGCGAGTTACAACAGCACACATTGACCTTCTAGCAGCTTCCTGAACAGTAAGCAATCCTTAATGAAATGATGTATTAAATGATAATTAAGCACAACAGGATAGCGGCAGTCCTCAATCAGAATGTCCTTGCTTTTACTGGGTGTGTATTACTTCAAAAAAATTTGTTCCTAATTATTCAGCCTATTAGGCCAACATTTTTGATCCTAAAGAGACCATTGCCTCTTGTGCCTTGAAGCACCAAAGCCTAATAGGTCCTCCATAGCTGTCTATGTTGCATTAAAAAGTAGTTTAGTGCACTAAGAAGTGAGGATTGGAGTTTGAGATTCCAGCTCAGTCCCTCACCTTAGGGCCAGGAGCACTAAACAGGGTATGCAGACCACTTTCAATTGTTCTTCAGCAACTCCTCTGGTTGAGTTGGAGGACCAGTTGTTGAATAACTCGAGAGGAACAATAAGCAAGACACTGGGACTTTTAAAGGTGGAGAAAACAGGAGAGAGGTCTTCTGCATTCCATAAAAGACTCAGAAGAGCACCAGCGGAAAAACAAAATACAAATCTAAGTCAGGTGAAATCCCCTTTCTCCTTAATCACAACAACAAACCATCGTTCTGTTTTCTAACTACTTCAAATGCTCCTACTTACCAAAGTGTGCCGTTTCATGTGCTCTCTGCGTGTGAATTTTTTCCCACAGATTTCACAAGGATAGGGTCTTTCTCCTGTATGGGATCGCATGTGTCTCTTCAAGATACACTGATGCATGGCTGAGAAACTGCAGTATGGGCACTTGAATTTCTTTCTGATGACTGTGAATTCGTTTACTGAAAAAGAGCAACCCAAGAAAGCAGGTTACAACTCGAAACATTTCAAATAATCCATTTTCTTGTTTAATTTTCATTAATGTTTTTGCTGGGAACCACATTCCCACTGGTTTATGCTCTGCATAAGGGCAACATTTAACAAGTTCAATTATGTTGCACTGTCTTTCTAATGTCTGCCTTATTAAGCGGCAGATTTTAACTAGGGTACTTATACTGTGTCAACACAGCTGGGAACTTCAAGCATCTTCCCCAGAGAAACTTGTTGATAAGACAATACACCGGGCTGTAAAATATTTAGCAACAGCAAAAAAATGACCCAATTTCCTTAATGTCTGTTGAAATACAAAACAAAAGGGGATTATAATCTGCTATAATGTTAAATTATTTTCAGGAATTAGTTGGCCAACAGAGATATCTGAAATTCAAGCATAGTTCTAGTTAGTGACAATGCCCTGATGTACTGAAACAGCTACATGCAGAATCAGGTCAGAAATAACTAGCTGTGAAGAGAGGATCACAAATGTGACATGTTGAAAGCAGTATGTAGAATTTCTCTTTAAACCCCTAAGTAAAATGAATGAGTGAAACACAGCTTATAATAAACCAGGTACCATGGCAGTATTTCCATTAATGTTCAAAGATTGAGGGGTGTCTTGAACAAATATAGAGTTCACTATGCAAGCATTTAACATTAGTATTACTATTGCTGCAAGTCTAGAGAGTAACAGAAAGCAAATACAAAACGTTGAACTAAAGTACAGTTCTTGAAAGAGTGTTCAGAGTCCTAATTGTATCATCTTTGCTAGATTAACTTTATCACATTTTCCTGAATGATTTGGAAGAGAATAAGTTATTCCTGTGCTGTCAATATTTCTCCTTTTGCCATCCTTTTAGAGGTAAATGCACTCAAACTGGACTCCAGGGATACATACAGTATTGACAGCCTAAGGGTCTAATTTGCCAGGAGATTGCACATAGAAGCTGTGTTGAGGTTTCCCTCTCCAAATAAAAATGAAAGTGGAACGTGCAAAACAAAGCAGGGGAAAACAGAAGATCTGATACTCCTTAATGGAACCCACCCATTATACATTTGGAGGTCACTGTCCTTGTGCATGTAGTGTTTGATATCCTCCCACTAGTAATGCTCATAGTTGCCATTACTATCTGTTAAATATTACTCACGTCAATGATCATCTTTGCCCAAAGCAGTTTTACTGCTAGTAAGGACCTGGATTCTTAATCTTGAGGATACTGGTTTTGCTTTTATTGAATGCAATTCTAGTTGACATCTTAAATCTTGGTGGGCTTAAATATGCTATTGTTCTAGGTAGATGGCAAACCAGGGTTGTGTGTTCAAATGAAGCACTGCATGTAGGAGAGTGAAGGAAACAAGGGAAGTCTAATGTCTATTATGGTCTTATGTCATCAAAAGGTACTGGGTTAAATTATAAAATGCCCAAATATTACACATTCTGCAAAGATCCCACCGGCTAAATCAACATTGAGAGCTCTCAGCGTCTCTCAGACTCTCAGACTCACACCCTTCAAGTCCAGTTGTACTCTGAGATCTTTTTACTCAGCAGGCCTGCTCCTTGCGTGTGTTCCATCTCACTGGCTTACTCTGGTGGCCAGTTATTTTTAAAAATTTACTTTTATTTCCATGGCAGAGCAAACAACGAGAGAGGGAACTAAGTTTGATTCCTCATGGAAACTCAGTGAAGAAAATCCCGCGAAACCCCATTGATTAGTATGGGGTTGCACAAGTATCTTCAAATTAAGCCTTCAGTGAGTGTGGAGTTGCATAGGAACACATGGGAACAATTTTGGCAGAATTTTTATTACTGGAACTGATACAGGAGATGGAGAGAAGAAAAAAAAACATTTTGAAAAAAACTTGACCGTCTCATTGTTAAATTTCTAGGGCTAGTAATTGGAGAACCAACTAGTCATCTTAGTGGTAAACTGTGAAATTCAAAGTACAAATCAATTAAACAAACATGGAACCACAGTGGGTTGCAGTCCCCCTCCTCCCCCCAATAGAGAGACTTTTTAGACTAGAACCAGACTCACATGGAGATGGTTACTTGTAGTCAATGTAACTTATTTCTAAGCATATAGACAGAAAATCCTTCACTTTTTTTGGTCCACATTTAACTATTTAAGTGCTGTGTCCTTGATGACAGAGGAAGAATCATATATCCAGCAGAACAGCATCTGTTGTGCTATTCAACATAAAAAGATATGTCTTGATATTCCATTAATTTCAATGGAATAATTGAAGAGTAATGCAATTTTCTCCTCTTTCTTTTTAAAAAGCCTACACAATAAGATTATAACGGGGCCATTTGTTGCATACTTGTAACCAAATCTGATATGTTATGGTTTCCTGTACATTTAAATGTTAGTCATTGGTTACATTCTTATCTCTAGGCCTGAAGGTTGTAGATTCAAATATTACCCAAAGATGGAGGCACCTACCCAGTGTTGCAATACACTGTAGGATTAGAGAAGGAAGTACTATTAGAAACATTATCCCTTAGGGGATCATTTAACAACCCCTTCTAACTTTTGCTGACTGACCAGGTAGAAGTTAGAACACACAGCACTTTAAATAAAAGAGTAGGAAATTAACATATTTCATCAGATGCCAAAAGCTAAGCAAGGTCACATTTGTTCAATACATGAACAGGAGACTAAGCAAAAAACCAAGTTCTGTAAATTTTGGTGATTCAAAACATTGAATCTTTTTTAATTAAATGAAAAAAATTGGCATTTTTTTTGACAAAAATGGATTTGGCCGAAAAGTTTTGTCCCACTCTAGTACTAACTGATTGAGAAACAATCTTCTCTGGGCCAGTACTGAAAAAAATGCCCCAGAATTGTGCTGGGGGGCTGGGCTGCCACATGCCATTTTCCAGATAACGCACAAAAATGGTCCTAACAAGAACTGGTGGAACATTTTTGACTAAATGTATTTTAATTGAAATATGTTGTTAAATTGAAGAATAAATGTTTCAGAGACTTGTCAGTTTTCTAAGATTTCTAAGGTCCAGGGCTTTCTGGTCATTTCTGATGAGAGAGAGATGCCCAAATTGAAAATCTGATCTTTTCAATAAGAAAAATGGACATTTCAACACAATTCCATTTTGTGGAAACATTTGAAAAATTTTGTTTTCGTTCTGGGATGGAATGAAATCAAATTTCAACAACTCAAATGTTGGCGCGAAACAGAAGAGTCATCTGGCTGGCTTTAGTCCTGACCACTTAGAGAGAAGATCCAAAGCATAGTTTCCTGCTCCAGCCAATGGGGGGGGCAGTTCTTTTTAAATCTACCTCTAAATCTCCTCAAATCAGCACTTTGAACTTAATAGTCTTCATGTCTTGTTCCAAACTGTTGCTCTTTTGTGTTCTATAGCTCGTGTGTTCCACCCTGAAGTTATTTAAAGCAGCTCTGGAAAACTGTCATGAACATTTACTAGTCCAAGCACAAAACCTGTTCATCTACCTGTACCATGGTGACTATCATGATAATAATGAAAAAAACAAAGACTATTTTATTCACTTGTCAGAAAAGATTACCCACTCCAGTCACGTAGAATTTCAGAAGGTTAGTTTAAAGGGATTACACACATGCATGCAAACTGCTTTGGGAACCTATGGGATGAAAGGTGCAAAATAAATGAAAGATACAACACCTATGTTCCCAGCACCTTTCATTCTCAATAAAGCATGTTCTAATGTCCATTGCTCTGCGCCAGCTATTGTTGATAAAACAATAGCAACAGCTTGCTTGCACAGTCACTGTGCTGCCAGTATTCAACTGGTTACTTGTAAAGCACGGTTGAGATAAACTAGAGAATGGAAAGGTATTCTAGTCTATTTTATTTTTCCAACTTGCCTGGGAGAAATTAAAGTACGTGAAAAATATTTTGTCTTTGCATCGTATCTAACACATTTCCCAGTCTATTTATTTTATGAGCGATCTTTAGCAAGTTTGAATATTGTGAAGGACAAAGATATTTATGATAATTGGTTACCAATTTGAACAGGGGATAAGATCTCTCAGCTGCTTGATCACTAATAGGTGATACAAACAAAACATTTGCACCTCACAGGATCACCATAACTCAAATACTACAGAAGCTAGACAAGGTAAGCAAGCTATAAGCAGATCAAGTAAGATCAGCCAAGGTCATCTAAGCCTCTAACAATTTAAACATAACATACATAACTTAATACAATCCTTATGTAGTTCTCAGCTATCCAGCTCTGTTGGATTCCTTCATAGGTGGTTATTTACAGGAATTAAAATAGTCACAGGTGCAGTAAACCAGGCTCCTGCAGGGCCAACTTTGTGAACAGGAGATGTTCCTTCTAATGTACAGTTAACCAAATCAGTTAAAAAAAATGCTGTCCTAGCATGACATACTAATTCAAAACAAATTGGGTCCTTTCAATTAAAATGCCTCAAATTAACAGCAAATTTGTGATATTTTGGATTAGTTTTCACCACCACCTAAAAAAATGTCATTAATAGTAATCTACTGGTGAAATACACTATAAATAAATGCAGGACTTGATCCTCTCACCAATGGGGTGTAGGAAATTTTCCCCTGTGGGTGTGTGAAGGAGTGCTGAAGCTATCATTTCTGTTGAATTTAAGATGTTCTTAAGAAAAATCAAGTGTAATCCTTGCAGTTGTAAAGAGAGCCTTCCAAATGAGAACTGATCCAGTACCGCCTTCCTGAGTCTGCAAAGACAGACAGTTCTAAGCGCCTTTGCTGCTGCTAGCATCCCCAATTTAAGTGAAGTCAAGCTGACAAGACTATGGTTAGTTTCACTGTTGTTGTCAGGATTCTAAATAGGAACAATGAAATTGTAAATCAGTTTCACACTGTCGACCAAGAAACCTCTTACCAGCAACAAAAATAGGTACTGGAGCTATTCAGAAGAGGTAACATAGAACAGAAATTGAAAAGCTAGTAGGTCACAACAACGATACATGGCTGTTTAGAACAGAAATTGAAGAAAAAATTGCTGCTGTTTCAACTGTAGAACTTCACATAGGCAGAATGTAGTTAAAGTTACAATTAGCCAGGATGCCACCTATACTTAATGCCATGGGAGTACTCACAGAAATTAAGTGCCCCCAACACCGTTCTGCAATACGGTTTCAATTCTGATTTTTAGATTACAAAGGCAAGAAAAGAAGGGATTACTAGGTTCCTCTTGGCTGACCTCCTGTATAATTCAAACCCTAGGACTTCCCTGAATTAATTTCCATTTGAGCTACAGCAGATCTTTTAGAAAAACATCCAGTCTTGATTTTAAAATTGCCATCGGCGGATAATTCATTACAACTCATAGTAAGTTGTTCCATTGGTTAATTACTCTCACTGTTAAAGAGTTATACCTTATTTACTGTTTGAATTTGACTAGCTTCAACATCCAGCCACTGCATTTTGTTATACTTTTTTCTGCTAGACTGAAGAGCCCTCTATAATGCAATTTTTATTCCCCATGTAGGTACTTATAAACTGTGATTGTCACCCCTTCATCTTTGCTCTTTGTTAAACTAAATAGATTGAGCTCCTACAGTCTCACTTTAAGGCCTATTTTCCAATCCTTTAATCATTCTTGTGGCTCTTCTCCGAAACTTCTACAATTGATCACTATCCTTCTTGAACTGTGGACACCAGAACTGGACACAGTATTCCAGTAGTGGTCTCACCTGTCCCCGGTACAGAGGGAATATAACCTCTACTCCTACTTCAGATTTCCCTGTTCATACATCCAAGACTCTCAACAATCTTTTTGGCCACAGACTCACATTGGGAACTCAAGCCCAGCTGATTATCCACCAGCACCAGCAACTCTTTTTCAGAGTCACCACTTCGCACGATAGAGTCCCCATCCTGTAAGTGTGTCCCCATTCCTTGTTCCTAGATATATGACTTGACATTTGGTCATATTAAAACACATATTGTTTTCTTGCTCCCAGATTACTAAGCGATAGACTGCTGTGTTTCAGTGACTTTTCCTATTTTCCCATTCCCCCAATCTTTGTATCATCTGCAAACCTTATCAGTGATGATTTATCTTTCCTTCCAGGTCCTTGATAAAAAACAAAATGTTAAATGCAGTAGGGCTAAGAACCGATCCTTGCGTGTCTCCACTAGAAACACACCCACACAATAATTATCCTTCTACAATGACATTTCGAGACCTGTCAGTTAGCCAGTTTTTAATCCATTTTACGTGTGCCATGTTAATTTTGCATCTAGTTGGTTGTGGGTTTTTTTTAGCAAAATGTTATGTGGTACCAAGTCAAATATCTTACCAAAATCTAAGTATATTCCACCAACACTATTAGAATCTTTATCAACCAAACTTGTAACCTCATTTAAAATAAAGATATCAAGTTTGACTGGATTTGTTTTCTATTAACCAAAGTTGATTGGCATTAATTATATTACTCTTCTTTAACTCTTGATTAAAGAAGTCCCATAACAGCTATTCCATTAGTTTCCTGGGATAGACATCAAGCTGACAGGCTATCGCTACCCATGTCATCCTGCTTACCCTTGAAAATACTGGCATCACATAAGTTTTCTTCCAGTGTTCCGGAACTTCCCCAGTGTTCCAAGAATTATTCAAAAATCAATGTGAATGGTTCAGAAAACTCGGAGGTAAGAATGCCACCCACTGTACACATTACTTCCTACAACACTAATATGCCCCTTGGAGGTCTTCCCTCAACTTATTGTCCAGACAACATATAGTTTACGCTTGTGAAGCTAAATAAATTACAGTGAAACGTTACATGTGTTACTGCAGACATAAAAGTTCCCAATTTCAAAGGCAAGGTATACAGTTGCAGGAGTTAACCAGGCAAACCCATGTACAAATGTCCATTTATCCAACTTTGGGTGCACTATCATAGCAAATTCATGCAAATAATGCGTGTATTTGGATACCGGTCCTAAACAGTATGAAAAAAATCAGGCACAAAAGCTTTAAGAGAATGGTTAAAATAGATTAAACCATTTTAACTATTTCTGCTTACCAAGAGAAAGATATTAAAGTTTTATGTTAAATTCAGATAAACTCTGTTTCAAATAACAGATCCAGAACATTTTATGATAATGTCCCTCAAATTTATTGCTTTGGGTATTACAATGAATCTCAGTGCAGATACAAATTTTTCCAGCTAAGAAACTCCATTTACTTAAGACTGAACAGACAAGAGAATAATTTTTGCAGTTATAATTTTATTAAAAACTAAATATTTTGTCAAATATCATATATTTGTATTTCTGCATCTGTAATCTAAAAACTTGAAAAATAAAAGCATCCTTAGAAAACCTGTAATACACAGTATAATTTTAGTTTCACAGTACTATCTGTTAAACACATGCCTATAAGCACATATATTTAGTCAACAGTATATTAATCTTGGTATGGACATACAATGCATTCTTTTGTCTAAATGACAAAGTTTAAATGTATAAACTATTTGCCCTCAATAAAAAGGCTATTAAATATTTACAACACTTAATAGCAGCATCTGTAAACAAAAAATGATCATTGACCAGATTACCAAAATCATTACCAGCAGCGATACATGGCAAATCTCTATATGAAGAATAGCACCAAGAAATGAAATATGCATTATGAACAGAGCTGTATTTTTAAACAAAAACTGCAATAAATAAATAATTTTATAAATACATTTATATAAAATGAGCATTTTAAAAATACTTATCCAGCAACACTACAAAAACTTTGTTATTACTGTCTCAAGTTATCTATCTTGTTTCACTGAGGTACATATTGTTTACATTTTTAGAACTCTCTCCTTGCTAATACATGTTAGCTCCCCTCCCGCTTTCCCACCTGAAAATGTGATGTGCAGATTTAACACTATCCTGGTTTGTACATGCATGTCCTGCACACAATCATTAAAAAAAACCTGTTTGCAAATCTAAATAAACTCCAAACAAATTCCCAGTGGTGAAAGATTAAGACTTTTTAAAAAAGTATAAATCTCGTCTGTCGACTGTCACTGCTAAATACTGACAAATGTGTAGATGATATAGGAAAAAAAACCTGTTGTGCAAAGTTACTATGCATTAGTCCTATCATGTAACATTCACATCAATGATGTTATTTCCACTCTAGTTTAGAATATGCACTCCAAGTCAGTGATAAAGGGAACTCATTTCATTTAGCATCACATTGTCTACAGAAGAAATTTTATTGCAAGGTTTGTCTGCAGTTTGGAAGATTTGTAGACAACCCTCTTTCCCTCCCCAAAATAACCCACAGCTAAATTTATGCTCTCTTAATATCTTGCTAATCTCATTTGCAACAATTATTCATCATTTTTTCTCTTTATTGCTGATTGCTACCATCAGGACCCCCAAAAAGATATGTTAATCATTCAAAGCCCAAATTACGGAGACAGAATTTCTGGAATGCACTAACTAGATCAGTTCTGTGCCATATATTGTTTGGCATTCCCCTACTTCAGTTGTCCACTCAAATATACTCTAATTACCGTAAGATTGCAATATATTATTCCATTTGGTGTGTTATTAGAATTGTCATCCTTAAGGCAAGATGATAAACCAAAAGCCATTTCTCCTGATTCTATGGACATTAAATATTTTTTTTAATTAAAGGGAAAACTTGTTTCCTGACCAAAAATTCTCCCTCTCAGAAATAGTTGCTACATTTCCTAGTTACATCAATACCAGTAGCTATTTTATAAAACACTGCATAGCTATTGCATAAAGGTGCTATATAAAACTAAATTTTATTCTAGGAGTCTGTAATTTATGCATATGCTGTGTTACTGCATGACAATTATTGGAATACTGAATCTTTTGGATGCCAAAAAGTATTTCACAAAATAACTTGAGGCAAGTTTTTTCCCCCTTCATTTTACACATTAGACTGTATTTTATATTTTTAAACTCAAACAGCAGTTTTTGTTATTTACATGGTAAAACCAATAATCCCTATCACATCTTCTCCTACTTCCCAATTTTGTATTTAAAAATACAAGTTTAAGAAAGTTTTCTATTACATGTTTACATAAACATCTGCTATATTGTTCCCTGAAATTCTAATGTTTGTGGTGTTTTTAATTAATTTGCGCCTATCCGTGAAGACAAGAACTTGCAAGAAGTGTGATAAGTATTTGCACAGGTATCAGGAATCAATACCATCGGTATTAGATGTACATATTACAATAAAATGCTTACTTAACCTGTCTAATAGAAAATAATTTCTTCCACAGCTATGTGATCTCATTTGGATGTTAAATTAATTCAATCCAGGCCCTTAAACATTAGGGAAAGGAGAGGGCGAATCTAGTTGAAAGAATGTTATCTAGACACTTTCACAAAGAACACCACAAAATAATAAAGGACAAACTTAAAAACAACAAACTCTGCAGAAAATGCTAACAGAAAATATTAACAAAATCAGAGAACCCACAGAGATGTTGGTTAGAATGGAGGAGGAAATGATCAAGGGTTTTCTTTCGTGATCCACCTACTCCTATTTATAAGATGTATTCAGTGACTAACAGTTCCATATGTGTTTCATTACATTTATTACCATTGTGGCAATTTGATTTCTCATGACTGAACCGTAGCATCACTGAATAAATCAGATAGGAGCCAGATTTGTGACTGATGTTACACAGGTATTAATTTCATAATACAGGCGGAAACACCCGCTCCCAACAAGAATTTAATATGGCCATTATATCTGCCTGTGGCACATAACAGTCTAACTTCCAATGGGTTGTAATACTCTGGGTCAGTTGGGATTAGTGTGAGGGTGTTGGTGACCTGCGATAAAGAGGTCAGACCCTCTAGTAGCCCTGTTGCCTTAAACTCTATGACTAGGATGCTGTCATGTGACAGCAGTCCTTTTAGGTATGCTGTGGTTACTCGCGCTCCCTTTCTGATCAGGTCTAGATAAGCCCTCATTTTCTGCTTCCATAATGCCACAGATAGTTTCATGGGGGCAGAGAGCTTTTTCACAGTTCCCTCTCACTGCTCAGTTCCTTCCCACCTCCTCTCCCATTGGCCAAAGAGCACAGTAAATTTACTTAGCAATTGCCAAACATCAAATAGGGAGATTAGTCATGTCCATAACAGGAGGAGCAGGTTGATTTTAAGGCATATTACACATATATCAATAAGGGGAAAGCATTATATGGACAAGAGAGAGTTTAATATGACTTTCTTGCTATATCAATTAACATATGTGCCATAATAGTTACATAGGAACAGACTCTCAAACTGTCTGTGATCTGTTCAGCCACAGTGGGGGTGGGGGTGAGGTTGAGTGGTGTTTGTGGCTCCCTGGCTCTAAGCCACCCAGCTCTGGTGCAAATTAGAGCTGCAGTGAAGCAGATACAATTTACACCAGAGGAGGAGTGAGTGTAGTGGAGCAGTGCTCCAGAAGGCGCCACTTCCCCTCCATGTTGGGGGTGGTAGAGCCACACCTCTTCCAGCTTTCCACTGGTGGACAGTTCCGCTGCATGAGAAATTCTCCACCGGCCATCTCCAGCTGTTTTATGCCCACTTTGTGCAGCTTGGAAAGTGGATTTAGCAGGATAAAGAATCTGGCCCTTAATGTTTAATCACCCTACAAGTATACAGTGTTGTCTGTGCAAAACTAAGCATTTCCCTGCCTTGTTTTCCTGAGGTATGGCCATGCTACAAGAGAACAACTTCGGAGAAATCACAGAATTACTACTTCTCAAACTTTTGTTATTGTTTCCTATTTATGTTGGGTCACATATCAAAAGAACCAATCTACAAATTAACCCCAACACACTACATAGCACGTAAGCACCAAACTAAATTGCTGACAACTCGTGCATTGTGCATAGAGTATTTGAAAAGCACTCTTACTGTGCCTTAAACGACAGCAATTGTTAGAGTAATTAAACTAATATGTATCTGTATGAAAATAAACAGCAAGCTGTGAGTTAAACAGTTCACAGCTTTCAAATAATTGAATGAAAGTAATTAAATGGGAACTATAGTTAGACTTCAACCTTCCAGTACCAGTGTCTGATTGTCAAGCTCCACTGTCTCCACTATACAGTATTAGGCTTTTTGGAGCAACATGATCTGTTTTTATGTACATTCAATTTGGCTAGCTCAACCACAATGTACAGACCAAATTGATGGAGTTAAAAGACTTGAAGAAACTTAAGTTTTTGAATGCCACATTCTTACTCATAAATATAGAAAATAACTCCAGGTAACATTCAACAGTATACTAAATAATCAAATGTTCTTAACCTTGCAGCATTTAAAAAAAAATCCTAGTATAGAACATATGCCCAAATAGCACAGAGTTTCTTAATAGGATACAGAAAGCTGTACTTCTTTATAAATAGCTTGTGGGATTTGGTGATAGCAAAGTACAGGAGACCCCGCTAGAACGCGCGTCAGCACAGTGCAAATTCGGAATTAGCGCTGGGGCAACCATGGATCCCAAAATAAATTATTTACATTGGGATCCATGGTAACACGCTCCCCCTCCCCCTGCTATAATGAGGTCCCCGCACGGCTCCCAAACCTTGCGTTCTAGCGAGGGTGCGGTGTACTTTCATTAACTGGTAGTTTGGGCCAGAGACGGAACTAGCAGCTCCCCTCCATTCCACAGTTGGGCAATTGCAAAGCTCAGGTCTTTTGTTGATCTGTTTCTTTTCTAAACGGTTTGATGCAATACAAAGCTAATCTTTGTCCAATAGCATTCCAGAAGTTTGGTGTGGTTTTTAAAAAAAGTATAAATGAAGACATCATTCAGCAAAGCAGAAATACTTGTCACAGTGGTTCAACAGTTTCTCTCACCTAATACAGGCAACAATCCGAGTGCTTTAGGGAAGAGGAGGTGGCTGAGTGCACATACATGGTACATTGGCTGGAAGCCAAAGCAATTAAAAAAAAAAAATCTCTCAAAATGCCATAGTCAAATTTTATTAAACAGCAGGCCAGCTTCACCTTTTCTGGTAGGACTATATTCCTCTGCCCATGCCTGACATCTGCTGGAATTTGTACTTCTTAGAAGAGATTCACTTTAGCTGCAACGCAGAACAAGCTTACAGTTCAACTGCGTAATGCCTAACATCAGAGCGGGAAATCTCCTTAGATGACAAAGTTGACAGAGAGACACGCTTTCTTCCACTCCCAAATACAGTTATCCTGTATACCTCTCAATAATCCCTCTGAGACTATTTTTAACAGAACCTATAAAGCAGAATTTTAAACCAAGGAAATGTTTACAATCACTGATCATTTCCATTCATACAGATCCTCACAGTACATAGGAACTGCATATAACATATTGCTCTAAATTGCTATGTTTAAAAAGGAATCTCTTAAAACGGTGTTTAAAAATAAAAAAAATAATTATCTTTAAAACCATTATCTCTGTATAACAAATTAAATCCCTCTAAAGGCTTGATCTTATATTAAAAAAATACACAAGCCAAAGTTCTTAATCATGACACGTAACAATTTTAAAGGAATGTGATCTCTAATCATGAGTAATCCAAAGTACCATTATATTATCAAAAATATTCTTACACAAAATTGCGTCTTGATTCTAATTAGAGTTTTTAGTTTACAAAATCTGGAGCTGAAATATTGGACAGATTGGTCAGGCACTCTCTGGGAATTATTATAGTGTTATAGTTTATCCAATGGTAAACCCATTTTCAGCAAGTAACAATGCAGCAATATACTCCTAATTTATGGATTTAATAAAAAATAAATGCCTAAAACGTGATCCCATCTCCCTCCAATCTCATGATTTTCGCATTTCCTTAATACAGCTTTGATAAACCTCCTCAGGTTCCTGATTTTGATCCACACTATCCAGAACTTCTTCACCGGTTGGCTGGTAAGAGCCTAAGTAACACACTTTCATATGAGTAGTGAGATTCTTTTGTGTACCAAAACCTTTGCTGCAAAAGAGACACACAAAGGTACGTTCATCTGAGTGCACAGACATAAGATGCCGATTCAGATCTGTCTTGTCTCGAAAGAGTTTTAAGCAATCAGGACACTGCATCTTCTTGTGGTTAAAGTGGATTGTCTTTTCATGCCTATCCATATTTGATTTTAGTGTGAAGCTTGCAGGGCACTTAGAACATTGGAAACGGGCAAGCTGATCCTGGGACATATGATCAGCGAGGTCAATGAGCACAGGTCTGGCACAGTCAATTAAGTCAAAAGGAAGAATCATGGAAAAAGTATGCGCATGTATGTGCTCCTTCAACTTTTCAGTGCACTCAAAAACCCTCCTGCAGAAACCACAAGTCAGTCTCTTGGTTAAGGCTGAATCCAAGAACAGGCCTTCATTGGTTAAGTCCATTTCTTCAGATCTTGAAATGTTTATATCTAAAAGAAACACACACACACACGTTAATGACTTTAAGTACAAAATATTTTTTTATTAAAGGTATTGTTCTCTCCATTTACCTGTGTCGGTGTTGTCAAACTGCCACAGTGCTAAAAATCCATCATAGGGGGCCTGCAAATGAAAAGTGCAATTAAGTTAAAATAAACACACACAGAAAAGTATTTCTCACCCACCCACCAACCCTCCACTTCTTTAACAGAGATCCAGCATTCTATTCAGCAATAACTAATTTCTCTTCTACAAACTTTTCATTAACAACAAAATTTAGCAATGGAGGTCATAATTTTCAAGTTTGGAGCATAAAGAAGGGAACCTAGATAGGAATTTAAATTCATATTTGGGCTCGTAAGTAAATGTGGTTCAATTTTCAGAGTTGCCTAGCACATACAGCTCCCTTCAACTTAATGGGAACCATGGATGCAGAGCGATTCTGAAAGTCAGGCTTTTATTTAGGAGCTGGCATATGGATCCAGGGTACCTAACTTTGCCCTTAACCCTTTATTGCTATTTTTCTTTCCATAGAGAAATATCCATATCAAGCAAAAGCATGCTCTCCTCGGTTTCTTTTACGTTAAGACTACATATTACTGATTTGAATTATAAATACAAGCCGATTTTTGCATAAGCAGTTTGCACTATGCCATTGCATGGCAGATGGTGACTGTCTATGGAATAGAGCGGATGATGTAGTCTGGGCAAGTTTTTCAGAGATTGGGCATAGGGAGGGGTGGTAAATTAACTTTTCTTACCATGTGATCTTTTTCTAAGATGACTGCAAAAGAAGAGTTGTATTTTCCTCCATTTGTTTAATAAGGAGACAAATATCTCATTCAAAAATATTTAAAAATTTAACTCATTACTGAGAGCCACATATTTTAGTTCAGAAACTTTTCCATTATGGAAAGCAATCCCTGCTTCTATACATGTTTAAGTAATGAGTAAAAAAGCACACTGGACACCTGTGTTCAAGCATCCTTATACTGTATTATAACTCTTAATGGTTTTTATAATAAAAAGCGCACATGCCATTTTTGAAAAAAACACTAATTACTTCTGGATGCACGTTCCATTGAGGAAAGGAAGAAAAGGGAAAGGGATCTGCAAAATTAGGAAAACATTAGCTCTTAACCCAGCCCAAGAGCAAATCTGGATTTTTTTTCCTGAAGCTTTAAATTAACTATATTTTGAACATGTAACTCTCTAGTGTGACATGGTAAAAGTATAAAATACGATGGTCACGGCACATTTTCCTACTAAGGAGAATGTGTTAAAACCCCCTAACATTTACAAATGTTTGCAGCTATCTCTTGATCTTACCTGAGCCGAGGAGGACAGCTTTCCTTTTATCATAGTTTCTGGTGACATTTCACCAGAACAGGAGATCACAGGGGGGCTCTGAGTGGCAAGGTGTGATGAAGGCAGCAGGGGAGATGGTGCTTCCACTTTGCCATCAAATTCGCCCCTTGAACGATTCAAGTTGGCACCAGGCCCTGGGGAACACAGGAAACGAGTCTCACCCACGTGAACTAGCACCAGCTGGTGGTTTTAAAAAAAGGCCCTGAAAAGGCAGTGAATGAGCACTTGTAGTTTATCTTCTGTCAGTGGGAGGGAACGCAGCAGTGTAGTGACGCCAGGCCTTTGTGTTTTTAAAACCAGCCTCCCCACCCAAAATGCCAGTTGTCTGCATGTGATGTATGTGGTGGGGGTTATATCTCACAGCAGCAAAATGGTCACTAAAGAGAGTCACATGGGAGAAAGAAGCAAAAGGTAGCACAAATATTCTGAACAATTACATCTCTAAAATACACTGCTTTAACAAGTACTATTTCAAATATATTGCTTTAAATTTTCCATGAACATATACAAAAATGATCAACTAGCCATATAACTGTCTTTAAAAATTCTGTCAACGCCTTAAGCCCAACATTTAACCATAATAAATAAATAAAATAATTTGTTTTATATAGTATCCTTAATCCCAGATCTCAAAATGCTTTACAAAAATGAGAAAGTATTACCTACATTTTATGATTGGGAGAGCAGAGAGCTTAAGAGACTTGTTCAAGGTTGCACAATTAAATCCTAAAAAAAGAGTTACATTCTAAACCTCTACTAAAGTTTAAGGGAAAAGAAAATTGACTGGCCACTAAAAGGCCAACTTATTTTTGCTGTGCCAGACAAAATAAAAGTGTATCCCTTTGTTCATGTTGTGACAGCAGCTAAATGGTATACAGTACTCAGAAAGTATGTTGACAATCAATGGTGAAAATATATAATGATGTTTTGACTAAGGCAAATTGCTATACAAGTTTAAAATTGTTAATTAAACCTTAACAGCCATCTTAATTGTTGCCTCATTTCAACCTCACAAACAAACCATTGCTTGTGAAAAGAAAGTGGGCAAAATCAACAGGAACAAATACTGTATATGCATTGTTAAATATGGATTTGTAAACTAAGCTGTAAAAAAAAAAAAGAATTTTAAATACTTTACGTCCTTTCAAAGGTTTTTCATTCTTATTACAAGAGTAAAATAATTTGCTTGCAAGATAGCAAACAAGGTGTATAAAAACTTAGCATAATTTTTAATCAAATTATTAAATACGTGCACATGTTAAGTTGCATGGCATGAACAATTATTTCACAAAAGATACAACTTAATCAAAATTACAATGGAGCATTCCACTAAAACTGGGTAAGAGTTTCATACTTAAACCACCCACCCCAAAACATAACTGCCTAACATTTTATTAAATACCAAAAAAGATTAAAGTGACTTTAAGATGCCTTGTAATAAGGATTCCCCACTATGTCCTCAGTTTATTTAATTTTTAGTTCATGTGAAACACCACTGCTACTCTTGCACTTCTTACTATCCTCGTTTGGCCTCCTCTGTTTTGGTCTTCTGTATTAAAGTTACTCTCACAGTTTAGTTAGTTACATTCAGGAGTGATGAGAAGAATATTTTTAAGCTTTCCTTCTATTTAACAATAAACATTGCAGGGCAGTGAAGAATGCCAAGAGAAACTAAATGTAGGCAGTAATGATGCAAAATTAAATGATTAAGTTACTATCTCCAGTTATAAACAGGTGGATTTCTTGTCTTAATTTTCCATTAGAATGTATGTGATTTCCTTGTGAAAAGGCAATGGTCTGTGGCAGTTTCAAGAATACATGGAGAACAGCCTACTGGGTCTGACCAATGGTCCATCCAGCCCAGTATCCTGTCTTCTGACAGTGGCCAGTGCCAGATGCTTCAGCGAGAATGCACAGAATGGTCAATCATCAAGTGATCCATCCCTGTTGTCCAGTCCCAGCTTCTGGCAGCCAGAGGCTAGGGACATCTAGAGCATGGGGTTGCAGCCCTCACCTTCTTGGCTAATAACCATTGATGGACCTACCCTCTATGAACTTATCTAATTCTTTTTTAAATCCTGTTATAGGTCTGGCCTTCACAACAGCCCCTGGCAAAGTTCCACAGGTTGACTGTGCATTGTGTGAAGAATTTCGTTGTTTTAAACCTGTTGCCTGTTAATTGCACTGGGTGATCCAATTCTTGTGTTATGTGAAAGAGTAAATAACACTACCTTATTCACTTTATCGACACCATTCGTTATTTTATAGACCTCTCTCATATCCCTTAGTGAGCTCTTTTCCAAGTGGAAAAGTCCCAGTCTTTTTAATCTCTTGTCATGTGGAAGCTATTCCATACTATTAATCATTTGTGTTGCCCTTCTCTGTACCTTTTCCAATTCTAATACATCTTCTTTGAGACACAGAGTAAAAAATATTTTCAACATTCAAATCAGGGGAAAGACTCTAGAGAACTTACATCAGGAGTCCAATTCAGGCTAAATGTAGTCTGAACTTTAGCAAAGTAAGAAACAGTGGTTTAGCTTTCGTAATTTCCTTGCTATTTCCCTTAGGAAGCTATACTTGGTATTGAATGTGAAGTAAACAGCTGGCCACTTATTAAAGCAACAGCGGGCTGATGGAATGGGCAATTTTTTGGAGAATAAGGGGAACCAATATGCCACTCCTGAAAATGGAAAGGAAAGATATGCAGCATAAAATAGATACATAATAACAACAATTAATATCTACTTGTTTGTTTCCACCAATTGCAAGTATCAAATGAAGGTATATCATTGATGTTCTGTACTATGCATGTAAGTAAGTAATCAATGTCTGAGTTTAGGTTTTAATCCATTCTGGTTAATATAATAAAAAAATGTTAAGATTCTTTTTTTCTTTAAAAATTCTTTCATGGAAGCAAAACAATTCTTAATCAGAAATTAAAACTATCAATTGTCCTGTGGTCAGCATTGTTCATGGAAAAATATGCATAGACGATTTCAGTGATAGCTACATGAAAATGGTATCCTCCGTTGCCAAGAGGACTAACAGATTTAACAGTAAACTCCTGCAGAAAACTTAAACTGAAATGCCAAGATCATTATGACATGATTAAAATGACATCAACTCTCCTCTAAATCTTGTAAAAAACATCCCTGCCTACATGAATACCACTTGGGAAAATTGACCACTGTGTAAATGTATTCCTTTAACTTTTAGTGAAAGTATAAATTATTGGCTTCAATGAATATCTAAAAATAAAATATTAATTGGTTAGCCCAAGAGAAAAGGGCCCTTTGTACCATGCAATCTGTTGTATAACACGCTTCATAGGAATTGCTTCTATAAACAGACAGAGAGAGTAAACAGGAAGAGCCAGACATATGGAGAACTTTATAACCGACTAATCTGAAAACACGAAAGGAGTCATTTTAAAAAAAAATGAGTTGACTTCAATCACCATAAAACTGAAAACGTAACTGACTTTTTAAGTATGGAAAACATGGATAAAGTAATCGGATCAATTTATTTCCTATAGCATTACCTGAATGGCAAGAAATGAAAATAATTTTTAAAATTTTATTACTTTTATTTTTAAGCTGATTTGAATTGGTTAAGTTTACAAGTACTGCATTACCTTCTGCTCAGTTGTTCTAAACACAATATGTTAATATCCACGGACACAAGAATCATCCTGTATTCCCATTGTCCGTTAACTGAATATTAGGGATTTCATGCGTCTTTTTCAGTGTCATCATTACAAAAGGTACAATGCTTGTACATCCTTTAAAATTAATGTTCATTTACACAGAATTTTTTACTTTGTTTTGTTAGCTTAATGTTTACAATACAGATCCACAGTAAAGTTGACATGAAACTAAGCCTTTCAGTAATCAGCAGTTCCCTTTACTCACCAAGCACAAAGATTTCCCAGGTTTAAAATCCATTAGAAAAATCAGCAAAGGTATGATGAGCACCTTTATGTATTCTCAATTAGCTTCTTACAACAGTATAAACTATGCCAGAGAAAAACTAAAAAAAGCCTGTATTTCTACAGCAACCAAGGGTGCAACCAGAATTTTCCTAAGGAGGGAGTCCGAGAGGTGCATGTGTGTGTATGGATCCCCGCCCTGCACTGCCATGACCTCTTCCTGCTCTCCTCCCACAGGAGAGAGACTTTCCCCTCCCCACATCACCCCTGAGAGTTGGGAACCGCTCCCCTCCCCTCCCCGTCTATGGCCAAGGAGGGGGGACGATGACCACCCTGGACCCCCTGATTTCCTCCCCTAATTGCTTCCCTAACAGTGACAGAATTATACCCTCTTAGAAAGCTCATGAGTATTTCAAACAAAGAAAATACACTCTTGCAACCTATTCCTCCTTACCTCAACCTTACTCAGAAGAAGGACAGCAAATATTACCACCACTATTTAGGTCATCTTCTTACAATACTATTTTCTGGGTCAGGAAGACAACTGAATCAACAGATGGTTAAGATCCAACACACTGTCTTTTCTTTTTTTAAAAGCTTCAGGTTGAAAACCATTTAGAAATGCGTGGTGTTAGTACACGTCATTTTCAGATTTGACAAAACTACAATTAATAATGTGGTGTGTTTTTTTTAAAAGAACTTTGTTCACTGCTTTTTTTTTTTTTTTTTAAAGTACCAAAGATTTAAACGATAAAATCCTCAACTCATGGATTTGAGAAAGAAAGTAAAGAACTGAAATAATGGGAGGGGAAAAAATCCAAAAAACTACTACTGACCTAAATTGCATGTTCTGAATGTATTAGCAGTGCCCTAACCACTTGATACATTATAACTTACGAGTTTAATCCTAAACACGGATTTTAAAACAAGCTATCACTTATGGCTTTTTAACAAAAACAACAGGATATAAAGTTTAATGAGAAATTTTAGTGTTACATATCACTAAAGAATTAACATTAGAAAGATACTCAGATTGAAGGGACCATTATAAAAGTAGTACACTCAACATTATGACAGCAGCTCCTAGTGATACATTAACAAACAGCAAGGAGCCTAATAAAGTATAAAGAAGAGGTCCCCCCTTCCCCAATTCCCTGTTTCAATCAGCTGTAAAATGAGTCTCCCCAGGCTTTTGGGCGTGGTTGTGGCAAGAACTATAAACCAATTATCTTTTTCTCTTAACTCCAGAAGAAATTCATTTCACTTGCATAAAGACAAAGTAATTAGGGCCCATACAGGTGAATTTCATGTGGCGGTGAAAGCGAAAGGATGTGATATCAAGTACCTGCCAATCTAGGGCCAAAATGAGGGTCTGCAGTGTGGCATCCTCCCGGAGCTGTTACTCTTGCCCATGAAGGCAGAAACTGCTTCATCATGCTATTACTCCTAGAAGCAGTGGCCATGACACATTGTCCATGTAACACTGATCCCAGGTCCCCTCCCTTGACCTGCCCTATTTCTATCCTCTACCCACCTGTAGGCCTGGTGAGTAGATCCTTTCTACAGAATGCAAGGAGGGAAAAAACTCCCCCGTGCAAACACTCTGCCTACAAATTCCTCCATACAGTTGCTACAAGAGTTTAGGTGCTACAAAGGGTCATGTGCTGCTTTATTGCAATGGGGCCATTTGAACTCTAGGAGCAGTCTGAACAACAGAAGATTCTACTTATTTACTTAGAGAAATTACCAAAGTAAAGAAACTACCCTAGCAATTAAAAAAAAACAACAACTGTAAAACATCACCCCCAAAACAAATAAAACATATAACCCCAAGTTGCGCGCGCACACACAAAGAAGATTACAACCGCCAACCCCTCAGTTTTTTCACTTTTAAAATCACACTAACTTCAACAACAAATTCAATTATTTTCATTTTGGGAGTGAGAAGGAATATTAAGATTTGCCATTACATTATTTTAATTGCCACTGCACTGTAATTCATCATGCAATTCTGGTAACTGTTAGCTTAAAGGTGACCTCAACATTTTGGGCTCAAAAATAAAAAATAAATAAAATTCAAATATGTGCGAGATGTTCTTTGCACTTTGTTTATTTGGGTCATTCATTGCCTTAGTGATGATTCTCCCTCCCCCGCCTTTCTGGAAGTCTGAAGTGCATATACACTGCTAATGGCTATCTTTTGCTTTGTACAATGCCCCCGGCCAGTGTTCTTTCCCCCCACTACTAAAAATACCATCTCAATACAGCATATATGGTTATTTCTATTTTCTTCAGCCTACTGAAGTTTTCTTCGTTGTATACCCTATAGAATCTAAAACACTTTAAAAAAGACTTATGCATAGAAGAAACTATAGATCTACCTTACAAACAGGCAAGCATATATACTCAAGTTCTTATTAAGGGTGTGTACACATAACCAGTAGAGCATAACCTGAAGCAACCAGGAAATCATCCTATGAACTATGATGGGTCCGCATGCTTCAGATTTGAAGAAAGTTATGTTTTAAGTTATGAATGCACAGAATGATCACTTTTATCTTGAAGAAGAGCTCTGTGTAATGTAAGCTCAAACGCTTGTCTCTTTCACCAACAAAAGTTGGTCCTGTAAAAGGTATTACCTCACCTACCTTGTCTCTCTAGCATCCAGGGACTAACATGGCTACAGTAACACTGTAAACACTTTTACCCTGATTATTTGGGGATATTTAGCAAGTGACTAGTTATAAGATGCTATCATGAATTTTCCTTCCTTCCTCAATTCCAGTTTTTGTAATAATCAAATATTTAGTCCTAAAAAACCCCCAAAACAAACAAGTAGTATCCCTCTTTGCGCACAAGCATAGTGGAAGTCAGTATGGCTATAGAAACTGTATTTGTTCATTATCAAATGCAGAAAATCCAAAGGAAGAAGCAAAGCAGCATTAGGTTTGTTGGGTCTACAAACATGACTACAACTCTCTCTCTCTTTTTTTTTTTTAAATTTACTGGAGTGGCAGTTCCTTCCCACCCGGCTTTAAGACCGATTCATTTTTTATCCAAATCCTACACCGCATCCCTTCTTTAACTGAAAAAGTCAAATATTCCATACTCTCTAAATACGTAAAGCTATGCTAGTGATTTGTCAATAAGCACAATGTACAAATCAATGTAATAAATATCTCCCTAATACCTTCTGTATTTCCAACAATTGGTACTAGAGCCATGCTGCATAACACTACAGACAACAGGATCCCAAACCTTGTGGGATGTGCATTTATAAAGACGTTTAACCTAAAAAGATATAAATAGTAAAGGAGTAATAAATCTAGAGTGACCTGAATTTCCTCCTTTTTCCCTAATTAGTTTTTAAATTAATCTTTAATCAAAAATATAAAAGTATAAACTTACGAGATAAAGAATGTGTGCCTTTGGGTAAGTACTCGAATAGCAGAGAACTGTCCTCTCCCAGCATGTCAGCTTTCAGAGATAACAAGCTGTTCTTACTCATGAGGGCTGCGCGCAGGTTAGCAACCGTCGCAGCCTGAAGTGCATCATCCTTCTCCGGGGTAAGAGGCTGAGATAGGTAGCTAGCATCACCTCCTATGAGTGCTTCATCAACATTCGCGTAAAGGTCTGCTCTCTCCACTCGGCTATCCGAATTGCTGGGTTCTGTCAGTGTCACATCAGCACCTATGTAAATAAAAACACCATTAGAGAAACATACAAAAAGTATTCAAACTTTCAAGGTGAGATATCTACATGTGCATTTCTAATTTTAGGACTAAACAGCTAGGCACCAATAATACATAGGAAGAGGTCCTATTGATTTTGCTTTCATAAGTAGATCGTACAGAGTTCTGGTTTGGGTCTCAACTTTCATTGTCCATTACATATTTTAATTTAAAACTGTTTCACATTTTCACTCAACCCAAAACATGCAACTCTCATGCTTCTAATGTCCAGATTACACAAAGATTAAAGCAAAAACTCCGTTAGCCTTTTCTGTTGTCAACCACTAAAGACTTATTCTAATACATGGTGAGAAACAAAATTAGTGAGAGTAACTCTTCTATCCCTTGAGAAAGCCTGAAGGTGAACTGCAATATTATATGACCCATAATCTTGAAACAGAAAGTACATACACATTACAAATTACAAGAGATGCATCAGAACCAATTCAATTAAGGTTCTCCACCAGATCCTACCACTTGGGTTGCAGTCTTCACTGTTGTCCTATGAAGCAGGTGGTTACATCACAGCTACCACAAACAATGTAGATGGATAGGCAATATAAGAATCAATATAACTCGCTGGATTATACTGAACAATTCATATTTTGTACTACAGCAAGAGTTTCACTGACCGTGACAGTTAAGATTTTATTACAGCAGGCTAGTACAGAAACTGCTTTCAGCCACTTTAAACTGTGGCTTTCCAGCTGAAATTTTCCAGGCTTGGTCTTTTCTCCAAGATGAAGATTTTGGAAAATCTGAGCAACATCAGGTCTACTACAATTCCATGTGGACCCTGAGGTCATTCATATTAAAGGTACACCATAAACCACAGTTGCACAACGTATGTTGAACTTCATGTATAATATAAGTACTAGTGAAAAACCTCTGACAAAACAGATCACCCGACACAGTAAATTGCCTCAGAAGTCAAAAATATAATGGACTATTACACGTCCGATGAAGTGGGTATTCACCCACGAAAGCTTATGCTCCAATACCTCTGTTAGTCTATAAGGTGACACAGGACCCTTTGTCGCTTCTACAGATCCAGACCAACACGGCTACCCCTCTGATACTTATTACAACAATAAAATTAGTATAAGTACAGAAGAATGAAAAGAATATTAGAAAATGATAATACACATGTATGTAAAGTTGTACATATTACATTTGCATGTTTTTTATTCTAATAAAAAATGACATCCATTCCTTTAGCCATGATAATTATTTAAAATATTCCACAAAGGAATAATCACCCAACAGAGTAACAGTGACCACACACACCAAAGTTAACAAAGACCACCCTCCTTTCCAGACACTGAAGCTTATTAGGAAATTCAGTCTGCTCAAAGATTATTATTATTATTATTTTTTTAGCACGAGGTTCCTTTTAACAATTTCTGCTATACTGTAGGTCATACATTCCTGAAACTCTGAAAGCAGTTTTTAACTGGGAAAATTCTTATTTACACATGAAGCCCAATTACATGCATCTTGTTACAGAGAGATCACACATTCTAGCTGAACAGTGCATGACACATACACACTTCATCCCTAACTATGTTGACCATGGTAAGTAAGCATTAGTACAAATCTAGTAACAACGGTGTTTAAGCAGTTTGACAGAGTGGCTGGAGTAGCAGTTTTCTAAACCAACACAGACAAAGCCTCTGCACATAAATTTCTACTTGGATAGAAGTGAACTGGACACTTTTCTTTTTTTGCTGAGGAGTACAAATGACAAGAAATCAGTTTTTTGTTCTTTGGTAGGTACATGATAAGATCGTTAGCTTTTTTGACTGCTGCTGCACACTGAGTGGATGTTTTTAGAGAACTATCCACAATGACTCCAGGATCTCTGAGTGTTAACAGCTAATTTAGACCCCATACTTTTATATGTATAGTTAGTACTATGTTTTCCAATATGCATTACTCTACATTTATCAACACTGAATTTCAGATGCAATTTTCTTGCCTAATTACCCAGTTTTGTAAAATCCCTTTGTAACTCTTCACAGTCATCTTTGAATTTAACTGTCTTGAGATACAGCTCTCCAGGGGTACTGTATCTCAGCAGCATGCCACTACCGTAAAAAGGGTTTTATCTGAAAATACTGTACTACTAAACTGGAAATTCCTACAAAACTTAGGGAGGTCATAAAATTAAAACAAAAAATATGGAGAAGTTACAAACACAAATTAAATAGTCAAAACAGAAAAACTTAAGGCAATCTTCTCTGTGGGGAAAATAATCCAAAATTGTTATGTGAGTGACATACTTGGAAAGTATGAAAGCAGCAAACTACATACAACTATAATAAAAACATACTGCCCTGGCAATATAAACATTTATCCGCCCTTTACACCATGACTGATTATAATTTAAAAAACCTGTATTTTATTCATCTGCCATAAAGCTTACTTGCCTAAATCAAGAAGAATTTTTCAAAGTTGACTAACACATACCTGGGGAGGAGGCAGAAGTTTGTAAGCAGCTAGATATTAATTTGTTCTGTGATGTGTGACAATTTTAGGTTGTATATCCAGAAACAACATATACTAGGAAAATAATCCTTCTATATTGCATTGTTTACACTAGGAAATGTATCCGTCACTGACATTATGTGTCAGCAATGGGGGTAATTGAACTAGCATTGAAAATAACTACAAATGTAGACAGAACAAAAAAACCACATTCATCACTTTGCATCCGATGAAGTGGGTTCTAACCCGCGAAAGCTTATGCTGAAATAAATTTGTTAGTCTCTAAGGTGCTACAAGTATTTATTTCTTTCTTATTTTCTTTTTACATTCATCACTGTTGCATAAACAGTGGTTGAGCACCGCTGGTGCAAAGTTCAGCTACTATTTCTGAAACTGTTATGACACATTTGGTTCTGTTGTTGGTTACTAATTTGGAAGTCCATGTCTGAGGTCAGACTGTTTACCAACTCCAGGTAAATCACAGAATGTTAGGAATGTTGGGCTGGAAAAGATCTTAAGAGGTCACCTAGTCCATCTCCCACACTGAGGCAGGATTACATACACCTAAGCAATCCCTGACAGATGATTGTCTAACTTGTTCTTTAAAACTTCCATAGCCTCCACAGGTAACCTGTTCCAGCGGTTAACTAGCCTCATAATTAGAAAGTTTTTTCTAATATCTAACCTAAATCTCCCTTACTACAAACTAAGCCAATTACTTCTTGTCCTACCTTTGGTAGACATGGAGAACAATTGATCACCGTCCTCTTTATAACAATCTTTTCTGAAGAGTTGTGTCACATCCATGTGATTCAAGATGCCATACCACTGAGATCTCTGAATCTTTTGAGTGTATTATGCGAAAGTATACCACAAGAACAACAAATGCTGTAGTGACTATTAGGTTACAATTCTCAATATGGTTGTTGCGAATATCTTCTAGCTGTTCTTTCAGCATTCCATCCAAGTAGACCTGAGGTCTTTGGAATGAGCTATGTCTAGAAGGGCTGTAATGTAAAGTTTCAAAGGAGCAAGCTTACACTTTGAATAACTTCCTAGAAAACCTAGGGTCGCTACTGAATCCTTTTCCACAGTGGTATTTGATCAGCTAATCTCTAGCTAGAACACACAATTCTCATTCTGTGCAGCTATATAGTTATCTTTAACACTTAGCACATGACATGTTCTTGATAACTGTACATGAAAGAAGCAAAAGCCACATGTCATAAAACATTACTCAGGTGTCACATCAGGTCAGACTGAGGACACTATTGGTATTTCGTACGTCAAGAAAATGTAGCTAATGCAAAATGGGGTATGGATTTGACAATCACTAAGGCTGTGTCTACACTGCCACTTTCCGCACTAAAACTTTAGTCATTCAGTGGTGTGAAAAAACACCTCCGAGTGACAAAAGTTTTAGCGCTTAAAAGCTACCACCCCTCGTTCGGGGCGGTTATTTTTTAATCGCTGGGAGAGCTCTCCCCCCGGCAATAAAGCGTGACTACGCTGCCCACATCACAGCGCAGCCAAGGCCGTGCTGCTGCAGCCGTGCTGTAACCTGGGCAGTGTAGACATACCCTAAACCTCTCTCTATGCCAGGGGTAGGCAACCTATGGCACAGGTGCCAAAGGCGGCATGCGAGCCGATTTTCAGTGGCACTCACACTACCTGGGTCTTGGCCACCAGTCCAGGGGGACTTTGCATTTTAATTTAATTTTAAGTGAAGCTTCTTAAACATTTAAAAAACTTTATTTATTTTACATACAAACAATAGTTTAGTTATATATTAAAGACTTATAGAAAGAGACCTTCTAAAAACGTTAAAATGTATTATTGGCATGCGAAACCTTAAATTCGAGTGAATAAATAAAGACTCGGCACACCACTTCTGAAAGGTTGCCAACCCCTGCTCTATGCTCTGCAGAAGTCCAGCCACCAAACTGAGGGTTTAGAGACATAATGGAATGGCACTGAAATGCAGCTGATCCCTTTGACTTGAAAGGCAAGGAGCTCAAGGACCACTTCAAAACTCTCAAGTTGCTAATTTGGGACCCAATGCAAAAGATTCTACACTAAAAGAGGATGATTCTAATGGAGGAAGTCTAAATACAGTCACTAACCTTTTAAGAATTTCTTTGCAGACTTCCATGTTAACTTCAGAATCAGTCTAATGGGAAGCTATGGAGGATGACAGGTATAACTTAACATAAGCCTCCTGGAACCAGATAGTTTGAGTGACATCTGTGAGCAGACAGTAATGCATTTACGTCAATCATGGTACTCTGAAAGAAGACAGGTAGTGCTCATGTCTGTCCATGATTGACATCAAGATGACACTTGGGTTAGAGCATGTAGCTGTTGGGTTGCTTCAAGTCTTCGGACATCTTATGATATTTGCAATTAATAAAATGTACAGGTTTAGAGACCCTTAAAAAAGCAAATACCAAATATCACATCAATTTTTAAAGGATCAGAAACTGAGCATTAAACACTAGACCACACACAAAATGCAAATTTAAAACGTTTTGCTCTAAAAAAAAATAGCAACTTGACCTTGACGTACATTTCTCACTCAAACCATATAAAAAATCATTCACCCCCCCGCCTCTTTTTTGTTTTAGAATCACTGCCTCATAATTGGATTTAAAAACTGTATTACTGATGCGCTGTGCAAAAAAAAAAAAAAAAAAAAAAAAAAAAAGAGGGGGAGAGGAAGGGGGGGCTGATATTTCTGGACCATATACAAAAGAATGCTATAGGATAACATTCTACTGCTCAATCTGGCTAAAAACATCAAACAACATGAAAGTTATGGTGGTTGGACTTCTGAATATTTCAGAATATTTTTTAGTTTAGTTATCCTGTCTCAGTAATCATCCACCAAACCTATGTCATGTAACTAATGAACCAAAAACTGTTCTGTCCTTGATTAAAATTTACTGCTGCAATAAAGAGAAGAGCAAGTCCATGAACTATGTTACAATGCTGATAGAAGTTGACACAGATAAATGAAAACTTTAATTAAAACTGTGGGAGCGGTATCTGAGAGAGAGAGAGAGAGAGAGAGCGCGCGCGCATTTAAAACCCACCTCCATCAACTAAAATGTATTAGCATCACGGACAATTATTTGCAGGACAGTCAGATATGCTTTTTATATAAGGCTCTATTTATAAAAGACTGTACTGTCCAGAAAAAACATGAAGTATTACCCCTTGAAGTTTCCAGTGAAGAATTAAAAAAAAGGAAAATGTGATAACGTGACTCTAAAAATATTAGAACAGAAAACAAGAGCGATATGCAATTCCAATCTTCAAGAGCTTGAAAAATGCACTTGACGCTTTTAAAATAACTAAATGTATTAGCCTGGATGAACAATACTTGTGCCACCACCCCTCAGACACAGATCATAGACATTTAAAAAAAAATCCAACTCTTGCTTTTGTTATACATTTATCCTGTCATGGCTTCACTCCACTTTTGTTTTTCTTTCCTATCATTGTTCATGGTATATCAAAATCAAGTTATATTCACAGCACCTGTTTCTTCCTTTCCTTCTCTCACCAGAGATAAGTATACCAACCTTTAACTGGTTCCTAGTATACCAATATCCTGCCCTCTCACACACTTCTGAGAGGGCAGGATATTGGTATACTAGGAACCAGTTAAAGGGAGTTTGATCCCTCTCCTGTAAGTCCCTCCTTGGCTGCCGAAATGAGAAAGAATAACTGTTTCCCCATCTCAGTCTTCAAAGACTCCTGGATGATGAGACTGAAGACAAAACTCCATTGGAAGCTGAAGCTAGACAAATTCAGGCTGGAAATAAGGCGTAAATTTTCAACAACTTTTATATTTATTGTGTTCTAGTGAACCCAGGCCTTCTACTTCATCCCCCACTCAGAGTGCAGGAGCTCAGGTTTGTGGGAAATAAGTATTAGAAATGTTGCCAGAGCCTCATCACAGATATAAACAAAACCCTCCTCTAAGTGAACATTTTAAAACATATGATTGAAGGAAATTGTTGTTTAAAATGGGGCTGTTAAAAGCACATTATTCCATGTCCACTCTGACCACTGAAACTTGTCTGGAGATATTTTAGTTACCAGTATATATATGTATGTATAAGTATGTAACCATCCAGGGCTAGCGGGACATTAACTTCACAAGCATGCATTGCAGCTGTCACAATTACCTGAGGAATTCTCAGGATTGTAAAACTGCCCTCAAAGGGTCACATTCTGATATCCTTAGCCATGTTGAATAGTAATTTATTCTAAAGGTAGCCCTATTGAAGTTAATGGTACTTTTTGTGGAGTAAGGCATTGCTCAACGTAAACGGGGGGGGAGAGAGAGAATCAGAATCGGGCCTGAAGTCAGAATCAAAGCTGGATGCCAAGTAAATTGTGGTAAACACGGTAAAAAATGAATACCCTTGATGTAGGAAAAAGACAAAGGACAACTCTTTGTACTGATAATTGTAATTCTGCAGACAGAAACAGGAGGTATTTTATGGGAGCCAGTCTGACAATTATATGAAAGTAGCATCCTTTAAGGTGCCCTTCAAGTCCAAAGCCCCAAATCAGCTGAGAGGGAAAGGGCAGGAATTAGTCTTTCAGAACTAGAACTTTCGGATAAAGCTGTTTGATTTCTGGAGCTCTGCAATGGGATGAAGACAGTCTTTTGGTATGATTCTGAGATACGGTCATATTAATTTACTATCAACCTATTGATGGGTAGATGATGAAATCTTAATAGCGTGGGTAACACGATGGAGAAGTTCTCTCTCTCAATTATATGACCAAAAAGACAGAGGGTGCCTGTAAAAGAATGACTGTCCCAGCTACAGCACATGGTCTAATGCCATTAGAAGATGAAGTTTCATCTTCTGATCCAGTGAGGTTTCCTGATCAATTAAGAAAACTGGTAAAGCCTCCCTCAACAAAATTACATTTTCACAAAATAGTCTTCACATTGAATTTGATACTTTTGATACTAAATGGTGATGCAGCCAACTCTCAGGGCTGGTCTACACTATGGGGGAGGGATCGATCTAAGATACGCAACTTCAGCTACGTGAATAACGCAGCTGAAGTCGAATATCTTAGATCGATTTCAAACGTACTTACCGCTGGTCCACACCGCAGCAGGCAGGCTCCCCCGTCGACTCCGCTTACTCCTCGCGCAGAGCTGGAGTTCCGGAGTTGACGGGGAGCGGCTGTGGGATCGATTTATCGCGTCTAGACGAGACGTGATAAATCGATCCCAGAACATCAATCGCTACCTGCCGAATCGGGTGGGTAGTGTGGATGTAGCCTCAGATGACAGACTGAGGGTGGGTATGGGAAAGGGAGAGTGGTGTCTGTGGGTATGTTAAAAGTTTAGAAGAAATTTGACTGAATTACAAACTCAGGGAGAGCGCTGAAAAACCCTTCATAAGATGCTTAAAAAGCATAACGTCGTTACATCAGAAGATCAAGACCCTGGAAAATAATCTTAAAAGTTGTAATCTTAGAGAGACTTAAAGAAGTGAGGGATAGCAACCTGGTAATGTTTTACTTTATTTGACAGAAAGGTCCTTTTGATAAAAAGCTTTGGCTCCCTTTGCAAATAACAAATGCATTTAGAATGCCTTATAAAAGTATAAATTTTATAAATTACTGCTAGGCCCTTAAACAAAACCAGCTTTATGCCACACCTTTAAACTTAGTTTTAACTTTGGTTTTAGATAAGTGCCATATTACAAGTGATATTTGGAAACACTGGGGACATATTTTATATCAACGGAAGAAAATACAATATTTTCCCAAATACTGTTTGGAAAGTGCAAACCCAAAGGAAAAGAGTTAATATTCTTGAAATCAGTTTGTTTCTTTGAGAACTGATGCTAAGGTTTTGTTTCCCACTACATTGCAATGGTAGTTGATGGAGGTAAAAATTAGATTTAGACACTAGAATTTTTTTTAATCTGCACAATCCAAGCAGCAAGACGACCAAGAAAAGACAAGTATATGAGACTCAGATTAAGATTCTAATCAAAACCAGGAATGACAAACTAAAAATATTATTTGTGTGTGCATCTAATGTATAGTTATTTCTCTCTCATGTTAAAATACTATATGATACCCAGTAGATCTGAGACTAAATTAATATTACTTTTTTCTATTTCTGGTTAACTGAATCATTTTGGTATACTGATGAATACATTAGACAGAGGTGTGGGCTTTTCCTCATCTTTTTTAATCAATGTGCATACTGTACTAATTTATTTTAGATAAAAATAAAACATTTTAAAAATAATGTTCTCTATATTTTGGAGGAATGGAGGGGAAAGATGATACATAATAAACGAGCCTTACAGAAAAAATGAAGCATTAATACAGATTCCTTTTATGGCTAAAACTGAATTTTTTTTTTAATTTTTTTTTTTTTACACTTCTGTTGCCACATCCAACTCCCAAAATCAGGGTTAGACCCCAAATTTGCTCACCCTGATATGAAAGGCTCCATTATAACTTGACTGTTTAAAAATGACGACATACCACTTGGTAATAAGGAAACATGAGTAATTGGCCCATGTCTGCTAAATGCTAACTTACAAATAGAAGTCCTTTAATTGGCCAGTGAGCATCCAATGTTGCCATAAACAAGACTGACTGTCATCAGTGAGAGCGAGCACAATCCTACCACATGCTATATGAAAGTCTCTGTTGAAAGTTCATGTGGATCCTGATTGAGATCAGGCAACAGAACGGATACTGAAGGGGTGTGTTGACTTCTGAATTTTATTTCTGTTACGTTTCTTGGAAAAGTCAAGTTCTATAAAATCCTCATGTTTGCATAAACAGAACTTTTAACCTGAATTTAATCCATGTCAGTTGTTCTACAAGTCTTAAGCAAAGTTTCAAAAAACCCATTAATGTATTTATGTATAGATGCATACATACTAGCAAACCTAAATTTGGGGGTTATATTGGCTTCATGTCCCTTTAAAAAGCATCAGAATATGTATTTTTGGAGTGTGTTTATGTTGTTACCTCAACCAAATTCAGGAAGCAGAACAAACCCCCTTTAACTGTTCCAAAATGCACTTAACTGTTTTTTTTAATGTGTCAAGTTTTAGGAGAACAAACTGTCCAGAACTGGTGAAAATCTGCAAGATACTAGACTTATTCAAGGTGCCAAGGATGAAGCAGGTCTGGAAAAACATGCACTCACATTTCCCCTTTTAATCTACTCAACAAGAACAAACTGTGAAAAGAGCTAAATTTATATAAGGCAAGACTGATTTGCAAACAGCCAGAAGTCATTCTTTGATTTACCAGTGCTTTTGTTTCTTTGCCTTCCCCTAACACATCTTTTTAAAACGGGATTGGGCATGGGTGGGTGCATGTAGAAAATGGTATTTCACCTCAGGATGTCTCTCCAGGGTGAGGCTGCAGATAATCCCTAGTTGGCAAAAATGAAAACTCCCAGCAGATATAACTTTTCTACAGGTCACTATTTATTAAGTAACGCTACTATTTTCACTAACTGCAGTTAATTTGCATGACAGAATTCAGGCACATCATTATACTGGATTCTTGGTTATCACACCTTTGAGTTTTGTTGGCTTAAAGCTGTGCAATGTGTTCTATAAAGATATATATATATAAAGGCCCAAGCAAACATGAACATTCAAACACAAATGTATTCAAGAACCCCCTTTAAACATGATATATCTTCTGAAGTACAACTACATTTAAATGAAACAGTAATTTGACTAAGTTCTCTCTTCGGGGCTGTTCTTCATTTTTTACTGTTATGGGTTCTACAGAAACTTTTTACTGTGGTCCATGCTGGGACGTGGAGCACTCTCTCATCTGCACTACAGGCTGGCTTTGGATAATCCATTAAGTATCATTTTGGAAAATGTAACTAATAGCTTTTGAAAGCTGCCATCTATTGCTGGGGACCCAGAGGGAAAAACTTCAAAGCTTGTTAGGCCAGCTACTCCATTTATTTTGTCTTAGCTAGAAATTTCTAGAGGGCCCCCAGAGTCCTTCGAATAAATTGAGAATGCATGTAGTACGATCTCCCTGAGTATTTGAATTGAACTTCTAGAATACAAGGAGTTCAAAGTGTATGTCATTTGAAAGGTAAAGTTCTGCTATGTTTGCAATAAGTCCTTGAATATGGACTATGAATTGGTTGTCATAGGCCAGGGGTAGCCAACCTGAGCCTGAGAAAGAGCCAGAATTTACCAATGTACATTGCCAAAGAGCCACAGTAATACATCAGCAGCCTGCCATTAGCGCCCCCTGCCCCACCCTGCTTCCCAGCGCTTCCCCCTCCCTCCCCACACCTCTCGATCAGCTGTTTCCTGGCGTGCAGGAGACTGGAGGGGGGAAGGGGGAGAAGCGAGGGCATGGCAGGCTCAGGGAAGGGGGGCGGGAAGGGGTGGAGTGGGGGCAGGGCCTGTGGCAGAGCCAGGGGTTGAGCAGTGAGCACATTGGAAAGTTGGCGCCTGTAGCTCCAGCCCCGGAGTCGGTGCCTATACAAGGAGCCGCATATTAACTCCTGAAGAGCCGCATGTGGCTCCAGAGTCACAGGTTGGCCACCCCTGTCATAAGCCATTAATGATTTCCATATAACCAACGCAACAAATACATTTTTATTAGAAAATCTAAAATCCTATTCAACTTCTAAAATGAAAGGTGTTCATGTGGAACATACCTGTTCTTTCAATACACAACTCCAGATGTCTGAATGAATATAAAAGCAAGACAAGACAATTTCAACAACTCTCCAAAATCTAGATTTGTAGAGTATCTGAAAAAACAGTCTTTCACATTCTAAAAAAATCTAACACTAAGCCTTTTTGAAGCATGCTAAAAAGATTTGGGTTTGCCCCTAGACTGGGCATGTTCTAGCAGAACTTAGTTTTTAAAGGATATTCATTTGACTACAAAAATGCATATTTTAGGACAGATCACTTAAATACCCAGTCCTTTAGCCCGCCTGAGGATAAGCTGATTCCCCCTATTGACACATTACAGAGCAGCTCAAATATGGGCAGGAATTATACTTTCACACGCAGAAGCACAGAAATGTTGGGCTGGAAGGGACCTCAAGAGGCGGTCATCTAGTCCATCTCCCTACACTGAGGAAGGATTAAGTAAACCTAGACCATCCTTCACAGATATTTATCTAACCTGTTCTTAAAAATTTCCAATGATGGAATTCCACAGCCTCCCTTAGAAGCCCATTCCAGTGCTTAACTATACTTACAGTTAGAAAGTTTTTTCCTAATATCTAACCTAAATCCCACTTCCTGCAAACTAATATGCTTACTTCTTTTCCTACCCTTTGGTAGCATGAAGAACAACAGATTGCTCTTTATAACAAACCTTTAAGGGGAGACTTCTTGAAATATGTAATCTTCTCGAGACTAAACATGACCAGCTCTTTCAATCTTTCCTCAGATGTCCTATTTTCTAAACCTCTTATTTTTGTTGCTATTCTCTAGACTCTCTCCAATTTCTTAAAGGATGGTGCTCAAAACTGGACACAATACTGAAACTGAGGCATCACCAGTGCCAATTAGAGCAGAACAATTACCTCCTGTGTCTTACATACAACACTCCTGTTTAAACACCTCATGACACTAGTCTTTTTTGCAACAGCACCATATTGTTGACTCTCATTCAATTTAAGATCACAAACAGCCAGATCTTTTTCTGCAGTACTGCTGTCTAGCCAGGTATTCTCCATTTTGTATTTGTGCATTTGATTTTTTCTTGCCAAATACATTACTTTATACTTGCCTTTACTGAATTTCATCTTGTTGATTTCAGACCAATTCTCCAATTTATCAAGATCACTCTGAATTATACTCCAAGCCACCGAAGTGTTTGCAACTCCTTCCAGATTGGTGTCATCCGCAAATTTTACAAGTGTACTTTCTACTCCATCATCCAAGTTGTTAATGAAAATATTGAATAGGATTGGACACATCCCTGTGGGACCTCTCTTGATATGTCCTCACAGTTTGACAGAGAACCATTGATAACTACTCTCTGAGTATGTCTTTTCAGCCAGTTGCGCATTCTCAGTAATTTAATCTAGACCATATCTCCCTAATTTGCTTATGAGAATGTCACGTGTAAAGGCTAAAGTCTTTGAACACAGTCCATGATTATTATTACATATAATCTACTATAAGCACGTTTCATATATATAAAACTTGAAAAATAAATTTGGTCAGACACACAATTCTCTTTCCACTACTACAAAACTAAACCGTGAAAATAAAAGTATTACAGGTAAAGTACCAATGATAGCTTGATTGGCCTTCAAAAGGAAGACTCCATTTTACAGACCATAGACCTTTTCACGTAATTAGAGAACTCCCTCCAACACTCTCACAGGACAGAAATTCAGGTTTAACAGATTAACAAATAATCCATAGGAATTTGAGGATAATTCACTCACCTTTAACATGACCTAGTAACATTCTGCAATACTGCAAATGATAGTGTACTACTGTATGTTTATTTAATCCCTTGACTCTTAAATATTGATTTCCTAAAATTCAAGACAAAGTATATTATAAGTTTCTCAGTGTTGAGAACTTGTCTGCCTTTATTTTTGTACAGGACCACACCAAGCTATGATGAGATATAAATAAATGATATTAACACTGAATGACAGGTGCACTGGGGCTAATGGCCCCAACTGGGTTAGCATTTTATCTCAGAATGTTAAGATTTTCAAAATCCTTTTAAAAATAATTATTTTGTTTCAAGAAGTGAACAATCAAAACTCAGACAAAGCAGTAGTAGTAACTTCTCTGTACTTTTAGATCTCAGATTTTTTTCAGATTGCAGACCACTGAATTCAACTGCACTCCTACATATCATACATCAATGCAAAATACCCCTTCCATTATAAAGATGAAAATACTGAGCAGTTTACAGGAGTGTGAGATTCACAAACCAGGAAAAAATACTTTAGCAGTCTGAACATTTGACTCACATTTAAAAAAATTCTCTATTCATTCAATATCTAAAAAACATTATAACTAAGGGAAAAGGCTGGATTAAAAGATTAAAATGGTAATAGAATGTTTGTTAAAAAGTTGGATACATATAGATTAGGGAATGGTATAGCCTCAACTCAAGATGCAAATACATTAAAGTTGCAATAAAGACACTCAGAAGGGAAGTGCTCTCTGATCTGTAGAGTTAAAGCAGATTAGCAGAAACATGGCTGTTATTATAGGGAGGAGGAGGAGAGTTTTGGAGCCTGGGGAAAAAGGAATGTAGGGCGGGGAAGGGAAACAGACAGAGCTTTGAACTAAAGCTGGTTTAGGGTGGAGCCATTTTAAACCAAGGGTGTAGCCAGGGAATGAATGGAAGTCTGAGTTTAAAGCAGTTTCCAGAGAGACTTGAAAATAACCTGACCTAACCCTTTAATAACGGAAACTTGAAACTGCTATTCCTGTAAAGATTGCATCTCATTAATTTCATTAATGTAGTTAAGTGAAGTATCTGAACTCTTCCCTGCACATTCTAGGATGAACTAACTAGACACTGAACATCTGCAGACCAATAAGGATTCATTGTATTTTCTTTGTTTTGCTGCAACTAGCAGCTATTTAAAGCCAATTTCCTTGTATACATAAAATTACACATTTTGTACATTTAAAACGGAGAGTATACAAAAAGAATTTAAAAATCTGGGAATTTTCCTAATCCAGTGGAATGCAGAACATGGACTAAGCTGATTTAGACTCCAGGAAAAGAATTCTGGGGGTGGTATTCAAGCACTGAAACTGTAATCCCTGCAGGTCTGGCTTTAAAGAGAGCCTAACTCTCCAGTGTATCACCACCTACCCTTAGGTGTCAGAAAATGCTCAATTGTTTCACAAGTTGATTAATCGTATTGCCAAATACATCTAAATAGTAGAAAGGTAACCATAATACCCTGTATCATAATCCTGGCTAAACTGCTAAATTGCCAATCTGTTTTTAATTAAGTTACTTTTTTGAGGTGGCATGTTGTTTGAAGCTCAAACTGGAGTAAAACGCTCTTCACTATATATACACACCGAAAAATTCTGATATCTTTGCAAGATTCTTACTCTCTAATTTTTCCAAGAACCACCTTGCACCATAATTCTGTCTATTCTACTTAAAAACAAGAAATGTTGTGATCTTTCACAAACTGAGTGTAAAAACAGCATAAAAGATTAATCTACTTAAAATTTGAGCCCAAATGTTGCTTTTATAATTTAAAACATCCCAGATTACTCTGACAGCTCAACTTTTCACTAAACCAGTTTTAACTTCACTATTGTAGCAATATTCAAACACTAATGTTCAATTTTATATTTAAACACTGGAACTAAAAAAAAAAAAATGGAGACTGATGGGTTGCAGCTTCATCCTGCTCCAGTAACACTGAGCATTATTGTTGTAGATACTTGTGTCTTGGACCAATTATTTTCTGACCTCCTTCTCCACATCTGCGCAACAGCAGTGCTAAACAAAAACATCATAGCTATATAGCAACCAAACAGTGGATCTACAAAAGAAAGTATACAACCTACAGCATTTGTTAAGAGGTGCAAAAAACTCAAAACACTGTATTACAAATTTTATTAAAAACTCTAATAAAGCCTGTTCTCCATCTCGTTAGACACAATGTTCTTTGACATTCAGTGGACAGATAATTGTATATCATTAAGGTCTACTTGATAAAATCTACAACAGAATGACTGAGGCTTATGGTGTTCACACAAAATACAAAAGGAGAGAGTATAGGACCTTTTCAAACAAAACTTGATAGGTCAGATATAGAACAAATAGCATAAACCTCTTTTGTTAGCTAATTTATAGAAAATTATTCTGGAAAGCAATCACTCTTCCAAATTTCACTTGGTTCTTTTAGATAGCAGAAGTTCTGCTGTGATCATTCAATTTTATTGTTAAGCTTTAATACCACTGTCTCACTCACCAGAGGCAGAGCTGAAAGAAAAGATACTGCCATTTAGAAAGAGGAAGAACAGGGAAAGAGATATCATTTTCATTGATAGAAACAACATATGAAAGTGCCTCCGTAAAGACTATACTAATTATGAGTCAACAAGAGAGTGTTCTTTTGTGCCAAATATATGGCAGATATGCCTACCACTTGAGGAGCGGCAACATATGGCATCTGGGTTGCAGAAAATGAAATAAAAACCAACTTTTTTTGGAAGCTCAGTGTCAGTTAGCTGTCCCTGATGTACAACCTAGTCTATACCATCTAGGCTCTTATGCCATACCCATCACCTTCCACAATTAAGATTTTAACCATCTGTCCTGTATTTCTATTGGATATAAAAATCTCTAGTAGGATGATATAAGCCCCAGCCTAGCCAGTGATTTGTTAATACTTGCCTTAGACAAGTCTGCTGAGACACACACATTACCCTGAACAAAAGCTTAGTAATTACACAAAATATATTGGAAAAGGGTACTTGGGAAATACTGTGTTTAGAGATGCAAACACTTTATTTAAAGTGGTCAAAATTTAAGCTGCTATAACTTTGGGCTTTACGAGTACAATTCCCATCAAGGGCACCTTTTTTTGGTGGTGGTAGTAACGGAGCCAACCAGGCTGCTATAAAGACAAACAATTTGGGAGGGAAATATGAGCCATGATGGACAAAAGATTGAATTACTCTGGCAGACTGAAATGCCATTGCAGGCTGTAGGAGACAGATTTTGCCTACCATGCTATATGCAGCATTTCAATACTCTGTCACGTATGTTCTGGTCTCACCTCCTGAGGATCTTTTTAGTAGATGCATTATTTTCCTCCTTTAAAATCTGCACTTTTCTCTCTACAAGTTGCCAGTAATTCTTATTTTAGACAACTTGACTAGGTTATGAGAGGATGTTTGGGACAAGCACTGATAAGGTGCCTCAAAATAATTTCTAACCTTTGAGGAGGCAGGGACAGAAGTCTTGAGTAGCAGCTTTAACACTAAGTCAAAAAAGGTTGCTTATTCCCTTACCTAACCTAGGCAAGAGGTTAGAAAAGGCACGTGAGGGCATTAGTATTTCTCATACTTCTCCAGTACAGTGCAAATTCTTTTAAGTTGATCTGCAAATATTTAAGAAAAATAGTGGAAGCTTATTTATGATGGAGAGTACATGGAATAAGGTTAATTTTTCTACTGTAAAACCTCACAATTTTGAAGTTTGTATCTTGCTCAGAAGGAAAACGTCTCTTATCCATCTCATCCAGGTATAGACTGAATCTCTGGTTTATTTGCAAAACTTTCAGACACTTTGAAAACATTATCTAAAATGGGATTTTTAATGCATATTACTAGCCCTTCTTCCTTGCAGATACACTTCCTACATCCTAGGGTGATGGATTAATTTATTATAGAAGGGTTGCATGCTGATTTGTGGGGCTATAATGGGATGTGGGACTACAGAAAAATGTAGTAGCAGAGTTGGAAAGAGGGATAGCTGCTGGGAAGGATGGGCGAGTAACAGCTTGGAGAGATTTTGAAAGGCTAGTGCCTGGGCGTTTTTATTAGAGCTGCTGTCACTGTGGAGGGGTGAGAATAGCTTGCAAGTAGGAGACTTCATATCTGGGAAGAGGGAAAATAATCAACTAAAAAGGATTTCATTTTTTTGGGTACTACAGTAGCTATTAGTGTATACACTACAATCAGAAGTGTGACTGCACATGTGTGATGAAGCGACCTTGAACAACTATAGCAGCAAAGAAGCAGCATCCGTAAATGCCTACCCAAGGACCTTGGGCTGGTACATGGTCTGGCAAAGAACAGAGATCATTTGTTCTTGTTGGTGGCAAAAAGGTCCATCACAGGAAGCTCCATTTGCTGAATATAAGCTTGAGAACACAAGTCCTTCTGCGACCACTCTCGGTTGGCAGTTTACCTCAGCAACTAGTATTCTGCTACATCATTGTTCCAGATAGGTCAATAGAAATGGGAGTTATCCTGTCGCCATATTCATCACTGGTCAGACTCCCTAAGGCAGCAATTCTCAAACTGTGAGTTATGACCCCAAAGTGAGCGGTGACCGCATTTTAATGGGGTCAGAGCCAGTGTTAGACTTGGTGTTGCCTGGGGCTTCAGCCTAGGGCAGCAATGCTCGGGCTTCACTCCTGTCCCCTCCCCCACCCCGCGTCACATAGTAATTTTTGTTGTCAGAAGGGGATCGCAGTGCAATGAAGTTTGAGAACCGCTGCAAGGGAAGAAAACCAAATGCTAAACCCACTTGGACTTGCAGTGTAAGGCCTGGTCTACACTAACCCCAGAATTCGAACTAAGATACGCAACTTCAGCTACGTGAATAACGTAGCTGAAGTCGAACTATCTTAGTTCGAATGAAAAAGCACTTACCCAGGGTCCACACGCGGCACGCAGGCTCCCCCGTCGACTCCGCCTACTCCGTTCGTCGAGCTGGATTACCAGCGTCGACGGCGGAGCACTTCCTGGTTCGATTTATCGCGTCTAGATAAGACGCGATAAATCAAACCCAGAACATCGATCCTGCGCCTCCGACCGGACGTGTAAGTATAGACGTACCCCAAGTGCAGCTGACACAGGCAACCATCGGCCAAGGCCCCATCTGTGAAGGGAAAAATTGTGGCTTCCACCCCAGCAGAGGTAGACATTTGACACTCAGAAACCAGAAAGGAGACAGAGGTGTATCCATCCTTGTAACCATGACAGACCTGTCAGTCAGGATCTGAAGACTTTGGATATCAAGGTCAATGTGTGATGGGAATCTTGACAAGTTGCAGAAAGACATTCTTGCAAGCCAAAAAGTATTGAGAAAATTTTGTGGACTAGGAATGTAAGCAGGGTATAAACAAGGCTGCTCTGTGTTACGATAAAGTATTTTAATTTTCAGAGATATCATTCCTTCACGAGTCTAGTGTACTATCAAAGGTATCCAAGTTTTAGTCTTCAGTTCAGCCAGACCACCCTTCACTCCAACCTCATGGAACCGAATCCAATACATTGCTCTATTCACTCTCTTTCTACTCCTATAGCAATCTTAAAATATCTTCAAGTAGTGTTCAAGGTAATGTGAAAAATAAGAAAGTTAGTACAGTATTGCCCTTCCAATTATTAAAGTCTTTTAGGTAAATAAGTTTGACATCTGTATTCAATAGCAGTTTTGCACAGAAGTGCTACACTAATTTTTTTTTGTTAGCTTGATAATGAAATACCATATACTCGTTCATTAGCCCGTTCGTTTATAAGCCGACCCCCCAAGATGGATAGGTAAAAATAGCAAAAACTGTATGACCTTTTCATAAGACGACCCTATATTTCAGGGGTTGGGAAACTTTGGCTCCCGGCCTGTCAGGGTAAGCCGCTGGCGGGTCGGGACGTTTTGTTTAATGGAGCGTCTCCAGGCACAGAGCCTCTCAGCGGCTGCGGTTTGCTGTTCCCAGACAATGGGAGCTGCGGGAAGTGGCGGCCATTTCCTGCAGCTCCCATTGGCTGGGAACGGCAAACCGTGGCCAGTGGGAGCTGAGGGGCTCCATGCCTGCGGGCGCTCCAGGTAAACAAAACGACAATGTATTAGATATTCAATTCAATAATTCCATAGAGTTTTAAATCATCAAATTTTGCTGTAGACCTGTTTATAAGCTGACCCCCGCTCTTTGATGCTGCACTTTTTTACCAAAAATATGCGGCTTATGAACGAGTAGATACGGTACTTCTTGAGGTTTTTTTAAACATTTCATGGACTATTTCACAGTTATACATACCACTCCCCACAGAGACCAAACTGAACGCTTACTTCAGAACCAAGGTGGTCTTAGTTTAGTAAATACTACTTTAACAGCTTAAATGAATTAAAACTGGATTTTTTTTCTAGGGTTTCTCTTTTCAGTTGATGTGAAAATGGAAACAGTTTGTTGACATTTTGACACTTTAGTTTGAACACACACCAAATACTTGCACTGCTCTGGTAGCCTACAGGTACTTTCTCCTCCACTCTTTAAAGAAACATTTTTAAATAGTTAAGTTGATGCTATATGCTTAGCGAGTTAAAACACTGTATACAAATATTAGAGGATAAAGAGACTGCATGTTTTCTTTTGCTTTTATTCTTGTTCAATTTTACAAACACCCCTCCATATCATTTAGCATTCTTGCTTTCTCTTCAAAATACTAGAGCGTGCAGCCAGCTGAATTCTCCACCTGGACTACAGACAACAGTTCTCCAAGAGCAGGCAGCAGGATTGTGTGGAGTTCTAATCAAACTATGTGGCTGAGCCTTTCACGCCACTGGCAACAGAAGATGTTGCACACCATAAAGGGTTTTGACTGGAGAGTGTTTGGGTTTCTCAGATCCCAACAATTTTAAGGCATTTTAATATTAAATAGATAATAAATGCACAACATACATCTTGGAAATATGACTCAGTTGTGATGGTAGATGAATTTGGCCACAAAAGGTAGCTATATCCCTTTAAACCCCCATAAAATGAATATAACAACTAGAGCCTCTCATTCAAAAAATAGCTAGTGTGTGCTAGTTGCTGAAACTTGGTTATAAGTTCCACAGACTCTGTATCTTGGAAAATGAATGTGTTCACTTTTGGTTTGAAAAGTCATCATCTACTGCTACATGACATTGTTAATAGTAAAAAAAAATCATTCTAAGCTATTGGGAGCAAAGATTCAAAAGAGATGAGTGGGAGTGTTTCCTTAGAAATAAATTTCTGAACCAGAACTACTGTGCTTGAGTTGACATGTATGAGAAAAACCTTTAATCAATTTCTCAAACGAACAGAGTGGCAAAAGTTTCAATTATATGTAAAAAGCAACACATCTGTTTTGCAAGGCTAACAGCTCTTCCTGTGAAGATAACTGACCTCTGTGAGGCCAATCTTTAATACCATCAAATCCTATAGTCCAGAGTCTGACTATTTAATCCTGTAAAAGGAATATGCCTAACACTAACTGAACAATCTAAAAAATAAACAAGACCTTGTCTGAAACTTCAGATGCTTCTTTTATATTCAGAATAATCCAAGCAGCAGCATTTTAATTCTTTACTAATGCTAAAGGGTTTATAACAAGGCGGCAAAAAATAAACCAGCCAAGTTCTTAAGATAAATCTCTGTAAAAAGCTTTTGGTTAAACTATTGTACAAAAGTTGCAATGTGAAAATACATTTCTCCATTTACCTTTTAAAAGTTGCGATTCTAGTAAATTTTGTCAGAAAAGGCTTACTGTAAAGGAGCATACATCTTTCCACAAGTCTTAATACCTTCTTAAAGGAACAGTGGAGTACTTTATTTCTAATAAATGACTTGCAAAAAAGAAACTAGCAGATTAACCAAGTGAAGATCTAGTAATCCTGTGACGGTGGTTGCTCCTATTACTTGGCAGATATGAATACAGCGTAGAGATGTCAGTAAAGAACAACCCATGAACCTTACCCCCTTTGCTCTGTCTGGCTACGAGAACAACTAAATAGCATACACTTAAAACACAGAGCAAATAGTATAGTGCTTTTCCTCCCAAACCGAAAAAAGGAGGGGTGGATTGACAGGCATCTCGTAGGAAAGCAACTGACAGGTAAGACAATTAAAGTATCCTAAATAATGAGAAAAAAACCCTCAGCATATCCCAGATATGAGGAAAGGGAAAGAGACTGGAAAGACAATTTACACTACTCCAAATAGCAATGGGATAGGAACACAGCAAAAGCACTAAAGAAAAACGCAGATTAATCTACATCTGCATGAAAGACCCTTTCAGCCAAATTATGTGTCCACAGATGCCTGGAAACACAAACTGGACCATACAGCTGGCTTAGCCTACTTCACCAAGCAAGAACCTTTTTCACCCCTCGGGTACCACCCAAGATCTCAATGAGAGGGGATGCACAAACATTTTACGTGATTAAGGCCATCCTTCAGAAACTGCAACTTATCTGATTCTGACTATGACGTGTTTGTCAGATTTTCAGCAGTCTAGAATCTCAATTTACTCCAGATTCTTTTGCAAATCCTCCTTCTGCATTCCTTCCTGGAGAAAGTGGATCCAGACTTCATGACGAACAGTAAGATTCCCTTTCCCCATTTGCTATTTCTATGACATCCAAGTACCATGGTGCCTGTGGCCAATACAATATTATCAGAATCACTCCAGACCTTTACTTTATTTATTTATTTAACTGGTCTGCCATGTAGTGGAATTCAGGAAAGCAAAGCAGTGTCTCTAGTCACATCTGGGATAGGGAGTCAACAGATCCATGGATTATTCTCTTAGCCTTTTCACCATGAATCTGAATATTTCTGGGTTTGAGGCTCCACTCTAGTGGGTTTAAATACAGCCTGCTTTGGTATTTAGGACCCTGCAGTGCCTGTACTGACAAAATGCATGTTTCCCACTGAAATAAGCACCATTACCCTGAAGGACTGGTAGCTCCTTTACAGTTCAGTTGTGTATACTAGCAAAGAATTTCAGAAATTACTATATAATCAACTCCATAACACATCAAAGTTTTAATACGTGAATTATTTCTGCAACACACAGGAAGGGTTTCTGGGTTAGCACTTGAAGTAACCAGTGCTAACAAGGAAGAAAATGACTAATTCTTTTCCTATGTCAACCCAGCAACTCTAAAATACCCACCCCTCAAAAGTTATCAATAAATTAAGGGGACTTTGCGATGACAATGGACCCCTGTATTACTCTCCTCCCCACTCCAAAATCCACACACGATCATGCTTCTTCCTGTTTATATAGGGTCTAGAGAATTCTAGGGAAGAACAAGTGCTCACACTGCACAATTCCTGGAGGTTGATACCTTTCAGTATATTTGAAAGGTATCAACACTTTCAGACTATAAACCTGTAATGGCCTTCAGGGAATCATCATTTTAGGCTGCCAGAAGGTCTACACTAACACTTGGCCTGGTAGTATTTGCAAATACTATTCTAAAAGACCCGATTCCAGGGCAATCAGATGTCTCAAGATATTTCCAGTCAGATTTCAACTGGATGAAGAGGGGATGGGGCCTCAAAAACTATAGCAAGTTTTAAATAATTGTTTCTCGTAGATATATATCCCAAACACACACATTACAATGGTATATCAAGCACCAATTCCCTCAATATTGAGGTAGTACTTTTCCCCCTTTGGATATGGACTGAATGGGTAAAACCACTTCCAGATTAGTGAAGAGGACAGAGAACCTTATATAAAAAGTTTGGGACAGCTTGAAAAGCCTCCACCTTTTCATTAGGATGGAGGCTGTTACATTCACAGTAAGGAGGGGGCTGGAATTTGTTAAAAGGTAATGGTAACAAGACATGCTAAACATTACCTCTAACACTTTGCTTGCATATGGCATGCATTTGCCATCATCTCTTGTTTTTACCTATTTAGATGATCAGTTCTCTGGGGCTGGGGCCTATCGATTACAGGGTTGTGAGGTGCTTAGCATATTTTTGGACATTAAATAAATAGGTAATTAAACCAAAGAAACCAAAAAATATCAGTGATTAGCCTAAGCTCAGCTCTGAAGCCGAGCAGCTTACTAGATAGTAGCTAGCAAGAGGGTTGCTTCCACCTGCTGGAGATGGAAAATATTAATTTGAGGCAGAAAGTCCTATTACTCATAGGAGTGGAGGAAGTGGTCAACTAAGCTCTGATTTTTTCCTATCTCCACCCACTGGAATGGTGAAGTGAACTCACGTGAATAGCCTATTTAATTAGATTTCATTTCATCCCATGTACATGCAGAGTTGGGCACAGGAAGGAAATTTGCAACAGGCAAGCATTCTAAGTATCAAAGATTAAGTTGTAGCCAGAAACAGAAAGCAAATAAGGTGTGAAACAGAAAAACAGTGTCTCTTGGTCGCTTAAAACAGTTTAGGGATTGATTCTGGCACTATGGTGGATCAGAGTGTTCTCGCAGAAGCGTGCTGAGCAGCATTCAATCCAAGCCCACTCTTGCGGCAGGGAACAGAGTCTTGTGGAGAGGTGGTACATATGCTGCAAAGGAGCAACATCACTCTGCAACAGTAAAGGGAGGAGAATTCGGTCTCTGATCAATTCTCGAGCTGGCTTAAGTGGGAATACCGTGGGCTGGCCAGCCTTCAGATATCTCCCTTCTTCAGCAAGACTGCCTGTATTCAGGACCATAGCGTTCGCGGTGCAGCAGCCAGATCTCTGTAGGTTCTTATCTGTGGCTGGCATCACCTGTTTATTTCTGGCATTTCACTCAATTTCAACAGTGAACAATAAATAATAGTGTTTCTAATTAGTTTCTCTTTCTGATCTATTGGCACTACTGGAATGTTTAGTTTTTTTTAAAAAAGATCTAATTAAAGAAGTTCAGTAATTAGGGTCTGTATGTGTTTTAACTAGCGCTGTCAGTTAATCGCAGTTAACTCATGCAATTAACTCAAAAAAATTAAACATGAGTAATCGCACTGTTAAATAATAGAATACCAATTTTAATGTATTAAATATTGTGGATGTTTTTCTACATTTTCAAAATATATTTATTTCTATTACAACACAGAATACAAAGAGTATAGTGCTCACTTTATATTATTTTTATTTCAAATATTTGCACTGTAAAAGTGATAAACAAAAGAAATAGTATTTGTCAATTCACCTCATACAAGTACCGTAGTGCAATCTCTATCGTGAGAGAGTAACTTACAAATGTAGATTTATTTTTTGTTACATAATTGCTCTCAAAAACAACAATTTAAAACTTTAGAGCCTACAAGTCCACTGAGTACTACTTCTTGTTCAGCCAATCGCTAAGACAAACAAGTTTGTTTACATTTACGGGAGATACTGCTGCCTGCTTCTTATTTACAATGTCACCTGAAAGTGAGAACAGGAGTTTGCATGGCACTTTTGTAGCCGGCGTTGCAAGGTATTTATATGCCAGATATGCTAAACATTTCTATGTCCCTTCATGCTTCGGCCACCATTCCAGAGGACATGCTTCCATGCTGATGACGCTCATAAAAAAAGCTAAATACGTTAATTACATTTGTGACTGATGTCTCCTGTTCTGTTTTAACCACATTCTGAGATATATTTCATGTTGTAGCAGTCTTGGATGGTGACCCAGCACATGTTCATTTTAAGAACACTTTCACTTCAGATTTCACAAAACACAAAGAAGGTATCAATGTAAGATTTCTAAAAATAGCTACAGCACTGGTCCCAAGTTTTAAGAATCTGAAGTGCCTTCCAAAATCTGACAGGGATAAGGTGTGGAGCATGCTTTCAGAATTTTTAAAACACCACCACTCAAATGCAAAAACTACAGAACCCAAGCCACCAAAAAAGAAAATCAACCTTCTGCTGGTGGCAAAATCAACATAGGTCGGACCGCTTCGCTTTGGATCGTTATTGAGCGGAACCTGTCATCAGCATGGACGCATATGAATTTTTAGCACATCTGGCAGGTAAGTATCTTGCGAGGCCAACTACAACAGTGCCATGCAAATGCCTGTTCTCACTTTCAGGTGAGATTGTAAACAAGAAGGAGGCAGCATCATCTCCTGCAAATTGTAACCAAACTTGTTTGTCTGAGCGATTGGCTGAACAAGAAGAAGGAATGAGTGGACTTGTAGGCTCTAAAGTTTTACATTGTTTTATTTTTGAATGCAGCTTTTTTTTGGTACATAATTCTACATTAGTAAGTTCAACTTTCATGATAGAGACTGCACTACAGTATTTGTATTAGGTGAATTGAAAAATAGTATTTCTTTTGGTTTTTTACAGTGCAAATATTTGTAATAAAAAATATAAAGTGAGCACTGTACACTTTGTATTGTGTTGTAATTGAAATCAACATATTTGAAAATGTAGAAAACGTCCAAAAATATTTAAATAAATGGTATTCTATTATTAACAGCGTGATTTATCGTGATTAATTTTTTTAATCGCTTGACAGCCCTAGATTTAACACACAAAAATGTAGATTTAAGGCCACCCTAAACTATTTGATAGTAGTGTCCACTGAAGCAGATGTCTGAGGACTACACTGAATCAATGCTGGAAATCGCTTTTGGGTGGGGGTGGGGTGTTTTTGTGACCATTTTCAAGTTAATACTGTTCAGTACCTTAATAATTAGGAACTCAGTGATACAGACCCTATTAATTCCAACAGCAGAATCTCTCGTATTATGCCACTGAATATCTCGGACACATGTTTTAAGAAAATATACTTTTAAAACAATCCTCGAACATATCCCTGCAATTAGTTTTGCAGTTCCATTCCGGCATACTTGTATTTACTCTATAAACCAGTCCAAAAATGTCCACAGTGTGAATAATATAAATGCTTGAGTGGTTTTTATGGGGTGGTGCAAGCCAGAAATACTTGTGCTTGAACAGCATCATAGGCACTTAACTGGGAACAACAGGCTTTATTCAAGAATACCCAGAAGTTTGAGAACTATAAATCCAAAATTCTTTATAAGCCAGTATTATCATTTGGCATTGTTGGTTTTAAATTAAAGTTGTTCAGGTTTTTATCATTAACCAATAAGGATGAGCAAAATGATATGCAAACTTGTTGCTGCACGCAACAAAATAAATCCAAAAGTATTTCTAGACTGTTACCCATTCCATCTAATTTGACTTTCCATGACATTTAACATTCAAATTCCAGACCACAAATATTTCACTAATACTGCCCTTCAACTTCAAACAGTATCAATTATGTAAAAAATATTAAAATTATAGTTCTGTTTCTTACAAGATATATGAAATCATATAATCGTATTTACTTTATCCATTACACCTCTCTCTCTCATTACACCTCTCTCTCACACACACACACACACACACCCCTCCCCCTTTCCTGACTTTATGTACCAGCATGCAGTAACATAGATTTTGTTAATAACTCATGACAGGCTGGGCTTTCCAAAGAAGGCCAAGGGAGTTGAGCACCGTGTACTCATTGAAATTCAATGGCAGTTGGGCACTTAACATGCTCAGGCTCCTTTGAAAATCTCAGCCATTACTTTGACAGGCAAATATTTATTCTTAAACCTAAATAATTGGTGGATAAAGTGAATGTAGCTGGACAATTTTCATATTATTTTAAAGATAAACACTGATGAAGATTCAAAAGAGTTGAAGAGTGTGTTTGTCTCCTTTGCAATGCATTTAAAGCTGCTCATCTGAAAGACTGCAGATATTCATAATAAACCAATAGAGGGTCTAAATCATAAAACTACATGAGAACTTCCACTCTTAAAGCCACTAAACACTTTGCTGACATTTGACTGAGGAGGAATGTGGATACTACGTTGTCATTAATTGCCCCCTCTGTCAACACCATAGCTGTTCCTCCATTGAGGAGTGATCTAAGCAGGCGATATGAGTGAAATTGGTGCTCCTGTAGGTACCAGACGGCAGTGTTAGAAACAGTAGTCTCATTAAGATGCAGAGATTAGAGCACATGCAGTAGCAATTAAAAGACTCCTTACTCTATGCAATCAGTTCTCCTCAACCCTGACCAGAAATGATTATTCTAGCAGGTGGTGAAGTCCAGTTTCAATCCTTTACCAACACTGCTAGTAAGAATGGTAGTTTTGATGACAGACAATTGTAAATCAAGAACCTGACTTAAGCCACTATTTTATTCACAGAAAAACTAATACCTATGAGATGACTATGACTTCAGTTCTCTACTATCCAGGGATACGTTTGGATAAATGACCTAAAGATATAAGGTTCTATATTCCATCATCAATCCCCAGAAGTTCTTAATATTTTTATTTCAGTGAATGACAACAGTGTGCTATAAGCAAAATACTGTCTATATTTGCATTACTACAGCTGCTCATTGCTGAAAATCAAAAGAAAAAAAACAAAAACAAAACCTTACTTGGGTCACGACTGTTGTATGGCCATCCTGAGGCAGATAAAAAAGACGGCACTGGAGAGCTTGCCCTGCTGTCAGTCTCTACTTGCTGCGTAATATGACGCACAGTTTCTTTATTTTTTCTATTCTTTCTGCGTCCAGTGGGTTGCCAGCCATCCCCTGCTCCGTGTTCTGAGAAAGTGTTCTGTATTGCACTATCCTTGGCAGAACGCAATTCGTTCCCTCCATAGTGAGATGGTGAAATTTGCTCCTCTTTGATACGCAAAGACCCATAGCCCATGTCACTGGACCAAAGAGACTGGGATGAAATGTCATCGTGGCTATCTGTTTTTGGTTCCTGATCCTCTTTTCCATAACTGCTTCCTCCTTCGTGACAGCTAGCAATGGCCGAATCTCCAGAAGAGTTCGCTGGACTTGTTCGTCGAGCTAACCACGGAGAAATACTCCTACCAGCCACCACTGCTGAAATCAAAGCATCTGTACTACTGCTGGAAGCGGCCCCAAGTTCATAATCAACAAGATCATCTGAGGCATCAGACTTTATACTTATGTCAAGAGCTGCTTTTATGAAATTGTGACACGCTTGTACAATATCAGTCATCTGGAGATAGCTAGCAGCTGACATCACCTCAATGACATTTCTGCTAGTCAGTGCTAAGTGTGCAGAATACATGAAGTCAATGATGGCTTTAAAGCCCTGTGCAGTTACAATGTCTAAATGAGTGACTGTGGCCTGGTCAGATGTCTTCTGCACCTGGCAGTAAAGAGTCTTGAAGTAGCGGCTGCTCCCGAGCAGAACATTTTTGTGAGCCTTAAAGATCTTCCCCTCCACTATAATGCAAACATCACAGAGGATGCCATGCTGTCTCTGCTCATTGAGCTCACGAAGCAGATGACGGTAATGGGAGGCAATCTCCATATCTTCCTTTCGGTTATTCATTTGGGAATCTTTGTGTTTCCTCGTTCACAGACTCTGGAGGGAGAAAGGAAAGTGTTACCTCACAATGCAAAACAAACGTACAAATGTATTTTGTCAATAGCACTGGTGAAAGAAACTGAAACTGCACCACACTAAATGATCTTCTAGGATTATCTTGTCATCATAAAACAAAAACGACGGCCTAGCACAGATTGTGTGTTCCTTATGTGATTAATCTTATCCATAATGCTAGTATTCAAATAATTCACATTATTAAGAGAAATCAGAGTGGAAGTTCAGCTCTCCAATATACAGGAACATCTCAGATATTATTTTACATGTACCACTGACTATACTTTAAATTAACACAGGATTATGGTGAAAAAGCTTGTCAATAAGGGCTTGTCTACACAGTGGGATAATGCAGTAATATGTTGTGCGTTAATTGTTGCGTGAATACCCTGCTGGTGTGCACTAAAGGTTCCCTAGTGTGCTTTAACATAGTACTGTTTCAAGCAGCACTACGTCAGAGAACACTAGGGAATCTTTAGTGCACCCCAGCAGTCAACATGGTCGAATTTATGTGCAACACGTTAGTGTTGTAGACAAGCTCTGTGTTACTGAAATGGTCCTGGTAAAATATCTGTCAGATTTTATTTAAGACTTGATAAATAAGAACTAGAGTTGAAACTATGCTAATGGATGCAAGCCACTGAATAGTATCCTGGAGCAGTAGTATTTCCTCAGGGGGAAAAAAAACATATGTATAGCACACTAAATACTCTAAATCCTCAAACAGTAAAAGCCAATTGAAACTAGCCATTTACTTTGCTATATTGTTGCTTTGAGGCTATAATACTGTTACGGTGTCAGAGAAAAATTAGACAGATCTGAAACCACATTTCGGAAAAATTTTTAAATCCCCATTCAATCAAGTAAAAAGTTAATTTCACCTGAACTTTAACTTGTTTTCTATTTACTATCAAAACATTTTTAGTGTCATGATAAATAGTGTCAAGTATCAGAGGGGTAGCTGTGTTAGTCTGGATCTGTAGAAGCGACAAAGAGTCCTGTGGCACCTTATAGACTAACAGACGTATTGGAGCATAAGCTTTCGTGGGCGAATACCCACTTTGTCGGATGATAAATAGCGTTGTATACAATTTATTTGCCAGGCATACTTTTTGAACTGAATGGATTTGATTTATTCTCTATATAACCACCCTTTTTTCAATCAAGGGCCCCTAAAACACTATTTGTTCACCAAATACTGTGGATGTATGCATAGTAAAGATTCTCTGACTCCCAAAACAGTATCTGTTGTATCAGACTTGGACTTTTACCCATCAATTCAGAACACCCTCACAGGAGATTCCTGCCAAGACTGGATGACACTACTAGCGTTGCCAACATCAGTATATATTCCCTGACAATCTTTAATTAAAAAAAAAAAATTATACATTTAACTGCCAACAGAAGTCTCCCCTCTTAAAGCTGCTAAAATGTTCTAACTTGTTTCTTCTAAAGAAATTCATAAAACAAGATGTGTTAAGGTTAAAAAAATTTTTCCATAATGCAAGTAGGATCAAATTCACAAGTGAAGTGATAAAACTACTATGTAATTATTTTTTTAATACTCCAATATCAGCATGAACATAGTCCATATATGGTTTCCATATAGCATTAAATAAGTCACCTCTCTCTTACAGTCTGATTTTTCTTCTGTGATGCCAGGAATTAAGCTCATTATCCATTCAGCTTCTATCAGACATGTGTTGTCCTTCCAGGGTCTTGAGATAATTATTTTTGTTGCCATTATGCACATTATCTTTGTCTGTCTCTCAGGTGAAATAATTCCATCTTCAGAAACATTATTTTGAATACACGAAGCTGGCAGAGCTAAGACAATCTCCTGAAGCACTCCTCCCCAATACCATACCCCAGTATTCACTAGTTTTACAATCTCAACTGTGTGTGAAATTAGTTCCATAATTATTTTAAGGCTTCTTCAACAGAATTTTTGCCCATCTCAAACCTAGTCTAGTCATCTTGTTTGATCTCCATTGTAATAATTATTCTAAAATGCAATTATAAATTAGGGTCTAATTCTTTAATAGCTGTGAGCCCATAGGAGCCTCCATTATAAAGCAGAGGATACTTCCTTATTTCAGTTAGAAACTGAACTTTGTTTGGATGAGGCAAGTTAACTGGAAGTGAGCAGTCCTGGGTCTGTCACTGAGCCTTGATCAAGCAGAAAACTCCCCCTCCCATGAAAACGGGTTGACAGTGCTACGTAGGAGACCAAGACAGTAGCGGTCTAGGGGCCGCCGCAGCTAGTATGGGCAATTATAATTATTTCAGCTTTTTCCAGCTGCATTTTTGGTATTGTTCTGCGAAGCAGAAGGCTCACTCAGAAGTAGAGAAACGCCTTGTTCCAAGGCTGGAACAAAATATCCATGGCAAGGGCAGACTATTCCTCTGCCTGGAAAATTTGAGTTGTTTTACCATACTCACTGTACTGAGTGCCTTACAAGTCAGCACAGAATTAAAAGTTGTGATGCCTTGATTCCTTCCCCATCCCACGAAAGCAGCTACTATGCAAAACTAAGCCATCTCCAATGATTTTCAGAGATTGGGATGTGGAGGTATTCTAGATCAACAGATGTAAAAGATTCTCCTTGAAATATGGCTGAAAGGAGTGAGTTTTAGGTCTCTATTGTAGATCCGGATTGATCAGGTCTGATTATTACTAGTTTGATGAGTAGGATTGCTGAAGTACAACCCAAAACCTTTAGGGGAAAAAGGAGAGAGAAAAGAAGATAAATAGTATGCTATAAGACCTCTCCATTTGAGGGACTTCTCTGATAACTTCAAACTTCAGAAGATGAGCTATTGTTTTCACACACTGCTCTGTCTGCAGAGGTTCCTTGAGGTATGCAAGAATATAACGGTCTCCTCAGGAATATGAGAATTCCATGGCGTAGTATCTTCTAGTACCAGTCACATGATCTTTGACCAGTGATGCTTGAGAATAGTAGCCTCTTCCAAGGGAGGAGGAATCCTTGGACAGGTAGAACTGGTAGCCATGTTTTATTCTTGGTGTTTAAATTCCAGATGGAGTAAGCCCTAGATTTTCCTCCTTGGGAATATCTATCTCCTTCCTTGAGAGTAGCCAGAAGCTCTTTTAAAGAAATACCAGGGAAAACAAGACCCATAAGAGGGCTAGCCTTTTTGGCACGAATTAGAAGAGGCTGATGCTTTGTACCTGCATAATATCTGGATGACATCACTGGAGGTAGATTTCCAGGTTCAACAAGTAGTCCTCAGATATAGGTGCCCTGGAGATTGCACTGGAAGCCATTACCCATGCCACAAATCTTAGCCCACGTCTACACTACTGCAGTAAGTCAATGTAAGTTACACAACTCCAGTTACGTGAATAACATAGCTGGAGTCAACGTAGCTTAGGTCGACTTAGGGGTAGACGGGAGACACTCTCCTGTCTACTTATCTTGCTCCTCTCGTTCCCAGTGGAGTACCGGGGTAAACAGGAGAGCACTCTGCCATTGATTTAGCAGGTCTTCACTAGACCCACTAAATCGACCCTCAGTGCATGGATCGCCGGAGCATCAATCCAGTGGTAGCATAGATATAGCCTTAAAGACCCCATCCAAGAATCAGACAGGAGTCTTCTCTCACCAAAGTGAGAGAACATTTGAAAATCAGTTCTTCCAATGTTTGGACTTGGAAGGAAAAATGGTTAGATCTGTCTAGGCTAGAAATACTGTGATCAATGATTTGAACAGGACTGCCACAGCTTCATAATTTTGTACCAGTGGGCTCCTGAAAGCCCCCTTCTGAGATGGAGGGACGCTATTTTTGATTAAAGAGGTCACTGCGCCATCTACTTTTAAAGGCTGTAGAAGTCTTTTTGCCTTTTAGGAAACTGGAACAATCATATAGGATCAGATGAGTGGCCCATCATCCATCCATTCATTCAAAGGAAGATGCAAGAAATCTCAGTTATGAAGTGAACAGGTTGTTGGTTTTTTTTAAAATATATTTGTCTTCTTTCCTTTCGGTGTTCCCATTCCAACATGAACTTTTGCATAAAAGGGAGCAACTTCTTGGACTTCATTGGAAACAGGCTCCCCTTGGAGTTACTATCCATAGCAAAATGAGGAAAAGTATCAAGAGTATTTAGCAACATTTTCACCCATCTTGAAGAATTTAGGCAGCAACAGCCTTTCTTGGGTTTCTTCTTCAATGCCTTCCATCTGAAGTTCAGAGAATTTCCCTAACATTTGATAAGGAAGACCTCTGCCACTACTTGCGTTTCCTTCAGCTTATTTTGACTATATGTATGTTTTTTCTTCGTGTGTTGTCTGCCTTCTGGATATACATCTCATTACTAGTTATCTTCCAACAGAGAAAAGCCATTTGTACCACAGTGTAAGTGTCTAGACTGGAGATGGCTAGGATAAAGGAATCTGTGCTAGCTTGTGATGTGAATCTCCTGCTGCCTTAGTTTTTTTTGTTTGTTTGTTTGAAATTCAAGCAGGGCTTCTTTAACTAGACTCTTTTGAGACTGAGCTCCTGGAGCTAACCTGAATCAATCTTTACTAGCCTTGTCCTTACAGACAGAGCACTTGCTAGCCTCATTGGATGAGGAGAGCTTCTCACTGGATTTGGCTATTTCCTGTTCAGTATATTCTTACCAGATTCTAGAGTCTAGCAATAAAAGACCAAGTATCGCCTTCCCTCCCACTCACCAAGACCTCGGCAGAAGATGCAGCCTCTGGGCAGGATGAAAGAAATCACTAACCAAAGAAGGGCAGGAGTTGGATGATCCTAGTTTGCTTGCCCATATTTCCTAAGGGCACTAAAGAGGAAGCAGAAGGTTGGAGGATACATTTTGGGGGGGGTGAAACTCTGGACTCTCCCCCAAAATGTTTCCCTATGGGGCAGGCTCTTTGGAGTGTAGGCCATGCAAATCTGCCAGGTATCTTGAGGCAGAGGGCTGACAGTAAGTAGCTGTGGTATTGTCAGACAAGATAGAGGCAGACTGCATGAGAACTAAAGCCAGTTTGGAGTGTGGATTGGCCCAAGGAAAGTGGGGGAGCTCAATTATTCTGCTCTGAGTTCAGGCTATACTAAAATAGTAGAAGAGTGGTAAGAGTACTGGAAACCAGGCTCTGCAGGGCCACGAAAGGTGGCTTACTGCAAAAGCACCGTAGTTGTATTACTGTAGCACCTAAAAGCCTTAGTCATGGACCAGCATTCCACTGTGGTAGAACAAACACGAACAAAAAGACGGCCCTGTCCCACATAGCTTACAATCTAAGGATAACACAAGAGATAAAATAATAGAGTAAAAGAAAACAATGAGACAATATTGGTCAGCATAAAAGACAACGGTCTCGGGAGTTAGACCACTCATGTGCTGTCAACTTTTTCTAGGTATCATGGAAAAAGAAAAGTTTAAGGACGGTTTTGAAGGAGCATCATTCGATAATTTTGTAGATGTTTATGGGGGCGCTCCTCCCAAGTGTGACAGACAGCATAGGAGAAAACATGAAAGTGCTTGTTTAAAAGTTTCGTAAGTAGGGTGGCATCAGCAACCAATCAGAGGCGGGAGTCAACTTCTCGATACAGAATGACATGACAGGTAGGGTGGAGATAGGCCATGAAGGACCTTGAAAGTGAAGACAAGTTGCTTATGTTTGATGCAAAGAGATGTGCTGCATACTGAGAATTTTCTAATCTTTGGGTTCTTAGATTCATCTACTTGAGGGAAGGGGAGCAAGCTAGCTCCGAGACTAACAAAAATCACTCTACAGTAAATCTGAAACTGGTATAATAGCTACAAAAGAAAAGTGGAAAAACAGGTAACACATCACTACTGGAAAGAAAGACTGAATTTCTCGTTCCTGTCTCCCTAAATTGGCGAGAGTCTGGAGACCGCTATCTTCAGTCTTTGGAGAAACTTCTTGTGGGTCTTTCCAGAGGGACTGATAGCCAGGAGGAGACAAAAAAAATACTTTCTGCCATCAATTCACAAGGTGGTGAAATTATTATTTGTGAGGATTAGTGGCCATTGCAACAAGAGAATTCCACATTATCTGTCTCCTTCAAATTTGTGGGCAATAAGAAGAAGATTTGTGTTCAGTTTGACTCGTAAAGTTTAACATCTTCCAATCTGAGAGAAACAGTTATAAATTACTTGATCTGTGTGTCACAGAACCTGTCACCTTATATACTTTGTTCCACATTCACCATGTTTATAACATCATTGTACTTTTTATACAAGAGGTCTTTGGGGGAGAAAATTAAATATGCCTCAAATTCAGAAGAATTAGTTAGTTTTTTGTCTACCCATGTCAAACTAGAGCATCTGTTTTATGTCAAGGATCACTAGGGAATTAGCACAAGTTAAATTTAAGGCACTTTGCTAGAAGTTAATTCAGTAAGCTTCAAAATCCTCCTCTCCCGTGTTCCAGTTTTACACACTGCTTTGTGGTTTTAAGATTTTGGTTTTCTACCCTCGTTTGTGATTAGATATAGCTATTTATGAGAAATAATGGAAGGAGTTCTATAGAAATGTAGCCCCTCCAACAACTAATGGTAGCACCCAAGACTAAAGAAAAATAAACTGTGGAGTAGAAATCAATTTTAGAAAAATGGATCACAGACAAAAATATTAAAATATGATCTTATCAAAGCTCTTCTTACTACTCTGAATTAGATCTCAATTAACTCAGATTGGGTTATTTAGGCCCGAGTTCCAGTTAGTATTTAAATGTAATGTGGTTCCTGAAAGAGCTAAATAGAAATATTTAAGAAGAAAAAAGACATAGTTTTGAAGAAAATGGCCGGTTTTTTAAAATGAAAATATTTACTAGATGAAGTCATGCATGTGCCCAACACATTTCTACTAACCCAGATGAAAGATTTCAAAAAATAAAATCATCAATAACTGACATCTTCTGGAATAATTTCACTAACAATAATAGGGTAATTAGTAGATGAACAAAATTAAACCAACATGGCATCAGGGTATTAAAATTCAGGTCTCAATTAAATTAACAAACTTGAAAGTTTTACTATTAGGTGTATAGATTAGCATTACTCTAACTTTGCTTCATGAAGGGTTTTAGTTCTATATTTTGAAACATCTACTGCATGGTCTCCATCGTGCGCACACACACACGCACGCACACCTCTACCGATCTCTCTGCCATGCTTTAACTCTCCAAAGTCTAATGTTAGTAAGACTCTTGAAAATGTATCTTTTTTTAAAAAAAATATGAAGTTATCCACAGCTTCATTTATTCACTAAGCCTTTTTACTTGTATCCTGTATATTTCAAAGATGTCTTACTTTTTATAATTTTGTCCCAAATTTTAAATACTTGCATGTGTGCATAACTTTACACATTGTTAGTAGTCCCATTAAAGTCAGTATGTAATGAAGTTAAGTGCACACAGTCTTTGGTTAGCAGAGAGATTAAGGCCTCATTTTACAAACAGGACCAATCTATAACCAAAATTCATGTCAAGATACGCCAAAACACATAAGGTAGCAGCCTTTAAAGAAAGCATGTGAGAATTATGAAGAGTTGCTGAGTTTGGAGAGAAGACATGATTTAAGATTTAGCCTATATCTCGGAGAAAAAATATAACACCAAGAACAGACAAGTTCCAGTTTTGGATCAGAACAGTCTGCACAGTTATCTAAAGCAAAATGTAAGTAAGAGCTGTATTGGATTTTTTGGCAGACACATTCTGTTACCAATATTTCACTCATCACAAAACAGTATTATCTACTTATATAATTACGGATGTCATTAAAAATATTTTCTGAAACTATATTTATTTAGGAAGTTAACCTGTTTACAAATCCTTGCCATGTAAATATCAGGAGACAAACAATGAGCTTTAGAGAAACTTACAGTAATAAAATAGAGGTCTGATGATTAAATAAGGTGTTAGCATATTACAGAGTGAGCATCTTCATACTACCATAACATGATGTTTTGGTGATTTTATAAAACTGAGTGAAACTTCTGATTACACATTTAACAAACCGGGCAGGCTTATTAATGGTTAATATTCAAAAAAGTTGGAAAGTGCCTTTTTTGGGGGGCAGGTGAGTATACTCTTGAGTACTGAATAAATGGTAACCAAACAGTTAAGTAACTATTTGTCCTCTGTCTATATTGTTTGGTACACAATGGGTGCGTCAATTTTTCCGTAACAACCACCTCCCACATTTTTGAATGATTCATCTAGTGTTGGACTATTTATCTTTTGCCAAGGCTACCAGTAGCCTTACAGTTACTAGCAGACGAGAGATTTCACTTCCTTGTGTGTGACCATTTCGGCTAGAAAACTCAGGAGGTTTACCAAACGATCATTTGGTAATAAATATCCAACCATTGTGGTAGTGGTAATACGCTGCATCCTTATACTATCTAATGACTGGACATGTCCACCATATATGCATAAATCTCCGCTCACTCCACAATTTCTCCCCATTCAGTCTCTCTCACATACATACAAACCTGACCACTATGAGATACCCTTGAAAAAACATCTTCGTCTAAATCTCAGATTGCGATTGCTGGTCCTCTTTTCCAGATCAAATTCCATTTCTCTTAGGTAATGCGTCTATACAGATCCTTTCACCAATACGTCATATGTGATGTCACTAAAATTTTAGTTTAATAAATTCTATCTTTGCGTTGCTATGTATTCCTCCTTAATTCCACTGATTTCCAATACACAACTATCATATGCAAACTTCCAGCCTTTAGGAAAAACTTCAAATAGAATGTATCCAAGTTTAAAGTTCTGTATAGTTTCCTACTTGGAAAGTATTCATTGGGGTCACAACAGATACAGAGCTTCCTCAAAAAAAAGATATTAACACATTTATAAAATATCCATGAATGTGGTATGAACCGAGGTTGAAAAAATAGGGCATCACCAACCCAGACCTCCATTTACAACAGTCTGTCCGATTTCCTATGGTAGTTACATAAGACACTAACAACCAACCCACTGCTTACCTTCACTGCAGTGTTAGCCCGCGTTAACTGCACTAAAGTTAGCCTAGATTGCATGACAGCAGTCACACCGCACAATATTTGAGCTGCACAGAGTGTATTAGCAGCACAGAATAGCTGAGCTCCCACTTCATTACTAGCTCAAACCACACCTCCTGCCACTTCACTCAATCTAAAGAATTTTTGTGTGCATGGGAGTCAGTTTAGGGGAGCCCTCGAATTATACCTCAAACCAACACTGCAATATGGGTAATCCCCCAAATAATCACTGTGCTGCCTAAGGACAAAAGGGTTCCCTCCATGACAGGTATGCAAGGGTCCTCTCCCACAACTCAAGAGATGGGTGTAGACTGTGTGACTACAAATCTCCTGTTGGTTCAGGAAATGAAAAAATTAGGGCTGTCAATTAATCGCAGTGAACTCATGCGATTGACTCAAAAAAATTAATCATGATTAATCGCTGTTTTAATCGCACAGTTAAATAGAATATCAATTAAAATTTATTAAATATTGTGGATGTTTTTCTACATTTTCAAATATATTGATTTCAATTACAACACAGAATTCCAAGTGTACAGTGCTCATTTTATATTATTTTTATTACAAATATTTACACTGTAAAAATGATAAAGAAATAGTATTCACCTCATACAAGTACTGTAGTGCAATCTCTTTATCATGAAAGTGCAACTTACAATGTAGATTTTCTTTGTTACATAACTGCACTCAAAAATCCACCCAGTCCTACTTCTTGTTCAGCCACTCACGAAGACAAACGAATTTGTTTACATTTACACGAGATACTGCTGCCTTATTTACAATGTCACCTGAAAGTGAGAACAGGTGTTCACATAGCACTTTTGTAGCCGGCATTGCAAGGTATTTACGTGCCAGATATGCCCAACATTTGTATGCCCCTTCATGCTTTGGTCACCATTCTGGAGGACATGCTTCCATGCTGATGACGCTCATTAAAAAAATAATGTGTTAATTAAACTTGTGACTGAGCTTCTTGGAGGAGAATTGTAGGTCTCCTGCTCTGTGCTTTACCCACATTCTGCCATATATTTCATGTCATAGCAGTCTCGGATGGTGACCCAGCATGTTGTTCGTTTTAAGAACACTGTCATTGCAGATTTGACAAAATGCAAAGATACTAATGTGAGATTTCTCAAGATAGCTACTGCACTTGACCCAAGGTTTAAGAATCTGAAGTGCCTTCCAAAATCTGAGAGGGACGAGATGTGGAGTATTCTTTTAGAAGTCTTAAAAGAGCAACACTCTGATGCAGAAAATACAGAACCCAAAACACCAAAAAAGAAAATCAACTTTCTGCTGGTGGCATCTGACTCGAATGATGAAAATCAACAAGCGTTGGTCTGTACTGCTTTGGATAGTTATTGAGCAGAACCCATCATCAGCATGGATTCATGTCCTCAGGAATGGTGGTTGAAGCATGATGGGACATATGAATCTTTAGCGCATCTGGCACATAAATATCTTGCAACGCCAGCTAAAACAGTGCCATGAAAACGCCTGTTCTCTCTTTCAGGTGACATCGTAAACAAGAAGTGGGCAGCATTGACTCCTGCACAGGGTGTTTTTGATTTAAATCACTAGTCAGGAAGACTCTATTTAATCATGAATCTCTAAATAAAAGTGCATTCTTGTTGGTTGTTATAACCTTAATACATATTCTTCACAACTCAGAGATAGAGGTAGGTTTCATTTTTAGAAGGTTCACACTATACATTTTTTAAGTGATTTATTTAAAAACTTTTCAGATTAGTTTTACAGGTATATCAGAAAATGAATGACTGGTAAATGAAATAACCAAAGGTAATTGAAGCAGATATTTATGAAGTCATTGGGAGTTGAACTATCTCCAATTCAACAGGTTAATCATTAATAGTTGGAGGATTTTCTTGCCAGGCTGTATTAGGAGGAGAACATCACCAGACAGACATTTAAATTGTTTTATTTAACTAAAACAATAATGTTAACTATTCTGAATTATTTTCTTCAACAGCAAACATAATATTTTAACAAAACAAGCATATGCATTTTTGACCTTAGTTAAACCTGATTTTAAAAAACTTGAATGTTTGTTTTTGTTAAAATTGTTTTTAACTAAAATAGTTAAATGTAATATTAAAAAAAAACCCAAAATTAAATCGACTATGTCAGTCAGGTCAACATGAGAAACTTAAAATATTGTCTTCCGCAGATAACTCAGTCATCTTCACTTTCATTTTCCTGTTTGTTCATAATCTGGAAAAGAAAAACAAGCTTTCCTGCTTTTTCAGATCCCAAACAATTTCTCAATTTGGAGTGAATTAGTCCAAAGGAAGAAAATATTCTTTCTACAGCGGCAGAAGAAGCTACTTCTGTTAAAAGTGATATCGCCACTTCAACAGTCTCTGAATCCAAGCACTTAAGTGACTTCCACCAGTTCACTGATGTGACTTTCTTTAAATCATCATCAGCAAACATACATTTCTTGAATGGTTCTTATTCCCAAACTGGGTCTCTTTTACAGCCTGCTGCCATTATAGGTTTTCCCTTCTAGTGAGAGAATGGAATGGTAGATCTCAAATCAATGAAGGCTACACTCAGAAAGACCTCAAGACTTCTGGAATATGCTGCTCAAAACAGTTTCACTTTTGTTTCTCTTGCCTGTCCTTCCCTTCTCACATTTACCTCCAGACTTCTTTTCTGCCCCCAACAATCTTCTACTCATTGAACTTTTTGAAACTTTGCACTTTTAGAGAAAGGTAAGGGATTGACTCTGTGTATACAAATTCGTAGCGGGACAATAGGGTTGAGGTCTGTTATTTCTCACAGCTATATATTTATTTATTTAAAAACATTTTTGCTGTTAACCGCATGTTATCTCTGGAGACACAAATCCACAGTTTGAGAACTGCAAAACTAAGCATCTCTGATGGTATCTTCTAGACTGAGCATTGAGTCCCATTGGGTAAATAGAAAAATTAACCTAAATAATCTATACAGAAGCCCCTGGAACCCCATAAGATTGGGTCCCTAATCCATGAACTATTGGAAATAATTTACAAAACTTTTCTGAAACATTACATGATATATTGTCTCATACTATAGAACTAGAATTTATAATCCCTATTCCATGATGAGATATCTTTGAGCTATAATGTATCTTAATTAAAACTATCTTTAGATAAAATGCTTTTTGAGGGGAAAAAACCTTACCCAAAAATCCATTTTTAAAATAAATTTAAATAATCCGTTCTTGATTTTTTTTAAAAAATCATTGATTTTTATCCAGCCTGCTCCTGCACATGTAAACAAACTTGTTTGTCTGAGCAATTGGCTGAACAAGAAATAAGACTGAGTGGACTTGTAGGCTCTAAAGTTTGACATTGTTTGACATTCAAGTTCTTTTTTGTGTGCATAATTCTAAATACATAAATTCAACTTTCATGATAAACAGATTGCACTACAGTACTTGTATTATCTTATTTTTACAGTGAAAATATTTATAATAAAAATAAATATAAAGTGAGCACTGTACACCTTGTATTCTGTGTTGAAATTGAATATATTTGAAAATGTGGAACACACCCAAAAATATTTAAATAAATGGTATTCTATTATTAACATCGCAATTAATTTTTTTAATCGCTTGACAGCCCTAGAAAAAATTAATGGCAACTAATGGTATCTTTGACCACTAGGATTAACTAGACTATTTTTCAATTTGTGCAAAGCTACATCCCATGAAAAGAAACCGGGAGTAAATAAATGGCATGCTCTCAAACCGTGTCAGGATATACACCAATAAATAGCTGCAAATATTGGTACTCCTAAAATTAAATATCCACTGAAGAAAGACAGAAGCATTGCAATTGTCTACTTGTCTACACTTTGACAATGTAATATAAAAGATACATACTATGGAGATCAGGCTATTTATAGTTTTTTAATACCACTTTTATTGTACAAGAGAATAAATTATTCTGCTAACCAATCTGAGCAGAGGAAGTTTTAATTGATAAAAATAGCTAACAAACCTTGGAGAGCTCATTTCCAATGGTTTAGAAAACATGGATTAGATGTACCATTCAAAGGGTTTAGTATTTTACTGGGCTTAACTTTGAAATATGGTAAATCCCACCACTGCTCTGCATTAATATGCCCAACGACCATGTTAGTTTCCCCAAGTACAGCCTCTCACTTCCCAGGGAACAAAGGAATAAGGACACTGCAGAGACAGCATCCCCAATCTCCAAGATAGAAAGTCTTTCTAGTCTACAGGACCTTTCTGATTGATCTATCAGTTATTATAACACCCTCCAGAGGGAGGAAAATCTGGTACTCTGATGAAGCAAGGCTGCCACAACACTGCCTTCAAAGAGGCCAGTGAACCATGAAAGCTCATCTGTAGGGACTCTGATAAATCCTCCCCCACCCAAACAATAAACTGTAGTCTGAACATATTTTCTCCGCAAGCTGATGTACAAATATAGTAATTTGATTCTACTGAAAGCATATTAATAAAACTGCAAAAATAGTATAGAGATTGTTTATAAACAAAAATGCACTTACACACACATAATAGTAAAGCCAACCTCAACAGATTTAAATTTTATTTAGCCATATGTCAACTTATAGCTATAGGTCAGAATGACACTGCTCACATTTTTACAGGCTTGGTCTGAAATTAAGTATTACAAATACAAGCCTAATTACTGCTAGAATGAACCTAGTTCTACAAATACTGTAAACTCAAGAATTTTCTAGTAAATTGCAGATACACACAATGTAACCAAGTCAAAGTAATCAGTTGGTGAACAATTTACTGTACTTAGAATTGTCTTGTTTACTTCTTTAACAAGTTAATAAAATACAGCCTGATTTGACACAGAAAATAACATTCAGTCTAAGCTTATGGACCATCTTGCTCATATGTTCTAATTTGTAAAATGAGAAACGGTTTTGTATACTCAACAAAATAGTCTTTATCTATTAAACAGAACAATAGGAGCAAAGCTGCAGACTTCAGAACACTAAATCAAGTAGCCTCCTTCAATTGTACCAACCCTTGTTAAAATATTCGTACAACGTTAATACAGAATTGATTAGATACCACCCTAAACTAGAAACCTCATTCAAAATGACAGTTACTTGAGGTTGTTTGTTTTATTAGAATGGACGTCCTGCGGAAGTTCAACAATGAAGGAGGACTTCAATGAAGTACATCTGTTTCAGATGGCCACCACTATAATATCTTACTTTGTCCATCAAAGATAATGTTATGAAAAGTATCTTAGCACTTATTCTAAATTTTAGAGTACCAAACATTCTACACTTCACAAAAGGAGTATTTCAATACTAAATCAGTCACTGCAAAGATATTTATTGCTTCAACTGAGTAAGGTTTTTCTCCCCCAAGTAATATTCTCTTTTCACCTCAAATGTCATAATGTGAGATATTTTAAAATACAGCTGAGAAAAACTATTTAGTTTTCAGACTGAATTAGTATCTGTAAGTTAGAACCTCAAGGGCACAACCCTGCACTAATCTTATCTCCACTGTGCTAAGTACTCTAAGCAATTCAAAAATTGTTGATTTTACACCATCAATACCTAGGCATAAAGGTGTGCCCTCAGGATAGAGTAGCAGCCTTACTAAAACTGAGGAATCATCAGTTAAGTAAGAACAGTCCTTTAAAATAGGAAATAGTTATAGGACTATCCCGTCAACATTACGCATATGAGTAGTCTTAAGATTTAACCCAATTAAAATTAAAAAGGTACAAAAAAACCTGCTATATCATACTTTAGTCATGAATAAAATGACAGGCAGAAAACGCACTTCGTGGGTGCAAGGTAAGTCTACAGAACTGCCCCCCAGAAAAATCTTGGAGACAAACAACAACAACAGTTCTAAGGTATTTTGTTTCCTTTGCTCAGAAGGAAAACAGCAACAAAAACATAGATTATAAATTTCTTTAATCAATCCAAAGCATGATCCAGGAGAAAGATTTTTTTAGGACAAATACTAACCAAAAAAGTGTACAAATAATTTAGCCTGTGTAAAATTAAGTACCACATAGCCTTGAGAGTGAAAACAAACAAACAAACAAACAAACATATAAATAACAGGCTACCATAAAATAAGAACGGCCACACTGGGTCAGATCAAAGGTCTATCTAGCCCAGTATCCTGTCTTCCAACAGTGGCCAATGGCAGGTGCTCCAAAGGGAATGAACACAACAGATAATCAAGTGATGCAACTCCTGTCGTCCATTCCCAACTTCTGGCAAACAGAGGCTGCGGACACCATCCTCGCCCACCCTGTATTACTGTATATGTTATACACAATACTAAGAACAACCTACCATTCCATACTCCCCTGGGGGAAAAGCTTAATTGGAATATAGACAAAAAAATGCAAATGTTGCTCACAGATATCAAGAGAAAACAGATTCACCTAACAGATTAAGGAAGAACTGAAACTCAGTCCAAAAGTTTACCATGTAAAATTAAATGAATGCATCACATGTTTCTATTTCCCTTATCCCCTGCCCATGTCCTCAAACACCCCCTGTCCCCTCCCCCAGCATTCCAACATTTTTAAAATTCCAGTGCAGACGAACTCTGCTAGGTTGGGTCACACTTTCAACTCTTGCTTGCAAAATTGGACACAGGATGCTTGTCAATTTCACTTGGATCTAGTTGAGAACACTGGGAAAAGAACATGTACAAGAACCCAGGCATAGGTGTGTTCTTACACTACTACAAATTAATCGGAAAACAGAAGAGGACTGTGTCTGTGCTTGGGTTACTCCACCTACTTAATGGGTCAGAAAAAGCAGCAGAATGAAAATGCTGATGGACGATGATTCCCAGTAGTCACTCTCCTGCTACTCATGCTAGCAATGGAAGAGCTCACTCTCCAGAAGCAGATGTATTTCAGGGGGGAATGTACAGAATAGAATTTTAGGGATAAAATGGATGATAGAGTACTTCCAATGCAAGTTTTCAGGAAAATGTGTTTATACTGGATGTTCAAACACACACACAGTTTGCACAATGTTTAAAAGCACAAATGTAAAGCTTGACTAAACAATTGTCAGACAGAAGTAAGCACTCTTAATTTGATTCAAGAAACGAAGTCCTTTTGGCCAGGAAAAAATAAATATCAAAATTGTGAATTCCAGATTCCTTCAAATATAGACTGATGTATATGGTAACAACAATTTGGACCTGTGGTGTTACTGAGAACTAGACATGACTTGCAAAGGGAGGGATAGCTCAGTGGTTTGAGCATTGGCCTGCTAAACCCAGGGTTGTGAGTTCAATCCTTGAGGGGGCCATTTAGGGATCTGGGGCAAAAAATCCGTCAGGGGACAGTACTTGTTCCTGCTAGTGAAGGCAGGGGACTGGACTCGATGACCTTTCAAGGTCTTTCCAGTTCTAGGAGATTGGTATATCTCCATTTATTATTAATTATTATTATTATTTAGAAGGTACTCCAATATACCATCTTGTCCCTATAGATAATAGCGAATGAAGACAATGAGTTAAGGACCAGAATGGGTACTTGCCCTTATTTTTACTCCTGCAACCTCTACCCCTAGAAAGCACTGTCTTTTAATCCAAGAAACATTATGGATAAGCCAGAGCTCTTTGGCACATCGTTTCCAATTAAAAGACTTAATATTTTAAGATGTGTTTTACTTTTATTAGATTTTTTTACATAAGCAGAAAATGTTCAGCTGATAAGCCACTTAAGTATCAAGAACAAGTAATACCAGCGGTGAAACAAAAGTAAAAGTCTTTGACATGACAACTTTTCATAACTAAGGGATCCTTAGGACATGTAGGATTGGGAGACATTCATCAGAGGAATTTCAGCATGTCTTTTGTCCCCTTTTCCTTTAGCTTCTAATTTCTTTTTAAAGAGATAACTGCTTCCTCTGCACACACACAGACTACAAGAGGTGTCCTTGTCTCCCCGTGAATCCGCAAGCACTAACTTTAAATACTGAGGTTCTCACTGGTGATGAGGCAAACATTACTTTCTTCGTAAATTTAGGCCTAATCCTGCAAAGACCAACACATGCCTTGATTTCACTGGAACCAGTAAATTAAGCTGATCTTTGTAGAACTGAGACCTAAAATTGCATTTGGCTGTGAATATCTAGTATGTAAGCTGAATGTAAATATCACTGATTGATAAATCTACTTTCCAAGAGCATCCGACATCTGGAGGTTTTGTACTTAGGGATCTTCACTATCACAAACTCTACTAAACTCAAAGGAAAGGTAACTATAGCAAGTAGCATCCAGGGCATTTTATAGTTAATGGGACAATGACAAAGTGAACAAATCTGAAAATTTTCAAAACTGCTTTGTAAAATAAATAAATAATAATAAAAAGCAAGTGATGTCATAGTCCTGGGCCTCTCAACGTTGATTGTGTCCATTAAGACCACTACTTCTCAATAGTCATGGTGTAATGAGCCTGCAACTATAATTAGCATAATCTGGTTGAGGAATATACAACTGAATTCTGGCACTGGGTTTTGACTAATTTCAAACTGCAGAAATATTAGGATATCACTGACTTTACTACAGGAAAATTTCTTCCTTTTAGAAATTCTTATGATTCTGTGTTCTTGGGCACACACTAAGACACCCAATTCAATCAATACAAGAATGGTTGGCAACTATACCCTTGGCATATTTACATGGTCTAACAAACCAATGGATGAGGGAGGGAGTCAACCGATTCAGTCAGGCTATTTCCAAGCACTCTACCTCAGAGAACAGGTTCAAACTCTCAACCTGTATGGAGCAGATTAAGTCAGGAAACTCAAAACATGGTAGAAGATGAGAGCTTAGACATCAGTGGAGTCTACTGTTAGAAGATGACCTCTTCTAGGAGGAGAACTGAAGGTGTCTGATGGGGCAGAAATATTTATATTCTTTAGACCATGCTACTGCAATGCTGGAGATAAACAAAAACACATTCAAACCCCAACTGCCAGAATTGAAATAAGTGGGAGCAATCAATACAGATTTCACCCTGTGCTCCCAAACCTTGACGATCAAGCCTTAAATACTGGTCAAAGTGACTATCAAGAGCTATGAGCAGGCCTTAAGTGCCATCTGGTTACAACTGAGTCTCTTAAAACCAATTCAGAATCCTCCCGCTCCAACAAATAGATTCCAAAAAATGGTAAGCTGTACACTATCAGATGGACAAAAACCCAGAAAGTGTCAAAACTTGTTAAAATATTAACTTATTAGTTTAGGCGTGTGTGTATATATAGATATATAGATATCTTAAGATATTTCAGCATCGACCTCTTAACGCGCGGTCCGTTAACACGCAATTGTGACGGCTTGACTCCCGACATCCACGCGTAAACGGGTCTGTACTGTACAGACACTGCTAGGATTACATACGTATTCACAGCGTCCCAAATACTGCAGGCCTATCGGTTAACAATACTTAACAAGAATATAAATCCAATGACTAAGCATGCATGATACGTCTTTACCGATATCGGCGATCAAAAGGAAGAGGAAACGCCAGTAGGCCTACAACACGTTTCCGCTCCGCACTTCCTGTCGATTACTGTGTCAGCGAGTTAGTGAGCAAATCTGTAGCGCTACATAGCAAGTTTCTGTACCGCGTGTTAACGAGTCTCGCGTGTTAAATAGGTAGCACTGGGAGGCCTAGCGCTACCGCACGTTAAGTGGATTCGCGCGTAAACAGGTCTGTACTGTATATGTTCTTTCTTTAGTTACATGATTTAAAAAGATAACACTACCTAAATTCTTTCACATTCATATAGCGGTTGATTTGTGTACAGAAGAATTGACCAATATTAAAATGGTTAATTCAACAGAATATTTACAACTTACATAGTCCTTTGTACACGTTAGTCTTCAATAACCCTCTGAGGATATTATCGTCATTTTACAGATTTAGAAATTACGGCAGAGTTTAAATGGTTTACCAAAGGCCATACAATGAGTGGCAAAACCACGAGTAAAATCCTAGCCCCACTGAAATTAATGGTAAAACTCCCAGTGACTTAATTGGAAGCCAGCATTTCACCCTAGGATAATAATTTGTGCTCATTCTTCTAAACCATGCTGCCTGTCTACCAACATGCATTCTGTATGGTACTGTATATGAATATATTGTTAAATGTGGATTATTATTAAAACAACCACATTTGAAATTAGTGGGCAGCAGGTTTAAAACAAATAAAAGGAATTTCTTCTTCACACAGCGCACAGTAAACCTGTGGAACTCCTTGCCTGAGGAGGCTGTGAAGGCTAGGACTATAACAGGGTTTAAAAGAGAACTGGATAAATTCATGGAGGTTAAGTCCATTAATGGCTATTAGCCAGAATGGGTAAGAAATGGTGTCCTTAGCCTCTGTTTGTCAGAGCGGGGTGATGGATGGCAGGAGAGAGATCACTTGATCATTACTTGTTAGGTCCACTCACTCCGGGTCACCTGGCATTGGCCACTGTCGGTGGACAGGATACTGGGCTGGATGGACCGTTGGTCTGACCCAGTACGGCCTCTCTTATGTTCTTATGTTAACCTTAACAAGAATTAAATTTTAAATGTTAACAGAATTCTTACCTTAACAGGGTGATTCAGAATCCAGAGAAGATTAAAGAGCTAGCTACCTATGAGAAATTGTCTCTCACACCTCCACCAACAAAAAACAAAAATGTAATGGTAATTTTAAACTAGTTTGGAATAGATTAAGCAAATTAGGAATTCCAGCTTTTACACTAAAAGGTGTTATTCAGTAGTTTCTATTTATTTTACATGGATTTATTTTGTGTATGCTGAGACAAAGAAAAAACATATGAAGAAACCTCCCAGACCTAAAAACATAGGTCCTGATCTTGCAAAGACTCATCATGCACATGAGTAACTTTATATAAGGCGAGTAGTCTCACTGAAGCCAATGGAGTACGGTTTCATGAAGAGGTGACTATTTCAGCCACTTTTGGGGGAGGGCAAAGAGAGGTTAATGGGATGAGGGGTTTAATCTTATATATGACAGTATATTTATTTGTTATGACTTCATCTTCTTGAATAACATGTGATTCACTGTTATGTTTTACCTATCTCCCTGCTATAAAACATTATGAAGAAAACATGTTATTCAGTAGTCTTAAATGTCTTAAGTTTTAATTATAATTCTTCACTCTACCTTGTTCTAAATTTAGTTTGTGCGCTGTAACTCCATCATAAGATATTTTTCAGTATATTCCCCAGTCCCAGGTGCACTCTCTTTTAAAAGGGCTAGCCACTTTCTGAAATTCACAGGCCCACGTTCTAAGAGCTGTGTTCTGTACAGTTATTAGTCACAGACTAGCTTCCTTAAGGAAGAGAATTCGTTTTAGATCAACAATACCAGTTTCTTTAATGACATGGTATTAAAGCCATGCTATTTCAGCAAGTCTCAAAGTTTGAGGAACCACAGCTGTTTTTTCTAAATGCAAAAGTACTACTAATTTCCACTCTGTTGTTATGGACAATCACTGCTAATTCTTGTTTGCACCTGACCATGGACTCTAGGCTTCACAGAACTGAGGCTGAGCTAGAATAGTAAGAACAGTGAAGCTCCTACCTGTCCTGGTTTTGCATCACCCCTACATTTTTTTCTTGTTTTGAGTCCATATTCTCTCTTCCTGCTTCTCATCTACTCTGAACAACAGACTGATCAGGATTAATGAAGGTGCCCAAGCCAGAAGGCAGGAGCAATACAGTAGCCAAAGAAATTTGCGTCAGGTTTTAATTCTGTGTTAAGTTTTTAAAATTAACCTTCATTGTCAATGTTAAGTTTAAATTTAAAGACAATTCAAAGTCCTCAAGGTAATGCTTTCTCCCCACCACACACAAACTAAAAAGCAATTTAAGTGTTCAGAACTTACCAATAGTTGAAAATTGTTTTCTTTAGTAAAGATAAATGCCACGAGGTGTCATGGTACACCATACATGTTTTAATGAAGAGAGGGAAAGCGTTTCTGATAACAGGCTTTGGAAGGTTCATCAACTGTCCTGTAACTGGGAAGGAAGAGAAGAAAAAATAATCTTAATTTTAAGCAATTTAAAAGTCAGTCAGTTTTAAGTCAGATATTACATACTATGACTTCCACATTCTTACAGGCAACAATTAAAAAAAGCCAAGCCTGGAAGTTGTCTAATAAGTAAACTAAAAGTTATTATTTAATAACAGAAAGAATGCATGTACTTTAAACTGGTATACCTGTTAAATCATTCAAAATACTATTATATTTACCATCTCATGAAGAGAAATATTCCTGAACAATTACATAAAAAACGTTAATGTCTAAAATCAGCTGCATAGGAAGCAAACTTTATTAGGTTTGCAGATGATTTTAAAAATACTGATTCCAGTCTTAATTAATTAAAGATTGTATACTATTAATAGACATGTGGACAGCAGGACTCATTATAAAAGAAATCCTGAACTCAATGCTTCCAAGCCCCTTTCAATACAGGAACTGAATCTTTATAATAGTAAAGAAGTGGTCTCTATGTTATACAGAAGTTCCTTCTATCTGAAGTGTGAGGCACTGCCAAAGAAAGGTATTTAAAAATACATTGATATTATAACTATAAAACAGAATATAGTGACTACAGTGATCAGGCAAAGGAAAAAATCTACAGTACAAAAGCCTCGCACTTCCAGCATACAGGAATACAGTGAAGGAAGCTGCCTAATGATCTCAACAAACAATAAGTCCCAAAAGTAAGTAATGTGAAAATTTTTTAAAAATGCATTGTGAAGTGTTTACTTTGTTATTATACTTTGCATTTTACACCATCCATCCAAGCATCTCAATAGTCTTAATAAACATTAATTTAACCTAATTTAACCCCCTCCCCATGAGATCTCTCTAAAATGGAGATTTTGCTAAGGCAACTCCGTTGACAAAGATTAAAATAATCTGTCCAGTACAATACAGGACGTCTGTAGGGGACATGGGTTCTATTCCCAGTCCTATTGAATCAATCTTCCATTTAGACCAAATCACAGTTACAGGTAAGCACTGCACAAGGACACTAAATGAACTGTTGCCCTTGAGAAACTTCCGAAAAAATAGCAAGGATATGAAAAGAAGCACAACTAGATAGCTAACTGAACTTAAAGAAGCGGGGGTTTGTTTTTTTACAACACAAAACTTAAAAAAACAAAAATTACTTAGCCAGAACCTCTGTATTCCACTTGATAACATTGCTGATGCTTATGTCTGGATGGCATCCTCCCTCACAGCCCACTAATTAAATCAGTCTTTTGTGATATTAGAAGTTACCATGATCTATAAACCTCTTGACTTCAAAATGCTTCAGTGTGGGAATACAATGTAGAACACAATTTTCTCATTATTTCTCCTCTCATCCCCTCTCTCTGCATTCCCTTTGTACTTGACTTCTAATTCATTTCCTCATGTCCTCCCACCTCTATTCATTCCCCTCCCTTCTCTCCATCTCCTTGCCTCACCCCCATGCCACAGGAACACTGCTTATGTAGCTATCATCCTGCCACATCTCTGCTGTAACCTATGTAAGAGAGATAGAACAACAGCTCCAACAGTGCTCACACCACTGGGGCTTGCACCACAGAGGAAAAAACAGGAGTTAGCAAATAAAGCATCTGAAAAGCAGGATATCTTATAGGATGCTCGAGAAGTATGTCAAGCCCCCAAAAGCAGGTCAAAGAACAGCAAGCACCCTAGCAGCAATTTCAGCATTAGAGACTGTATCTCACCAGGTATTGCTCCTAAAGAGCGAGATCTCCTCACCCTTCTTACTGTTTTTTGACTGTTTGGTTTAGTACACTCACTATGGGATGTCTGACAAAGTTTCCAAGTTCAATGTGAAAAGGGGTGGGTGAAAGAAAGAGGAAGAATTATGAGACATTAGAGAAGAGAAGTATGGAATTGAGAAGGATTTTGCAGGAGACATGGGAGAAAGAAACAAAATGTAAAAGTTGAGGTAGAGAATTTAACATAAGTAAAGAAAATTATAAGAAAGTCAAGTGGTATGCCGTCACATCAAGGATGATAAAAGAAAAAGAGAAAACACTAAAACACTGCAGAATTAAATACACCATGTTTGGTGTTTTGTGGATGATCTGTTTTTGTTATTTACGGTAACTTAGAGTGGTAGACAGACATCCTTTTCTTTCTCTCTCTCTTTTTTTTTTTTGTATAAACCTAATCTAAATCCAATAACCTATCATAAAAAAAAAAGAAAGGAAATGGAATAAAACCAAGAAGGATATGGTGATAGTAAGTTGAGATTTTTTTTTTAAATTGTAAATAGAAAACTGTTTGACAATATGTTACAAATAAACACAGTTCACAACCATTTCGTTATTTAAAACATTGGGGGCATAGTTCTGAGTGGTGTGGTAGCACAGGTATTTTTCATCCAAGATATCTGGCTTAGTCCCCAAATTAGCTGGTATTGGGAAAGCTTTTTCCAAGTACCAGATAGACACATACACTAATAAATCCTCATGCTTCAGTCAGCCAGGGTCAGGAAGAAGTTTCTCCCAATGCTACAGTATTGCACAATTAAGATTTTGCATCTTCTCCTCAAGCATCTGATATCAAGTGTCAAGAGCAGTTAATGGACAATAGGATCAACTGCCTATTCTGATATGTTTTCCTGACTCTACATTGCTTAACTTGTGACAAAGAGAAGACTGGCTTGCATGGAACAAAGCAGGTCATTTATATCCAAAGAGCTTTAGTAACATAAGAAAAAATTGTGAAAGGTAACTGGGTATGTGTGGAACTACTCTCAATTATAACTATTCCTCAGTATGTGAACCCCTGCTCAGTTTGCTAAGTACAGTCAGTAGCTAAATTCTTAGCACATATATCCTGCCATTCTAGTTACTAAGTATATTTCAGCACATACACCAGCAACTGTATGTGTAGAATATTTTAGACTTCTTTGCTGCCCCAATCTGGAAACTCCCACCCCAACCTCATTATATAGTGAATTTTAGATATACTATTCATATTAGTTATAATAAATGTATAAGTTAATAAAATAATTGAACAGGAACAAACCCCATAATAATTTGGGAACAGAGTGCAAGTATCAATATATTTAAAGGGAAACTTCAAGTACCTTCTCTCACTCTGCAAGTACCTGTTACTTTTCAATAACTATTGCACATATCTAGACATATTGCCCATTCTTGTGCGTACATACATACACACATGTACATCAAACTTTAACATAAAGCAGACCATGGTTCCATCTAACTAGAGTTTTGTCAATGATCCCATCTTGTCAGGAATGAATTCAAGAGTAATGAAAAATCCACACTTCAATTAAAAAAAACTAATGTTTCCAAAAAGTGTGCTTAGGTAAGAAAATTACAACTATATTGCTGATGACTTTACAGAAGAATGAAATACAAGCCTCTTACAGAAATATACCATAGTGTTTGACAAATGTACCCAAAATTTCAGACTATTTTGCATTCATTAAGAAGAAGATTAAGCATGCTGTGTGCTAACATAACACATGTACAGATTTGGAAGCCCTTTAAAGAGGTGGGTAAGCATTAGCATCCCCATTTTACAGATGGCCAAAGATATACATAGAGATTATGTGACTCGCACAGAGTCATTAGCGGAGGTGGGATCAGAACCCAAATCTCGCAATTGCTGTGCATCCAGATATATCAAGGCAGCATCAGATAAGTAATTTAATACTTTGGGCTGTGGGAGTCAAAATTCTTCTCTCCCCTGCCCCAAGACTGATAGAACACCAGTGGCAATTAATCCGTTAGAAGTATCAACTCCGTTAGAAGGGAATCAAGTAGATTGGGAAATAAGAACTAACCAAGACCACCGAAGAATATTCTTTTGATACAAACCCACTAAAACAATGGTTCGTTAAAAAGTTAACACTTGAACTATGTTCATGTCTATATCTTAAAGTAAGCAGTATGAAATATCACAGGCATCATTAAACAACCAGTGTCTTTATACTCTAAGCAAAAATTATGCATCCCACAACTTTGTTAGGTCCTTTTTATTGTATCTGCAATTTACAGACAACCACACAGGTTATTTTCCATCATCGTTAATGAATTGTAAGATGCATAAGTGTTAAGAGACGTACTATACAAGTATACTGCACATTCAGAAAGTTTAAGGTAGGTCACCAGTAAACTAACAAAACAAAAATGTTATATTAATCCTTTTGTGTAAAGTGTCAGAATTTTCTGCTGTAGTTTGTTGCCAGTAATGGACAGAAACTGCTGGCTCCAGGGAATTACAATGAGTATAAGGAATAATCATTAGAACAGCAGGTAGCTGTTCAAAGATTTAAAGTAAGACCTCTCCTTACCCCTTTATTTGCCTATTAAACTAAGTATGTAGGAGCAAGGAAAACCCATTTGAGTGCTTCACACCAGAGCAAGACAGTTCAGAATACATCATGGAGTGCTCTAGAGTAGCTAGTTAACACAGGCATAAATAGTCACTGAGAAAGAAGCCTAGAAAAAGTTGGGCTGCTGTAAGAAATACTAACTAGGAACAAAAATGTGGATTGGGTGGTAGCCTTCAGCTGGCAGGACAGGAAACATTTTGTTAAAAACTTTAAGCATATGTATATATTAGATCAAATTGGGTGTTATTAGGAGAACCTTCAACTGGGAAGAGAAGGCAAGGCAAAAATAGTTTCAGAATGTACCCCACCTCACATCAACGCAACACCATGCCAGAGCACGGTGTTTCTGAATACAGAAACTGTAAATAACAGGCTAAAGACCTTTCCTTTTTGCAAGGGGGGGGGGGGCGGGGGGACGACTTGCCAAACTGGTTTTCCTCTAAGCTTTCCAATTATAAAAGCCTCTTGCACAGAACATATCCACTGCTGTACAACTGTCCCAGAAAAAACACAGACCATGGGGAGAAAGTGGCCCATTTTCTTTAGTCTCTAAGAATCACATGTACAGGTCATATTTTCAAAGGTTCAATTTATTAAAATGTATATCACCACATTAACAGAAGTTATATTATATGGCTTTTAGAATATGAAATTGTCATTTTTCACTCTTAAAGTCTGTAAAATTTACTTTCAGTTTTACACATAGCACTATAAAAATATAAAACTTTATTTCCATCACCTACACGAAAACTAACAAAGTAACTGAAAGTGACTGGAATCTAAAATGATGCTATTTTACTATAATAGTGAGGCTGGAATATGAGGAAATGCCCCATCAGAAAAACAAAAAAGTTTATAATTTTCCATTTAAATTGCAATTAACTCATTAGTCTATCAAACCAAATCATAATTTTCAGGAACATGTGTATGAGAATTCCAGCAAATACAAATATAAATATTGTTATGTAGTTCCTAGCGTGGCCCATGGAGCAATCTTCTCTATCAGCTTCTATGTTAGCTCCCAAAAACATCTCAAAGTGATAATTCTTCACCACATGTTGAAAATGTTGTGACTAATAATACACTCCTCCACCCATTTTTTCCATCACTAAAAGGATTTCAAAATAAAGAACTTGACAAACAGTGGTTAAATTCCATTTCTTTGAATTCAAATCAGTAAAGCCAAATTTAATCCACGATAAAAAAACTTGCCATAGAAGTTAATGCATTTTCTTTAACTCTTGCAACAATAGTTATGATGATATACAAGAAAATATACAAGAAAAAATTCAGTACAAATGGAAAAAATATCCAGTAACTGCAAGCTTCTTTTGTAAAATTACACCCTCATTTTTGTCTGTTTTTTAGATCACCTTACCTTGTTCTTTCTTTCAATTACCGTTCTCTTCCCCCTTTCCCCCCCGCCATCCTCTCTTTTGGAAAAAATCCTTTTAACGTAGGTAATTTAACAAAAATGGAACTAGACAGAAAATTTTAACATGTAACAAATATTTTGTTGAGGACAAGAACTGGGAGAAGACCCATACTAAATTAACTAATCGTAAAAAATGATACAAGTGAGGCAATTAAAATGCATGTAAGAACTTCAGTACAGGTGTCTGCAATAGCACTGTTTGCAAAACACGTTTGCTAATTAGCATATCTTTAAACAATGCTGATAATAATCTTGTCCCTATAATCCATGCCGAATGAATCACTGAGATTGTAAAATAGAAAGCATGTGGAAAGTCATTAAAAGTCTCTGTTAAACCTTTCTTTGTTTATATTTTCCTTGCCAGGTGTAAAAAATAAAATATTGTTCTACTTATTTGGATTTCTTCAAAGTGTTCGATTACACATTTTAACACAGGTTCTTTAGTTGTGCATTAAGTATCAACATTTTTTTCCTATCAAAGAGATAAATCCTCCCACTATTACAGTCTCGAAAATCTGCTCCATTCTCTATTTGTCATCTGGGATTGAGTTATCAGACACTACAGTACTTGTATTACTTTGTGAAACTGACATGTCTATTTACAGGGACACAAAGGCAATCCAGTACTACAAATCCTTATTTTACAAACACCTTCCAAAACACCTCTTCTCTCCCCCCTATTTTTACAAATACTTTGTTTTTTCGGTGGGGGTAGAGGAGGTTATGCACATTAGTTTTTCACCTTGACAGCAAACAATTTCAGTCACTTTTGCACTTGTTACAAGTATATTAAAAATCACCTACATCTCCAAAGAGGAGAGGCATTGTTTTGCAGGTTTTTTTTTTTTTTTTTTTTTTAATAGGGTCACTTCCCCCATTTCAGCCTGCAATTAAAATGGAGGCAAGGCCAGGCGATCTGTGTCTGGCTTTAGGGGGAGACAATAACCCAAAACAGGCCTGGCTTTAAAAAGAGAGAGAGAGAGGAGAGAGAGAGAAAGAAATACAACATGCTTCACCAGTATTATTACCTCATCCCTTTTTCCAGGCAGTTTTGAACCACACTCTTGACAAACTCTTGGTCCAACTTGCACAGATGCTGATTTTTGAGGGGTGGAAAGGTTTTTAATTCTGGAGCCAGAATTCAGGCTTGTTATTTGCAAGTGGAGCTGCTGTTAAAATGCCCCCTTGTCTCCTCTCCTCTCCCTTGAGCTGGGTGTTGACGCAGCAGAAATTACCAGCTGGAAAATTCCCCTTTTGGAGGTTACAGGGAGGGGGGGAGAGGGAGGAGGGTGGGCGAGTCATGGGGGAGGGGGGGGTTAAACCCTGCCACTCACCTAGTTAACCCATCCACCCACGCCAAGTAAGCCACGCGTGCCAAAGGGGGCTCCATGCCCCCTCCACAAAGGGAACATTTCCCCCTTTCCTCCCCTGCTAGTGTAGCGGGCTTTGCCCAGCCGACCCAGGGGGCTCAGAGAGGTTCAGGGAGAGCGACGAGTGGTTTCAGGGCAAGGGAGACATTTGGGCCAGACAATCTCCCCACTGTCAGGACCCCAGCACCTGGACCCGCGGCACTGACACCCGCCCCCCGTTACCCCACTCCCAGGGGGAGGGGGAGCAGCTCTCCCCCCAGCCAGCCAGGGAGGGGGTGTCCTCGGCACCGGGTGCATCAGGCTCCCAGCACCACCCCCAGACTGCCCCCCTGGGCTGCCGGGGACCTGCCTCCCTCATCTCCTTATGGGGGGGCGCCTCCGCCAGGCCAGCGCCGCCCACCCCCGAAGCGCCGCGCGACTCCCGTGCGCTCACCCCCCCCCCCCGCAGTGAAGTGGGGGCAGCTACCTCCCTAGCGACCCCCCCCTCCCCGGACTACGAGCGACACCCCCCACCCCTCAGCGGGACGGGTCGCCGCGCTGCCCCGGGACCCCGCGCTCCGCCGAGCCGGGGGGGAGCGGCCAGTCCCCGGGGAGAGCCCGGAGCCCCGGACCAGGCTGGGGAGGGCAGGTCGGGGGGGGGGGGGGCGAATCCCTCTCCCCCGAGGGGCCGGGAGAGGCGGAAAGAGCTGGGGGGGGGGGGTCAGGCCCTCTCTCCGTACCGGCCCGGAGAGGAGCCCCACCGGCCCCTCTCCTCCGGGAAGGGGGGACCCGGCAGCCGTGCCGAGCCCCCCGGGTGCGGGGGGAGCCGGGAGGGGGAGGTCTCGCTTACCTGGGCCCCAGGCAGGGGAGCGGGGTCTCGGAGCGGCCGGACCGTTGGCTCCTTCGGTCACTCAATGTTTCTCCTCACGGGTGGGGATGAGGGGGGGAAAGCTAAGGGGGGGCGGGCGCGCTCCCGCCGCTCCCCCTGGCGCGCGCTCTCAGGCGGCGGGCGCGCGGGCGCGGGCCCGAGACCGGCGAGGGGGGCGTGGCCGAAGGGGCTCGTGCGGCCTCCCTCCCTCCCCTGCTGCGCTCCCACTGGATGACGCCGGGCATGGGCCTCCGTAAGCCCCGCCCCCTGGCCCCGCCCCCTCCCGGCTCCCTTGCGCCAGGGGAGCGGGGGCGCCGTCAGCCGCTGCCACGGCCGGACACCGGAAGTGAGGGCAGCGCGCAGAGCATCATGGGAGACACCCCGAGAAGGGGGTGGGGTGCGCGCGGGAGCGTTGGCCTGGTCCCCCCCTCGGGAGCCCCCCCCTTTGCCCGGGCCCTTGAGGCGCCTCCTCGGGAGCAGCGGTTCCCGCCCACCCCGCCCGCAGGTGCTTGGAGACTTGTCCCTGGGATGGGGACCCCTCCCCCCCATAATTGTGTACCACTGTGAACATTTAAATGCTTTAACATAAATATTGATCTTCTAGACAAAAAATGAATTCCACTATTTGCAGTGTTGTTGCCGCTGTGGGCTATTAGGATCCCTGGATATTAGCGAGACAAGCTGGGTGAGGTAATATATTTTATTGGAGGAACTTCTGTATATACACAGAGGGAGATTCTGCAAGCTGCTCTCTGTACTTTATTCAGAGGGGTAGCCGTGTTAGTCTACCAGCAAAAACAACGAGGAGTCCTTTAGTTACACCTGAAGGAGGGGCAGCTCTTATAAAGGATAAGCTGTTCCCTAAGAACAATACAACCCTACTCACTTCAGAGACCCCTGACTTCAATGGGATTGCAAATGGGCAGCGGTGGGTCTAGACAGATCATGGCTGGAAGTCAGGAGAATTGGATTCTATCACTTTGTCACAGTAAAATGGAGATAATGCTCACTCGCTTATGTCAGATGCCTTGAGATTGCAGCTGGAAAAACATTATGTATGTATGTATAACTGATAACAGGGCGAATTTGGCCCTTTGACGATAACACCAAAAGATCAAAGAACTGGGCTATATTTCATGGGAGTGAGCTAACAGCTCTGGAACATGCAGGACACCACAACACTCTTGAGATGGCTTTAACAGGCAAGACAATGGGTCTCTGAAGCCTGTGCTGTTGTACAGTTGTAACAGGGCACAATTTAGCCGGAAAGATGTAGAACCAACTATTCAAGTACATGCACTTACTGTGATTATGCACACAAATTGGGTAATTATGTATGCAAATAACGGGAAGTGGCCGTTTACGAGCAGTTATCTGATTTCTCTGTGTAACCTCAGTAATTGCACAGAATTGTGTGCCTAAGCTCTGAGAATCTGCTCCTTAATTTCCTTTTCCTCAAATCATGGTACATATAAGGTCACTTATTTAGAGAGAAAATTTTCCTCATGCACACAGCTATTAGGTCAAATGCAGCCCCTGAGTAAAGAGAACCTACTCCACTGAAGTCAGTCAAATTACATCACTGCTCCTTACTTAAGTGCATTCCTAAAAGGATCTTTTGATCCCTAGTATTTTTAAAGTGGATGAACAGGTGTTTCAGCATGTCTCCCTTCCTACTCCATCCCACCCCCCAAAAACCCAAACAATTTTATTTTAGAAAAAAAAACCCACAATGCAACTAATTTATGAAAAGGAAATGTCTTAACTCCAGTATATTTTTCAATTACCTTTTCTTCTGTATTGCTAAAGGAGTCCAGCTAACATCTTCCTAGAAAGAATTCCATTAAAATGCAAATGAACAGTTTGCAGTAGTTGTCTATGTATGCAATGAAGGGCACAATTCTTAGTTTAGGGAATACAAAATTAAAAGTAATGGGCCTGATTTTTAGACCTCAGCCCCCTTTTATGTAAACCCAATCTTGTGTGTGTACATCGCTGCACATTCAGTTGAAAGTCTCTGCCACCTGTGTGCAGGTGACAGAATTTTAACACACAAATCCCCATTGTCCATGTTAAATTATCAGATGGGTTTTACATGTGAACATATCCTCGCATGTTCATACAGATATTAGAATATTTCCACTGTGGTTGCAGCAGTTGTATGCTTTAAAGCTGAATCCCAGTGCTTACAATTACAGGTGCACAAGTGGAAGCTGGGTTGTGGGGGAGGAACACATTAAATCAGGCCATATAACTATAGCTAAGTATGTTTGTAACACTCTGTGTTATCCATAGGTTTCTTTGATTCTAGCTGCAAACCATCCTATTATTTCTTTCCTGGTCTCTTCTCTTTCCAAGACTCCTCTGATTCCAGGCAGGAATTCCCCTATTACCCCTGGACTCCTTCAATTCCAAGCATGCATGCCCTAGCTCTACCCCTACTCAGGATTTCTTCCTCCTCTCTTTGTTAGAGGAAAGTATTTATTTATTTAGTTGTGTGTGTCATGCTGGACTCACTCCCCCATGAGCTGCAGCAGCTGCAGACTGGGCACTGCCCTGGGGAATGCTTTCAAAGAGGGGGAGGGTGGAGAGAGGCTGTTTCCTGAAGCTGCACAACACAAAGAGCTGGGGAAAGCTGGAAGGGTTTAATACACTTGAGCCTGTATTTTGCTGTGCAGAGATAGGTTTGTGTTTGTTTGTTTGTTTTGATTAGCAGTTTGTATTGCAGTTTAAGTAAGGATTCAATTACACAATCTGTCCTCAGAAGAGGGGAAGCTGCTCCCCAAAAAGAAGGAAAGAACTGACGGTGGAAAAAGAAGAGAGAAGGAGAAAAGAAGGCAGGAAAGGGAGGATGATGTGGTTAGGCTGACCAGATAGCAAGTGTGAAAAACTGGAATGGGGATGCAGGGGGTAATAGACTCCCATATAAGACAAAGCCCCAAATATCGGGATTGTCCCTATAAAATCGGGACATCTGGTCACCCTAGGTGTAGTCCAAGAGGTGTTTGCTGAATGAAGAGCACGTCAACTGGAAGCATGATGCAGAGTTTAACAGTGGACCATTGATGATATATGTCAAGGATTAAAGACCACGTGTTTTCAGATTGAGTGTAACTCTTCTGTATCCCACCCTTTCCAAGGCTGCCAAATCACAAAGCTCATAAATCCAGACCACATGCCCAGGGCCGTTGAGGCTTCTATCTCTGCAGCCTTAGTTTTTAGCGCTGAAAAAGCATTTAGAAGTCACATTCTTGCGAGCAGTTCTCTTGTGATAAGGAATATATGAACACTTGAAAGCATTCATATTTTCATGCTCACTCTACATACACAGTCATCCTATGGGCATGTGCAAATGTTGAGCATTTATTCACAAGAACTGTGTGCACAAATTAGGCCCCCACATTTTTGCACACGTTTTCTGGGAAATTGAGGTACAGGGCTACGTGATTTGCCTGTTTTCACAGAATGATTCAGTTGCAAATCCCATGAGTACGTCTCAAGGCTCCTTACTCCCAGTCCCCTGCTCACCTCTAGACACCTCTGTCACCCTGTTTAGCTATAAACCATAACAGACATTGCATTTGATAAATGTAAAGTAATTTCTACTAGCTCTTTGTAATTTTCCTAAATTCAGAATGTGTTGTACTGGGGACCAACACAAAATCCCAAGTGGGTGAATCACTCTTTTTCTCTCTCTCTCTCTCTCTGTTTTGTACCCTAAAACAGATGTCCGAAACCAAATAACAAGCACTCTGAGCTGACAAGCTGCTTCGTCAGAGTTCTCGTTTTCAAGAGGCCATTCTGACAGGGTTTTCCATGCACCCTACAAATGAATCCCAATCCTCAGACCCAATTCATTTCTGACCAGAGCGGGAAGAAAGCAATTGAACTGGGACCCATTACTGCCCAACATGGTGGTTCTGGTTGCATGAAAATTCCAAGACTCTCCTCTTTTTCAGCCAATTTCCGTCCAAACCTCTGATGTCAAAAGTAAGGGTTAAAGGACCCATATTCCTGTCCATATTACATTGAATCGAAGGTCATCTGGTTTCTTTGTCAGGGGACCATAAAGGAAAAAAGGGAGGTGATGTGCAACCCTGACCAGGTCATTTTAGGAGTAAACCACATTTAAACTGAGCTAATGAAAAAGTATTTGTCTCTTTCTCTCACACACAGACATACTCCCGGCCTGCGCTTGCTCGGTGAGTGAGAATTCCTTCTCTAGTGGGAGTCAACATGTCAATTGTATTTTTTTTCCATGATGTGTAAGGAGGCATTCACTAGGTTGTGGGAGTAAACACATGGGGGAATTCTCCATGAGCTAGCAAGGGCAAGTCACAATCCTACTAAATATGGTGAATGAAGATTACCAAAACCACAGGAGTATAAAATTCCCTCTCTCCACCCCCATCTCTTCCTCCCCACACACACACTTATTTTTTCTCATTACCATGCTCTGCTGTTTAACTGCTTGAAAGTTAAATCTATTTCTATTTATGTTACTAAATGCACAATGTTGGTTTAGCTTTATTCGGTGCACCTAAGGGCAGAACTGGGGCAATGTGTTTTTTCTTCATTATTAATCAAGGCGCATCATTAGAGAGGAGCAGAAACACCCAGTATTCAAGTAGTGGGAAGCAACAGGAAACGGTCCTCAAGTGTGTAAAAACTCAAGGGGTGGGGGGATGATGATCATTTATAACATATTTAACCAGCCACATCCTACTGACCTCCTTCAGTGCCGGTCGTGAAAGGAACTGGCCTGACTCAGAAGATGTTTAATGCTCCAAAAATACATTCCCCTCAAAATGTTGAACTTAGAGAAGGGCCCAAGCTGCAAAATTCAGGCCCCACTGCAAATTCATCATAATCTGGAAGTGCTGAGCTCTAGGGTATTTGTTTGTGTCCATCTTTAGTGCAGACTGAGAAGCCAGTGGTCTTTTGTATGGATAACTTTGCTGTACCAACATAGTCTTCCTCTTACAGTCAATCATGTAAATGGTCTTTGCTTCCATTTAGCAAGCCATTTTGCATCAGGTTCACTTTCCATCTCATTTTATACGTTGGTGTACTGGGTGGGAGTATATTCTTTTAACAAGTTTTCTCCTTTGATTGGGGTCAACTTCCCTCTATCGCCATGTTTCGGACTGGTGAGCTGACAATTTATCCTTTAATCAGATCTTTTCTTTTTGCAGGTCTTTTTTTAAGATGGACACACTGTACATCTGGAGAGAACAAGTGATGTGGGCTTTTCTTTTTCCTGGAGCCCAACAGTACAATGGTGACGTGTTTAGAACAAATTTGATTTCTCCTTTCCCTCTCCAACCCTATGTCCCTTCATGCTTGCAAACTGTGATTCAGTTTACAAGGGCTCAGTTGCACTGTATCGTTTTAGGATGGGCACCTTTGTTGTCTTTTTCATTGTTATGAGAGACAAACAGATAAATGCCCCTAACTAAATGCTAACATCTACATTATTCAAAAAATAAACTAGTTTTCCATTAAACGAATGCCATTTTGCTACAATCTCTCAAACGAGTCCATTTGTATAGGAAGGACTCCACTGAGGGATCTCCCTGTTGTCTGCAAAGAAATCTTTCTGTTTCCTGCAGAAACCAAATACATTGAAGAGCTTGTGTTCAAGCCCTTTGTTCCGTGCAGATTGCATAAATAGTGCACCAGTACAAGTAATATATCTACTTAAAAAATAGAAGCAGCAGTTAAACTATATATAACTCTACTGAAGAGACTGTGCAGTGTGGTTTTGGGTTTACTCAGACAATTTGGAGTTTGTACAACAATTGAGGCCACATTCTAGACTTTAGTTATCTAGGTTAGATACTATAAGCCAAATTCTGCTCTCATCTGTGCACAATGAGAGTTGAAACGTCAATGGGACTTGCACCATGTAACTGAAGGCACAACATGATCCCCAAGATGCTTCAGTGTTGTACGAATGAACTAAAAATTAAGTACTCCTCATCCAAATCCCTTCACCTCTTTGGAATGAGCATAGACAGATATCGCCTCATAATTCTAGTACTCCAGCAAATGAGGTTACTCAGACTCTCCAGAAATTAGCCAGTGTGATCAATGCTTCAGGCTCCATCTACTTACTGATCACATATCTGAAAAATGTTGACAGGTGAACACACCTGAGCCAAACATTTCTCTAGAGGATTTAGTTGTTCTGTTCAATGAATGAAGTCTTTTTAAAACAGTTTGGTGCAAACATTCCTGGTATAACTCCACTGAAATCAATAAACTTTGCTATTGGTGAATTTGGCCTATGTTCCCATGAAGTATACCTGCTCCAAGATCAAGTGTCTCTTACCTCCACTGACCTGGATTTGCTACAGTGTCCCAAATTTCAGGACACTTTATCAGTGTCCCATAATAGCACAGTATGTGCAATTCAAAGTATTTGGTGCAGAGATATCGAAGTGCTTGTCAATGTAAAAAATGGGAAAAGCCATGGAAAAAAATGCACTGAATCACAGCTTCGGTTTAAATAAATCAAAGTCATTGCACATAATAGTTGAAAGTCAAATGAATGACCTTTATTTTACACTAAACGTTGTTTAAAACCATGTAATGATATTTAGCAAATGGTTTACCCACATTAAAATATATTCCAATACACCGGGCACATTTAGAGCGAAATCTGTGAGGAATCATGCAGAAATACATTTTGCTTAATTGGGGACTGGCTGGGGTGTAAAGATCATGATTTTTATGGAAAAAACCTATAAAACACAATCTTGTCAGGAAGTTTATGCCTATTAGTCATAGGCCCCACTCCTGCAAAGATTTATGCCTGGGTCTAACTTTATGCATGTGAGTTGTCCCACTGAAATCAATAAGAATACTTCTGTGTATAAGGTTCAGTACATGTGTGAGTTTTCGGAGAACTGGGGCCTTTGCGATATCACACAGAATACTGCCAACATCATCAGCCCCACAGAAGGCCACCACACGGCATGGGCTACATTTTTAAATGGCACCCGAGTAACTTGTGCGTGCCTATAACAAAATGGATTTTTACAGCACTTATTTGATCTGCCAATGGGGTGTGTGAGTGAAAAGTCTAGAATTTGCATGCACAAGTGATAGTGCCAAAAATAACACATGTGCAAGAGCTTGTGCACACATGCACACAAACAAACTATTTTAAAGTTTGGCTCACAGGCTGACATTTTTCAACTCGGGTGAAATTTAAGGGCCTAAAGGTAGGCCCTTAAATCCATATTTAGCCTGATTTTCAGCGGTGCTGAAAGTCATTGAGAGCTGCAGGCAGTTAGCATTTCTGAAAAGGAGAGTCATTTTTATGTTACGTGCATAACTTTAGGCACTTTAGTTGAAAATGCAATCAGAGGGCATGTCTACACTGCAATTAAACACCGGCGGCTGGCTCGTGCCAGCTGACTCAGACTCAGAACTGGAGCATTGCGATGTGGACCTTACGGCTCAGGCTGCAGCCTGAGCTCTGGGACCCTCCCGCCTCGCAGGGTCCCAGAACTTGGGCTCCTGTCCGATCCCAAACGTCGACACTGCAATTTTACAGCTCCCACTCCGCAAGCCCGAGCCAGTTGCGGGTGTTTAATTTCAGGGTACATGTACCCTAAGTGACTTAGCCAAGAACAGAACCCACGCCTCCTTAACTGAAGTACTGCACCTTATGCACTGGTTTACAAAAAGAATGTACAGTCATTTCCATTCAAACTTTCTCCCACACAACAGCAGCTACAGAAATGTCTGTCATATGGTCATGAAGCAAAATGCAAACGCCTAAATGCTGAGGTGATAGGCGCTGACCACAGGCTGCAAGAGGGCTCTCGCGTGAGCTGCGGGTGATACACCGTGGTTACCGTTAAAAGGTCAGCGTTTGCTCAAACCCACCACTCAGTACTACCAGAGGTTACCTGTTTCCCCCGGTACTCAGAAAGGTGGTATTAATGCCAGCTGTGTGGCACTTGTTGGCAAAGTCTACCATGTTACAGGGAGATCAGTATCTGCCTCCTGGCTGTCAGCTCACAGAGACTTCCTATCGCCTCAGAAATCGGCAGCATGCAATGTGAACCAGTGCCGCCTTTTTCTCCAGGGGTCCACCTGGGAGCCATCCAAACTCACTCAACCGTCATGTTTCCAGCAACTGGGTGCAGTTCCCACTGCATTTGGACCTGCCCATATCTGACCTCTGCCAGCTCACTTCAGAAAACTGAACCCTGTTCCCGGGCCGATAAGCTGCTCTGAATAGGAAGTGCTGACTCCCACGTTGGCTGGCCATGCAGGGGTGGGGTGGGGAAAAAACAAAGGGGAGAGGATGAAATGGGGAGGTGCACGGGGAGTTGTCAGATAAGCTCTAAATGGAAACACAAAACGGATACAGCCCTCTGTTTGGGAGGGTGAGCCCGGGGGCCCGGTCATTTCCCTCATGCTGCCCTGAGTGCAAAGCATGTAACGGTTAGAGGATCCCAGAGATGAAATTACAGCCAGACTGATCTGTGACATTCGGTACCTTGGGGGAGTGTCCTGTAACCCCCATGTTCCTCATTTTTATATAACCGTGATCTCACATATAAAGCATGCCTTGTAAGGTATCAGGGGAAAGGTTATGATCTTCTGAAAGACATCGTTCTAGCTAAATATGTGTATTACCAATACATATGAAATTATAAGAATTGTGTTGCATGGTTTTCACTAAAATAGGCTGTGGGTGCCTAGATACTAGCTATACAGAGACAATGACAAGTGAGATAACCAACACCTGGGTGGGTACTGTTGAACAGAAATCACCAGCCATTGTCCAGCAAGGAAATTACAATGCAATGACTCACCTGCATGAGGCCACACCAGGGGAATTGCTCAACCTTGCCCGGAGACTCAGCAATGCCCCCCGGACATGCCTGGACCTATGTTCTACAACCACATGGACTTTTAGGGTATAAACCAGAACACAGTGACCCCATGCTTGGCTTTTCTCCTGCCCCCACCTATGCTGCAAGCAACAAGGACACTGAGAAGAAGGCTTAAGACTCCAACAGAGGAGACTGGCCCAGGTTTCAAGGGTGAAATCTGTGTACTATGAACGGCGATATCCAGTGGGGTGAGGAAAACTGCTTAATCTAGATGCTGCCCAATCTAATAGAGTTGAGAGTTTAGACTGCGTGCTTACATTTTCTTTTCTTTTGGTAACTAACTCTGACTTTTTGCCTATCACTTAAAATCTATCTTTTGTAATCAGTAAACTTCTTTCATTTTTTATCTTTACCAGGGAGTTTGCCTGACGTGTGGGGCAAATCTGCTCAGGTTTTACAAAGGCTGGTGTATATCCACTTTCCATTGATGAAGCGGTTAACTAATTAATAAATCTGCGTTGCTCGTCTTGAGCAGTGCAAGACGGTATATTCCTGAGGTAGTGCTGGGAGCTGGGGGGATTTGGCTGGTACTTTTCTCTGTGTGATTCATGAGTGGCTCTGGGAGCATTCAGGCGCTCTAGCCGTCTGTGGAGCTCCACATGCGGTTGTGCTGAGTGATCACAGCACCTGGAGGGGTTTGCTGCTGGTCACTAGCAAGGCGTTGTGAGAGACAGCCCAGGCTGGAGAGAGTTAAAGGGGCACAGCGGTCCCACGGTCCCAGGCTGAACCCCGGGGATCCCATAGAATCGTAGAATCTCAGGGTTGGAAGGGACCTCAGGAGGTCATCTAGTCCAACCCCCTGCTCAAAGCAGGACCAACCCCAACTAAATCATCCCATCACATGATCCTGCACCTGAACAGGGGATGGGCTTGCCCTATGCAACCTACACCAAGCAGGCAGCAGGGAAATCCCTGCCTGACCCAGTATTCATCTGCAATATGTTACCTCTTCCCCAGCAAGCACTTCAAAATCCTCTCAGGTGTGGTGTGGCGCAGCTTCGTGCTGAACCTGATATTCACAGTGAGCAATTAGGAAGGAAGTATGGTCTAGAGGTTAGAGCAGGGCATTAGACGAGCTGAGCTCTAGTCTTGGCTCCCTCTGACCTTGTGCAAGTCACTGGGGGGGTCACATTTTTAGCCTCATCTCTGGTTTAGGATGTGCACTTTGGACCCATTTTAGAAGAAGAAAGAGACAAAGACATGTGTGGTCTGAGTGCCGTGAGCAGCGGTCTGGGGTCAGGAACTTGCCAGTTACCAGCCTTGCTTTGACACTGACTTTTGTAGCCTCAGGTAAGTCACTTGCTGTCCCTGCTTCTGGTTTCTGAGGGTGTGTACTTGCCTGGGGCATTATAATTCTGCACATTCCTATCCATGGGAAATTTGTTCACAGCCATGGACGTGGAGGCGAGAGATCTCTGATGTGCGAGACCCACACAGGGACCTGCATTCTTTGTAAATGTCCTATGGCACGCCAGCATGGTTTGCAAAGTCCGTCCCTAGATGCTTTACTAAATCGGGGGGGTCTGTGCTGACAACGAAGTGAACTTCACAACCCAGGCTAGTGTGAGTTCCCATTAAGTTGCACAGTAACACTGTGAACTGGTGCCTTTCCCTGCCTGCTCTACAGACACAGTTCACACACTGTGTGTGCTAAAAACTCTCCCCTTCCAAGGTTGGGCTTATTAACACAGAAATGAACAATCAAATAACTTCATAGTTAGCTGAGATCTCTCCAGGCCTGGCCGCTCCCAGGGTCCCTCTTTCAGGTCTGTTCACCCCACACATGAGCCCCTCTCTCCCCAGAAAGCCATGTCCACCTCCCTTATATCCAGCACCCACCTCAGTAAACCAGCAGGATCCATTTAACCCTCTCCCAGCGGGATCAGTGCTTACTAACGGTGGGGTGTTTCAGGCAAACACGGCTGGCCTGCTGCAAATTCTCGTCTATCTCACAGGGATGTTGTGAGGCTTCATTAACTAACGCTAATATAGAGCTTTGAAGATTCTACAAGCTGAGAATTATTACTACTGAGAACACATGGGAAAGTCTGTGATGTCCCAAGGAAGCTCTCAGGAGCACAAGTGATTATGGCAAAAGAGGAGGCTATTTGGTGTGTGTAGAGTTAGAAGTTCCACATTTCCCCCGCCCCCCCCCCCCCAATGTAATACACGTCTCAAAACTCCTTTCTAAACCTAACCTAGTTGCTCTTATTACTCCCTTTGGTAAGTCTGTTCCATATACTGTATTAACTACTCTCCGCATAAAGAATTTCCACATGAATCCCTTTAGTGTCCAACCCTTCCTGGGCTTTAATTCCTGCCCTCAATTGTTGCATTTGACACCAGTTCAAATAGCCTTGTAGTGTCTCTCCTCTCTATTCCCTCCAGAATTCTGTACACTTCAGTGAGATCTCGCTTCATCTTCTCTTTTCTAAAGAACAGAGACCTAGTTTCTGGAAGCTCTCTGTTTAACTGACTTCCCTGAGTGCCTGCACCATCCTGGCTGCCTTTCACTCTCTCTTCTTCATCTCGGTCATATGATCCTTTTTGAGACTGAGGTGAGCAGAGCTGTGCGCAGCGTTCCAGATGTGGCCTTAGCAGCCCCTTATGACAGGAAGGTCGCAAGGCACCAATGCAAACGGTCTGAGCAAAAGAAAAGATTTCCTCTTCAGACAAGAGGCTAGAGGGGGGCATGTCCTAATCTCCAGAGCGTGGAGGTTTTATACATGGTGTTCCTGTTTGTGTGGAAAGGTTTTACCATGGTGGTGACTGCTCTAGACTAGGAGGAAACGCTGTACCCCTCAAATGGACACTTCATGGTAGTGTGCAGGTAGGGTGACCAGATGTCCCGATTTTATAGGGACAGTCCAGATTTTGGGGTCTTTTTCTTATATAGGCTCCTATTATCCCCCCACCCCCATCCTGATTTTTCACACTTGCTGTCTGGTCACCCTATGTGCAGGAAGTCAGAGCCGGCTCTTAACTCTGCCACTCCAGAGTGACTGCAAGAGCCCCGCCTCTGTCCTGGAAAGGTAGTAACGTTTGAGCCAGGCTCTCTTGTACCTGGCTTTCTCCAGCCTTTCTGGATTGGGGCTCACTTTTGAAAAGCGTCTTGCGCAGACACCTCCCATCCGAACCGCAGGCCCTCACCTCCCCTACGGGCTAGCACTTGGCTCTGTGACAAAGCCACCCACGGTAGGACCATATAAAGAGACCAGAGGAAAATATTCCGTTCTAATTCGCAGCTGTTGAGTTGCACCCTTATGTTCTGCGTTTGGGCTGTTGATTTCCTCTCCCTGCATGGAGGACTTCATGTCTATTAGTCCCCAATACCCTGCTGCTGCCTCCTGGCCCCAGGACTCCAACATCTCCCTCGCTTGACTTTGCAGTTTGGTTCTCTTGGGAGCATTTGCTGTCATCAGCCAGTCTGAGCCCAGTTACATTTATGCCAAGAAATACCTGAGAAACACACAACAGGGAGTGCAGAGCAATTCTTGACGTTGTCTTTTCAGTTCCGTTTGTTAAAAAGGCCTGGAGGAGCCCTGCCTGAGTCTTGGCTGCTGCTAGCAAGCATCACGGCTTGGAGGTTGCCAGATGCATCCCCGTCGCCACAGAAGATGCCCAGACACTACAGTGAGGAGCAGGGAGAGAGAGAGAGAGAACACCCTGAATTACTCCTGCTCTGTGCAGCCCATTGCTTGAAGAATGACGTCTCTAGTCAATGCCTTCCCCAAACTGAGAAAATGAGCAACCACGAGCCGCCTTTGCAATCCTTTTCTTCCTGCGGCCAGTTCTACCACCCACAGCTGAGAAGGAGTCACCTCTGAGCTCATAATGGCTCCTGAATGTGCCCAGAAGCTGCACTTCCAGAGCCTGGCTCTCTACTGCCTTACACTTTGGGACATCATTTACACTAGTGCAAAATGCTACCTCTCGGATTCTGCCCACTTTTCTCTCCCTTTACAGTGACAACACAAGGTGAGGGGTATGGGAGTGTCCTGCCTCTGGTATCTTTGCTTTCTGAGCACTTTGGGATCCCTTGAACAGCACGATACCAACCCAGATTCTGCTCTATTTTAGCTGGCAGGGCTTAGGTTACAGAATAATAGACCCACTGGTTTGTTTGTTTTTAATCTGAAGGGAAATCTTCACACCTTTGTTTGCTATTTTCGCATCAGGCCCTCAACCTAACAACACAGTGCTTCAGTGTGGGAAGTTGCCCATCTATCTACAATCTATCTACAGTTTTTACACTTCTCCCCCCCCCCCCCATCTTCTTCTCTTCTGTCAAGGGCCCATGAGTCACCTTCCCCTCTTCAGCGGCTGACCAAAGATAGCCCCCTCTTTCTTTTTTCCAGGCTATGTCTCATTGATGCCATAACGCAAAACCAGTAGACAATAATAAGTAGGAAGGGAAGGGGAGGATCAGTAGTGTCAATCTCTGTCGGGATAAGCAGAGCATGGAACATAACTCTGGGGGTCAAATCCATCCCTGGTGACCTCGGCTAACTTCAGTGGAGTTACACTAAAAAGGAAGCAGAGCTCTGGGTTCAGTCACAGAGAACATCAGGAGCAAGAACCATTGTACATCAACAGTCACCTGCTCCAGTCTTTAAGGAAAAGGCCTGTTGATCTATCGTAGAGGAGGACTGATACCGAATGCACTTGGCCTCCTCTTTCTTGGGGGGCGTTAAGGGGTATTGCCTGCATCGGTGCAGATGGTGTGTTGTTTGTGCTTACCAGATAATTTGATGACTTTATCTGATCACAGGTTTTCCTGAGGAAGGAAGGGGGAGTCTGAGTCACTTGAAAATGGGGGTGTGACACGCTGGACCACAGAGGGCCGTTGGAAGAAAGCAGAGAGTCTGGTGTCTTGGGCTGAAGAAGTTCCACAGCTGTTCCTCTTTTTAATTTCCAGCCAAAACTGGCAAGGGGCTCCTGGAAGTATTGATAGGCAGCTCAGCTGCTTTAGCCACTGTTAGATACAGCAAGTAGATGTCCAAGTGTGCGAGATGTGTGGTCTGAGACGAGTGCTGAGAACTGGGAATCATGAGTTCCCCGTTCTCCGGCCAAGCCATTTGTATTCCACAAGCAAAACAAACGGCTGCGAAGGCCCAGTCCTCGCCAAACGGGGGCTGAAATAAGACTCAGCACTTACCCAGCACCAAGGTTCTCCCAGAGCACTTTACGGAGAGGAGATGCAGCAGCAGAGCAGGGATGAGAACTCAGGAGATCCCTTGTTCCAGCCCTGGACTCCGTCCACTAGACCGCACTGCCCCCTGAATAATTAACGTGAACATTTTAAATGATGCCTAGTTTAGAATCTTTCAGGTCCATTCTACTACCGACGATTCAGGGACTCCCCTTTGATTATCAAGACCGCTGTGCCATAGTAGGGATCACTTCCCTTTAATCCAAGGATCTCACAGCCCTTTACAAGCCCTTGTTCATTAAACCTCACAACCCCTTTGTTTTACACTCATTCAGTGTTTTTCATGGCAACCATGCAATGGTGTTCGTCATCACTAATGCTGCTGCTCCTGACTGTGCATCGCTGACTCCAAGTCCAGGTAACTCCCCTAAGGCATTCTAGTTCGGATGGCGTCCGAGCAGCCGGAGAGACAGAACATTCCCCTCCTTCCTTCTGCCCCGGCGAGAGCATAAAGGAAATACCTAGAAACAGATGCCATGGAAAGAAGAGAGAGAGCATTGACTGTTTTCATCAGGAGAGTGAATAAGGGAGTTGCTGACATGATGCCTGGGGTGCAGAATGCACCATCACAAGAAAATTGAAAACAAGAGATAAAAATCTAGCAGCAGTGGATACATTCAACAAAGAGATAGGTTCATGCCCTCCTAGAAGAAAGCCCAGATAATTAAACTCCATTACTCCGCTAACGTCTTTGGTGACTGGCTTGAGAAACCAACTACTTTGAACGAATCTTCTTTTTCTTTGGAGAACATCAGCAATGCCGACCATGAAACGCTGGAGGGGCGAAGGCCTGCTACCACTGAAACGGCTCAGGGTGCACAGTGAGTGCATTCACCGGCCTTTGACGTCTGCAGGACTGGTACCACAGCTTGGCTAGGACACAAGGGAAATGAGTCGGGTGGTTTCAGAAGGGTCCCCGGTGCATGTTTATATTGTGAAAAAAATAGCTCAGGTTGACTCCCTTAAAACTGTAAATCTCTGCTCAGGGCTAGGCTAGCGGGGAGGGCTGCCGGTCTGGATCAAGGCACATTGGTGGAGTAGTGTTGGATCCAGGACGGGAATAGGAGCTAGTCAGGACTGCATTGCATTATCAAAGCTTATGGCAGGAGACTGGACTACACTCAGATCCCAGACTTTACTCAGTGCTGTTAGTCCATTGACATAACCAGAGCCACTGGTCTAGAAAACAAGTGATAGAAGAGCTGAATTGGCCTTATGTCTATTTTTAAATAAAAGTATGTGGTTTTCCAGAAAGTTCCCTCAAAGCGTTAACACGCTGCACCTGGGATTCAGATGAGCCGGAGGCTTTAAAACTTTTACTAAACTCAGCCAGGATTACTAGAGAGAGAGGAAGAGAGCAGCAAGCGGCTGAATCCACATATAGAAAGGCCTCTGGGATCTCAAATTAATAGGCTAGAGAGGGGGCTGTTCCCAGCGTGTTTTATTTATGGGAATCAGGACAATTAAGTTCTATGAATACACAGAAATAGTGATCAGCAGCACCCACGGTTTGCACTGCCCAGGACCACAGCCTTGGTAGATGTAGAAGTGTGAAGTCTTGGAAGGTCAAGAGCTAACTTTAAAACAAAGTGTGTGTGTGTGTGTGTGTGTGAGAGAGAGAGAGAGAGATCTCACCTACTTGACATTTTATCTCCTTTTTTGGGCTTAAGTAAAATTAACTTGTATAGAACAGGAAGTTAAGCTCCAGTCACTCAGAGCCTGACTTCCTAGCCCTCAAATTGTCCCACTCAAGTCACTGGGGCCACGTGTGGCGGAAGATGCTACAATCTCTGGGCACAACAATCTGGCCCGTATTATATCATTCCTTTACATTCGGATTTAACTCACCCTGGGTGAATTTCAACAGAGGTGCACCAACTTAAGCAGCACTTGCACCCTATTTTGTGGGACTGAAGAGGTGCCCAGGCCTTGTTCCGGCCCCTCTGCACGGAGGTGGATTGCACCCAAAGCGACGCAGTGACTCCTAAACACAGACTGTCTCCAGACGCTTCCAAAGATCTGCCTGTGTTCGTATGGACACACCACGTGAGCCTGGGTGGTCCTGCCACGTTGGTAGTGAATGCGGTACTGAGAGTGTGTGAGCTGAGCTAGGCCCTCTTTAACCTAGAGAGCACCAGGAAATGGAAGCTTTGTTGACTGGGTGGGATCTATGGCACATAGGCCTGCACTGGAGATGAGCAAATGCATCTTCCTTTCTCTGTTCTCCTCAAGGCTAATCAAGTGCAGGTGAAAGGTACCGGGAGCTGTGTTGATCAGGGCAAGGCAAGGAGAGAAAACTCACCAAAATCCAAAGAAGAGAGTGAGAGGAGAGTCCGTTCTCTCTTTGAGACTGCCAACTCAGCCACCAGTCATGCTCACTGAGAAGCACAAATGTAAACGCCTGTAGAGAGACAGGTAGCACAGATACTGATCCACTAGACAGCAGACCATTAATTTCACACAGGCCACCAACACAGCCATCAGGTGTCGGGTACCAACTTGACCCAGATGGGAACTAGTGACCTAAAGGAGGAAGCTGCCCTATCCCATAACCAGTTCCCCCAGCAGCTATTCATTTTGCTGGAGGAGGACGAACCTCTTTGGTGGAACCACCTGCACTACGTGTCTGGACGCCTATATTTATATCCATCTCACTTTGCAGGAGAAATATGTCTGGTGACCAGCCTGGAGATGGAATATGGGGACAATGATATTGTATCTGCTCATATGTAACCCAGCAAAGGATGTTGTGGATCAGAACTGAGGGTTCATGAGCACAGCTACGTGAGGGAAGCTTACATGATGCTTGTCTTCTCTGAACCTGGCTCCAGCCAATGCTACCAATCTCTCCTTATGGAAGGTCACAAACTGTAGTAGTAAGAAGTGTTGCAAGGACCAACAGAGGATATAGCAGGAGGGCTACCACCTTTTTGATGAAAACTAGGCATGACATAAACTTTCCCCGTGGCAAGCAGCAGATCTAGGATTTCGCTGTGGAGGGAGGAGTTATGGTTGGGGAGTGGCTTAGTATGTAAATTGGTATGCAAAATGTACTAATAGGCAAAAGTCAAAAACAGGGAGCTAATTACTGCCAAGAAGATGCTTGAAATAAACTAACACCTTAAAACAATGAAATCTTTCTTTTCCCTTTTTGTAACTGAACATTCTTCCAAATCTTTCCTGACCCTAATTTTCTTTACATATCTTTTTAAAACAAGAAATCTCCTTTTTCTTTATTTCACTGGAGTACTGTCGGTATTCCAGGGGGCTGAGTTCAGAGCTTTCTCAGGTCTCAGCATGGAGTGTCTCTGAGTGATAAGAAGGTAAGTTTTTCAGGGCAGGGACTGCGAATTACTAGTGACGAGGGCGGTGGCGTGGACCTCAGGAGAGCTGGGGTCTTGTCTTAGCTTGGCCATTAGCCTGCTGGGTGACTGCAGGCAAATCATGTCACCGCTCAGTGCCTCGGTTTCCCCATCCATTAAAAAAATAGGAGTAATGTGTCTGTGGTAGAACCCCTTTGTAAAGCACTTTGAGGTCTACTGATGAAAAGTCCTCTATAAGAGCTAGGTAATATTCTTATTATTATGTCTGTCTAGTGGTCAATTCAGTGGAAGCCCAGCCTGGCTGGCCTTTAGGTGCTACCATGCCATTAATAATGAATCATAATGATGGTAATAAATATATCACCTTTCTTTGTCTTTCCCCCACCAGATCCTGTTTGGGGGGTTGGTTTTGCTTTGTATTTCTGGTAGGATTATCAAAAATAAATAGTAATACCTGATTTAGGCGCACAAGTCCCACAGAAAGTCAGGGTCTCAGCAGCTCTTTGAAAAGCCAGCCTCAGTGGGTTAGACGCTCTGTGGTGCAGTCAGAAATATGTCATTGATTTTTAACAAAATCCCCCAGTACCTGTTAACAGGAAAGATTGTCTTGCCACCGGCAGTCTTTAAACTTGTCCACAAATGTTCTGGGTTACACACAGACAGCTGTGCTGGGGCAGCATGAGGCTGTTCAACCATTCTCCCTTGTCTTTCTTCCTCTGCAAAAATGCAGACTGGGCTAGAGGACAAAAATCCGCAACAAAAGACCCCAGACCTGTCCTGTAGTTCTGAGGCCAGATTGCAAATCTAGGGCCTGGGTTTCCTCTCAATCACACGAGTGCAGTAATCCCAGGGAAGTCAATGTCATTACACCCGTGTAAGTGAGAGGAGAATCAAGCACCAGACTCTGTAGATCAGTTGTGAATGCACCATAAGTCTGATTCTGCTCCCTTTGAAATCAATGACAATGAAATCAATGAAATCTGCTCCCTTTGACTTCAACTGGAGTAGCATCTGGGCCAATCTAGAGAAAGACTTGCACATCTCCAGCCCATAATATGCTGGTGATGTTAGCCCTTTGCAGGCAAATGGATCAAAAGGTGTTTTCTCTCAAGAATTAGAATGTAGCTGCTACTGATGGATAATGGAGAGACCAGAGGCCTTGAAATAGGAACAAAAAGCAGGTCAATTTTTCAACATGCATTTTTATGAGTTTCCTGGAGCAGGGTTGTTGCTTTGCTAACTCTTCACCAAAATCACCAGCTAGGAATGATGTGCCTCTCTTCAACTCCCCTACAACCTGTCCAGGTTTGCAAGGTTTTTTTGTTTTTGTCCCTTTAGGGGTCTTTCTTTCCTAACAACAGATAAAGCTGCCAGCTGCAGCCGTGATCTCTCAGCCCAGAGAACAGGAAAGGCAGTCTCTAAAAAGGCATGCAGGAAGTGGAAGGGGCAAAAGGTGCCACAGCTGCCTGTGGAAAACAGAGTTTGTGGGCTGAATTCTGATCACAGATCAGTGTAAATCTGGAGTCACCCCATCAACTTCAGTGGAGAGACCCTAAATGTACACCAGCTTATGAAGATAGGCCTTGGCCCTATGTCTTTACCTAGAATAGACACAGATCTCATCCCGGGAACATGTTGTTTCATTTCACCTGAACAACAAGACATGCCGGGCAGTGACTTTGAGCTGATTAGAGCACAACTCAGGTGGTGTTAGTGTTATGCTGCAGAAGCCAAAATCAGGAGCAGACATGTCAGTCAAGAGGCAGAGGCAGCTAAATTACATTTCCCATTAAAAACCAAACTACCGCACTGGTTCCCTTGTTTGCAATTTAAGTTCCCCCACTATGGCAGGAGGAGTTCAGAGACCCAGCTTACAGACAAGGAGGGACCACAGTCTAAGGGCCTAGTCCTGGAAACTCTTACTCACAGCTAAACAATACTGAGTAGAGAGCAAAAATGCAGCACCTGTACCTGGGATCATTTTTGTGCCTTTCCCCAAGCAAGCTCTCTGGCAACCCTTTCCCCACTGAATTATAATACCAATAATTGTACTTTGTACTTCTAGAACACCTTGCATCTGAGGATGGCAAACAGCAATTCATTAAGCCTCCCAGTGCCCCAGATGGCAGATACAGTATGTATGGCTGTAGAAAGTGAGGATTAATGTACCCATTTTATAATTAATGAATTAAGTGACTAGCCCAAGGTTGCACGGTGAGTCAGTGACAGAGCTGAGAACAGACCCAGCAGTTCCCGCCATCCCTTCCTCTAACTACTAGACATCCCTTCCCTCCGTAGCCAGTAATGAGTTCAGTTACATTCTGTTTCCACCATTAGCCTTGTATTTCCCCCCGTGACTTCTTACAGCCCCCACATTTGCTCCTGCTGTCAAGCTGAGCTCAGCAGAGTAGAGTTGCCGACTGTATTTTACCCCTTTGAAAGTTTTGCTTGCACAAAAGCAGGTCGAGTATTCTGCTAGGACTTGCCCCAAATCACTAACCTGCAATTGGTAGCTGTGTATTTGTTAAGGGCTCTTTTCAGTGTCATTTAAAACACATCGTTTATTTCATTATTGCTATTATTTGTTTACTATTCTGATTATTCTCCCCTATCAGTTACTCCAGAGTACAGCCTGCTGGGAGGCCCGTGCTCTCTCTGTATGTTGCTCAGGAGCCAACAAGCTGGGATCCCTTGGCAGGTGGACAGCGCAAACAGTAATCTGATCAATCGGGGCTGAGAACTTTCACCAGCCACTTGCTTCTCAATAAATCACCGACCAGCAAACACCAAGAGCTTCCTAGAGAGGAAGGATGATCCAGTGCTTAGGGCACTTACTACATTCAAATCCCTGGTCTGCCACTGGCTTCCTATTTGACTTTGGACAAGTCACATCTCTGCCTCAGTCCCCCCTCAGTAAAATGGGGAGAATAGTTCGGCCCCACCTCACAGGGGTGCTGGGAGGATACACACATTTAAGATCGTGAGGTGCTTAGATACTATGGTATAGGTATGGTATGAGTAGTAAGACAGCTAGAACAAGTAGGACAAAAGGGCCAGTCATTCCTGTCCATGAGAGGGGGACATTTCTATAAGGATCCCCTCCAGAGCGATGTCTATGCTGGCAAAGGGAGGTGCGTTTGGCAAGTGTCTTAGCTCACACCTAGTAATGAACATATTTTAAAGCATCGCAGAGCACCTAGTGCCGACAAAGGCAGCGGTGTTTCGAAGCACATTAGCTGGCTGGAGCCAGCTCTAGGCTTTGTGATCACGAGGAACAAGCGGGAGTTTTTAACAGGCATGCACTAACATGTTAAAGTCCAAGCGCGGATAAGGCAGTTGTCATTTTAGAATGTGTTCGACAGTGTGATGAAGTGGGAATTTGTTGTCATTTTTATGAGTCCTGTTTGTGCCTCAGTTTCCCCGATAGGCTGCATTGTTGGGGAGGGGGCAACTATTTGTTCTCTGGGCAGACTAGGAGAGAGAGGGGTGGGTGCCGCCTTGATGTCTGGGTCTTAATCCCCATATCAGCACAGCATCTGGGAAGACAATGGGAAATCCAGTTGCCCAGACATTGATACCTAGCAACCAATGACCCAGAGAGAGATACAGACTTCTCTGCCTCTCAGCAAGGGGGTTGAGCAGCGTTTCCCCAGCTCCGGAACAAAGGACTGGAGAGGTGTGAGGTGGGGGAGGCCGGAGGCAGTGGGGGATCTCACCTGGACTTTGACGAAGGAGGTCAAATGGAGAGACAGACAGTGGGTTCCCTAGAGCTTGGCTGGGCTCTGGGCTGACCAGAATGGCCTGTGCTTTAACCTTCAGTTCTCTGGGCTGCCTTAAGGACTTCCTACCCCGTGTTTCAGTTAATTGATAAACCTGACGGTTCTGACAACAACGCTGTGTGAGGGTCACGGCAAATGCCTGATGAGGTGCATTAATGCCCGAAGAATGGACAAGTCACCATCAGGGCTCTGTCTCCGTTGGACTCAAAAAGCTGCCAGTATGAAGCAGGCACACTGAAGGGCCAGAGGTCCAGTCTAAGGAGGCGGTGAAGCCACATGGCTTACCCCGGAGGAAGGGCGAGACCCCTTGCGGGGGCTGGCACACTGAAGGGCCAGAGGTCCAGTCTAAGGAGGCGGTGAAGCCACATGGCTTACCCTGGAGGAAGGGCGAGACCCCTCGCGGGGGCTGGCACACTGAAGGGTTCCTCCCAGAGACCGTTCCAAAGCTGGGGCCACAGCTCTGATCCACTGGTCACGGCAATGCCGACCATCCCCCTGGGGTTTACCTCGACCACCTAACACGGATTAAAACTACAACTTGCCCTGTCTACTCTACGATGTTACACACCTTTTTCTCCTCGTGTCGACATGGCCCTAGCAGCGAAGGATCAGAGGGTCCACGGCAATCAGCGTTCCGCATGGAATTTTAAATACTGAAAACAGGAAAAACAGCAAGAGGGACATCCTGAAAACAGGGGAAACTATAACTCCCCTCCTCCTCCCTCCCCAGCATCTTGGTGTTTTAGTCTCATGGATAGAAGAGGTTCTAAACCTCTCCTGGCTGGACAGCTGGGAAGGATCCCTCTTCCCTCCAAGACACCAAGGTCAGGCCCAGAGTTGACGGTGTACGAGCACGTGTCTGCTCTTCACACACCTTGATTTAGATTCAGCTCATCCCTTTTTAAAACACAACCCAGCCAACCCCATTAACCCACTGGCCCACAGATTATTCTGGGCACTATTACAGCAAGGGATAAACAAAGTCAAGGATTAGCCTAGACAATCAATAGTGGCAAATACTGTTCTCTCTCTCCCTGATTAGAACAGACTTCCTTACTCCGGGTCTCAGTTTGCCAACCTTCTACACCTTCCAGCCTCTGGCTCTTGGCGATTTCCAAGGACACAATAATCCCTGTTATGTGTCTGAAATCATTTCGTTAAGATTGCTAGGCTGCATATTTCCCTGGTCCTGAAGGTGAACTCAGCTCCCAGTGGCTTCAGTCCCTGCGGGAAGAGGGAGCCGCTTCTCCACATCTGCCCCTAGTTTAACACTGTCGCTAGGAAATTCCCACCCCATTGCTATACAGTCTCCATGCATGGGTAGCAAATGGCCCTGATCCTTCCAAGGGCTAATTGAGCCCCAAGTGGCTAAAAGATTGGACCTAATCCATGCATAACCTAACCAATATCTAGCTCAATGTTTTGTAAAGGGCATTGGAGGGGACCGGATATTCTTCTTCTTTTTTTGCATTGCAGTGGCCCCAAGCAAGGCTCCTGGCCCCATCGTGCCAGGCACTGTGCACACATATAACAGAAAGGCGGTCCCTGCCCAGGACAGCTTGAATAACTCGGGATTTGCAATGAGCTACAAACACTTCTCTCTCTCGGTCTCGGATCTGAATCTGGCTCACGTGGGGAGGGGTTGGACGTCTCTGGATGTTTGGTGGGCGGTGGGAATGGAATTGGTGGTCTCGGTCTAATTTCTTGAAGCCAAGCAGCAATCTCTGGGTCACACTGAACACAGCACATTTGAAGCCAGTGGTCAAGAATTTAAAAAATGGGGACCCAAGGTGAGGCTGGACCAGGGTGGCTTGCCCCATGGCCTGAAGAGCCTGGGGCTAAGCTACCCTTGATTACAGTATCTAAATACGTGGCCTGGCTCTCAGAAGTGTTGAGGACCCACCAGCTTCGCTTGACATCAATGGGAGCAGCTGCAGGCTCAGCTCTTCTGATAAATAAGGTCTTCGAAGCCTAACTTGAAGCACTAATTTTTTAAATCTTGACTAAGGACTGGATGAGCAGGGCAAAGCTACTACTGTCTTCTCCCTGAGAATGGTCCCTCCAAAACAAGATCAGCAGCAGACTGGCGGGGAACCAGTATTGCAGCTGCCCAGGTCTGTGGCTACAGCGAGGATTTCATCTCCAGCCCTCCATCAGGGATGCACCTTTATCAGCGATGAATTCATTTGAAAGAGAATAAAGAAGTGTGCAAAATTTGGGGAGCCTTCAAGTCTGAAAAGTGCCCGACGAATTACAAACTCAAGAGTTTTTCTATTTACAGACAAAATCTCTTGGATATTAGGAATGAGCAGAAAATAAATACAGTCAAAGTACGGTATATTTATTGGATCAAAACTAGCATCTGCAGTTCCTAAACTGGATAAAAGTACAGGGCCACCAATGCTGCTGCTTTAGGGCATGAGCTAATCACCATTTGGGGACAGGAGGATTTTTCATCCCCATGACACAGTCTTGCACAATTAGGTGCATTATAGGACTTTCAAGCACTGCTGGCCGTCAGAGATACGACGCTGGACTGGATGGACCATTGGTCTGTTTCACTGTGGCAATTCCAGAATGACACAGCTGCTTGGGGAGAGTTTATTGCTAAGAGGCGGAGAGGATTTCAAGCTGGATGGTGGTGTGAGCTCTCTGCTCCTTCCCTATTCATTTGGAATTGATAATTGGGACATTCTGTCACTACCATTCCAACGTGTGGTGTACTTCATCCAGTGCACTAAATGCCCCGATAACAACGACCGGACAATCACTGCGCTCTCGAATGAACTCACACAGGAAAAGGAGAAAAGACAACACCACCACATCACCTGTGGGTGAACACTTTTCCCAAAGGGATCACTCCAGATCAGACTTATCAGTCCTCGTCCTCAAAGGAAACCTGCACAATGCTGTCTAAAGACGAGCCTAGGAGCTTAAATCCATAACTCGAGACTAAACATCACGGTCTTAATAAAGACGCCGGGTTTGTGGTTTATTACAACAATCTGCAATCCACTAACCCCACCCCCTTTTGTCCTATCACTACAGGGGTGCTAATGGGCCCCTTCATCTTGAATGGTTCCTTAGAATATGTGCTGACTACTTAGGCTGAACTATCTGTTTGACCTGGTATTTAGCTGTGACGCTCTGAATACCTTTCCCAGTCCCAAAGAAGAGCTCTGTGTAAGCTCAAAAGCTTGTCTCTCACTCTCACCCACAGAAGTTGGTTCCATAAAAGATATTCCCTCCCCTACCTTGTCGCTCCAACAGAACCAAGGCAGATATGTAATTACTCCTCTATTGACAGTGGCTAGTTTGTATCTGGGATGAAGGTGCTGCTGCAGACTTTGCTCCCTTGCCTTACGTATCTTTATGTATGCCTCTGATCCATTGCTTCATACACGGGAGAGAAAAGACAGGGCGTGGCTGTAATGCAAATGACGGTGATGGGCAGAGACACCCGGCCGTTCTTCTGGGCTCGCCAGCTCTGACACTGAGGGTTTGTGTACACAAACACAGAGTTTGCTGCAAGCTGGGATGTGGGTCTCCCCTGTACTAGCCTGCCCGCGGACTCACTGTCCATATGGATCCTGCTGATGTGCATTAACTTCTGTTTCAAAGAGGTTAAGAGCTGATGTAAAAAGCTGCCAGAGGAAGCTATTTGCAGTGTTCAATTTTATAGGTCCTACAAAATCCAGGAACTAGGCTACATATTCTTGAACATCGTTTAGTGGCAGCGTATCTATTAACCTACTACTTTACACATATGCAGACCAAGAGCACTTCTGTGTCACCCATCTCTGGGGCATAAGGGTGCCAACCTGCCCTTTGTGTGGAGAGAAGAAACTCTGGCACCAGCTGCTCAATGAGGGGACCTGGACTGGAGCAACCTGCATGGAACTGAGGCATTTAGAGAAGCCCAGGAAGTCAGTCTGTGTGCACGTGGCTGGAATGCTAGCTCCAGAGGCAGCCCATCTGTAGATCTTTTCGTAAAGAGCCAGTTTAGTTTTAGAAACACAGAGTCCTCTCACACTATTACCTAACATGCAGTGTGGTACATGAACATGGATATTGTAATGGGGTACACTGGCCCTGGAAGAAGAACAGAAATCAGGGAGGGGTGAGATCCAGGTTACCCTGTTCCAAGTAGAAGACCTGGGGACAGCAGGGACAGATGCGCGGGGAGAGTAAAGGGGGAAGAAGCCAAGAGATAACTATTTCTTAAGGGCCAGGACCCATGTAGTGAAGCATGGGGCAAGGCTCCCCTCTCTCTCGATTGATTAGTCAATCGAGACAAAAACCCTAAGGGGAAAACAGTACAAAAAGCTTCCTATTGTTCTGGGTGGGTGGGTGTAGAAAGGGCCTGTTTGTTGATGGATCTTCAACCCCAGGAGGGAAAGGGTGACCTGCAGTCCCCTCCCTCACACCGTGGAAGAAGAACACTGGGAGGAAGGACTTTTGCTATCAAGGTTTTGAGCTTGAGGTAATTTTATTTGGAAAGATTTTTGTGGCCAGCCCAGGTGAAGCTGGACCAGGGAATTTGCAAGGGCCTGCTGAGAAAGAGAAGGAAGGAGTGACTCCGGCTGGGAGCCTGCCACACACACACACACTCACGTTGGAATCAGGGCCGGCGCTACCATTGGGCGACCCCAGGAGGTCGCCTAGGGCGCCAGGATTTGCGGGGCGGCATTTCAGGTTCCTCAGCGGCCGCCGGCAGGAGAGGCTGCCGCCGAAATGCCGCCGAGGACTCTGGCGGCACTTCGGCGACAGCTTCTTCGGCTGCCGGGGACCTCAGCGGCATTTTGGCGGCAGCCTCTCCCGCCGCCGCCACCTAGGGCAGCAAAAAAGCTGGCACCGCTCCTGGTTGGAATCACTGTTGTGTAGCAATAGCTACAAGGAATATTTGAAGTCTAGAAAAAGCTGAGTACAAACTAATCCAACTAATAACTATTTACCGAAAAGGAGAAATTTGTCAAATAAAATAACCTCAGAGTGGTTCTCTCCTAGTGCCATGGTGTATGGGGACTGTGTAATTAACCATCCGTTATTTACAGGAGTGACAACTTTGTTTGTTTGCTACTGAAGTGGGAGTGAAATGGTTTTCACTGGCCCCCATGTGAGTTTCGGAAGATGCCGACTCTAATGCAAACCGTGATTTTCTGACCCAGCAGAGGGGGTGGGGTGGTCTTAAAAAAAGCACCTCCCTCCTTTTAAAAAGACGTCTGGTTTCAAGGGCAGATTTTACATCCTATGATGCTCATTCACATGTGGTTTGCTCCATCCCATCCTCTTGAAAGTCAAGCGATCTGGTCACTCAGGGTCGTGCAGAAGGGGTTTATCAATCACTGCTATCGAATCAAGGGCCAAATTCATCTGTGGGGTAAACTTCAAAGCGTGATCCCAGGGATGAATGTCCAAGGGCAGTGTCAATGAAATAAATAATCAAAATAATGCCTAGCACTTCTAGAGCTTTATATCTTCAAAGCACTGCTGAGGCATAAACTAATTAACAGAGAGGAATCTACTTCCTAGTCACATAGGTCCCAAGGATGCAGATCTTCAGGCCAATGAACCGTAACATATTGTAATAAGAAATAGCTGCTGTCAGTGGGGCATGTTCTCCCTTGCACTGAGCAGCGCACAGGGAAGCTTATGTGAGCAGATGTGGGGAAGGGAACTGGGTGCCGGGGGAAAGTACTCAGGGGACTGGGAATGGTGGCTGCGGCAGGCGTGTCAAACTTACTCTGTGGAGCGGGTCAAATTATATTCCTTATGGTTTGTGGGCGGGGGCTGTAAAGTCAGGACCTTGTACTCGCTTTGATCTATGGTGAATCCCACACTGGCAGCAAAGGAGAATTACAGAAGAGTCAAGGGTAGAACAGGAATCCTACACCGGTCATTAAGGCCCCAAGCACATAGCACATACGTAACCCTCTTGTCGTCTACCAGGCTGTTCCAGGGCTAACGTTAGTCACTTGCTTTAGTACATGCTGAGCAGAGCTCCTGACTGTTATTTGGTAAATCACCCTTGTGTTCAGAATCATGCAACGGGGAAAAACGAGGCTAGTCACTTCTAGGAGCGGTGCTATTTCTGCTCTTTAGTTTGCCATTTGCATGGGCACTTACCCGACTGTGGTCAACATACAAATTAGAGGCACCACTCCATGCCTAAAATAACTGAAGCTCTGGCTCTTTAAGTGACCTCACAGGGCGTAAGAGCTGACACTCCAATAAGACAGTTGGGGGCAGTTTCCCATCTCCCAAAGCTGTTGTTACAGGCTGGCTGCAGACTCAGAAAGGCAACTCTGCACTGGTTGCACTCAAGTTCACATTTGGAAGCTTGTTTGTTTGGGATTTTTCCCCCTGTTACCCTAAAGCCTGGGGACAGATTTTCAAAGGCATTTAAGCACCGAAAGATGCACATAGGTGTCTAGTGGGGTTTTCAAAACGGTGCCTAACCTGCTTAGGCACTTCTGAAAATCCCACTACTAGGCATCTGTTTGCATCTTTAGAGGCTTAAATACCTATGAAAATCTGGCCCTTTTTCTCTGCGTAGAAAAGTTGCCCCCATGTAACTCCATCAGCGCTGGCTTCAGCTTAATTCAGAAAGTGACTCTAAGTGAAAGCTTGCGTCTGCATGTGCTGGGGGCTGGCTACAGTCCCCCTGCAGCGAGGTGTCCGACACCAGTCACCTAGGATCATTCACCTGTAAGCTGCCAGGAGGAACACAAACCGGAACAGCAGTGAGCGGATCAGGTTCAGTGGCTTATGTGATACAAGTTGGGTGAATTTCAGTCTTGTTTCCAGTCAATAGGTGCCTACATTACAAAAACCACCCCATGGTGATGGGATCTATAAAAATGCTTAGATAATATAACCCTGCCAGCAGGCTCAGGTGAAAGACCGACGGCTGGGTAAGAGCTGGAGCCTGGCCTAGTGTCTCACCCCGGAAGGTGCCCTTGAGGTCAGGGCTGAGGCGCACCGGCAGGTGAATGTAGGGGAAGCTTGCCCCGCAGCTCCCTGTTCGGAGCCTGCCTCTCACCTACCTTGCTCTGTCATTCACTCTTGCACAGAGCGGGGACAAAACATCGCTGAGGAGATCTGGCAGCACTTCCTATGTACCTTGCCCTGGTGGGAATGACACCACGTGGTGCAGGGCAGGGGAGCATCAGGCCCCATGATTGTCATGGCCTGATTCTCCCCTCCCCTCCACCAGTTCCACCCCACTGTAGCCTTGTCACTCTCCGGGGAGTGGCTCCTGACTTACGCTGCTGTATAAGCGGGGAAGCAGCCCCTCGGTCTCCTGGGTTCTGTCTAGCACCTTTCACCACCACTAAATTCACACTTTGAAAAAAGCACTGAAATGAAAAACAAGCTGCTCTCACTACAGGGGAAGGCTGATGGCCTGGAAAATGGGTCCCAGTGAAACTATAGAGTTAATGGGGCTCTGTGAGGGGGGGTGGAGGGACGCAGACCCAGCAGCCACTAAAGGAGAAGGGGTATGAAAGCAAACTGCAAGAGCACGGCAAGAACTTGCCGTGGGAGTGAGCGCTCTCCTCTGAAAGACCGTAATCCCCAAATTCTACAAGGTTTCTGAGCCTGGCAGCTTAAGAAGCCCTTAATTAAAGCGACTTTCTGTGCGGCTTCATAATATTTGTTTCAAATGAGCTGGAGGAAATAGCAAGTTGCAGATGGAGCAAACGCAGGGATGACAGTGAGCCGGGAGGGACTGAGCACAGGGTAACAAGGGGAGAAATTCAGGAGGACTGAATGAGTCTAGAGAATTGACAATTATCAAGAGCCTGAGATTGTAATATAGATAAATGCAGGCTAATGCAATCCAAGGGCACTAGTACCATACCATGGAGCAATACCTGTAAAACATGGAGCTTGCACTGGCTAGAAGACAGAGATGCAGAGACAGTGCGGGGGACGCTGAGCCAAAAAAGGCCAGTGCTAGACGAGGGCTGTGTGAATACAAGCTGCGGGTGTAGCGTTCAGGAGGTAAGAACTGGCCTGCAGACCTAGCATCTGGGCTGTGCCTGTCTAGGCTGCCTTTTCATTTCAATTCACCACCATTGCCCCTGCACCGACGGTAGCATTAGTTTAGACCAGCTGCTAGGTTCTGGCAACCTGCTCGCAGCAGCTCTACACAACCGAAGGGTTAAAACTGCTGGGGAGCTGGACGCCGACGAGGGAAATGCTGCGAGAGATGAGCATGGCCGTGAGCTAACCGCTTCCAGAACTCAACACAAAACCCATGTCTTCAGCTTTGCTTCCCCCTCACTCATTTCCTCACACCCACTGCAACACACCCACTAGCTCACGCACACAAATACAAACAAACATGTTGAAAACAGCCTCTGGCCAGCTGTGAAGAGAGAGCTTGTTACAGTTATGTCTATATTTCATTACTTGGGAGGTGCTGGCACTCCAGCGCCGAGGGCCCAGGAAGCAGGGTGACCAGATGTCCCGATTTTATAGGGACAGTCCAGATTTTGGGATCTTTTGCCTATATAGGCTCCTATTACCCCCCACCCCCTGTCCCGATTTTTCACACTTGCTGTCTGGTCACCCTACAGGGAAGCAGCTAGACAGTCATTGAGGTTCCATAACTAGAGACGTTCCTGAATAGACTAGATCCATTAAGGGATTAGCCTAGACAGCAATGCTTCACCACCACCGGGGCTAGGTGACCCCCACATGTCCCTTCCCTCTAGCATCTAAGGAGGCCACGGCTTTGTGATGGCGGCCATCTTGGCTGACCCACCAGGGACCTCCCGAGCTAAAAGCACAAGTTACTACAGCTCCCTATGTGGAGCTGTAACAAACTCATGTCCTCCGTGGTTGGGGCACTTGTGACACGCACTCACCAGTGGGCACCATTTCCACAGCTGGTTGTTAGCAGCTGGTTTAGCGGGGCCCATGCAGACTACAGATGGGAGACGGACAAACAGTGGCCAGCCCTGGCTCAGCTGAAACACTGGCTGAGAGATTATTTCTAGGGGTAGACAAGGCTTGAGGCTGTGACCATATCAGCATTTTGCTGGGGAATCTCCCTCCGTTACTCTACTAGCAGCTCCACCAGTGGGAACAGTGGCAAAGGTAGCAGCACGAGGTTAGACAGGGCAGAAGTGTTGCCCGCTCAGAGCACGTCGAGTGAGGAACACCTATGCCCTGTGTACACTGGCACTGCACCTGTGCTAGTGCAACAGAGGGAGACGTCGAGAAAAATCCTAGTGCAGACCAGGGTGCTGATTCCATGATGCCCTGTTCCGCACTATGGAGGTAGCTCTGACCTCAGGCAGGTCACACAGCAGAACCTTCAGCTGAGACGGTGACCTCTTCTCCGGGTGGGTCAGGACATTGCTGAAGGGGAACAGCTGTGGATGGCATGCTGGCTTGCCCAGAGAGATTGCGCTACCGGCAGACAGAGCCACAGAGACATGGCAGGTTACCTGGCAGGCAGAGAGCTCTGGCAGCCCGTATGCCTCAAAGGTGGTGCACTCCCCACAACGAAACGGCTGCAGATAAATGCAGTTTTCAGAAATGCCTTAACCAGTGCTGAGTCTAGTGCTGGGAGTTCTCCCTAGGCTTTCTACTGTCTCCTTTGCCCAGAAATGCTTTAGGAAGTCCTGCTGGAACAGAGACAAACATCTGCTGGAAATTCAGAACAGGCCACGAGGCGTGCCAGGGACAGGGTAACTCCAGAGGAAAGGGACTGTTTGTAACTTTCTCTTACGGAGTGTTTCAGGCACTGAATAACGGCTAGAGAAACATTCTTTGCAGCTACAGAGTTCTTTTCAGCCACAGTCCTCCAAGAGCTTTCCAAAGGTGGGTACCTAGATTCCTCCCACTCCAATAGCGGAGTCAGGAACAAACCCCAGGAGTCCCTGACTTTAACAGGTAGAAGATGCTAGTTTCCCTTTGGAAGGAGTTTGCATGGTGAAATTTTTTTTTTTAAAGGAAGTATTTTTAAAGGGCCTGGAGAAAAGAGTGCTTCAGACTCGAAGGGTTTGTCTACACGGTGCATTAGCCTGCCCCAGAGGGAAACGGAACTGCATGAATGGGTTGGAAACAGGACTTCCCTAGTTCACACTAGGGAATTTTTAATGCATGCCAGCAAGGGGCACATGGGCTCATTAGTGTGTGACATGCTAGTGTGGGCTAAAATGTACACCTTGTGGTGTGAACTGAAGCCTTAACACATGGGTCCCAAACTGGGGGGAGTGGCACTCTCCCAAGCTCTTCCTACAAGTCAAGCTCCATCTGGTTGAGATGCCAAAAGGAAACGGGATGCTGGGGGACTAGGAACCCAGGATGGACGGGAGGGGACCCCGCCCCTGTAGGACAATGGCGTGCTGGCTGAGAGGACAAGGGAACTTGGTGCTAGAGTTTATGGAGGAGGGTGGGCAGGCTGGAGTCTATTCGAAAGGCAGCAGAGAGGAAGGAAGAGGCAGCTAAAATAAGCAGATGGGTGGACAGGGAGGAAATTATAGTAGTGAAACCGAAAAGGGCCGGGGCGTGGGGTGGGGGATCTGCTAGTGGGGCGGGGGGCAGGCCTCTAGAGAAAATAGGAACAAAACCCCAGAAAGAAATAGGAAGGTCACTCAGGGGGTATCTAAAGGCAAGGAGGAGGATGTCAAAAACCAGGGGGAAACTCAGACCATCTGCTCACAAAGGGCATTTCAATATCATGCACTCGGCTGGAACGTGGTGGGAATGCAGAGCGCGGCGGGATCTCAGCGTCGAGGGGGCTCGGCAGTGCCTGGAGAAAGCAGGCAGCCTCGTAGTGCTTGGGGGAGATCTTGGAGGCGAGCAGTGAAGTGTAATGGGGCCGATTCCCCGTTCCACAGAGGGCCAGCCAGCCGGATTGCTGAAGGAACCGCGTCAGCGCCCAGTCCTGTGTGAACAGCCCGTGATGGGGCCTGAGGGAAGGCGGCCGATTGCCCTGTGAAGGGCAGCAGGGCGTTAGATGGGGGTGGGGGAGTTTGGGCAGAGGCTAAGGAAAGGCTGCGAGGTTGGGGGAGTTGCCCCAGTTACGAGGATTGGGAGTAACCTGCTAGGGCAGGAGGGAGTCAGAAGGGTGAGCTCCTGCCAGGGGATGCCTAGGAGTGGTGAATGCTGCTCTGAGAAGGAGGGCTGGGGTGGGATCTCCCTCCCTAAGGGGTGAGAGACACTGAGCTGGGGTTGGCCCTGTGTTTGCCAGAGGACTGAATAAACCTGACCTCCGAAGGGGCATGTTTTAAATAACGTGGGCTGTGCCCTTCTGAAGGGGCCCTGCCGAGGGGGAAATAGAGAGGGAGGGTGCTGCAGGTTGGCCTCTGGCTAGGCGGGGCGGGGGGCAGCTGCCCCTGCTCCAAGCCCCAGGGAATACTCCCTGCAGAAGGGGACAAGTCCAGCCAAACTCAGCCCCTGCCCTGCTCCCAGCCCTGGATTAGGGGGGCAATGGGAGGGAGGGGGGGCTGCAGCTCATTATGCTCCAGCTAGTCTCTGCTTCCCATGGTTCCAGGTGGCCCGTGGGAAGCGGAGGGTAAGTTACGGGACACGAGGGTTGCATCATCCGTCGAATAGCCGTGAATGTGGGGGGAACGCTGGGCTGAATGAGCTGAGGATCAGGGCTTGCGTCTCCCGATGGAGGACAATACAGGCAGCGAGCGGGTGGTGGGAATCCGCTGCACGCGGCTGGCCTGGCAGGGGGAGCTCGGTGCGGGGAAATGACCCTGAAAGACAAACTCAGGGAGGAGCACTGGGTGGGTGGGGGGGGGGGGGGAAGAAGTTGTGTGTCCCACACAGGCAGCAGTACCCCCACCCCCCACCCCATTAGGGAAGCTGGAGTGGCTGTAAGTGAGGGCGAAATTCTCAGCACAGAGGAGATCACGCAGGGGGGACGATGAATCAAGAGTCTCTCTTCCAAGTGCAGGTAAATGCCAGTTTTGTGGAAACCTTATGGTAGGGGGAGCGGTACCTAAATCATTGCTAGAAGGGGGGGCCGTGTACAATACAGGCTGGCATTTCGGATTTGGGGAGAGGGAAGGAGAGGCAGTGCCGTCTCCAGGCAGGAGATTGGGAGTGATTTATGGGCAGGAGAAGGAGATATTAGCTCCCTCCGGTGAGCTATTCGGCTCATTGTTGGCTAAAGGAATGGGGGTGAAGGCCAGAAATTCTCTGGGGCAGGAAGGAGAAATTGGGACCAGACCAGGAGAAATGAAGAAGGCACTAAAATAACTCCAGTGCAGCATGCACATGGTGCTTGATGGGGGGCTGTCCCCCCTGTCACCCCCCCCCCCCCGGCCAATCTCTTACACCCAGGGAAGAATAGACTGAGGAGACTGCAGGGGTAGCAGGGTCAGTGCTTAGGGGAAGGGTCTTGTGCCCTTGATGACCAGCCCTTTGGGCCAGTTAAAGGAGTGGCTCGGAATGAAGTCCTGCTACATCTGCCTTAGGCGGAAGGATCTGCTCCAGGAGCTCCGATGGGGAAAGCAGGAGAAAATACAGCAGCTCAGCACGACTCCAAAAGAAATGGCAAAGCCATAGCCGGGGACAAGGGGCAGTGCGGTACAGTGGGTAAGGCATGGACCCGGGAGTCAGGAGACGGGGGTCCTATTTGCAGCGGAGGCATTGAGTTGCTGACCTTGGGCAACAGCATTTCACCTCATTGTGCCTCTGTTTCCCTATCTTTGTAACAGGGACAATGATACTCTCCTTTGTGCAAAACCAAAACCAACAACAACAGAAGAGAACCTTTGAGAGCAGGGCCAGCTCCAGGCACCAGCCTACCAAGCACGTGCTTGGGGCGGCACCTGGAGGGGCACTCAAGGTTTTGGTGTTTTTTTTTTAATTTCCAAAAAACCCAATCTTCCTCTGGCGCCCCTGCCGGGAGAGCGGGGCCTCTGGCGTGCATGGTGCCACGCTCCCGCCGGCGCCCCTGCTGGGGCAGCAGGTGTGCTCCGCTCCCCGCCGGCGCCCCAGCCTGGGTAGCGGGGCAGCATGCGTTCCGCGCTCCCCACCGGCAGGGGGATCGGGGCAGCGGGCATGCTGCCCTCCCCGCCGGCCCCCCTGGCGTTTTGTCGGGGCGGCGTTGTTGGGTGGGAGGGTGTTTTGGTTGGGGGCGGGGCGGCGCTTGTGGGTTGCTTTTTTTTTTGCTTGGGGCGGCCAAAAAGGTAGGGCCAGCCCTGTTTGAGAGATACTGTGATTGGAGACGGCTTGGCTACCACCTTGTGCTTCAAAAATCATCGTTTTATTAAGTCGTTAACGTGTATGATTACAAAGAAAGCCTTCAAAATGTGAACCAAATATAAACCAGTGCAGTGGTGTCTGCCTGAGTCTGCAGCCAGCCTCAAACAACAGCTCTGAAAGGTGTGAAAAAATGCTCCCTATCATTTCAATGGCCGGGGGTAGGCTCCGATGGCTAACTGTGACCATTGAAATATTGTTAATTATTTCACTGTGATCAAAGCACCCAAGAAAGAAGACAGAGAATCCTGTTATCAAGAGCTGCATCTTCTGCTGCGGGTAGCGTCTCTTTTGGGTGTCACAAGTGGGTAGGAGCTTGGTTTGTGGGCGGAGAGAGGAAGCGTGACACGACTCATTTTTGTCCCATTTGCCCCCTGCCTTAAGTGCTCAGCGCTATCTATCAGTGTTGGTGGAGGCCCTACATTCAGCTCCCTGGCATTTCTGTTTGGATGTAACATGGTCACTTTTGAATGTCACCTCCTGTCAATTCCAAAATGTCAGGGAATGTTCTAGGCACCAATGGGCAGAGCCCTGTAGATTTTGGTGAACGTCGGAAAAGTGGAAGAGGGAAAAGGGGGAGCCACGCAGCCCTTTGCTTCTGGCTAGCAGACCCAGCTGCTTCAACCACCTCTGGGACTCTTTACAGATCAAAGAACAGTTCTATGGTGGTCACTAGCACCCGTCAGCAGAGTGCCACCCTATCTCAGCCCTGTGCATCCTCCCAACAGCGTTCAGCATGGTGACCCCCTGGCTGACTTCTCTCTCAGACAGAAATGAGAATGGGGGCGGCCCATAGCGTTCGCCCCCTTCTCCCTCCCAAGCCAGCAGCTCTGTGGGGGGGAAAGGTGGGCACCCAGACCCATGGGGGAGAATTGGAGGGGAGCACACAGCATGAAGGGAAGGAGATGGGCACACACAACCCCTGCATTGGGGGGACAGAATGGGGGATATGCTGGGGGGCACACAGAGCTTCCTGGGACGTGGTAGAGGGGGAACCGCAGCTCCTGGCAGGGGGAGTGGGTGGGAAATGGAGGACTGTGGTATGGGGGAGGGAGACCGGGGGACACACAGAGCCCCTGCCATGAGGGAGGGGGTGTGTGTGTGTAGCGGGGGAGGGTTTGCAGGGAGTCCCTGAAACAGAGGGTGTACACAAGGAGCCCGTGGCGGGGCCGGGTGGCAGGGAATGGAGGGAGACAAGGAGCCCCTGCTGTATGCAAGGAGCTCGGCCTGCAGAAGCAACAAAGTGTGTGACCTGCTAGTTATTAAAGAGCATCAGACATGCTCTAGCTCCCTCCCCTACCCCCCGAAATACCCAAGGGTGTTTGTATCCAGAGCATTAACCTGAGTGGGGGAGGGGGAGAGAGAAAAGGGGGCAGCAAGAGTGCGCCATGCAAAGGGAAGGAGGGGGGCAGAGGCTGTGAAGGAAAAGGGGGGCCAGCCGGCTCGCAAAGCCCAGAGGTGCGTGCGAGCGCCAAGGCCGCCTGCTCTCCCAGAGCTGCTTGCAGGTGGAGGCTGCCTGCGTCGCCCGGCTTGGGCAGGGCCCCTGCTCCTGGGTCTTGGAGCGGGCCCAGTGCAGGAAGGGGCTGTTTCGCTGGACAGCAGGATACACAAGGCCACTCTGTCTCTGCCCTGGGAGTTTCCACATTAACCACATACTGTTTGCATTTGAGCATTTTCCCCTCTACAGGGCTGCTGCTGCCGGGGGGTTATTTCCTGCCCTTTTCGCTCTCCCCGCACCCCCCACCTTCCCCGGCTTGCAGAAGCCTGTCTGCTTCCTCTCTTACGCCCCGGGGGCTTTCCATGCTGCCAGAAAATAAATCTCAAGCTATTTTTAACAGAGGGGAAAATGCGAAGGTCTCCTGCAGCCTGGGTCTGCTGTGCTGATAACTGCAGCCAGGCTCCCCTGGTGAGATGAAGGAGGGAGAGGAATTCGCAGGGAAGGATGTGGGAGGCAGGCCGGCCGGGCATGCTGCAAACCGGGCTTTAATCTCTCTGCCTTTGGGCAGGATATTCAGGGGAGGGGCAAGCCAGGAGGGCACAGAGGGTTTCTCACGCTCCGATGGGGGCCGGAGGCGTGTGGGGCTGTTGAAATGAGAGCCCTGGGGGATGGGAAGATGAAAGGGAGAGGGGCAGCTGAAATGGGAGAGGGGGGCAAGGGGAGGCTGGGGCAATGCCAGTTGCAGGGGGGTGGGGGTGGGGGGTGACAATTCTTTGGAGAGCTCCAGTTACACTGAGGCAAACATGCAAAAGGCCTCTGAGGAATTTGCCCAAAGCATTAACCCGTTTGCATCCGCAGGCCTGGAGCACGCGGGTCTCCCTGCGCCTTGCAAGGCCACAGCGGGGGCGGCCGGCCTCCAGAGCGGGTGAGCTGGAACCGAACCCCAGCCTCCAAAGAGCCCAGGGCACCGCGCCGGACCCACGATCCAAGCGTGACTCCCGTGCCCCTGGTGTGCAAAGCCCCAAGCGCAGGGGTGCTTGCGTCCAGGTGATGCGCATGCTGCGTCCCCACTGTCGGCTCGCCACAGCGGCGATGGCGGGCACGCAAGTGAGGCCGTTTTCCTGCTGGATGAAGCCCCCAGCAAGGCACCAGGCTCAGTCACTGTGAGGCCCCCTCCGGCCCTGCCCCTCGGGGCCCACTGCTATTTTTGTCTGCCTGGCTTTAGTGCCTCTCTCCCCAGAGAATCTGAGCACAAGCGGCCACCAGAGGCTGAGTGGCGCGGGCCCGAGAGCCAGGCCTGCCTGTCGGCGGCAAAGCGCCCGGCGCTGCTCTAGGAGTCGCCGTTGAGAGCAGGCTGGGTGCAGCGGGGTGTGGCTCGGTGTGTCTGGCGCATGGTTAGCAGCGCCTGCGGCCCGGGCACATCAAAGCAGCCCAGGGCCCCTTCTGCCTTTGCGGTCGCTTGGCTAGTTCCTCTGCAGGGAGCTGGCGCAGGTGCCCCCATGCAGGCGAGGCGGCTGCAAGCTGTGCTCCCTCCTTGGCCCTGCCTTACAGGCGAGGGACCCCAGCCCATCCTGGATGGGGCTTGAATCCCGCTCAGTGCGGGGAGGCCTCTCGTGCTAGAGGAAGTTTACCCAGCCCCCACGAAGGCTGCTTCCTTGGGGCCCTGATTCGGTAGCCCACGTTCACGCCGCGTGGTGCTTGGAATTAGATGGGGCTGTTCCCACCTAGGCGGGCCAAGCCTGGGTCAGAGCCAGCAGGGCCTAGCGGAGCGGGAGCCAGGCAGGCTGCCCCCCCAGCTCCGTGCACCCCTGGCAGAGTCACCTCTGTGTCCCATCTCCCGGCTCGGTGTGTCATGGCGCTGGGATCCCTTCCCCAGCCCCGCAGGATGCAGGGGATGGGTGGAGTTAATGCACGGGGCTGTTCATTATCCGCCACGCTGCCCCTCCTGAACCAGACGCCAGCAAACCAAGCACAGGGGTCAGGGGGAAGAAGGGAGTTACCATGGCTACCACAGAGATGAACTCTCTGGAAATGCCCAGCATAGAAAACTCCAGGTTCCTCTGAATCCCGCCGTCCTCTCCATGGGAAAAGCAGAGGGGGCCCCCCCCCCCAAACCAACAGCTCCCCCAGCATCGGTGCAGAGCCCTGGGATCTGCCGGAGCCGAGAGGCCGCCAACTCCCCTCCCATGGGTGCCCATGGAGCCACCTTAAAATGTTTTCTGCTGGCAGAGGCCGGGGGATCTGCAGCCCCTAAGTATTCCCTGCAGGGTGGGGGTGGGAGGACGCTGTTCCTCCCCAGGCACAGAGGGCAGCCTATGGTGTCCCAAAGGGGCCACGGTGCTGGAGAGATGGCTGTCTGCGGTGGCCCGAGGAGAGCCAGGCATGCAGGATCCACCCAGCTTCCATTGTTCTTGGGGGCTGCTGGCAGCAACGAGTGGACATTGGGTCCCACTCCTCTCTCCTGCCGCCCCCGCCTAAATATCACGACTCAGCACCCACAGCTGCTGAGACAGCTTGAGAAAGCTGCTTTCCTGGTCTTCAGTCAGCTGCGTTCAATGTAGTTGTATTGCAGCCACGCTTCGCCTGTCCCCAGGTGGCTCTGAGACCTGTGGAGACATGGTACAGCACCTCACTACACCCCAGGGAGGTGGGTGAGGGAGGCAGGGAGGTCATTCTGCCCACCACTGAAATGCACCCACATCTGGGGTGGCACAGACCGGCTGTATCCTTTTGAGGATTTAGGGCGGGGTGTGATTGTCTGAGTGGTGTGGTGGCCACGCACAGGGCACTCCAGTTTCTCCTGACACAGGGATCATCACGCGTGTCTGTCCCCTGTGGTTAACCAGAGAAGGGGCTGAACCTAGCCCCGGATCCAAACCCACCTCGGAGGGGAGCGGGAGTTCAGTCTGCAACTCTGGCTCAGAACTTCAGTGGGCCAAGCCAAGCCAACCCCAGATCCAAAACCCCCACCCCAGCTTTAGGAGGCTCCCAGTCCACGAATAGTGAGACTTAGGCCCATTTCTGGCTCTGATGCTGTCACGTGGATCGGGCGCCGAGAGCCCGCAGGCCAAGCCCATGGCTGGGATACGTGGGCGCAGCTCACAGCAAAGCCATTAGGAGCGGCTCCCACTTATGCCACAGCTGAAGCTGTCCTGGGTCCGTCTGCCCTTCTGTGCTGGGGCTGGATCTGGGAGGGGCTGCAGAATGTCGCCTGGCCAGAGCTTGCAGTTCCCCCGCTCCCCCTCCGCCCGCAGCCCCATAAATAGCCTCCCACTTCTGCAATGCCCTGCCCCCTCCTCCAGAAACCACAAGGAGGGAGACGATAAGGGTGGGGTCAGCCTGGCTTCCATGGGAGCGGATGGCTTTGAACGCTGAGATAATGCTTGCGGCAGACCCCTTGCCGCCCTCCAGCCCCAGACTCTGTGTGGGGCTGCAGGATGGACGGGGGTGGGGGGGCGGGGAGGGACTGAGTGGGAGGGCCACAGCAGCCCCCAGCTTAAACTAGAGAACAGAGAGTACTTGTGAGAGGAACTGGGGAGGAAGCCTTGAATGGGGTCCCCTGGGGTCAGGGCTGGGACCGTTGCTGTTTTTAATCTGGGTAAGTGACTTAGAGGGAAAGAGGCTGCGAACGAGACCAGCTGGATAATGCCACAGGCTGGGGAAAGGGGAGCCCTGGCTGTGGGCGTGGCTGGGGCGTTGGGGAGGGGGTGACAGATAAAATGGGAGCGGGGTGATCCCTCTGCGAGCCTGTCTGCTCCAGCTCGATACCGTAGGGGCCATGGGAACCGGAGACTCCTGGCACCTCTTTATTCCAGAGCAGGAATTGTGAGCACTGGTGATCAGCCTTTTTTTTTTTTTTTTGAGGGTGGAGTGGGGAGGGATTCAGTACGGGCATGAGATATTCCTAGGGGTACAACACAGGAATGACCTTGGACAAGTCACCCTCCCTCTCAAGGGGCCTCGGCTCGTCATCTGTGCCACGGGGACAGAGATACTTCCACAGGGAACGGCGGGAGGACCCATCTGTGACACCTGGGAGGCTCAGGGTCCCGAGAGAGGGCTGGATTTTGTCCTGGTCCCCACAGAGCTGGGGCTGGCAGTGTTGCCTGGGATCTCTAGCTCTGACACCCGGTGCCTGACCCATGGGCTGGCTCCTTCCCAGGCTTTTCCGTAGCACTGAGTCCCCTCAGGGGTGAGGCCATCTGGTGAGCTGCCTATCCTCCCAGCCTCCCAGACACCCTGGGGTTTGCAAGCACACATCACCCCTGTGGCAGCTACTGTCACTCCCCGCTCCTCCCCTCCCTCTCCGAACCAACCCTGCCTCTCCCTTCCCCCCCCCTTTCCACTCACTAGCAGCCCCCCTTTCTCAAAGCCAATTAGCATCGGGCCCCTCAGTTCATTCCCTCCCCAGGCCAAATCAATTCTCCTCAGTCCCCCCATTTAAAGACATTCTATCCCTTGAACATTCACAATCAGCCCCCCCCCCCACAACTCCCATCCCCCCATAACCAGTCACTCCTCCCAGATACATCAACCCAGTAGCGGCGCCAGGGTTTTTGCCGCCTTAGGCAGCCGCGCTCCTCCGCTGTAATCGGCAGCGCTTTGGCGGCAGCTCCTCTGAAGCTTCGTTCTCGGCGGTGTTTCGGCGGCCGCTTTTCTTGCCGTTGGGAAATGAGTCGCCGCCGAAATGCCACCCCCCAAATCCTGCCGCCCTAGGCGACCACCTAGGGTCACCTAGTGGAAACGCCGGCCCTGAATCAACCTGAACTTCCTCTCCACCTTCAAAACTGCCCCCCCCACCGCCTGACATTCCAGTCTCTTCTCTCCCCCAGCAGAGAGGGTGCTTAGCACCTCATCCCACCTGGATGGCCCTTGGCAAGGGCAGGGAGCCCGCACTCATTTTCTTAGAAATATCTTGGGATTGTATTTTTTAAAAAACCTCTTTCCTTGTTTTCTCCCACTTCTGGGCTGCAGCCTTCTGAGGTGGAGACCAGCCCCTGCTAGGAGATGGTAGCTGACAGCCCTGTGAGGTGGGCGGGGGGAGATCTGCAGCCCACCAGCGGGGGATTCTGGCCCTGTGATGGCTGAGAGATGGCTGCTCAGGTCAGGAGGTGGACACTGGCAGCAGCAGCTGCTAGAGCTGGCAGGTCCCTATGTGCATGGTGAGAAGGACTGGAGGCTCAGAGTGGGGAACTAAAGAGGGTGGGGCCAAATAAGATGAGATGCTCCTGTTTTCCCATGACTCCAGGAGCTGGGGCTTGAAGGAAAACACTGATTTTTTTTGTGCAAGACATAATAAAATCAGTAGAGTTGCCAATACTGCTAGAGAGGTAGAGAAACGGCTCTCTCTTCCTGACACTCGCCACACAATTCCTCCCATTTGTTACCGTTTACACCCACCACGGCCCTTTGTCTTTAGTGATATCCTTCGGGGGAGCATTCGGGCAGTTCTAGTTCTTTGGCAAGGCGCTGCACAAAGTCAAGGGCTTTGTTACGGTTCAGTTGCTGCCCCTGTGACTCAGGTCAGTACAGGAAGAAAGAGGGGGAATGTTACAAAGAAAAGCAGTTTCCAAGCATTGATTGGGAGGGGAGCAGAAACCGGGAATTGGTGGAAATACGGTTTCAGCTGCTGGCCCGGCCTTGGCTCCCTAACTCCCCAGGGCACAGCGCCACTTTCCTCTAGAGAGCCAGCACTTGTGATCAATTCATCCTCATGGGCTGGGGAAAGAGGAGCCGTGCCGCTGTGCCCTCTTACTCATTTTTCACTGCAAGTTCTTTTGCCTCTGGGCCGGGAATCTCTTGGGACAACGAAGGTCTGGTTTGTGGCTCACCTTTCACCAACCCCAGCTGGATTTCAGGGCTGGCCCACCTTCACTGCTGTGACATTGAGTTACCCTTTACGTGATGCTCTTGAGAGAGTCACCATCTGGCTCCAGGACTCTCCTATGTCAAGCCAACGGGTGGCGGCCGCTTCTACTGTTCGTCCAATGCCAAAGGTTTCTGGGTGAGTCTACGCTTTGAATTTACACCTCCTGGTGATCCCTTCTATCCTTCACGGCTCTTTCTGTTCCGGTGATACAACAAAGGAGATGCAGAAAGTCACGGCGGCCGTGCAGGTGACTCGTGATTATTACTGATGATGGTGATGCTTTGTACTTAGCCCACTACCCTCCAAGGGCAAAAATTCTCCTCCCACCATCCCAGAGGATGGTAAGAATCATTCTGATCATGTGAAAGATGGAAGAACTGAAGCACAGAGAGACTCTCCTTGCCTGATGTCCCATTGGAACCAGGATTGGCCTGGGTTTCTAAACCCGTTGCTGGCTGTTTGTAGCCCTGGGCAGCTGGCTCCTTTTGGGGACTCCTTTCAAAGTCATAACATAGGGAGTGGCTCAGGCACGTTATTAGCTGCTGTGAGAAAGAGGAAGCTGTCTCCCAGACACGCACTATGGTGGTATTGCCCCCACCCACCTGAGCCTTCCTCCCAACATTGCAGGAAAGGACCTGGGTGCTGCTGATCTCCCTGTTCTATCTCACAAATACTTCTCCCTCCTCCATCATGTAAGGTGTCACGGAGTCCCCGGGCGATGCTCTGGAACTACTCCACCAGAAGCCAGTCAGGACTTTGGGGGAGCCTCCTCTCTCTGAGCATACTGTGGCCAGGACAGGAAGCTTCCCCAGCTTCGACCTTCCTGGATCTGACCTTGGAGCATTCAGCATCCCCTTCCACACCATGCGCTTCCCGCAGCGAGTCCGCCTGGGTGGGGCTCCTGGGGAAGCCAGAGGGCCCTGCACCCCAACTCTGCAGTCAGATGTGACTCTCAGCCAGCCGGTAAAACAGGTTTATTAGTCTTAGTCGACTGGGAACACAGCGTAGAACAGAACTTGTTAACATAGAAATCAGTGACTTTCAGCCAAGTCCATCTTGGGGAGTCCTGGGCCAGAAGCCCTGGACTTCCCTTCTTCCAGTCCCCCCAAGCAGACTGCCAGCTTCCAGCCAGCCGACCTCTGGCACCCCCTTGCTCTTCCTCTTTGTCTTGCTTCCTGGGCAAAGAATCATCTGGTCATCACCTGGTTGCATCCCTCTCCTAGGTCTCAGGTTACGAAGGGCACCGGGTCTTAGCATATGTGCAGGCAGCTGGAGCAGCCTCACCTGCCCCAGAGGTCTCAGCCAAAGTCACACACACCCGTATTCCCCCCACCGAGGTATCGGTGCAGCACACAGGGAAACTGAGGCACACACAGTATTCACGCAAAACAGTAAAACTCACATAGGCTCAACAGTAAGACTCACATACAACATAACAAGGGAAAATCCCCACTTGGTCATGTAAGGTAAAAACCCCACTGTCCTTCAGGCTGGCGGTTCCTTTGGGGGATTCTTCTGAGTGGGAGGGATGCGCGGGGGGGGGGATTTTTTTATCAAAGGGAAATGCTGATTGATGACCTAGCAGATGGGATCTGGCTGTTTTGATTCTTTGATTCCTCTTTGCATCGCAGTAGCTCCCAGCAGCCCCGGTCAGCATGCGGGACTCTGGGCAAACGGCCCAGGCCACAAAGGGCTTCCAATCTACCGTAAGAGGAGATGTGACATAGACCCGGGGGAAGGTGACAGTGAGAAGAACGTGCACAAGACAGGCCAGCTTTGGGTGTGATCCAGTTACCGCTGGCAGCAATTGGACTAGGAGGAGAGGGTGCTGGCTTCCTGGATCTGTGTGGGGAGAGTGTTCCATGAACACAGGACAGCCTGGAGGAAAAGTGCCTGGTGGAGAAGCAGGCGGAGGTAACTGCAGCACCTCGGGCCCTGCCTATGGCCCCAATCCTGCGCTGAGTGCCTCGCAAGCAGAGAGTTTGCCCAGGCCGAGCTCCATGCAGGAGTGGGGCCTGCTAACACATGCAGCTGGGCTTTTAGCATTGCAACCTCCAGCTGTCGGAGAAAAGTCCCTCCGGCTGTGAGAGGCAGAGGGACGTCAGTCCAGCCCCAGAGACGGTCTCCAACTGGGGGCGGGCGGGGCGGGAGGAAGCCTGAGGCTGCACACTCGTCCCCACAAAACTGCCATAGAGAGCCGGGTTGCCCTTTACTGGTGCGGGAGAGAGAGGGGGCAGAGCGCACTCCTCTCCCCCAGCCGCGGCAAAAAGAAACTGACGAAAGCGCCCTGGTCCTGCCTCCCATGGTGTGCGGCCACCGGGGCCCCCGCAGAAGGAGCCGCGTGGCTTAGCCTGTTCCCCGAACCCACCGCCTCTACTTTCATCTGCTTGCTCTGCTCCAGCAGCCCAAAACCTGCCCTTCCTCCCGGCCTGCAGGAGCCTGAACTCTCAAAGGGGAAACGGCCCGTGAGTCACTGTGTCTGCTGCCAAGGAGCAGGGGCTTGCCTTGCGTGTGCCTGAGGCCAGCCCTGCTGGGTTGGAGAATGTAGGGCTGAGCCCTGGACAAAAGCTCAGATCCTGCATCCTTTGTTTGTCTGAGCTTGGCCCACATACCGGGGCTCCCCCAAGCTGCAGACACCCCACCATTGACTCAAAATACAAGCCAGGAGAGTAAAACCAGAACAGCAGAAACTCCCGCCCACGTCCACACCGTACAGCCAGTCAGCCAGGGAAACACTGCAGCACAAACTTTCCTGACCCCTTGGGTTTCCACCCAGGTACATCTACACTGGAGCCAGAGCTGGGATTTCCATATCTGCGCTAGCGCCGAGTCAAGGCGTGCACTGCAAATAGCAGGCTAGCTGGCAGGACGGGCGAGTTGCCCAGAGCACAATCCGGTGCCGGTGTAGACATTACCCGAGCACGCTCATCCCCCGCCCCAACGACACGGGTTCGCAACGGTGAGCTCTGAAGGGCAGCAGGTTCTGTCTGCGCGGGATCAAGGGAGGGGAAGTGAATGCCAAAGCCAAGGGGCCCTTGGGGAGAACACCCTGCCGTCAGCCCCCTCTCCCTGGACGTTCCAGCGTGCGTGCCTCTGCTGACCTCAAACAGTGCTAGATGGGGTGATGCGGGGACATGGTCTCTCAGGTAGGATGGCCCCAGGCCACTTAGGGCTATATAGGTAAACACCAACACTTTAAGCTTCACTTTAGCCAATCGACAGCCAGTGCGGATCCGAGGGCATGGGTGTCACCTGCCCCTGGCCAGAGATGCCTCTTAACAAGCAAGTCTCCACATTCTCCACCAGCTTCCACGTGGATTTGAGGTGCTGCCCCAGGCAGAGAGCATTGCAGTGATCCAGCCTAGAGGTGACAAGGATATGGAGCATGGGCCGCATGGGCCCACCCAGGAAGAAAGACACAGCCTCCTGGCTGGACGCGGATGGATAGACGCTGTGCTGGTCAGTGCTGTTATTTGGTGGGAATCTAACCGGACCCCCAAGCTGCGAACCTTGATGGTGCGGATGAGTGAATGCCCTCGGTCAGGGGCTGATATAGCCTAAGGACTCTGCTGCCCTTGCAAAATCAGGGCCCTCGCCCTTTATGGAAACACGGGTGGCTTATTTTTTATTTACCACTCATCTTGTGCGTGAGAACATGAACCAAAGACCAGAATCCTTGCCTGTCCCCTGACAGATACAGATGGAACCAGGGCACCTAGACTGGATCTCTTGCCCTGGGTTTCTGCCCCCACACACAACCGTCTCCTGCCTTTCCCCTCTCCTGCCCACAACCGCAGGAACTGAGAGCCCCAAACTGCCACAATCAAGGCTCCCCCAGTCCCGGCCTCGAAAGTCCCCGCTTTATCCTACCCTCGATGCCACCCTAAAGTGGCCATCAGATCGAGGCAGCTGCCATATGCCATCTGTCGGCCTTTTGCGTGAGGAGAGGCTGCTGATTGCGAGGTGAGTCTTCATCCCAGGGACCCGACTAGGCCTGTGTATATGTAAAGGCCTCTGGGGGACAAGAGGGACATGAGCAAGGAGCCCCTGCTTCCTGTGACTTTAGGGAAATTCATCTCTCCTGCCTCACATGGGATCAAGGGAAGATCAAGCAGGAGCTGTGAACAGTAGGAAAAATGTGGCTAATCAGTTTTAGGGTCAGTGCTGATGAGCTCACGCATCAAGGATTAAGGCCACGCCGAGCATTCTGGGTGAAATAAAAAAACAGCTAAAGCTGGAGACTCTTAAGGGCTGTGAAGGAAGGTTAGAAGCCCTGGTAAAATCCCTGTGTCGTTTGCGTTCCTTTCGAATCTTCCCCTCACTGCTGTGCCTGGATTAAGATTTCAGCTAGGCAGTGACAATGAATATGAGATGCAATTTGCCTACAGTAGGATTGTGCTGTAGGTGAATGTTCAGCCGCTTTGGCTTTTCTCTTCCCCCTGTTGCATCCCCTGGATTAGAGAAGAGATGTTTTTAATTTAATTGTATTCCTCTGACTTTTACTCCCTATTTCTTTCCTTCGGAGCTACTATCGCTCCTGCAGTAACCCAACGTGAAACTCCCGGGGAGCTGAGCCAATATGACAGAGGGGTACAGATCAGAGCAGCACATTTGCTAAAGGAATCTTAAATACTGATCCAGAAAAAGAGGAAGCATTCCCCGAGAGGGCCTGGCCCTTCACATGAAAATTACCCCCCAGCAGGGTTTTTCCACTGGCAGCAGTACCACCAAGGAGAAGGGGACAGTCCCCTGGAGGCGGGGGTGTACCAGCAAATGTCTATGCAGAATGTCAAAGATAGATAGGCGGGGGCGCCGCTCGAATCTCTTTCAGGGAAACCGTCAAATCTCCAGGCTGGGATTTACCTTTGACTGGCCCGCTCCCGCGGAAGCACGTTGGTTAAGTCTTGCATTAGGGTTAAGAGGTAGAGGACTCTCGCAGCCTGTTTCTTCACGTGGATTGAGGTAGGGAAAATCCTGCCCTGGATTTCTGGGACAATCTGAAATGGCCTCTAGGGACTGCTCTAGGGAGGAGAATAACTGGATTTCGGAGGCCATCTGGAACTTTGACTCAGCTCACAGCCTAGAGAGGAAAGTAACCCGAACTGGACTATTGGCCCGTCTGGAATGGACTGTGTGCTCCACCCTGGTTGTACGGATGCCCTAGACTGATGGGAAACCCGGGTTAAATGAACACCTGATAAAACAAACTGATTGGACACTAAGGAGTAAATGCTCAGCAGAGCGAGGGGATTTAGTTTGCATAACTCCCATTAACACAGTCTCCCAGGATCACAGGAACGGCCCTGCTGGGACACGCCGATGAGCCAGCTAGATTGGTATTTGGTCTTAGACAGTGGCCAGTGCCAGATGGCTCAGAGGAAGACATAAGCTCCCCATAATGCACCTAATTGTGCAATATTATAGGGGGAAGAGTGTCCTGATCCCAGCTGGTGATCAGTTTAGTCCCGGAATCATTAGCTGTGGCTACTCTGGTTATTATTATTTTTCTGAGCTCATTTAAGGAAAGAAGCTACTTTTAATTTGTGTGTCTAATCCTTCAACAAAAAAATCTTACCAAGCTGTTTGCTGCAATAATCCTGTGGCAGTGAGTTCCACGGGATTACTACCCCTTGTGTATAAAAGGCATCTCCTCATATGTGTTTTAAATCCACAGCCTTTTCATTTCCATCCATGCTCTTTCTCCTTTACACTGTTCTCCATAATACAGGGGCAGCACCTGACTGGACTTCTGACCTGATTTCATCCACCACCAAAATCAATTCCTTGTAGGGTGGGAAACAGCTGCCATTTCATAGCGCTCCGGCAGCACTAAGCAGCAGGTCAGGACTGGGAGCTAACAATACTGTATCCAACTGAACCAACAAGAGGGAGTATAAGTAGGCCATGACAGCGTCCACCTCTACAGACACTAACTACTGTGTAATGCTTACTGGCTTGTGTTAGTGCTTGCTACGGAGTGTAATCCCATTGCAGGAAAGGGGCTATATCCCACAGTCAGTGGTTCCAGGACTGGATGCTTAGGTTATGCACATCTCTGCAAGACAGCACTTTCAAGAGCACAATCCCACCCCCAGAAGGCCATGCTTGGGGCACTGGCTGAACAACTCCAACTCCCAAGTGGAGATCAGGGCCGTGCCCAGCGAGGAACCTTGGAACCAGAGCTCACACAGTGTGCTGGGGGGGGGGAGGGAGGGAGTGGGGCTCAGCAGGAGACCATTCGCAAGGCCCATAACGGCCCAAAGGCGCCTAAGCAAATAAACGTGTGTTACCCAGAACCAACAGCAGACAACGAGACTGGGCTGCTGCCCCAAGGTCACTTGGCAATGGGGGTTATTAGTCTGGGGTGCTAGGAGAATAGCTGAAGCGTGGCTGTTACCGGGGCAACGGGGAGAGGGGTGTTTCACCCAGCGTTGTGGGGCATCACTTTAAGGTGATAGAGGCGGTGTGAGGCTGTTACACCATGAGGGCTAATGGGGGGAGGTTCACTTTGGGATTTTGGTGGCAGGGGGAGTGATTCTCCTTGGGGGAAAGGGGGTGGGGGAGTCACCCTGGGATGATGGAGGCAGCGGGGGCTGTTTTACCCTGAGGTGATGGGGGGAGAGTTTCACTCTGGGGTGGTTGCATCAGCTGGGATTACAAGCGGAGGCTGGTGCTAGGAGGCAAACAGACGGTTGGGTGGAACTATTGACTCAGCATGAGGAAGGATGCACCGAGAAGGGTCACTTGGCCATGTCCCAGCCCTGGACCGTGCCCCTCCCAGTGCCCTTTGACAGCCCTGGGGAGTCTCCCGCCCCACCTTCGACACGAAGGGGGTGGGGGCTGGGGAGCGAAGAGGATGAATGGAGAGAAACATCTGGTAAACAAGGACCGCGCAGGAAGCGGAGAGCTGGCGGGATCCACCCTGCTCTGCCTGCCTGCCAGTCACACTGTCCTCTGGGGTCCCCGGGGAGCTCTCTGCTGCCAGATGTTCTGCAGCTGCCTCAGCTGTTTCCTCTCCAACCCCCACCAGCCCAGCATCCTCTAGAAAGATCTCCCCTGCATTTCCTCCAAGGCTGGAGCCTCTCCCCACCTTTCCTCCAGCCCCCGCTTCCTGAGTGGCCCGGTTTGCCCAGTAATTCAGTTCTTGCCCCTCTCTCTGTGCGCCTCTCTCCCTCTGTCCGGCTCCCACCTCTCTTTCTAATTCCTTCCCCCTCTTCTTTTCCGTTCCGGCTGCATTTTGTTCCCATTTCCCTCTATCTGTCCCTTTCTCTCGCTCTCTGTCGGGTCCCCCCTCCCCATCTCCCTGTAGGTCTCTCTCCTGTCCCTTCTGTTCCCCTCTCTCCTTGGCTGGTTCTCTCAAGGGGCCAATCCTGCGCTCTGGACTCGAGGTGGCTGATGGTTTTGCCTCTGGAGACGCTGCAGGCTCGGGCCTTTGTCTTTGCGCTTGCATGATACATTTCCCGTGAGATGCTCTGGAAAATGGACCCACGGGAGCCAGCAGCTCTTTGCTGGCCTTGCCCCCTCTGACCTCATGTTTGAGGCAGATGGGTGTTTCAGCGCTGGAGGGAGGGGGGGGGAATCAGAGCTTTCGTTCAAAGTCAAAGGGGACGCTACCCTGCGAGCAACGTGGGGGGATGGGAGAGGGTCATCTGGCAAGGCAGCAGGAGGCCCCATATGCCTCCACAATGACAGGGATCATTCAGGGATTAAAAGTGACACTAACTAACCCTGGGTGTCGGGAATCACGGGCTCATTTGCAAAAGTAGCAAAGGGAGCTAGAATGCAAGCAAAGGTCACCCACCGTTAACCCAGCACAGCCAAGGCTCCACCAAAGCAGCTCTCTCCTGACAGCCTTGCTTGGAAAATCCTTTCGTTGGGGAAGCAGCAGATTATGGGGAGGCAGCTGAGACTGAAGATGCTCCAAAAGCTGGTACCCAGTCGGGGCTGGCATTAGACACCCACTTGGGAAAAAAAGGGCTGGTTGGCTTACAACTGAACCTGGCTGAGAAAGAATCGACTCCGGGAGGAATTCAACCGTCCACATTCTCTCCAGACTGCATGGGCTGGAGCTGAGCTCCCTCAAGCACAAGCAAGCGTGATTAGCTGTCTCTGCTGGAGCTCTGCATGGCGGGAGGTGCTGTGGGTCAGGCCTGAGGTGCATCTGCAGAGCAGCGGGAGGCTAGGGCTGGAGCTGCGGGAGGTGCTGCAGAATCAGCAAGGAGGTGCACGGGGGGGAAAGGGCCTATCCTGCCGTATCGAGCCATTTTCAATGTGATTTGAATGCAGGGAACTAGCCCTCAGCAGCTAATTTTCAAACCCAAGGGCAGGAATCTCCTCTGTGGCCATGATGTCAAGCCGGAGTGACTCTAGGGTCCAAGGAGAATCAGGCCTTAGATGCGTGGCTGGATTAGTTATAATGGCTGCTCAGCCTGCTTTAAGCACAAAGGGACAAACAGCCTGTTGCAGCCCCTTTGCTCTGGCGAGGCTGCAAAGGAAAGGGGCCACAAAGCCCCGAGAAGGACGCTGAAGGATCAGCCCTGGCATAGAGCAGACCCCGGCACATGCACAGCTGGTGATAGCCAACCTTGTGCCATTCCATGTGGGAGCCCTGGGGCAGGAGGCAGGGAGGGAGGACACAGAACTGGTTCATTCCTACGCCTTGGCTGTTCCCGACAGCTGGACCAGCCCATAAGGAGTATTGCAGCGAGGGTGCGCTGAAGGGCAGCCCCTGGCCTGTCCCAGAATAGGAGATCAGAGCCTAGCTCTGGGGAAGGGATGAACTGGCCCATCACCGTTTACGAAACTGTCATTGATTCCCATCAGGGGGAAGGGCTGAAATCCAGAGCTGCGCTTCCTGCTCTCAAAAAATATCTGCAGAATTGATGTCCCTTTTTAAAAAAAAAAACATTAAAGCGAAAATTGCAGGCTGGCAGCCTGCGGAGTGGGTGTCCGTGAGCTGCAGATTGGGACGCCCGAGGTATTAAAGTAAAACAAGCGGACCCTCTCCCTCCACCATCCCATTTATAATGGAAATGCCAATGGAACCTTAATTACAGCTGACACTGCAGAGCCCGGCAGCAACCGCAGATACTCCACCTGCGCTCCCCGGGGATGGCTTTGAAGAGCTGTGGCTGTCACTGTTCATATATCCCAGCAAACCTGGGCGAGGGCTACATTCACTTCCAGCAAACCGCCCGGCAGACCGTACAGACAGGAGGAAGCAGACAGGATTCAGAGAGCTTAGAGCAGATGAGCAGACAGGGTTTTTCCAAGTGGCAGATGGTGCCGGATGGCTCCAAAGGTGAGGTGAGCTGGATGGGGGAGAAGGCTGGAGACCAACCTTTGCTCTAGACCAAAAAAGTTAAAAAAAAAAAAGAGAGCGGAAGAGAGAGGAAATGGATGTAAACCGAACAAGTTCTACAACAGGACCCGCAACTGACGGTTTATAGGGTATTCCCCGGAACCTCCTGAGTGGGTGCAGATGTTCTGACACCTGGAGGACCTCCAGATGCTAAGGGTCACATTTCAAAGCAGCCTAAAAGTGACATAGCAGCCGAAGTCCTACTAGCTGCCTAGTGCTAGGGCCGGGGTTCAGAGAGGATTAGATTCAGATGGGGGTCCAGGGGGAGTTTCGAAAGCGCCTTGGGGCGCTAATTTCAACTGATTTCATCAGCATCGTTAGGGTCCCTAAATTCCTTTGAAAATCTGACCCTAAATCACTTCTGGAAATGGGACTCGGGCTCCTAAACCTCCCAGGTGCTTTGGAAAATGGTACCCTATTTACCTTACTAGGCCAAATTTCCAAACAGGCTGCATTTGGCCTCTATTTTTGCACTCCCAGCCACTGATGATACAGCGCATGCACGTCATAGGGTGTCTGGAACCACCTGTGCAGGATTAGAGGCCCTGGTCTGAAAATGTGGTCATACCAAGGCTCAAATTCAGCTGCTTACCCCATGAACTCATCAAACACTCCCCATACTCCCTGCGGCAGTGTCTGACCCAGTGGCTTCTGGTACCTGAGACTGGCCAGGGGCAAATCAGCTGCAGATTTCAAAGAGCTTCACAACAATGAGCATTACCTCCGTTTTACAGAGGCACAGGGGAGCAGGGCCGGTGCAACCACTAGGCGGTCGCCTGGGGCGCCAAGTGGTTGGGGGCGCCAAAAAGCAGTGCCCTGGCTGCCTTCCGGAGGCACCGGAGAGCCAGAGCATCGGCTTGCTGGGGCCCCAGGCCGGGAGGAGCTGGCGCGGCGCAGGGCGGGCAGCAGCCCTGCAAGGGTGGCAGCGCCGCTAGCGGGGAACAGCCGTGTCCCCCGCCCCTCCTGCCTGCGTGGGGCCCTGAGCCTGCTCTGGGCGGGGCAGCGGCGGCTCACACTCCTGGGAGCCGCAGAACCCAAGCACGGTGAGGAGGGAGCCGGGGGGCGCACGGGGACCGCCGCCCGCATGCATCTGCTGCAGGAGCCCCCCGGGGTGGGGGGCGCCGTGCCACGCCCCCTGACCCTCTTGCCCAGGCTGCGGCCCGGTGCGCCCCCCCCCCGGGTGGGGTGGGGAGGGCTCGCGGGGGGCACCGGTGGAAGTTTTGCCTAGGGCGCAAAATATCCTCGCACTGGCCCTGCAGGGGAGATGAGTCATGTGCCCAAAATCACACAGCAGGTTGGGGATGGGGGATGGGGAGTCAAGACTCGCACCCAGCCTCCCCATCTCATGGCCTATCTGCAAAGCCACACTGCTTTGGGTTTGTTAGTATATCATTGATTTCAGCAGCATCTAGGGACTCCCACCGAAAGCAGAGCCCTTGCAGTGCTGGGTGCGGTGCAGACACATAGGGAGAACCAGTTCCTGCTCCGGTGGAGCCGATGGTTTTACTAGACAAGACAGACCAAGGGTGGGAGAAGGGAAACGTCGTTGTCCTCTCCCTGTTTTACAGGCGTGGGGAACTAAGCCACAGGACTGAAGGACATTTAGGTCCGCAAATAAGGAGTCACCTTTTCAAAACCCCGGGAGGCCCTGTAGAAAACCCAGCCCCAACAGCGGGTGTGGAGTTCTTGGAAACTTGGTCCCATGTGACTTGCCCAAGGGAGGCTGGGTCTGAGGCAGAAATTGACTCCAGCTGTCCCACGGCTCAGGCCTGTATCTTGACCCGGCCACCATCCTTCCTTTTTCACATTCTTAAGTTTAACTGGCTTTAGTTTCTCCTGCCTGCCACCCTCCGTGCCCCTCGCTGCCTGGCCTCACAGGAGCTGTGCGGCTGGGGAAGAACGGTCAGTCCAGGATGGTTTGCATTTTATTTTTTCCTGTAGCGAGAGGTAACTCAGCTCATTCCTTTAGGAAAACATGTTTTTGTTGCACGCGAAGTAATTTCTCCAGGGGGAGAAACAAGGGCTGGTGATAAAGCTCTAAAGATTTCAGGAAGCCCCAGCCAGCCTCCGTTCCCAGCCCCGTCCCTGGGGAGAATCACTCAAGGCACCGGTGTTTTGTTACATCATTTCACTAAGTAACAGTGACCTCGGTGACCTCTCTGGGTCCAGCCTCAAAGAATGATTTCGGGGAACCCAGTACCGCTGACAGGCCTGAGAACAGGGTTCAGGGGAGACCACCCCTCCCTTCCCCTCCCCACGGAGCTCTTGTTTCTTTACTTTTTTCAGGTCAGATCTCTCATTTTCCTGCTAACTTCCCATCCCACTCCTTTCCCAGCTGTCACCATGAGCCCTGCTGACCCTTCCCTCTCCCTTTCCCCCCCATCAATTATCCCTCCCTCCCCTTGATGAATTTGATCCACCCGTTGGCTTTTTACCCTTTGATCCCATTTTGCTCTGTTCCCCTCCTGGCCCGGTCACCCCCACAGCTTCTCAAACTACCCCCCTTTCTCTAGCTAGACAGAGGTCCGTGCTTTGCTTTGCTCCAGGGAAGCTCTCCCTGGTCCCAGTAGCTGCCCCTCTGTGGAGGTGGAGGGCTCCAAAATGTGGCAGGATGGACACAGTTCCACTGCATTGAGGGTGTGGGGGGGCTGATTTGTGGAGACCGCACAGGGGGGTTCCCCAAGCCATTCGCAGAAGCTTACAGCTGCTTAGGAACATGGCAGAGAGGGCAAGTTGTTAGTGGATCCACTGCCATAACCCCCTGCCCAGGCCCGTGCTACTATTTCAGCCCAGAACTGCTGTGGTACCCGAGCAGCTGCCTCGTTATTAATTATTGTTATTTTAGAACCCAGGAGTTCTAGTCATGGACCAGGGCCCTATCGGTGCTAGGGGCTGTACAAATGTGTCCAGTGCTATGCTGTGTTGGTGGGGGGGGTGGGGATTCCTTCCTAGGCCCAGCCCATCTTAGATCCTCCGTTCAAAGCCGGTTTGCACAGGAGCGGGGAGGGGTCAGCAACATTTGTCCCTGTATTTTAATCATACTTTGAGGGAAGAGGCTTCAGGGTTGACACTAGGCTGCCAACCTCCTATTGTGTGAGAGAAACACTTCGATGCTCAGGGGCACCACCTCACTGGTGTTGGTGAGGGAGGATGTGGGTGGAGCTGTGAATGGGATACAGTCCAGCGTGCTCCTGGCCTGGGCTATGGGCCCCCCCACCCCCCGCCAGACTGCGGCCTGCAGCTCAGACACCAGCAGTCGAACACATCCTGGGTTCAGCCTTTGAAAGAGAGAGTTCTTCTTCTGTTTGGTTACTTTACCCTTAACCCACAAACTGTGACGTAAAAACAATGCCCAGGTCTGGACAGCGACGTTTGTGAAATTCCTCAGGTGGGAGGAGGAAAGTGACACAAAAGTCTCAATGCTGGGGAAAGCAGTAAGTAGCATCCACACCTCTATAGCCAGTATAGAATTGGCTCGGCTGTATGTGCACCATCGCCATTTACTGGAGGGAATAAGAACTGCTCAGCTGTGTGTCATAGTCCATATACTGCTAACAGCTAATGCACGTTCTCCTTTCACTGAAGGTTTCTATATCTCTGCAGCAGGAAGATCTGAATTCTGTTCCCGCTGATGCCATGACCACGGTGTGCAGTGTAGTACCAATTGTTAAATCCTTTGGAGTCATAGGTGCTGACTTACTCAGACTTGCTCAACCCCCCGCTCCGTCCCTGGCCCCGCCCCCACTCCACCTCTTCCCCCAAACTCCTACACCCACCTCGCCCGAGTCGGCGCCTATGTTTGGCGGTCAGGAAATTGTTACAGTATTCACAAGCCTGGCAGGATTCTATTTAAACCAGTCAATTTCGGTATCAACCTCCCTTTGAAAACTGATGGGGAAAAAATACCCCATGGCTATGAATGGAAATGCGCAGCCATCAAATAGTTAAAACCATTGAAATGCTGCAAAACAAAGTAAACTAAAAGCAGGAGGAGCGCAACCCCCAGACAGGGGCAGGACAGGAGAAAGATGAGCAGATAGGCTGGTGGCAGAGAGAGGGGCCGGCAGATGCTTCTTCCAGCAGAAGCAGGTTTGTTTGCAGCTGAGAACCACTGAAAAATTTGTCTTGGACAAAGGGCTAAAAATAGTTGTGATAATCAAGGAGAAATTAGGGCCAACACCTGCAAAGTTGGCAGACTAAAGTTAGACTCCTGAATTGCCCCTCAATAAAGGTGGCCTGGTTTTCTGAGGAAAAGGAGCACCTGCTGAGGGGAGGAGCCTATGTCTGGTTTTTGGAGCCTGACTTCAGGCACCCTGATTTGAAAGCACCCCTCACGAATGCCAATATGATCCACGACAAATGAAATAAGAACGGAATCCTGCCAAGGGCTGGTAGTTAGCAAATGATCACACAAGCTACTGAAAAATCTCCTGGGGCTGGGAAAACACAGGCCCAGGCTGGGGAGTTATTGGATCTTTCCAGGGAAGAGATGGTTTCAAAGAGGGAACTTCCCCTGCTTCTTGCTGTTCCCTAGGGGGGTGTGATGGTGGGTTTGGCTGCCTGGTTTGGAATGGGTGTGAGGTCCCAGTAGGGCCCTGCATGTTCAGCGCAGTGCAGGTGCCTCTGAACCTGGGGATACTGAATTTGCATGGGTCCCAAACTGGAGATCTGATAGAAACGGGGCAAGACCCAGTCGCCTGCTGCTCAGAGACGTCCCTCTTAAGAAGCCAGTAACCCGCAAATCCTGCTTCAGGAAGGTTTGCCATGTTCCACCTCGGAGACTGGAGCTACACGCTGTTTTCTAGCCCCCCACCCCTGTCCTCCCAGTGCACCCCTTTGCAACCCAAATGGAATCACAAGGGTCCGCATCAAAGGTCCCCCACATTATTCCCCATCCCCCCTATGAGGACCCATCTCTCAGGCAACACAGTCCGATGGAGGAAGCTGTAAGGCATCCTGTATCGGGTCTGGGTTAGCTCCTTCCCTCCCACGTCGGTCTGGTCCCACTTGATGATCCTGCTGTCTTCCCCCAGGCTGGGCGTGCCGAAAGAGGAACCATGACCCCCAGCTGTCTCCCCGGTGGGGCTTGGGGTTATTTTAGGTTTCGAGAAAAGAGGAAGATTGCATCTGGTGAGCGGCTGTTTTGAGGAGTAGGAAGGCGATACCCTTGCAGTGGAGTGGTGAGGGGTGTCAGGAGGCCTGAGAAAGAGGAACGCCTCTTGCAGTCACAGGGGCACTTCCCTCTTGGCTCCTGCCTGAAAGGTGCAGAGGCCATAGCTTCTCCGCATGAAGCAGAGAGAAGTTCAGGCGCTAAACAAAGAAAAGAGGATCTGGCTCACCTGATGCACAAGAGGGGTTTTCCAGCCAGTAAAAGCTGTGACTTCCCAATAGATCCAGCTTGTGTCATCTCTGCTCAGTGTGAAGGCTTTTGACCCAGGGTGACACAGTGATCTAAGCATCGGGCAAGAAATGTCTAGACCCCTTAGCATCTCTGTAGGAGTAGGAGTCTCTCCTCCTCCAAAGGGAACAAAATTGAGTACCAGGCTGGATGAGCAATTAAAAACCCAGTTCCTGTTTGCTCGCTGTGACCTTTAAAGATACCATGGTTTTGAAGAGTGGGGTTTGCTCCCATGTCCTTGGGCAAAATATTTCTTTCCCCTCCCTAGCGTGCTGTGTGCTGGCTGCTACCCACCACCCCAGAGAGGGCTGCATTTCAGTGTCACTTCCTGAACATAGGGCCTGATCTTGAGAGATGCCAAGCGTTGATTGATTCCAGTAGGAATTGGGGGTGATCCGTATGTCTGAGGATCATGCCCTTTATCTGAACACAAATAACAAGGTAGTTTCAAAAAGTGATGCTTTCTTTTCTTTTCTTTTCTTTTCTTTTCCTTTCTTTTCTTTTCTTTTCTTTTCTTTTCTTTTCTTTTCTGAGCTGTCTCTTTGGACATCGCAGCAGCAGGCACCCACGCAGCTATGGGGAGGGGGAAACAATAAACATTTTTTTTAAAATCCGTTTTTAATTTTACTTTTGTTTTCCTGTTGAGTCTGATAATGCCTTCGTTACCGATGCACGGAGGTACATGTGGTTCTGTGCAGCAGCATTACAGAGGTTACAGAAGGTGAATGCTCTCTTACACTCCATAGGGTTATTGGAGATCAAAGAAAAGGGTCTGGTTTGTAAAAACAATGGGCTCGGGAACAGTATGTGGGGAGGGAAGGGGTGTGCCAGGAGCTTCTGTTAGGCGGTGAGGGGCAGATTTGCATTTTGTTGTGATAGATAGATAGATAGATAGAGTGTACAGGGATAGATAGATAGATAGATAGAGGGGGTGTATGGGGATAGATAGATAGATAGATGGGGTATATGGAGCTAGCTAGCTAGGTAGATAGATCTCTATAGTAACTCTCGTGTATCCACACCCCACATGGTAGTTCCTTTAGAAGACACCTAGCGGTGTTCAGTGATAACTGCACCCTGGCTTGCCAGTTGCTAGCTGTGCCTCGCACTCGGTGAAGCGCTTGCTCACAATGGAGACCGCCCCCACTCATTATTACGCTGCCTTGATTACCTGGCATGTGGAGACCATGGAGGAAGTGCCCTGTGCATTTCTCGGGGACATTGCTGGGATTACATCGGCTTAAAGGGGCACGTCATGGCGGAAGGGCTGTAACCCAGCTAATTAACCCGAAGTGCCCACTGACATCTGCTGGGGAACCTCTCCAATGGAGGCCCTTGGCGGCGACTTGCCCTGTGATTTCTAGCTTTCTTGGAGCCCCTTTCCTTGTGCCCTTTCTATTTCCTCCCTGCATGGACGAGGTCCTCAGCTCCCCCTATGTGCATTATATGCTTCACCAAAGCCCTTGGCCACGTGTTTAAAACCTATCTGACGGCTAATTACAACTTTGAGTTCAGGAGCTGGCCCGTGGACTTCCGATGGGATGAGGCAGGCGGCACAGAGAGCAGCCTTGGCCACCAGGCTGCGACCCAGACCACAGCCAGAGAGGGTCTGCTGAGATCAGCGCCGCACGGAAGGCCTAGGACCGCCCAGTGTAACTACCTCCGCAAGATGAAGCAGTTGCCTGGCCAGCTCGTCTGTTATATGGTGGCTCACTCCTTAGGCCGGTGGCTGCTTTACCCGGGCTCCCTGTACTTCATGCAGAAAGCCCTGCTGCCTTTACTGGTGAAGGGGCAGGCTCGCCTGCTGGAGGAGTTTCATGGGAAGCGGGCCAAGCTGGTGGCCCGCGATGGGAACGAGATCGACACCATGTTCGTGGACAGGAGAAAGAGCTCGGGGATGGAGGAGGAGGAGCAGCGAGGGAAGCAGCTCGTGATCTGCTGCGAGGGGAACGTCGGTTTCTATGAAGTGGGGTGTCTCTCCACCCCCCTGGAGGCTGGCTACTCGGCCCTGGGGTGGAACCACCCTGGCTATGCGGGGAGCACGGGCCTGCCCTTCCCACAGAATGACGCCAACGCCGTGGACGTGGTGATCCAGTATGCCATCTGCCGCCTGGGTTTCCGGGTGCAAGACCTCATCCTCTACGGCTGGTCCCTGGGGGGCTACACAGCCACCTGGGCTGCCAAGACCTACCCGGAGCTGGGAGCCCTGGTGCTGGACGCCACCTTCGACGACCTGCTCCCCCTGGCCCTGAAGGTCATGCCCAAGAGCTGGCACAAGCTGGTGGTCCGGACGGTGCGGCAGCACTTCAATCTCAACGTGGCCGAGCAGCTCTGCAGCTACCCGGGGCCCGTGCTGCTGATCCGGAGGACTGAGGACGAAGTCACCACCACCCGCATCAGCGCCGCGGACCAGCTCGCGGACATCAGGTCCAACCGAGGCAACGAGCTGCTCCTGCAGCTGCTGAAGTACCGCTACCCCGAGGTCATGTCCTGGGAAGGGGAGGCGGCCGTCCGTCACTGGCTGCGAGCCTCCAACCCCAGGCAGGAAGAGGCCGTCTGCAGACGCTTCGGGGTGGACGACGACTGGTGCATCAGCAAGTTGCGAGGCTACAAATCCTGTCTCGGAGGTGAAGACAGCTTCCCCTGTAGGGTCGGGAAGGATGTGACCCCCAGGAGAAGGCAGCAGCTGGCCTTGTTTCTGGCCAGGAAGCACATGAAGAATGTGGAGGCCACACACTGGTCGCTCTTACTGCCCAATGAGTTCCAGATGCCCTGGAAGCTGTAGCTGGGGAGTGGTGGGGTGATTATCCCAGGAGACAGAAAGAGGCAGAGGCCAGGACTTAACAAGCCGGGTTCCCCTCTTCAATATGCTCATTGTGTGCGTTTCCAACCATCCCCAGCTGAGCACCCAATAAAGGTAAAGTGACAATGTCTGCAGGCTCCGAGGGCCTTTATTTCACCCAGCGGGGAGTGGATGGATGCAAAATATAGTGGTTAAAAGATTACATGGCATTGAAAATGATTAGCAAATACTAGCGGGTCTCTAGGGACGTGTCACATGCTGGGGAGGAGGAGCTGACTGGGTTTTCACCCTGTCCACCTCCCTACCTTGTCCACCTCCCGCCCTCTCAGCAGCTGCCCTGCGACAGGGCGTGGTTGAGCGTGACTCATAGACCTGAGAGGTGGGATTGTGACATCACTGTGCTAAGTGGTGGGACTGGGACAGCAACGGTGAAATATCCCGCCCACTCTGTTGTCCATCTGCCATTCCCCGGCTCGTCCCTTCTCCCACTGGGCATGTGGGCTCCTGGGAGTGGGACAGCAGAGATACATCATCACCCCGCCCTTCTTCTTTCGTTTGCATGTTGCAGTCTCATTGGGTGAGTCAACAGATGCCTCAGGTGGACCAGCTCTGGCTCTTAGACATAGATTACAAAGGGTGAGGGGTCTAAGATGTATGGGACACCCACTGTGGGTGGAATATTTCGCCACTAATTGTCACATTGCATTTGAAGCACCAGATTTTGTATAAGCCAGTCAACATTTAGTATAGATGGGAAAGAGGCGAGTTTGTCCTCACATGCGGCCTGTCATTCGCTTAACGCCTCCTGCAACATTGGTGTGGGACAGTGGGAGGTGTTTGCAGGGGGTGGGGGTGGCAAGTTTTAAAGACTTGATATGTGGGGTGAGTTTCGGTGCTCAGCACAGGGCTCTAGGAGAGAGGAGCAAGAGCAATGACCTAGGGGGATTAGAGAATCTCTGTCAGGAGAGGGGTGGATGATCTCTCTGGGGAGAGACGGGGAGAACTGGGGTGCTTTAGGGAATGGGATGAAGGTCTCAGGGAGGTGGGGGGAGGATTTAGCTTTTTAAGACCAGACAGGGTGAAATCAAAAGTCACGTTCATGGAAAACTGCTCAGTAATGCTAGACATGTCTGACGGAACACCCCAGGCATGACCCACACCCTGGGCAGCCTCTGCAGGGCCTGAGGGACGTGGTGAGTATAGGAGACACCTTACTGAAGCTGCTGCTGTCACAAAGGGCATGGTGAGTCTCCATGGGGGCTGGCTGGCCCCCAAGAGGAGACGGTGGGGCAGAGGCAGCTGGGGTTGCCAGAGGGGAGAGCAGGGTGGACCGAAAGCAGCCTGCCACACCTTTGCCCTCACCGCAGGAATCTCGTGCTGCAGCCAGCGAGTGGGTACAGGCGGTGGGCAGCTCCTTGGAACCCACCAACCCATCTTGCTGCCTCTTCTGGGGGAGCAAGAGCTACTCATGTGGGGAATCACGCCCCTACCCCCACTGGGCAGTAACAGGCAGCTGCGATTGCTCGCCACCGCCAGGAGCAGCAGACGTGGTAAGTGTCCGGAGAGACTGGGGCTTTGGATGGAAGAGGGCAGGGCCACTAGAGACCCCTGGGTGGAGCAGAAGGGAAGCACCACTGGAAGGCAGGGTAAAGAGCGTGTGACTTGGGTTGGAGAGGGCATTTGGGGTTCCTGGCAGGAAGGCAGGGTGCGGGGAAGTCTGCAGGGGAGAAAGGGTTGTGCACAGCACACTTTGGTGGGCAAATTACTTGGGGCCAAGTCCTGTGGCCCAAACAGGGACTGCAGCAGGTCCAGAATGCGGCAGACATGAACCGTGCAGATCTCCCAGCCAAACCATACTCTGGGGAAAGGGACAGAGGCCTTAGTGGTGGCTGGGGAGTGGCTCAGCTGCCTTGATGGGGAGATTGTGATTTCCCCAGCATCCAGCCCCTTCCCCTGGACTGTGAGGATGGGAGAAGATATGGCCACCTGCCACTGTGTGCCTCAGTTTCCCCATCCCAGGTGGGGATAATAACACTCGCTCCCCCTCCTCCCGCTGGCGTTTTAGAGATGTTAATTGTTAGATGCTTTGGAGACGGGCAGTGCTAGGTAACGGTGATAAGGCCCTATCAGCCGACAGGACTTGCTCTGTTTGCTTTATGAGCGCAGGCCAGGATGGCTTTACAGGGCCCCTTATCAGGCCCTCGCCCTTTCCAGCAGAGGGGGAAGGAGGGGGCAGAGCGGTACTGGGTGGGCATAGCGAGTGGGCAGTGAAATCTAGGTCAGGGTTTTCTTTTAGAAGGGCACTGAGCCCAATTCATTTCTGATTCCAAGGGACTCAGCAGACTCGGGGGAGTCTGTCTGAGCGCAGAACAGACCCGGAGAAATGACAGGTTGGAAAGGCTTGCTGTGCCCACCTGGAATGGATTCTGGGTCTGTCCCGTGTTCCGGAAGCAGCTGGTGCCAACAGGAGCCTGAGCCCTGGGCAAACACTGGCTTCTGATTTCAGAGACGGGCAGCAGGTGACAGAAGCAGCAGCAGCAGCAGCGCACATGGGCTGTGGGTTTCATTTGCTGCAGCTAGAAAACAAACAGGTCTCACATCCGATGAAGAAGGAAGTTTTTGTGGCTAGACTCTGGCTGAGCAGGGCTGGCATAAGGTGTGCTGCCCTGCGGTGCCCCCTGCTTTCTCTAGACGTGTAGCAGGCCCATGGGACGTGGGCTAGATTCCACCTGCCTCTCAGAAAGCAATGGGACGTTCCCTTTGCCCTTCAAGGCTTGCCTCCCCCGCCTTCTCCCTCTCTCCATTCCCAGCTGCTCTTGAAGCGCGCTGCGCCGTTGGGAAGCACCGTGTGTGCATGTGTGTGTCGGGAATTAGATGTGTGGAAGGGGAGAGTACACACCGCTCCTGTGGGGGCGTAGGAATAAATCTATCAATTATACATGCTCTGCTCATGGCCCCATGCGCAGGGAACTGAAAGACAACAGGGTCCAGGCCTGATGCAAATGTCATGGTTGGCTGTTGAACAGCAGAAAAGGCGACAAACCCACACAGATGACAAATGCCACAGTAAAAAAGGAACTCGGGGACGGTCTGTAGCGAGCCGGTCTGTGGTGGCGAGAGTGAGCGAATGCTTCTGAAAAGGGCTGTTTGGAAGTTTAGAAATGAACACATCCCAAAGGGGAGGCACGCACACTGCACAGTGCTCGCTGCCCTGTATCCTGGGCGCCGCTGGAGTAAACTCTGCTCTTAGGAACCAGCTTTAAAGGGAGCCTGTCAGGCTGATGTGGTTACAGCCCTAGCTGCCAATATCAATATCCCTCCCAGCTGCGGAGGTGAGCTAGGCAACAAAGCCATGGGATACATTGTAGTTACCAGGCAACTTGGTCGGGTCACCTGCACTCGGCCCACAAATTCATTTCCGGCCCATCTAGCGGCTTCGGATAGACACCATTTCAAATACAAAAAATCAGCCTGGCACAAAAATGGTTTCTTCTCTCCCCCCAGATGTGGAGTCGCACCTTCCCTCCCTCAAAACGTCACCATCCAGTGGGGCAGAACCGAGACTAATTAGTGCAGCGCCAGCACCATTTAAGGCTATCTGAGGTTATGGCAGAGTGCTTTATGTCTCCTCCTGAGCCCTGTACTTCTGTGTTCATGTGGCCGGATTTTCAAATGAGCTCAGTTCCTGACTAGGCACCTCAATGAAGTGGCCCGATTTTCAATAGGGCTCAGCACTCAGTGGCCCCCTCCCATTGTTTTCATTGGGAGCTTTTGGGTGCTGGGCTGTTTTAAAATCTGGACCATACTAACGCAGGCACATACCTACATCGATGGAGGGATGCAAAAAATAGATGTTAAGCTCCCTAAATACAAAATGTTAAGCTCCCTAAAACATTTTTAAAAAAAGTTTTCTGTAAACTATCTGGCACGTACGGGATATGTGATGATGTGGCATAAAGGAGTTTTGGGCACTCATTTAGGATGACCTGCATAAGTTCTTGGTGACCTCGCCTCTTGTGAATAATTGGGTTATTACAAACTCATCCTAAGAAAACTTTTATACTCCACTGCACCATGATGTAGCCTTGCATGTGTTACTATTGGAAATAAGGTTGGAGAACGAATGCACTGTCCACCTTTTCTATTTGTTTGCCTTTTTACATGTGCCTTATCTTGGGCAATGAAAATAGACTAATGGCAGAAAATAAGAAAGTGAAACTGACTAAAAACAAAAATACAACTGACTGGATATTTCAACAAACCAAACAGCAAAATAAAGAAAAATGCAACTGACAAGGTTTTTCCTGATCCCCTTTCAACTGTTATCAGGCTCTTTTCAGCAAAGGAGAAACTGACTGAGGGAGGCACTGATCCTGCAAACACTTAGGCACATATTCAAGTTTAAGCTTGTGAGCAGTCCCACAGAAATCGAAGTTAAACATGTGCAGGGTTGCAGCCTACCCATTTGTACAGTGAAACCGAGTATAAGCAAAGTGCTGCCAACAGCATAAAGAGAACACAGTGAGAATAGAGAAGAGTGTTCTTTTCCTGCTAACGTCTTTCAGTTATCAGCAACTTGGCGTTACTTCTAACCAGAATAGAGCAGTTTTAGATAGAAGTGGGATTTTCACAGCAATGATGCCCCTTTAATGTTTGTGAAGAGCACTGAAATGCTCAGCTGGAAAGTTCTATAAGTATTATTAGCATTTATTATTAACAAAGCCATTCTTTTTAACAAAACCTAAATTTCTGACCTGGCAGTGGCCCCTTGGTATGATACAGAAGAGCATGTTGCTATATATTCTGTGTTCTGCTTCTCGGTAACTGGGGTATTTCCTGCATATAGAATCTCTGCACAGGTCACACACAAACGGACATACAAACAGAGAGCAAAAACCTTATTTTTCGGAGAGATATTTTTCTCATGTTGGATGTTTGTGTGTCCTTAAGACATGGAGGGTTAGCAAAGGGATCTGCATTTCTTAGGGAGATCCTGATCACTATGGGAGTTCTAAATCCTCTGGCGTCTAATGGGCAGGAGACTGGAAATGTTTCATTGTGAATTAATGAGCCCTCCTGAGAGTTCATTCCCTCTTGGGAAGGAAATGTAGAATTCCGCTTGGCAGGGAAGAAGTTTGTCTCCTTGCGGTCACATGGTATGGAAGCCATATGGCTGCTAACAGCAGAGTTCTCTTGAAATGACCTTTGTGGTCCTGCATAAAGGCTGATAATGAAGGCACAAGATGTGAAGCCAACAGCCAGCTGTGGGTTCTCCTTGTGGCAAGTGAAGTCCTAGATTAAGAGAATTTTGCTATTTTCTGCTGTTCTGAGGTTTGACTCCTTTGTGAAGGGGTCTTACAGAAGAAGAGATGGCTTACAGTAGTTATGCAATGACTAACCTGGTGTGAGGAGGCCTTTTGAAAACAGAGAAGGAAATATGGATCAGAGTAAAATGGATTTTCCTATTAATTCTTTTTCGGGTGGTGGAAGAAGGGGGTATTTCCAATGACGAAGGACAAGGTGGGGATTTTTTAAACGGAACCACATCATGGCTTTGGCTCATGCCTAGGTCAGAATTGGGGCGGAATAATAATAAAAATAACATAAATAGAACTTGTCCTGGCTGCTGTGGGCAGAGAGGATTCTTGTGCTGGTGCTGCCACCTCCCCTTCAAACAAGGACATAGCAAGCAAGAATTAGAAGAGGCTGAAGGAAAAACAGCCGTGGCCAGTTCTTGTTGCTTTGCCCTTTCTTCTCCACCTCTCAATTCTCAGCCAGACCTGGCTGGAGGGGTGGATGAATGTGTTTTCTGGATGAAATATATCTCCTAAAAATGCAAAGAAAATTACACACTGGGCCTAAAAACAAGGTGTAATGGATTTGGGAAGAGTATTGTTTTTATTATTGTATCGGCTTTAATGAATGTATATGTTGCCCTTCGGGGTACCTCCTTATTCAGAAGATGAAGTGGAAGTCCCAGCTCTTTAGACACTGTATGTCTAGCCTGGACAAAGGACTGAATAATCTATTGACTTGAACTATCTTGTACTGGCCAGAGGAAGAACTAAATGGCATAATGTATCTCTTCCATCTCAAACTTCTTTGATAGGGTGTTTTTCATAATCAGTGCTAGTTTGGGGCTATAGAATAGCAAACTGAAATGTTAGGTGTTCCAACTGCATTATAGGGTTGTTGCTGTTAGGTTTGTTTCATAATCTGGGAAATTGGCATAATTACTCAGACAGCATATAGTGGGAGTTGTCAATTCCCCCTCCCTGTACCACCCTGACAAGCTGCAGGCCCACAGAAAGGTGACTGTATTTCTGATGGCATTGCCCTTACATTGGAAGCCTGAAACAGAAAGCCCAAGGGAAGTACTACATGGCTACTGCTCAGGTTGCGAGCCAGCAGAACATGCTCACATTTTGCCTCAGGCACTCCTCAGCATAATGTATCTGACGCTTTATAGCTGAGGTAGAGAAGCATTAGCACCATTCCAGAGATGCAAAAATGGAGGTAAAGACGGCTAGATTCATCCTTTGCTCCAAGTCCCGCAAGTTCCCAACAACCCCTAGCCCAGCCAGCTCCCCTCAGTTCCCAGCCCCCAATTCTCTACCCTCAAGTTCCCATTATCCCTTCAGCAGCACCCCAATCCCTGCCCCCCCAAGTTCCCAGCCCCCTCTCAGCCCCCAAGTTCCCATTATCCCCTCAGCAGCACCTCAGTCCCTGGCCCCCCAAATTCCCAGCCCCCAATTCTCTGTCCTCAAGTTCCCATTATCCCCTCAGCAGCACCCCAGTCCCTGGCCCCCCAAATTCCCAGCCCCCAATTCTCTGTCCTCAAGTTCCCATTATCCCCTCAGCAGCACCCCAATCTCTGGCCCCCCAAGTTCCTAGCCCCCTCTCAGCCCCCAATTCTCTGCCCTCAAGTTCCCATTATCCCCTCAGCAGCACCCCAATCTCTGGCCCCCCAAGTTCCTAGCCCCCTCTCAGCCCCCAATTCTCTACCCTCAAGTTCCCATTATCCCCTCAGCCCCCCAAGTTCCCATCAGGCCACCCTACCCCTCTCAACCTACCCAAGGACCCTTCACACCCCCGACCCCATCCCAATCAATCAATCAATCAATCTCTCTCTCTCTCTCTCTCCTTTCACGCCAACCAACACGTTTAAATCTTTATTCACGTCCCCCCCCGTCCTGACGTCATCGGGTTCCTTTCTGACCCCGCCCCCGACCCATGACGCACGCCGGCGCCTTGTTTCGTGCCCCGCCCACCACGTCCGAATCACCCCCCGCCGCCCCGCCTTTCGTGGCCCCACCCACGAAGGGGCTGTTTCCGGTCCGGGGACGTGGCGTAGCCGCTGACGTGTTCGGCCCGCGCCTCCCCGGAAGCGGGCGGCTGAGGGGGTCGCGCGGCGGGTTGCGTGCGGGGTGTCGGCGGCGCAGGTCCCCTTCTGCAGCCGCTCAGCGGGTCCGGGCCGGAGATGGAGAGCGCGAGCCAGGGTACTGCGGGGCGGGGCAGGGCACCCGTTGGGGAAGGGGCTCGAGGGGCGGGGCCCGGCTGAGGCGGCGTCGCCGCGCCTGGCTGAGCTGAGGCGGCGCCTGCTCTCACGGTGGTAGGGGCTGGGCCGGGTCTCTCGGTGCGGGGGGGCAGGTGCCCTGCTGCCGCCCTGTTCCCGGGCGCTGGCTGCTGAGGCCTGGCCTGGCTCCCTGCCTGCCGTCCGGGGGGCGCTGCGCGGGGAAGGGCTGGAAGCGCTTGCTCCTAACGCGGGCGCTTAGACGGGCTGCTCTGCCCGCGGCACGGTGCGCTGATCAGCGAGCAGCCCCAGTCCTGGGCCGTCTGGAGATGAGCCCCCTCGCTGGGCAGTAATGAGCGGCGGGCGAGGCCTCTCTGGGGAAGCCCGTCCCCAGGCATGGCTGAGTGAGGACCTGTCTGATATTCCCCTGGTCATGTTGTCTGGCATTAGGCAGAAACCCAAGCGATGCTAGCTAGCAGACACTAGGCCGGAAGAACCCGAGCTGAACTGTGTTTGGAAGAGGAAATGGCTTAACTTCTACACTGGGTTATCTATGGGAAAACTCGCCTGGAACTGGAGCCACGCCTGGTTTTAATAGAATGAGGGATGGAGGATGAGGCTGTAAACAAATATATGTGCCGTTATAGGAATGAGGGCATCTGATACCATTCTTTGGCAGAATCAAACCATAATTACTACAATCTGTAGATGCCACGGTGCTCTAGAGCACACAGAGCTTTCTTGCCTCTTCAGTGCTAGCAGTATCATCTGCAATATAGTGCATGTAATTCACTAAACTAGTAGTTGAGGTCATGACACTTGCTAATTAAATGGAAGCTGAGTTGCTGGCTTCCCTTACACACATTCTGTAAGTGAGAGAGACACTTCAAGTTAGTTCAGGGAATATACTGGCACAGATGTTCCCTGCAGGATAGTCTCTTTCTGATGTGTGTTAGCTTCTGATGGATTGCCCAGTTTATAGTTAACTTCCTATCCAGATCTTATCACACCTGTGTAGAGATAGGCAGTTTGTTTACCCTGCCTTATATATTAGCAATGCATGTGCTCAGCGATTAATGTGTTACTTTAGGGCCAAGGAGCTGGTAGAATATTTTTGACTAGTACATTTTTCTTCTGATACTTCTGAAAGATGCTAAATCTTGTATTAGATGAGAACTTTCTCTTCCTCTTTTTCTCCCCGGGACTCCCTCTGTATGTACTCTGGAGCGAATCTGCTTGCATAACATGCTTTGCTTGGTAGCAGCTTATTTTTTTCCACATTCTGCTTCTTGTCTGTGACAGATATCAACCTTAACTCTCCCAACAAAGGTCTGTTGTCAGATACCATGACTGACGTACCTGTGGATAATACTGCTAGTGCAAGGACCTCTGCACCTGAGGGGCTGACTGATGCCGAGGAAGAAGAGTTAAGATCTGAGCTTGCCAAGGTAAAATGACGCTACCATTTCTGTTTAGACTGTGCCTCTATATCTGTGAGAAGTAAAAGAGACAAGTGGTAATTCCATCCGCTATAAGAAAGCTTAAGTGGCACTAAATGTTTTAGACTTCAGCAATGGTGTAATGTTAGTCTTTCCTCTGCAATCTAAATCCATCATTCCACTTCTGAAGGATAAAAATAACTACTCACTTTGTAGACTTTAACAATATGCTTTATTTCATATTCTCCCTTCTGGTTTTGCTGCAGCGCTTAGCACCTTTATCAGACTTTTCCTGACATCAGAGTTACAAGGAAAATGGTTTTCCACAAACGGAGGCTAAACAAAGTGCCATTTAATTTCAAGCTCCATTCAGAGTGAGAAAACAGGTCGAGTATGGGGGAGAAACTACTCGTGAATTATGAGAACATGGAGTTCCTTTTAATCTTCTTTCCCATTATAGGCAATGGCTTTATCTTAAAAGCTTTTAGATTCATTGCAGGTTTGCAAATTTACATTCAAATCAAATGGTCAAATAATGAAGGTGACCTCTTTAAATGTCAGTCTATAACTTGCACCTGAAACAAAGCAGGAAGTGAGAGCAACAGCTGTTTTCTTGTAGTTTATGAGCTCACTGTAGAATCATTCTGATTCTTTGACTTGAACACAATTTCAATAATGCAAAGCAGTCCAGATGTACTGAGTTGTGGCTTGTTAAGATTTGTTTCCTTTTGCCTCCACCTATTTTCTGACAGTTATAGTTCTGATGCCAAACAGGATTGAAACCAGAAAATAAGCCACAGAAATAGATCTTAGTTTTTTAATAAAAACAAAGGAACAGAATTATAAAAATAAATCATTTTCCTTGGATGCAGGATTCTGCAGTTTTTCAGATTTGTTAACAGTAGATTCTATTAACTGAGGATCCAGCCTTAGAAAAGGCTTCTGTGACTTTTTTCTGACATTAAGTGGTCAGTAGGGTTATTTTTCTGGAAATTTTCTTAACCCCAAATTTTTTTTACTGGTGGCATACTAAAGTTAAACTCTAAAATTTTAAAATCAAATTTAATTGGTGTCTGTGGAATTTAGATTTCTTCTCATATTTTTGTTAGCAGTGTTTCAGTGTATAAATATATCAGATTTATATTGAGGGAGCTGTGAAAAGTTATTGCTTATTTTTCCATGTTTAACCATTTTATTAAAAGTTGTGATCACTGAATTCCTGTAATGCTACGGCACGCTTCTAACGGGGAACCTGTCTTGTAGGTGGAAGAGGAAATTGGTACCTTGCGTCAAGTATTGGCTGCCAAAGAGAGGCACTGTGGAGAGCTGAAGAGAAAACTGGGTTTGACCCCTTTTGATGGGCTGAAGCAGAACCTGTCGAAGAGCTGGCATGATGTCCAAGTCTCCAATGCGTAGGTGTTCCCCGTGCCATAGATTTTAAACATCTATATTTGTTTCCTCTGTGACTTTCTTAGTTGAGAGAGGGTAAAGAAACTCACAGTATTTGTTTGGCATAGTAAAATGTGACTGCCAAGCAAAAAGTACCAGAAATCTAGCACTTGTGATTGTCTGGGAAACGATTTGGGTAAAGCATCTTCTAATGAGTGCATGTCATAGTTCAGAGGCTTGATCATTTGGAATGGTCCTGGAGTAAGTTCTTTCTTTTTAAAGGTTTAAATGCTAACTGTTATTCAGTGTTTGTAATGAAAACCAGTATGTTGGCTCCATGGGGATCTATGTACCATTGGTCAAGCTTAGTGCTCTTAATGTCATATCTTAGCAGGGATTGGAATTGGTTTTATGGTGCATATGGCCTAGTGCATGTAATACTCAGTACAGCTCACCTGATGATGCACAGAGGTGAAGAGAAACAAGCAGTAATTGAGCTCTAAATCTCAATGCTGTGACTGACCCGTTTATTTTATCCTAAATGGAATATCCCTCCTGTGAGCTCAGGTGAATAATTCTCTAATAGTTTTGCTATTAGAGAAGCTGCAGAGATATCTCCTTAATTAAACAGAACAGTCTAATCTCTTTACATTTTTACACCTCTTGGAGATCCTCTCCTGCCGACATAGTGCTGTCCGCACCAGCACTTTTGCTGGTTGGATTTGTCGGTTGGGGGAGGTGGTGTGTGTGTGTGTCCCCGTCCCCCCCAATCCCTGACCGACACAACTGGTAGTGTAGACAAAGCCTCACTGTTTGAGGGATGGGCACAGGGCATTTCTAATATGTAGAATAGCACAGTTTGCTCAATCCCTGCTTCAGGTCACCAGTTTTTGAGTTTTATAGCTAGGGTCCCTACCAAATTCATGGACAATTTCACAGTCATGGGATTTTAAAAATCATACATTTCATTATTTCAGCTATTTAAATCTGAAATTTCACTGTGTTGTAATTGTAGGTGTCCTGACCCAAAAAGGAGTTATGGGGGGGGGGAGGGGGCCTGCAAGGTTAGTGTGAGGTGTGGGGGGGAGTTGCAGTATTGATAGACTTACTTTTGCGCTGCTGCTGGTGGCAGCAGTGCCTTCAGAGTTGGGCAGCTGGAGAGCGGCAGTGGCTGGCCAGGAACCCAGCTCTAAAGGCAGATCAGCCACCATTGACTGCCATATGAGTATGATCAAGGGGGAAGGGGAGGTGTTGCAACCAAAGGAATGCTATCCAATATAAGTGTTCTTATGTTTACTATAACTAGAATCTGAACTGACTGACAATGCCATCATGTGGAGAAGGACTTTCTTGCTACCCATTTCTTCTTCCCATAGTCTCTGATCCTTGGCTGGTTTTAACATGTAACTTAAATCTCAGAAGTGTTGACTTATCCTTATTAAAATGTTCCCACTTTAAAATATGATTGATCACCAGATTTTTTGTTTCTAGTTATACTACAACATCTGAGAAACTTGGAGAATGGAATGAGAAAGTGACACAGTCTGAACTGTGAGTTCCTCTGGTCATCAGCACCACCTACTTGCTCCTCACTCTATTCTCCAATTTGTACTGCTCCTCATTCTTTTAGGCATTAAGGGGTTGATTGTATGCTTGGGGCACAGTGAAGCCATGTTCAAGGCTCTTGCTTATTAACAAGGTACCTGACTTGCTTCGATCACCTCTGCAGCAGTTGAAAAAGATATTGCTGTAATCTCTTTAGCTGTCTGTTGCCATGGCTGAAGGAAAATTCCAATCAGTTACCAGGCCACACTTTACATAAAATGAAGCATGAAATGTTAAGAATTACTGTTGCTTGTCAACTAGCCCTTGTTAGGCAAAGTGTTAATGAAATCCCATGCCGTATCAGAGTGAACCTTACGTTTCCTGTTTTAAAGCTAATCTGTGCTTTCTCCCCTTGACTCCATAAAAATCATAGCAAACACTTTGGGGACCAGCTGACTGACTCCATTCTTCTGGCCACAAAGGTAGACCAGATGAATGGATGAGTTCAGTGCAAGGAGGAATGAGGGCCAAACAAACTTGGGCATATGTGTCAGCTACTGGTAGCTGCTACCATGTTAGTGTGACTGACAGTTTACAAATAAGGGCCTTTTGTTAATCTGTTGGATGCCAATATAGGTTAGAATGCCGTGAATTTTACTTGGTGTGGTGGTCAGTAGAAATTCAATTACTAGCAGACAGTAGTTATTACAATGCATTTCTTGTTACCTGGTCATCTGTCTTTAGAATATTTTCATTAGTTAGTTTTAGGCATTCATTGATCTTATTCTAAAATAATGTAGGTTATGCCATGTAGTAGAACTTCTAGCAATTGAGATTGTGTAAATTTTTTGGATTTATGTAATTTCATGTTAAAGATGAGGAAATGGAGATGAAAGCTACATGACTTGCACAAGGTCATGCAAGGCAGCATCAGAGCTAGAAATAGAACTCTCATTCCTGGTTCCTATGCTCAGTGCTATACCATGCTGCAGTTATATGCTGCTATATAGTGAGTGGAGCGGCGGGAGTGGTTCCCCATAGGAGGCAAAGTGGCAGACCGTACAACTTTGTTTGAACTGGCCTGATATCTTCTGTACTCCTAGCTTAAATCTGTGCAATTGCTTTGGCCAGCCACCATTATCTGAATAGAGGAAACCTGGGCTTGGATGGTTGCCCACATGTAAAAGAACGAAGTGTTTTAGAATTCTTTTCTCTAATAGCCGTTCCCTCCCCCTCCCCCTGTCTATCACATGGGAATAGAACTTGTTTCCTTAAACATCTAGAGGCTTGAGTGATGTGGCTGGTCCAGGAAGGAGAGCATCTGTCTTGAAAGCATTGGCACCTTTTCTAATTTCCGTTGTATTTATAGATATCTTTCAGCCAGCAGCACACTGGAGGACTGGAATGAAAAATTAACCCAATCAGAAGCGTGAGTGTTTTAACCTTTAGTGTAAACCAACTTTGAAAAAAGCACATTGTCACTAACACACTCTTCCGCAAGCTAACAATGTTCTACTTTGACTAGTCCCATAAAGTACTACTGACAAAACCCAATAAATACATATTTCATATTCAAGTCAGTGATGTGAATCAAACTGTGGTCAGTAGTGACACCTTTACCCTCCAACATCTGACAACTGACCCGGGAGAAATTAGTTGATTCATTCCAATTTTTGGTGGACGGGGTCCATATCACTCTGACCATATTCAGAGTTGGTACTGGGTTTGTCAGTCTGACCTGACAAGCCATGGATTGAATAGACAGACTGAGCTATCTAATGCCTAGCTATGGTGAGGGATAGTAATGGGTCGTTGTGATGCAGCATGCACTTTTTCCTATTTGGTGTCTGATCTCAGAATCAATATGGCTTCAGTTTCCAAGGCAGTCAGTGTACCATTTTAAGAGCATCGAGTAAATGTTAAAAGCTTACGAACCCCACGGCTATTGTATTCTATCTAACAGTCTCAAATAGCTCTTTAATCACTCTTCTGATGTTAAGCAATCCCTTCTTTGGGTGGAGGTTCCTCCTTTCCATGCTATTTTTAGGGTGTTAGCAGTGCTGCAGTAAACTCTAGGTCTAACCTGTGAGCTTAACTCATGTCTAAGCAGATTGTTACATCTCACTCCTCAGGAATCCTAGTAACTACTGTCTTCTAAAGATAAACGTTGCTTAGCTTGCATAATAGCCTTGTGGTCATAGTATGGCCAGAATTGCCTGCTTGTACAGTAGCTTGACTGCGGGATTTCTTACATAATTTGTTTCCTTGTTTGGAGCTGCATATTAATATAATATTAGACTACTTTTTTCCCCCCTGCTTAGCTGACTGAATGAAGTCTTTGGAGTAAATGCTACCAGTATATTATAAAAATTATCCCTAGCCCTCAAACTGATTATTACATTTTTAATATAATCTCCATTTGTAATGGACTGTAGCAGAGTGGATTATGAGAGGTAGGTAGGATCTCCTTAATTTTCCAGTTTTGCTTAGATAACGGCAGATGTAGGTCATGGGTAACTTGTAGCTGAACTCCCTTCTGTACATCGTGGTATGGAATTGAGTTTCTTTTCTGGTAACTTGAATTATATTAACTGCTAGTGTGTGTGTCAGCATAAAGGCGGCTTCCTGTCGCAGGAGCAAAAGGAAGATTTTTTTCATTGTGTAATACAATGTCGACTGTGTGGAGGGGAACATCAGAACTTACCCGGCTGTGGGGTTCTACTTTCCAAGTAGACTGTCCACTTGCATTACAAAATGAGAGTAAATCCTGGCTGTTCCATTATTTGGTGATATTAAGCACTGTTCTTTAAACCCTAGTTATTACCTAAGTCAGTGAATAACTTTCTCTGGTAGCATTTAATCCGAGTTCAGTCCATGGGTGTGTTCTCATAGAATAAGAAACTTCTGTTTCCTTGCAGTTATTGATAATAAATTGCCAGAAAATGGCAGTAGGAAGCCTGCCTATGTAGCTTGTTCAAGAGCTGTTGTTGTTTTTTTAACTAGAATAGTTCTTGCATGCCAGTCTTCCTGCTTGGATTGGCACTAGAAAGAATGTTATCTGGCAGTTGGAATGCTAGCAAGCTTGACAATGTTGTTGTCATGTTGGTCACAGTATATTAGAGAGAGAAGGTGACTGGGGTAATATTTTTGTGTAGGACTAACTACTGTTGGTGAGAGACAAGTTTTTGCTTGTCTCTCTCTCCAGCAGAAGTTAGTCCAATTAAAAATATTACCTCATCTGCCTTGTCTCTCTCTAGCTAAACACAAATTTAAAATAAAGTGGGAGGGGATGAAAAGTGATATTCCTAGGGCATTCTGGGAAACAAGTGCAGAATTCCCATTTCCTCGATCTAGGATTAAGTAAATGCCAGTAGTCAGATTCAGGAAATACAAGATTGTTTTTCCTGTCAGATTGCTTGGGACTCTTCTGCTGAGTAAGTAGTCATCTTCTGTTGTACCACTGCATGAGCTGTTAGGCAGCATAACTTACAAGCTTCCTGACTGAACTGAAAACAAAGACCTAACCTATGACACTTGTAGCACTTTCGAAGAGAAATCCTTGGTGCATTGTTGAGAGGCTTCTCTTAGCTTCCAGTCCTTGATGCAGAGCGTGGTTGCTATCTGATCAAAGCATGCAACGTTGAGAGAGGGTAGAAAGCTGGTGCACTTGCCTAATGTGTACATGAGGTAGCTGGAGGAGATTGCAGAATCATTTAGTCAGATGAGAGAACTGTCAGTGTCAGATGCAGATGTTCTATGATTTCTGCTTTCTTCGTGTCACACTGGTAGCTAGATGAGAGCAAGCAAGGGGGAGGTGATGCTAGTGGGAGAAGGGAGGATTTTATGGGTCTAAGTGTAGGCCTTCGCTGTGTTGAAGGGATTTGTCCAAGAGATGTGCAGTTCAAAAGTGCTCTTACATCCTTGATACTCCCAGATACCTATCTGACATATGCAAAACTACCTCTCTTCAGCAGCATATAGCATCAATTTGCAAGTCTGTTTTCAGGATCCATACCTCACTAGAGTAGTTCATGCTTTTGGCTTGCAGATAGCAATAATCTGATGTGTTCTCCCTTTTAAGACCACTTGCATTCTGCACTAGCTGTAACTTGCAGCTGCCTAGCAGAGTCAGTTGGACGGAACATATTGGACCAGTTCTTCAATAGTTCTTGCTTTCTGGTCACTTCCAGGTACAATAAAATTTTTGCTTTGAAGTCCTGTATAGGTTGGCTCTTTGAGAGACCTATCTCTCTTCTTGCCTTTGACCTCAGCTGTTAAGAACATCAAGGGCTCTTAAGGTAGTAGTCCCCATATTTACATAACTGATTGGGGTGTGGGAGAGGGATGACAGCGTACTTATTGAAGGGCCCTCCCTCTATTCTAGAAATTGCTCCCCTCTCTGCTGATCTGACAGTGCCTGTCTTTGACCTGTTTATAGTACAGTGCAAGGCCGTCTTTCTCTGCTTGTGTGAAGTGGGGTGGGGTGTAACTGGGCACATCTACCCTTTGAGCTGGGCTTGTAACTCCCAGCTTGTGACATACCTGTACTAGCTCTGATCAGGCTAGTGTGCTAAAATTAGAGTTTAGCTGCAGCAGGAGGGGCTAGCTGCCCCGAATGCATGCCTAGCTTCTTGGACAGACCCATACTTGGGATGGGCAGCCCCTTGCATCTCTGTGGTGCACTCTATTTTTAGTGCTTGAGCTTGTTCATCGCTAGCACAGGTATTAGGCCCCCAGCTCAAAGTGTAGACGTGCCCTTATTTGAGTGAGGATGGAGTCTTTGGTTGTCCCTACTGGAGGCAGTCTACTTAAGTCGTTTGTTAAACTTAATTATGACTAAAGGGTTAACAGTAAAAATGTTTCTGTCCCTAATTACACTCTGTTTACTCTTGCATTTCTGTCAGTTTGGACAATGGAAACTAATGATGCCTTTAACTTTTGTTAGTTGGATCTACTGTCAGATTCCTAACGCTGCAGTGTTGGAAACCCAAACATTGCAGCATTACTTTAAAAAAGGGAGTTTACATCTTAAACATGTGGAATGCTCCCAGTGCTCTCAATTTCATAAAAATTAAATATGGGGCCAATTTAAGTGTGTGTAATATTGCATATGTGTCCACTGCCATAGTACTGGTCTTCATTAATATGTGCAACCTGCTGTCCTGACTTGTATTGGAGCATGAGGCCTCTCGATTTATGGGCATTACTGAAGTCCAAAAATTAATGTGTGGTGTGATTCAATTCTTGTCCCAGTTCTGTTGGATAGCACTCCTGAACAGTGTGACAGCCTGCTCAGGGGAGATGCCCGGTACCCAGGAGGGATGGGGCCTGAATTCCTTGTATTCCAAGGAAGTTTTGACTCTGCAGGTCAAGTGTAAATTCATTAGCTGCAACAGTGCCCAAAAGCCTGTGTTAAAGCTAGCAGCATTCAATACCTATCTCTCACCCTTAAATCATATAATTACCATCACTTCTTACAAAACAAGTTGTACTGTGGAGAAGGATCATGAGTGAAGCTGGAAGCTTGGATGCCAGACATCCAATATCCCGCAGATTTTATGTCTTTGTTATCTGAATTTGGCAAATGACTAGATTACACAATATGAATTGTCATTTTTGTTGGGACTTGGGGGTGAAGAAGTAAAGTTGGTTCATTACTGAGCTTTGTGAAGTACTAGGCATGTGCAGTAACTAGTGTAGTTGAGTCGAGGCCTGTTCATGTTCTAGAATGTGGGTTGTTGGGCTTAAAAAAGCATAATTTAAGAGGGCTTCTTGGAATCTGGCTCAAAGTGCCATTGTGTTATCTCCCACACTCCCATCTGGAGAGAGAGATAGAAATAACTGTCAGCCTAAATTGTCTACTTGAACTTGTTGCTTCTTGCTTTGATATTTGAGGGATGAGAGAGTAGTGGGTGACTCTTACATGTCCTGTTCCAAAATACTCTAGCACAGTTTATGTAAGAAGGATAACTTCAGGCTTAAATACTCAGGAGCCAGAAAACCCAGATTTAATTTACCCCAAATTTGGTGTTCCCTGTTGGTGTATGTAGCTGATATTTTTTTCTCACAAGTTGAAGTTGCTGTAGATCTAGATGCTAATTGCCAACCCAAGAGTAGCTTAGATAGGATGCAGTTGTGCAAGTGGCTTAGCATGTATTTGTTCACCTGTGGTCCCAGAGCCTGGCTTGAAATAGGCCCTGAAGTGCCTCTTCTGTCCAATCCTCTTATGAACTTTTCAAATATGTGTAAAATCAAACTGATGTAAAGCTGTCCAAGACTTCTCATTTACCTGTGGTTAAAGGTAACTGATGGGAAACTTTTCTAGCTATTGGTTCTATGCTGCAATTGCAAAGGTGATGCTCATTCTTGCAATTCTTATCTATTTCGTAACGTCATAGAATCATAGAATCTCAGGGTTGGAAGGGACCTTAGGAGGTCATCTAGTCCAACCCCCTGCTCAAAGCAGGACCAATCCCCAATTTTTGCCCCAGATCCCTAAATGGCCCCCTCAAGGATTGACCTCACAACCCTGGGTTTAGCAGGCCAATGCTCAAACCACTGAGCTATCCCTCCCCCCATCAGTATTACCAGTTTCTTCTTCCATACTGAACTCTGCAACAAAAATGCTTTCTCTTCACTCAGGGCTGAAAGTTGATTTATGAGAACAATTACTCAATACTGACGGCGGCGACAATTTTTTTTCTTAAAAGGAAGAGTGGGGAGTTATAAGCACTTTAAAAAACCCAAACTGGAAATTTTGAAATGTTCACTGAAATATCTGATGTTAATCAGATTTAATGGTTAGCGAGAAACTAAAATATCAACATAGTAAAAAATATGGAGTAAATGTGAAGAAATAAATTAAATCTACTTGCATTTTCTTGCTAAGATTCAAAGCCGTAAGTATGTATGAGACCAGAAGAGTAGCTTTCAGCCATTTCAGTGCAACCTGCTAACCTAGTGCCCCTCTCTCTTTGCCTTGGCATCTTTTCCAAAATGCTGGCGGGTGCTTCTCACATTGCCGCTTGTAATATTTCCCCCTACTAACCTTCAGTTGTTCAACTTCTTTCTGCTTAGTTATAAGAAGACTCAGGAAACCCTGTCCCAGGCAGGACAGAAGACTTCAGCTGCCCTTTCCAACGTGGGCTCTGTTATCAGCCGGAAACTTGGTGACATGAGGTAAGAGCTCTGTTCCACTTTCACTCTAGCATGGGAGTCCAGGAGTCATACAATGTTGAGGTTTAAACATCTGGAATTTATGACTAGTTTTTTTTTTCCATTTTCAGTTCTGTGCCACTGCCGTTAATGGCAAAATGAATCTGATACAGCTGTTCCATGTGACCCAGTATAGTATTGCTCAGGTTTTAATACATATTTTTCTAAGCTATTTCTGGTCAGAGCTCCATTCTCAGGAATCCTTTCTCCATTACTTTCCCCAGCAGTGTTCTGAGAGGTCTGTCTTTGGTGGTAACTCTTATCGCTTTAATTTTCAACAGTTCCCAGAACATATAAATATCTGATTCTCTTGTTCCACAAACTGATAAAATATTGTGGTCTTCCCCATACTGGGAAGAAGTACCATATTGTTCCATTGCTGCTTATTCATCCTGTTTGAATAGTTGGTGTTGAAAAGATTTGAGGGGAGCCCTTTTTATTCTTCTGCAGGAAGATGGAACTCTGTTTTAATGCCAGCTTAAAAAGTGTGAAAATGGAGTTTAGCTTTTTGGCTCCATCAGAGATGTAGAGAACCTCAAGGTGGAGAAAACTGGACATGTAATATTATGCAACGAAAATAATGTGCATCAGATCTCTGATGTATGAAAAGTTAATATTCCTTGCTGATGTGCACAACTACCTTGCACAATGGGGGGAGGGTTTAATAAGGGAAGTGACTCAATCCAGATGTTTATTACTAATATGGACTAGAACTTTTCCTTTCCATGTTCAGTGATTACAGAGGTTTAAAAACGCACTAATTTGGCGAAAGGGAACAGGAGGAAGATCTAGAATCAATGGCACTTATCCCAAATTCTCATATCTTTAGATGTAAGAACTGATATTCGATTATTGCATAGGTTTTAGACACTTGTGTTAGCTATTGTACCAGGAAGGCTGCTAATGTCTCACTGTGTAGTGGAGGAGGTAGCTCCCTGGGATAGCAGAAGGTGACTTTAGAAACAATGGATAAACCAGTGTTAATATTAGCCATTGGAGCGCAAAACCAACTATATTTCAGCTGCCTTTCACTTAGATATGGGGGATATTTAACCTCATAAATATCTCTAGTGACTTGAGGTTGCTATAACCAATGAAATAATGAAAGTTAGGAAATGAGGCATTCATGTGTGATCAATTCAGGATTTCAATAAGCACCATTTAGTATTGGTTTGACCTAATTTTGAGGGCAGGAAGTATCAGTCAATAAAACACCTGTCTTAAAGGGATACTGACAAAGTAATTTAATTTCTTTAGGAATTCATTCAACTGAGCTATGAAAATGCAGTGGTTCACTTTCTGCTGAATCTTTTTTAGCATTTCATTTTGCTTGGACGGCTAAACTAGTCGGTTTCTAGTTCTCTTGTATTAACCCAGTGCTTTTTTGGGTTCGTAGCTTTGCAAAGGGAAGTTCCAAGTTAAAACAGTCTTCACTGAACTAAGAGACTTCCTTGGCAACTTAAGTTGACAATATCTCTAACTCAGATACATCAAAGAGGTAGTGTTCAAATCTGTATAAGGTTTAGCCTTCCCTTCAGGTTCAAGGTCAGCTTAGAACTAGGGTTCAGGCTGGTTTTAAAAAAAACCCTCTAGATTTTAGCCACACTTGAACTGAAAAATTATCCGTTTGGCTTTGGGTGTGGTGCTTGCTCTGATCTAAGTGCTCATATTGCACCCATCAGTATGGTGTCTAACAGGGAAACCAAACCATAAGGGCAGATTTGAGTCAGTGGTTCAAATGGAAATAATTCAAAGGTCTTCAGATGAGCAATTGCAGTTTTAGCTCATCTCTAAATATTATTATTATTGCCTGTGCTTGAGTATAGTTGCCTTGGTCTTGCAAGGCTGATTACTAAATGTGATCATATTTAGTCCAGAACCTTCATGCAAAACTAGTATCTAGTAATTGTACAGTGTAATCCCCTCTGGGGAGGAAGGGGGAAAAGAGTCTCAGGATGACTTCAGCCATTGCTCTTAAACTCTGTATTAGTCCTAAGGGAGTTAAATGGTGCATTTTTTGTAAAGCTGTATTTTGCATACAGGTTCAGTGCAAAAGCATTGTGATCAAGGTATTTGCACTAAGGTGTTGGAACAGGAGCAACCCACTAACTCCATTCTGTGCCGGAAGTGTCTTGCATGGGCCAAATGTAATGGGGAAAGAAGATCTGTTAGAAGTCTTCCAGACAGTTAATGACAGTGTACAGAAAAGAGATCCTGTAAAATACAGTATTTAACTTTCTCTAGATTTTTTTTGGCAGGATATCAACTCTTCCCTGGACTCTGCATACACAGCTGCCTAATTTATTAAAGTAACTTTTTTGGTTTAAAAAAAAAGACTGTCTTTAAACATGACATTTGACAAAATTCAGATTGGGCAGTTTCTTCATCACAGCTCTCATTCTTCACAGAGATTCTCCTTTTCCTCTGTGGCTGGGAGTACCCAGGTGGTAAGCATTAGATGTAATCTCTGATCACATAGTACTGGATATTCCAAATTTACTCTCCCTGAGTTGTACATGGCATTCCTGGAGTATCAGATATTGGTGCACATCTTCACTAGCACCCAGCTTCTGTGAATTGGGCAGAGAATTAGTCCAGTTTCTAACCTTTCTAGTGTGCGTTTGACTTCTCTTTCCTACTAATGACACGGCAATTTGTATAAATCTTTTTTCTCACATTTATTTTAAGGCAGTAGCAGACTGAAATGGTTCCTTTGCCAATGTCATAAGTGCATAATAAATGTGGGGGGGTCTACCAACCAAACATGGCAGCTGTGGCAAAAGGGTGTGAATTCTGTCCCCTCTTAGCCCAATCACTTCACAGTCTGATTGGGAGGATTTGTGCTACCACTAACCGGGCATGACTAAACCATGCACAAATATTGTTTGTTCAGCAATGTGAACTTGTTAGTTCTCAATTTAACTCTGTAACCTTAAATTTCCTAGAGCAATGCCAGTGTCCACATCAAAATACATAGGCTCTGTAGTATGAATTCCACAAGAAAGTGAATAGAAAAAGGTATACATTAATTGTAATTTACGTTGAAGAAACGCCTGAATTTCCTGTCTAAACATGCAGCACTAACATTGTGAAAACACCCTACATTAATGCAATTAACACTTTCTTCTTGGAAGACAAAGTGGTGGGTCTGTGAGCAGCTTCTCTGTCAGAAATATATAACATCAGTTATATTTTTATATATATAACATCAGTCAAAGCATTACCAAATAACTCAGCAGGATTTGCTGTGGATTTATGGCCCTATAGTGGAAAACAAATAAAAGTAACCTTTGCTTCTTTCCCGTGAAGATTTAATAACACTTCTTCCAGTCTTCCTCTGTGTGTGTAAACCTATATTGCTCTCTGTCTGTACTTCTCTGCTGTATTCAGGGAAAAAATACAGTCCTGAGACTTTCAATACAGATTCAATTGATATTTTTGGAGCAAAGTCTTCAGTAGCAACATTCCCTCCAAATAGAACTGTAAACTGTTGGTAGTCGTGATGTGATCAGAGATTACAGTGAGTGAGGTTGGTTTCTTGTAGTGAGCAGTTTTCCTATGTATGGGTGAGATGTTACTTGGTTTCAATGAATCTCAGTGCTAGCCTTTAACTGTAATTGCTTGTTAGAATGCTCCTGGGGCTTTATCTCTGTCTCTTCAGCCTGCATTTTTATAAGAAAAGGATCCAGACATTTATTTTCCCATCTGCTGGAAGGATTGAGGTAACAGAAGGGGACATTGCAGACTGTTTGTCAGCCTTCATTAGCTTTTGAAAAATGCTAGAAAGGGGGTAATGACAACGTAAATGTGCAGAATGCTTGGTCACAATTCCCTTGTATAAAACTTAGCCACTATAGAAACAAAATAACTTGTGTTGGGAGACCTCTTCAGTAGATCAGTTAGTTGCCATGCATTGCTGGATTGTCTGAAATCTAATAGCTTTAGAATTCATCGTGTTCAATAGTTAACCTGTGGTACTTGAAGTTGTCTCAGTATAAGAGTACTGGTGCTGCTGGTTACTCTACTACATCTTCCACAGCCGCCTAATCTCTGAGACGTCCATATGGTGGCTAGCTTAATTAATGGGAATGGGTGTTCTGCAAGTAGTGTACAGCGTTGCTTTTAAAGCTACAAAAGTCTTAGCCAGTTTAGTTTTCTCTGTTATCACTGCATTCTCCGTTGATGCAGGTCTCAGGCATTCTTACCTTACAGCTTAGACATTCTTACCTTACAGCATTTTACTGTAGTGTATGATTCCAGTAAACTAATCTTAATGGAATGTCCTCTTCCTCATTAGAGGAGATAACTTTCAGAATGTATATTTTCTAATATACATTTCATTTCAGTGTTTGAAGGGGTCTGCTACTGTAACTACTACTACAAGCATATTGATTGTTAAATATTTTGAGCTGACGATGACTGGCTGCAGGACAGCTCCTGAATTTACGTAATCTGGAGACATTTTATCAAAGAAGGAAAAGGGCTACAAAAAGCACCAATAGATCTTCAAAAGTTCAGTTTCAGGTGCTAAGCAGGCTGAGTCATGCTTGTGGTAATACATACAGTGTTGGGAGTGGTGCATGCTTGCGTATATTGTCCAAGTTGTTGTTCTTTTTACAGGAACGAGTTGTAGAAACTCTCACTTTCAAACATACCAATAGACAATGTTTTGGCTCTGGCTCCAGCTGTTGAAGAGATGGCCTTAATATATGTTGGGGGCGAACCTACAAAGCATGGCTAACTTCTTGGGCTTTGGTCCAAGAGTCCCTTGTTCTCCATGGAAAGTTTTATCTGAAGTGTGTGGCGAGACTACTTAGTTTCCACTGCACTGCTGTAAAGATGAAGCTCTGGCAGCTACATTTAAATAATATAAAATGGAAAGAGAAATCAGAGTAGTCGCAGTGGTGTTTCTTTGTAAATTCATTTTACGCCATCTCCATGTTCTCCTCCTGCCTTAGACTCTCTTGTATTGGCAACATGTAACCATTGTAGAAGCTGTCACGGGCCTGGATGGGATAGTTTAGTCTTGGTGGGTGGAGTAGTTGTGACTTTGCACCCAAGAATGTGTGGAAGGCAGTTTGGGATTGTGGCATAAATTATAGTAAGGATGAACAATTCTTGTTGTTATGCCCTCACCAGCCATGTCTGCACAACAGCAGAGCTAGCAACACTTTTTAAATGAAAGCTTTGGGTGTGGCCACTGTAGGGGGAAGAGGTGGGTTTTTCCTGTGTTTGCTAACCCTTGGTAAAATCCAAGTGTGAACAACATGTGGGTTAAAACCTCTTTTTCGAATGAAGACAAGGCTTGACTGTGTGAACACAGCTCTGTGGCAGGAGTTAGCATCAATAGTGTTGGAATATGCAATGACCTAGCTGTAACTTCTTACTGAAGACACTACCATTATTGATCTTTGCAAAACTTCATACCTCCGTTCACATAATATAAGATCATAGGGTAAGAAATATGTCTTGGGCAGCTTTTCTTAATTCCTCTTGAGGCAGATTTTGTTGTAGATAGGTGGTCTTGCTGTCTAAGGCATTTGTGTGCAAGACTTATGGGCAGCTAAGCGGGGCAGTCAGTTGCACGCTGGGGCCTAACGAACATTTCATTTTTCTCTCCTGCTGCTGCCACCGATGGGTTCTTCCAGGGCTCATCCCTTCTCGCATTCCTTTAGGTAAGACACTTTGCAGGGTGCTGAAAGAGGAGACTTACTAATTTTTTTACTAATCTTTCCAGGGGGCACTGCAGACTTAGAGCTGACCATGTAGGACCCATCTGCACTGCTAATACAGATTAGTTAGGGAACTTGGTTGCAACAGATGCCCCTGGACTGGCTTTACAATGGATTGCAATTGGTAGTGAGGGTTGAACATAAATAATTACAGTGCTGTAACTGAGTCCCTTGACTTGGTCATATTTGTAGTGTAGATGGGGCTGTAGGCAGTTTACAGCAGCTTTTTTTATGTGAAAGCTGACAGCTCAGTGCGGTTCCATATTCAGGCTCACTGCCTGCTTCTTGTACCTCTCCCTGCTACTCCTAAATTCTGGGAATATCCTGCCTCTTAAAATTAAACCCTGATTAACAGAGTAACTTGGTACAAGAAAGCCAGTCATGGACCCTCTCCGCTTTTTTGTGTGGTGCCTATGCAACACCTCTTCTCTCTCAAATAAAAACAATATAGTCCTGGATCTTGGGCCAGATGCCTCTTCTTGATATTCTTGGGCACAGCGTGGTGGTTAAAAAGCTTTTCCTAAATTAAACTTCTTTCTGTGGGAGGTTTGGCTCTTTGTACTGACATAAGCAAATCTGTCAGCAGTTGAAGCATAAAGCCTCTAAACACCATTCACTCTGTCCATATCTTGCATTCTTCAGTTAGAGATACTAAGGCTAACTATTCTATAATTACAAAACTAGTTTGGGCTGCAGTGTGTCAGTGGGGAGCGGGGATTTTATGGCTTACTTCTATTGCTTCAGCTACTTGCAGCAGCCTTAATGTTGTTGGGTACAGTAAGTGTTTGGAAATTGTGCAAGACCTAATCACATATGCTCCCAATGTCTGTTTGAATTGTCTAACTCTTCCTTCTCCACTTTTAATGCTTCCGAGTAGCAGTTATTCCATTCGCCATTCGATAAGTATGCCAGCTATGAGGTAACGTAGCAAATGTCTATAAAAGTGGGATGGGTGGGAGGCATAGTTAATTCCAGCCCACTTCTAGGGACTTTAAATTCAACTTTCATTTTGTGTATTGGGACTGTTTCCTTCAGTTGACCTCTAATGTGCATTGTGGGGTAATGTCTCGTGCAGCCCCACTAGTTTAGGGCTTTGAGGCCTGTTGTATAGGTTTATTAGTGGCTATGTTAGACTCTCTCCTAATGAGGCCTCAAGTGAAGTGTTGTAATGCTGCCAAAACTCAAATTGCAATTTTGTGGCTTTCAGAGGTCCCTAAAGAGAATTATGATCCTTTTGTTAGAATTTCAATACAGTTGTAACTAGTAGTGCAGATGACATCTCTCTGACCTCCCGCTGTATCCCTGGTTTACAAGCTAATGGTCCAGCATGCCAAAATACCCTGACTTTTGCAGTAGAACAATGTCTTCCTTATGTGGTAAAATCATGAAAGTGTAGAGCTGGAAGGGACCTCACCTCAAAAGGTCACCTAGTCCATCTCCGTGCTAAGACGGGGCCAGGTATATGTACACCATCACTGACAAGTGTTTGCTCACCTGTTAAAAACCCCCAATGCAAGAGATTTCACAACCTCCCCATGTAACCTCTTCCAGAATTTAACTACCTTTATGATCACTAGCTACTGAAGAAATTACAAACTGATTAAAAAGCCTGGCTTTTCTTGACAATAAAATGTTTAATTGGAAACTCTGGTTTTAACATGCAAGAAAAATGTTACGTTAGTCCTTCTTTGCATGAGTTTACCTTTGTTTGGGACAGTATAATTTCCCTGAACAGAAATGTGCCTTTGTGTTTTCATCTTCATAGGAGTTAGCAGTACAAATCCTTTCCACTCTTAAGTAATCTCCACAAAATTGAGACGCTTAATCCTGTATCATACAAGTCAAAACTATCCTTAAAGCTGCTCATTTTCTAGTAAAAACTTTAGCTAAACTTCAGAATTTAGCGGAATCTGGTATAAACTGTAATCCCTATTCCCACACATGGGGATGAATGAACTGTGTGATGGGAGTAGAGCTGGGCAAAGAGTACAGACCCTTTTCACTTGTTCAGATTCTTAGGTGAGTTTTGTTGGTTGTACTCGCACCTTTTGCGTTTCTGGCAAACTAAAGCAGGTAAGTTTGTTGTATGGGTGCAAATGTTCAAAATGAGTCTTGTGTGCAATGTCTAGGAACAGAAACTGAGTTCTGGTCTCATGTGAATGTTCTTGCAAGAAGAGCTTGTGCACTGCAGTCCATCGAGGGAACAATTCCCCATGATATATGTGCTAAATCAAAACTTTTTAATACAGACTATTATACCTGAAACATTTGAGTGTTCTATAAGCAGAAAGGTAAATTGATCAAACAGTGGATTAAAATTAATTGCTCACCTCTGAGGTTCAGTTCTCATACCACAGGACACAAATCTCTCCCACTGACATAAGTGACTACTTCTGTCCTGTGGTCAGAAAATAGAGTCCTGGGTATTCTTGTTGGGTTATAGCGCTCAATGGTCTGTTCATCTCTTGCACTCCGGAGAAGCTCTTCCTTTTCAGTCAAATAATAGGTATGGAGAAAGCTGAATGACTTTTTTCAAGCCTGTCTAAAATGTTCAGCTTCCCCTTTGAACTAAAACCATGGCTTTCCTACATAACGAGAAACCAGTCCTTTGTTTGTGAGGCTTTCCCCTCCTACCTAATCTGTAATCCATTGACTCATAACGGAACTCAGCCTGCCTTTTAGGTTTTTAGCTTGAGTGGCCTGTACTCAAACAATGGGAAAAATATAATGTGATATAAATATCTGCCTTCCAGACCTTGCTGTATGCCAAATATGGCATGTCTAATGCAGTTGGCTAGTTAGAGATCCTAAATTGCAGGGAGATGTCAAGATGACTGGAGTGATAACTGCCTTGGGTGTGTTGTAGGTGGTGGTACTCTTGCATTTGAATGGCTAAGGAACTTTCACAGGCTTGATATTCTCAGCCTGTTCAATTCAAAATTAAAACCAGTTGCTCCAGTAGCTTTCCCCTTTTGACTTTACATTGCCTTTTTTCCTTCAAGGAACTCTACGACCTTCAAGTCATTTGAAGACCGAGTTGGAACCATAAAGGTAACTGTTCTCCTGTTGCTAAACTCCCACTTATATCCATGCTAAGCAAATCCCCATGCAAGACAGTCTGTGTGAAACTAGCTTAAAACTGTCAAAGGGGCACTAGTGCTTACAGAGAACCTCAGGGGTAAATGGTACTTTGGGGCCCCTGTTCTTAAGAGTGTGCAGTCTCTAAGGCTAATAATTGGTAATAGATTATGCGGGGAGAATAACTTACTGTATGTCCGTACACCCCTTGGAAAAGTGGTAACTGTTTGCACTGAGGACATCAGACTAGTGTCATTCTCTTGTCATCTTCAACAACTTTTCTTCCTTTTGCAGTCCAAAGTGGTGGGCAGCAGGGAGAACAGCACTGACCTCCACTCCCCCACAGGCTCTGGCGACAAGCCCCCCCAGGACAACGCTCCTTTCTAACCCCTCGGTGAGGCTTTTTGCACGGCTGTGCACAACTGCAGGAGCCCCACTCGTTCTTCACAACAGCAACAGCGTACAAATAAAGGAAGGGGGCAGTTCCCATTCTGAAGAGAAGTATCCATACATCCATACACAGACATTGCTGCTGGAGTCAAGTAAAATAAAAACAATGTTTTGTACACAAATATTTTACACTAAAGTTTGTAGATGAAATGTTATCACTGTGCTGTCCTTTTGGGAGAGCAGGTAAAATGGAGTTTACCCAGCCTAGCCCAGAAATGGCATTTCTGGTGCCAAACACGTGCATTTCTCACTCAGTGATCAGCTGTTTGAGTAGGCAAGATTGTTTCTTTAGGCAGGGTGGGAAGAGCAAATACGAAGAAGCCAACTGCGTGGGAAACACAAATCTTCAATTTCTGGCAACAGCCCTCTGTTCAGAACTATTTATGAAGAGAAGTAGTTCCCAGTCTCCCATTGCTGTTCTCTCACACTACCACAGAGGTGCAGGGCCAGAGAGGCATTGAAAGTCTTCTCTCTCGTTAAGATGGGAATGGGGTAAACAGTCATTTTCTCTGGGCTCCCAAAAAGGAAACTGTATAGCAGCTGCCTAGTTGTTACACTAACGCTCTAGCTTTAACAGAACTAAAATCTTTATTTTTAAATGCAATGAACTTCAAAAATAAAAGCTAAGTGAGAGCTTTAGCATCATATAGGGAAATAATACCTTGGACTCTGAAGCTGAATCGCAAGCCTTACATCACCTTATGCTTTATTTGTTTATAATCTTTTTATATAGAGAGAAATGTGAGGGTTACAAAGTTGGGGTTGGAGCACTGGAGTTTTGCATCATAGAATAGTAGCAAGCATGCCTATGTGCCAGTTATTGTGTTCATTTCAATGGTGCACTCTGTTGCCTGAGTGTATAAAACTTGCTTCTCTGTTCTTGGGTGTATGCTTTCGTCGTCCGTTAAGGAAGAAGCTCTGAAGACAGCTAGCAGTGTGGCCAGATTAGAAAAGGACAAAGCTCCGTCTCTAGCAATGTGGGCACTGTACTGGAGAATCCTGTTTCTACCCTGCCATTGTGTAGGTGGTTCAGTTTGGAGGGTCCTAAATCTGATGATACATTCTCTTGGCTAATATCTTCACCCATTCTCTTTGTTTACAGTACTTGCCGAGAATCCTGGAGACTAACTTATTCCTCAAGCGTCTGGATGTTTTGCTATTCTGCTGTCCAGCACTATCACTCAGGAGCTGTAGAGTGAAAGGTTACCCAATGGTGGCCTGATCTTATTCTAGGCAAAGGTGCCTCCACATAAAAACCTAGAGTGAGCAATTCTGTGCCTTAGAGGCTAAGTGGGACTTACTCAGGTCTTTAGGTTTGCTTACATACATATCAAAGTAGTTTCTGTGGTTTGAGTTCCTCTAGGATAAGTTTTTTTTTTTGTTTGTTTGTTTTTTTTTGCCCTTCTCTAGAGAAGCAAGTTTTGACATTTGAATCTGCTGATCATAAACCTCAGTAACCACCCTTGTTCCCCCATTTTGCAGGTGTTGGTGGGGATGAATACTATGAAAATTTAGAAGGCAGATGTGATAGGAAATAGATGGAGTGTAGAATGTCATTTACGAGGTTTTATTGTTTGTGGCTGAAATTACCCTCAGTGTGGGGAAAACAGTGTCAGTTAAATGGGGGACTGCTGGAGCTCAGATGTTGAACTGTTTCTCTCTACAGGTGAATATTGGGGAAATTTGTCAATAAAGCTTTCCATTGGGAAACAAATTAAGTGCATTTTTGGTCCTGAATTTATACTTAGAAATCTAAATGAGTAAGTGCAAAGGTTACGAACCCATCAAGGGCAATATTCAACTAGCAGAGTAATTTTGAGAGGGAGGCCTAAACTGGTGACTTCTGTGTAATGTATGTCATTCTGGCCACTAGAAGCCTCTGTTTATGCTGTGCTTCGGCTGATTAACTGGTACCTCTTGTCGAGTACTTCACTATAACAGCCACTAGCAGACATCAGTTGACACACATGGTATGCTCCCATGAACTTTTTATGCAAAACTAACTAATAGGGGAACTTGCATGCAGCTTAAAATTGGAGGAGCTGGCCCCTGTCAAGAGGAGAGACTGGAACCGAAAGGAACTTGGTGAAATGAGAATATGAGCTGACAATTTCGTTATGCAGTGAATCAGCAGAAAAGAGCTCAGTACATCGTATCGTCTGAGGCACAGAGCAGAACACACTTTCTACAAAAGCAAAGTAGGTACCAAAGCAGGAAAAATAATTCTAGTCCAACTCCCTTGGGAAACCTTGGGCCTAATTTTCAGAAGGGAAAAGGTGCAGGAGCATTGAAGGATGCTAGTGCTGCATTAAAAATAACATGTAAAAATTATCAATGCCTGTCTACTTTTCCTGACTTCTGTACCCCTTTCAGGAATCTGATTTCTTGCATTCCCCTACGTTTCACCTCACCTGAAAACTATTTGCTTAGAAAATCAGACACAAAAATACAAAAGTGTCACAGCACATTGTTACTGAAAAATTGCTTACTTTCTCATTTTCCCATACAATTATAAAATCAATTGTACGTACATTTTTTCAGTGTCTAGTATGTAGAGCAGTATAAACAAGTCAGTGTATGAAAGTTTACTTTGTGCGGACGTCACTAATGCTTTTTATGTAGCCTGTTATAAAACTAGGCAAATATCTAGATGAGTTCATGTACCCCCCTGGAAGACCTCTGTGTACCCCTGGTTGAGACCCACAGCTGTAATGCTGGCAAGTGGTTAAAAAGCTGTAGAACAGGGGTCTCAAACATGCGGCCCACGGAGCTCTTCCCTGTGGCCTGCTGGGCTCCCTGCGTGCCCTCCCCCCCTTTTAAAAAAAATTATTTTTTATTTATTTTTTACTCCCAGGCAGTTCCCGCCACCAGACAGTTGTTCTGGCAGCAGGAAATGCCTGGGGGGTAAATATAAAAATATATATGGCGTGGGGAGCCCGCAGGGAAGAGCTCCGTAGGCCGCATGGGAAGAGCTTAGCGGTTTCTGGGAGGGAGGGGGGAGGAGCGGGAAGCTGTGCACACAGGGGAGGAGGCGGAGAAGGGGCAGGGCCTAATGGAAGGGGTGGGGGCAGGGCCGGGGGCAGCGAGGGGGCGGGGTCAGTGATGCAGCCCTCGGGCCAATGCACTAGTCCTCGTGCGGCCCTCGTAGTAATTTGAGTTTGAGACCCCTGCTGTAGACCAAAAAGCGACTATGGGGAGTGAGCCCCAGGTTAGTTCTTCAGAAAGGTCAGATCACTCTCATACCCTTGCATACTGCCTTCAGTTGTACCTGGGCATTTCTTCATTCCCTCTGGGAATAGTTTAGAAAAGAGGGGAGGTTTAAAAAAAAGTCCTCTTGTTCTCGCCACTGGAATGAGCCAGAGTAACCAAAGTTAACGTGCTGTACACCCCACCACCTAAAAGGCCCCTCATTTTAATTCTTAAACAGCTAGGTTTTGAATGAAAACTTTCCCTGCCAGTGGGCTTCTAGGGCTGTGGCACTGTCATTCCCATCCTAGCCATTGATTCATCATTGCTGTCCATCACATTGATCTGCTTGTATTGGGAATTTATCACAAATACATCACTCTGCTAGAAATGTACGCTAAAGATTAATTGAACGTGACTTTAAGCTTCCTTCCAATAATTCCGCCTCGACCTTATTTTCGGCTTCTGTCCCATATTTGAGCTTTGGCAGCAGCAGCAACAATTCTGGAAGTTCTTCAAGCCAGAGAAACTTTGAATATGGAAAAGCAGCAGCTGAAAAACACTGGCTTAAATTTTGAGCATGATAATCCTGGAAAATAGCTTCTTGGAAACTATGTTGACAGTCATGTGACTTAAGCAGTGCAAGGAAAGGGGAAATTCTGATTCTGTGATTAGTCTGGAACTGCTCCAAAGGCTGCACAACATTTGGAGAAAGATGAATATGGAGTACACATGTTTCAGGGAAAGACAGCAGAGCTCTGTGACCTCATAGGGAAATAGTTTCTCCTTTCAGAGTGCAGCCAGGTGGCTGAACTGGAGACTTTCATTAGCTGACCACAAAAGCTGTTTGGTTTTTATTCATTTTTGCTGCCTGACTTCCAAACATGAGGCCACATCCTATCATGATCCAGTCATGCAGCTCCCAGTGCCATCCACATGAGTTGTGAGCAAGGGTCATGGGCATAATATTATTGAAAGCACTTCACTCCGCAGATGCTGGATTCTTTTGTGGTGGAGGGGAGACCCAGAGCCCCAATTCCGTTTTCAGTTCATTAAACTGTGGCTTGACCAGCTATACATAGGGTGAAAGAGTAAGAATGTCAGCCCCTCTGTTGTCAGATGAAGTTATGACCTGCCCAGGACGGAGTTAACACACTGGATTTGGGGTTTGATCCCCTGTTTGTCACTACGGCTTGTATTTGATCTGGTGGTCGGTTGGTACAGAATGCAGTGCCATTGCCTTTCTCCCAGGGTCAAGCAGAGCTTTTCCCACTGCTCTTCAGTGTCTCTTTGAATTGGTGGTAATTTGAGGAAATATCATGCACTTCCTTGTATTTTGGACACTGCAGTAGAAAGCCTCTCTGTTGCAGTGGGTGCATGATCTTATTCATCTCTTTCACCTGGTCCCATGAGAGGAGGGCAACTGCTCTCGTCAGTGAACAGGATTTGGCCTATTGTCTCCAGTTCTCCCTGTCCCCACCTAGCCATGAACTATCAATATATCTTTCTCATCCAAGGTCAGGCAGAGAACTTGTCAGTCCCTGGCACATCTCCTTGCAGGCTGAGCAATAAGGGAAGAATGTTTGCTTTTCCACAGCTGTTATCTCAAGGATTCTAGCTGAAGACATTTTACGGCAAGGCTGGACTATCCGAGTGAGGGCTGGAGGCAGGTTGCAAGCAGCGAGTACAGATCCCCAGAGACAGCTGCTGTAGGTGCTAGCACTGATGGGAGCAGAGATTTGTGTTTAAGATCCTTTGATGGAGGTATTGTACAAAGTGCTTTACAAACACTAATAAACTGATTACAGCTGTCTCATTAGGAAATTGTTCTCCTGCAGAAAGGGAAATGGGACTGAGGCCCATATCTTTAAAGGTATTTAGGCACCTGACTCCCATTGATTTCAAAGTGAGTTATGCACTGAATTACCTCTTATAACTCTGGCCCTGCGCAGTTAAGTACGCTACCCAAGCCCACATACGTATACCCTGTTACCATTACAGTGCTAGCTGCATCTTTGCCCCCTTTCTGGTCTGTGTGCACCCCCCAGTCAGTTGGCAGGCCTCATGTCTAAACGCCCTGGGGTGGAAATCTGCATTTTTCCTACTTTTAGACCAAGCCCTCGGCTACCACACCCTGTGTACTAACTTTGCTTTCCTAGTAGGTCTGACTGGGTGTGGTACCTGTAGTTCGTTCCTGTGCTAGTCCAGGGGTATTCAGTGACAAAACAGTCTTCTTAAAGCCAAAATACCGTTTTAACAGTAGGAACGAAGCATTTAGAGCAGGGATGGGCAAACCTTTTGGCCCGAAGGCTACATCTGGGTGGGGAAATTGCATGCAGGGCCATGAATGTAGGGCTGGGGCAGGGGGTTGGGGTGGGAGGGGGGGCAGTGTGCAGAAAGGGGCTCGGGGCAAGGGCTTGGTGCAGAGGAGGGGTGCGAAGTATACGAGGGGGCTCAGGGCAGGGGTTTGGGGTTTGAGGTGCAGCAGGGGGCTCGGCAGGGGGTTGGGGTGCAGGAGGGGTGTGGGGTGTGCTGGGGGTTGGGGTGCAGGCAGTGGGCTCAGGGCAGAGTGCAAGAGAAGTTCGGGGTGCGGGCTCTGGCCCGGCGCTGCTTACCTGGAGCGACTCTGGGGTGGCAGTGGTGTGCACTGGGGCCAGGGCAGGCTCCCTGCTTGCCCTGTCCCCTGCCCCACTCCGCTCTGGGAAGTGACCGGCACCAAGTCCCTGCGGCCTCTGGGAGAGGGGGGGCAGAGGGCTGAGCACATTGCCCTTGCCTGTGGGTACCTCCCCCGAAGCTCCCATTGGCTGGGAACGGAGAACTGTGGCCAATGGGAACTTCGGGGGAGGTACCCACAGGCAAGGTCAGTATGTGGAACCCCCTGCCCCTCCTCCCCCAGGGGCCCTAGGGACCTGGTGCCGACCGCTTCCCTGAGCGGGGCCCACGGTGCCACTGGGTGGCAATCCCCTAGGCCGGATCCAAAGCCCCGAGGGGCTGGATCCAGCCCACGGGCTGTAGTTTGCCCACCCCTGATTTTGAGAGAGGATTTTAGAACACAAACTACACGTCTATTTTACCTTATGGCATGTCCCTCACTGATGGCAGCCAAGACACCCTGCCACGGCAAGGACCTGTCTGTCAGTCTGGTCCGACTGAACAACTCTCTGCTCTCCTCCTTTCACTCCAGCCAGAGCTCCTTTGTTCTTGTGACTTCCTAGGCATTGGGCCCAGTCACTCAAACCAGTTCCGTAAATTGGCTGGAACTAGGCAGTAGAATCTTCAAAGTGAATAGTTCAGGAATGGTCTCTTAACAACCATTAAGTGTTTTCTGAGGAGTGGCTTATTTTGAGCCATGGTTCCCTTCTCTCTCCCCCACCCCCTGACAACTTTATTAATCTAAATCAATATATTCATACACAAAACATCCCATTAACCAGGTCACCATACAGTATTAATAAATTACAGCGCAGCATCACTTTTCTCTCAGAATCTCCTCATTCCCATTCCTCTGTTTTTAAAAAAAACATGATTATTGTTTTGTGTTGCTCTGAATTTATAAGTGCTTCCATTTAGTGGTCTGCAGTTTAGCTCGGCTGGATATGTATTCCCAGCAATGCTTGTCAGATTCTGGGGCTAATGTTACCAGGTTCGATGCCTTTTAGTTAACACTGACATTTCCTCCCACACTGGTGCTGTTGACTGTACAGCAGTGAGCCTGCATCTTGGACCCCCTTCCACTGCGGAGAAGGCTCCTCTTTCATCGCAGTTCCTATATTTTTTTTCATTGCATCACTTCACTGTTGTAAGGAAGATGTTCATGGCGCAAAACTCTGGGACCGAATCTAATGTGTTGTAGGCTCTTTGGAGCTAAGATCAAGTGTAAGTAGTCTCTTGGCCTATCAAAGGCCATGATCAATTGTTTTGATGTTTTTGGTCTTTGGGCCTCGAGATGAAAACCTTGTCTGTGTCTCTTGGCCTGTGAAGTAAAAACATTATCTAAGTTATTCCTGAAGCACCTACCATTGGGGCATTAATGCAGTGGTATCTATTTACTGTGTGTCCCAGCCAGGAGTCATGATCGTGGGCCTCCATCAGTGCAGCTAGGAAAGCAGACAAGATTACAGTAGTTGGATGGAAAATATTTTAGCTCCATGCCCCTGCAAAGATCAACCACTCACATAACAAATATGTATCAATGATTCATCTCAACCTGGAGAAGTTGGTACTTCATAAAAAAAAAAAAAAAACAGTTGTAGTGTCTGAACTGAGCTTTCATAGAGAAATAACTCAGGAGCGCAAGGCTTGGTGTCTTCCCTGTGCCAGTATGAAAATGAAAATTCAAAATGTCGAAATGCAGATTTCTGTAACCACGAGTTACGACATGCATCCACCAAGGGCTGCAGACATGGGAAACGGGAAAGTGAACAATCAGAGTATGGCTAGATTTCAAATGGGCTGGTTTGTAACTTCACTTTTTATCAGTTTTCAATAAATCCATCCCACTCAGCTAAAATATTTTGAATAATTGAAACACAAGGACATTAGTGATTTATAAACAAACTCCACCAAATGTTGCAATGGTCCCAATAAAGCAAAACGCAGACCAAGAAATCTGATTTTTCTCTTCTTTTAACTTCCAAGTGTGAAGTCTGTAGTCATTGGAGATGATAAAATGTATCTAGGCCCCTACCCTCAATGCTGTGTTCAGTTTTGAAGGACCAGAGAAAGGCACAAAAAATGATTTGGAGATATCAATGAAAAAATGTCTATTAAAGGGTGGAAAACAAATAAAAACCCTTACTAGTCTGGCTAGAAAAATAAAGGGGGAAATGACTGTTTGTATATAAAATAGTGAAGGTTATGAAGGCAGCCCATTTGCTCCTCGTGTTTGTCTGATCCCAGGGGCTGAAATTAAAAGGCAACAAATTCCGAGCAGCTAAAAGGAACTACTTTTTACATACACAACATGCAATTAAGGTGTGGAATTTAGTACTCCATGCTAATGTTAAAGCAAATATTGTTTGAAAAAAGAATTGGATATAAATAATAGCAACTCTATTTTAGACTAGGGAGAACAAAATTACAAAGGCCATCCATCTTCATGCTTCACTCTGAAAAATGGATCAACAATGGGAGCAAGGATGAAATTAAAACTTTGAGTGTAAGCAATGTGGAGCAGGATCACATTTTGTTTGTACAGGGTTTGTTTCCCCTAATGCACTGGGGACCTGATTCTGTTGGAGTCTCTGGATGCTATAGGAACAGAAATATTACTGAATAATAATGAAGTATCTTCCATTCAGGAGCAGGCCACAGTTGGAGACAGGATGGACCATGTATCTGTCCCAGCATGTGATCAATTCAAGGAATACTAATGTGTGTATGTCTCTCTTCACTTGTTTGGAGCATGATAAGGTGACAGGGTAGCTCAATTCTGCTTGGTGGTTCTTCAGTGCATACCAGAATAATGGGCATGTACCCATTGATGTACTGAAGGAATGTCACTACTGCAGTACGACAGGATTCAGCCTGATTATTCTGTTAGCAAATGCATTATAATTTATTTCTTAAAAATGTGGGTCAGAGTAGTCAAATGGGAAAAAGCCTGTCAGAACCGTGAAAGGCCAGGAACTGTGCTAAATGCATATAATGTGGAGATGTCAAGGCCCAGATATCAGAGAATCAAAGAGAGAGAGAATTTGATGGGACCTCAAGAGGTCATCTTGTCCAGACCCATGCGCTGAGGCAGGACCAAGTAAACCTAGACCATTCCCGACAGTTGTTTGTCCCACCTGTTCTTAAAAATCACTGGTGCCTGGGATGCCACGAGCTCCCTGGAAGCCTATTCCACAGCATAACTATCCTTATAGTTAGAAAGTTTCCCCCTCTAACTAAATCTCCCGTGCTGCAGATGAAGCCCGTTACTTCTTGTCCTACCTTCAGGAGATACGGAGAACAATTGATCCCCGTTCTCTTTCTAGCAGACCTTAACGTATTTAAAGGCTGTCATTGGGTCCCCCCATAGTCTTCTTTTCTCAAGACTAAACATGCCCAGTTTTTTAAACTCTCCTCATAGGTTTTCTGAGCCTTGTATAATTTTTGTTGTTCTTCTCTGGACTCTATCCAGTTTGTCCACATCTTTCCTAAAGTATGGCGCTCAGAACTGGACACAGGACTCCAGCAGAGGCATAACAATGCCTAGTAGAGTGGGACAGGTACCTGCCATGTCTTACATATGGCCCTCCTTTAACACATGCCAGAATAATATTAGCCTTTTTAGCAACTGCATCACAGTGTTGGGCTCATATTCAATTTGTGCTCCACTACAACCCCCATCTCCTTTTCAGCGGTACTACCACCTAGCCAATTATTCCCCATTTTGTGTTTGTGCATTTGATTTTTCCTTCCTAACTGTTGTATTTTACACCTTTGCACTTGTCTTAATTGACCTCTTAAGCAGTAATAAAGGGCAAACTTGGAATTGAATGTGAAGCATAGGCGCCGACTCCGTGGGTGCTCTGGGGCTGGAGCACCCACGGGAAAAAATTGGTGGGTGCTCAGCCGGAAGTTGGCGCCTGTGATGTGAAGGGTGTTGATGCAAGTGAAACCCTTTGATCCTTAGGTTTTGAAGGATTACTCAACTCTGCAGGGCTTCTGTTTGAGACCCGGTGCTGTAACCCAGCTATGCAGCGCTTAATGAAACACTGGGAAGGTTACCCAGGGTTCCCTGTTTAAACAATGGTGGACTCATATTACCAAATGCATAAGCTTGAAGGGAGTTCACAATTTCAACATACAGTACTACATGGACAATGAGATCACCACCAGGAGGATAAACAGAAGAATCCTGGAAATTTACGCGACTGGGAAAAACACCCAGACTTTTAGCCTTGGGCGGGGGTGTGTGTGCGCGTGTGTGTGTGCGCGCACACACAATGAAAGTACCATCTTTTCTGGGGAAAACAAAAACCATCTCAGTAATTTTAAATAAAATACATACAACAAATTGACTGTCATGTTTAAAGGTGGGTTACAATAAAAAAGGATGCTTTTAAAGGTACCTTGAAATACGACTTAAAATTAGCTGCATTTATTTTTATGCACTAAATGCCAAAAAGTAAGAGAGATGCTTGAGAAATAACTAACTTTCAATGTCTCTGGGTGACTTAAAATACAAAACAAACAAACAAACATGTCCGTCAGCCAGGGCCGGCCCTAGCTTTTTGGCCGCCCCAAGCAAAAAAAAAACAAACCCACAAGCGCCGCCCGCCCCCAACGCTGGCCAACCCCCCCCCCCCAAACAACGCTGCCCCGCCAAAATGCCGGGGGGGGGGGGACCCAGCGGGGAGGGCGGCATGCCCGCTGCCCCGCTCCCCGTGCCAGTGGGGAGCGCGGAACGCCAGCCGCCCCGCTGCCCCGGCCGGAGCACCGGCGGGGAGCGGAGCACGCCTGCTGCCCAGCTGCCCCAGCCGGGGCGCCGGCGGGGAGCGGAGCACGCCGGCCGCCCCGCTGCCCCGGCCGGGGCGCCGGCGGGGAGCGGAGCACGCCGGCCGCCCACTCCCCCGGCAGGGGCGCCAGAGGAAGATTAGTTTTTTTTGTAAATTTAAAAAAAAAAAAACCTTGAGTGCCGCCCCCCTCCAGGTGCCGCCCCAAGCACGTGCTTGGTAGGCTGGTGCCTGGAGCCGGCCCTGCCGTCAGCTCTACTCTAATGCTCTGACATGAGCTATCATGGAGCCCTAGTAGAGCATGGATGTGGCCTCAGCGTGGTCAAATACACACTTTTTCTAGCATCCAAAGTGATTTTGCAAGAAACATAGATCCGCTGTGATATAAAATAGTAAATAAAGCAGCTTCCAGGAAAAAAAATCTTCACTTTACCTGCTCCTCTACTGTGTTCTCCATCTGAAGTCCATACGACGTTACTGTATGGTGACTGCTAAGCCATTAAAGCAGACTTAAATGGAACCAGTTGGTGTGATTTTGGGAGGCTTGAGAGTGATATGTATATATGTCACTGGCGCCATGTCTTCCATCAGGCAGTGGCCCGGTTTGAGGAGAAGTGTCTTGTCCTTAAAGCTGAAAAGAGCGAGAGAAGGAAGGAAAAAGAAAGAATTTCTCCCATCAGGCAGCTGGCCCATCAGGAAATATCTGTACCTACTGTGGGCAGATCTGTGGTTCCAGGATCAGACTCCTGAGACATCTCAGCTCCATATGTAAATCTGTGGTAGAGATCATCCTTGAATTGAGGGATCGCCGATGATGATATATCTCACTGATCTCATTTCTTAAAGCTGTCTGAAACACTGTTGCACAAACTTAAAAAAATGAAATCCCTGCTGAGGCAGAGAGAAAGCATGAAATATTAGTTCCAAACAGTTAAAGTTTGTCAAAGTTGAGACCAAGAACTTAGCAAGACTCAGAATGGGACTGGAGATTTATATGGATAACAAGAATAGCTAGAGCTCTTATAAATTATGCTAACAAAAATTCTGGAAGGGATATTAATCTTTGTGGTTCGGGGTTTAAACCAATCTCTATTAGGGTATGTCTATACTTACCTCCGGGTTCGGCGGTAAGCAATCGATCTTCTGGGATCGATTTATCGCGTCTTGTCTAGTCGCGATAAATCGATCCCAGAGCCGCTCTCCGTCGACACTGGAACTCCTGCTCACCGAGAGGAGTACGCGGAGTCGACGGGGGAGCCTGCCTGCGCCGCGTGGACCCGAGGTAAGTGTGTTTCAGTTCGAACTAAGATACTTCGACTTCAGCTACGCTATTCATGTAGCTGAAGTCGCGTATCTTAGTTCTAACTGCGGGGTTAGTGTGGACCAGCCCTTAGAGATTAAGATTAGGTCAATGTGGGGGTCTGATTATCCCACATCTGCTACTGCAGAGTTCTTACACCTTCCTCTGAAGCATCAGGTGTTGGCTGCTGTCAGAGACAGGGTTCTGGATGAGATGGCCCTGGGGTCTGATCCGGTCTGACAATTCCTATGTTCCCATGCTATAAGTAAGGCTGCATGTCTGTCACAGAGGTCACGGATTCCATGACCTTCATGACTTCTGCAGCGGCCAGCAGGAGCAGCAGAAGTTTGGGTGTGTGAGAGGGGGCTAGGGGTAGGGGATTGGGGTGCAGGGCGGCGCTTACCTGGGATGGAGGGCTTCCCAGCTCCCACCGGCATATCCTTGCAGCTCCTAGGCCAGGGGTGGGCAAACTATGGCCTGCGGGCCACATCCGGCCCGTCAGACCATTTAATCTGGCCCTCAGCTCTAGTTGGGGAGCAGGGTTGGGAGCTTGCCCCGTGCCACATGGCTCCCAGGAAGCAGCCAGCATGACCCCTCCTCCGGCTCCTACATAGTACATGGCAGCATGGTCAGGCAGCTCTGTGCGCTGTCCTGTCCGCAGGCACCGCCCCTGCGGCTCCCATTGGCTGCGATTCCTGGCCAATGGGAGCTGCAGGGGCGGCGCCTGTGGACGGGGTAGTAGTGCGCAGAGCTGCCTGGCTGCGCCTTGGAGCTGGAGGGGGGGACATGCTTCTGGGAGCTGCTTGTGCTAAGCACTGCCCGGAGCCTGCACCCCTGACCGCCCCCCTGTGCCCCAATCCCCTGCCACAGCCATGATCCCCCTCCCACCCTCTGAACCCCTTGATCCCAGCCCAGAACCCCCTCTTGTACCCCAAGCCCCTCATCCCCTAGCCCCAACTCGGAGCCCCTTCCCGCACCCTGAACTCATTTCTGGCCCCACCCCAGAGCCCTCAACCCCTCCCGCACCCCTACCCCCAATTTCGTGAGCATTCATGGCTTACCATACATTTTCCATGTCCCTCAGGCCAAAACGTTTGCCCACCCCTATCCTAGGCAGAGGGGCCAGGGGTGTCTACACACCACCTGTGCCTGCAGACAAAATGTGGGGGGCAGAGGCTGAAAAAAGACAGGGCAGAATGGGGAACAAGGCAGACAGCCCCAAACGCCTGCTGCCCCACCAATCTCACCCTGGCCTGCCCACCCAGAGTGATGCCCCCAGGCTCTACCTCCCAGCAGATCCTCCCCTCTGTGCCCTGCTGTCCCAGCACCACAGCTGTTCCTGATTCCAGCTTAGCCCCACTTGCTTCTGGGGAGGCGTCAGAGGCGAGGCTCCTGCCAGCCCCCTCACCTTCTGTTTGCCTGGGTGTGATGGCATTGGTGACTTACCCATTGCTGAGAAATGTCATGCGAGGTACTGCGGAGAAATAGATCAAATGACTAGCACCAGTGACATGCTGGGCATTTTTAATATCTAAGTCTGAGGCTGGAAGATCTGAAAATGGTTGAAAGAAAGGGGCTGCTCTTTGGAGCACAATACATTTCACTTACTTAAAAATAATGCATGGATATAGCACATTAAATGTAGGCTGAGCATTCAGTTTGCTATGTTGTAGTGCATTGTATAGCCTATTAGAGAGAGGCGGTAGGCCAGGTAATATCTTTTATTTGCCTAACTTCTGTTGGTGAAAGAGAGGAGCTTTGGGGTTTACACAGAACCTTTCTTCAGGGCCTGCTCCAGAGCTTGTCCCACCAATAAAAGATATGACCTCACCCACTTTCTCTCGCTCTAATAGTGTGTTGACCAGGCAAAGGAAAGTGAAACAATGATGGGAAGTTGAGGCAGTCTGAGGGGTGGCACTCAGAGCTCCCTGGTGGTCTAGTGGTTAGGATTCGGCGCTCTCACCGCCGCGGCCCGGGTTCGATTCCCGGTCAGGGAACACGCATTTTTTTTGCGTGTGTCTCAGCCCCCTCCACCCTTCCTAATTTTAAAACCCTGCAGGTAGCACTTTTAGGGGTCGCGGCAATTCGCTGATTTGCCTCATTTCACAATGCAGCTTCACCCAGGCCTTTAGCTGCCGCTGCAGAGCTTCAGAGGAGCTGCTCCAGCCTTTACTGCCAACGCGGGGGGGGGGGGGGGGGGGGGTCGATTGCTCCCAAGAGCAATTGGCAGCGATAGGAGGGGCCGGGGGCGAAATGATTTTTACTGGCTCCCTTCGGGCTTTGCCTTAGTGACACACATCCTCGATTAAGAGGATTACAAGGCTCTTCTTGGGGAAGCTGCCAGTAGCGAATCCCGCTCGCTGGGGCAGTGGCAATGCAACCCCGTGCAAATCCCCCCAGCTGCAACCTCGTGCAAATCTCCCCCAGCTGCAACCTCGTGCAAATCCCCCAGCTGCAACCTCGTGCAAATCCCCCCCAGCTGCAACCCCGTGCAAATCCCCCAGCTGCAACCTCGTCCTCGTGCAAATCCCCCGCAGCTGCAACCAGTGCAAATCTGCCCTGCAGGAAGGGCAGACGCTGCCCCTGCCCCACCCCAGAAGCGATTGCAACATCGGCGGTCCCAGGCGGCTGGGCAGCAGCAGCAGCAGCCTCCCCCGCATTTAATTGATTGATTTGGTTGAAGCAGAGAGGCGGCCATTCCGCGAGCAACGTACCACGCCCCATCCCCCCTCCACTTTCCTGCACCTTTATTCGGGCCAGGCGACGTCTGACGCAAAGCCCAGCTGGTGCCTGTCCAGGTGTGTCTCCCCCAGCCCGCAGTGACACGCCGCCCCACAGAGCAGAGCCCGGCCCCGCCCCTTTCCCGGGGAGGGGGAACACAGCGCGCGTGCACGGGGCTGGAGGAGCGGGGGACTCCCTCCTGCGCGCGCCCCCGCCCACGAGCACACCACCCCGCCTTGCCCTGTCCACCCCGCTGGAACGTGGCGCGCTCGTCCCCGCGGAACTGAGAGGGCGCGCGCACGCACGCACGCAGCCTCCCTCTGCCCTGCGCCTCCCCTCCCCCTTCGCTCTGTGTCGCCGGGTCCCGCTGGCTTGTGGCGCTTGGCGGCGGCTGGGGTTGCTGAGGAGACGCCGCCGGAGCCCGGGCCGGCCTGTGAGGAGGAGCCGCCGCCCTGCACCCCCCCCCCCCGGGAGAGTCAAGAGCCGCCCCCCCTCCCTGGTGCTGCCCACCCACCGGCCCGCTGCGGAGGGCGCGGGTAAGTGAGGGGGGGGGCAGCGTCGTGGAATTGGGGGGGGGGGGGTCCGTTCGCCCCGCCGCCCCCAGGTCTGTGGCGCCTCAGAGCCTCGTACGCACCCAGGGCCGGCTGGGCGGCTGGAGGCCAAGATGGAGCTGATGCCGCTGAGGGGGAGGGTCTGACGCTGCAGCACAGCGCGGGGGCGGGGGGGGGGGGGCGTGAGGAGAGCTTGAGGAGGGAATGGGGGGGCCATGGGCCGGGCCCTGGGGCGGGGGGATGGGGGCCATGGGACGGAGGGAGAGGGAATGGGGGCCCTGGGGCGGGGGGATGGGGAGATGGCATTGGGGAGGGGGGGTAGAGTAGGGGATCTCATTAGAAAGTGGAATATCCCTCACCCCACCCCCAGTTGCCCCCACCTGTCTTTCTACTAGGTTTGGATCATGAAACAGAGACTATTAAACATTAGCTGTCTTTGTATTGGGGGGGGGGAGGGATTAGCTGTTATGGGGCAGTACGTGTTTATGGGGACAAGGGATTATCTCACTTTGTCATAAATGCCCCATAACTACAGAGCCTGTTCATAATAAGGTATTAAAAATTATGGACATTGTATTTTCCCTGGGAACCTCTTGCTTTGTGGGGCCGGGGGGGAATGAAGAAAGCCCAGCTTCCCCTTCCCTCCTCCCACACTTGCATACCTGGTACCAGAGGGACTTGCAGTGTTTTTGTGTGCTTGTGTCATCTGTCTTTGCACTTTAAAATAACAATAAAAAGTCCTCAAAGATCATATAAATAATAACTTTGCATTTAGGGTTTGTTTTAACTGAGACTCATAATGACAAATGACAGCTCAGGGAATTTCAGATGTTGTCTCCCCTTGTGTTGCTGCTTGGGATTTTTATAATTAGTGGCTGCTCAGAATATTACACACTTGAGTTTTGTGAAATGATGCATTAAGAACCAATAGGAAACTCAGTCTTTGAAACAGGAATTTGGAGAGAAGGGAGAACTAATTTATTTTGTGCTGCTTTTTGTGATGCTTGAATGAAGAATATTTGATTCCAATGGTATTCTGTCTGGATGTAGTGATGTGGATGAAGTGGACAGGGTAGCCAGTTTACTAACATACTTAATTGTTTTGCTTATGCTTTATATCTAGCAACTGTATGCATAGTAACACAAGGCAGTTGTCTTATTATTGGAGTATATTCTACAGATGGAGCCATTTCTCGCTCAGAGCGAAAGGTGAAAGCCGTCCATGCCTGATGCTGGCGCTGTGTGACACACAAGGAGATTTTCAGCTTTTGTATCTTGCTTGCGTTTGATTCAGTGAAGCATCAATCTGCAGAGTGTGCAGAAAGTCGTTGCTATGGGTTTGTCTGTGTGTATTTAATGCTCTCTCTGAGGCTGTAATCTGTGTAATAAAATGTGTATGCAAGTCTGAATGACATATTCAAAAGATCTTCTTGGAGAAATACAAAGATGATCCTGAATTTACAGCAGATGTCTGTCTTTTCAGTTCTTGGTGTTTTATTACTTCAGTTTCTTTTGGGAAAAGAAAAAGTGAAATTATACTATAATCTGACATAATTATAATCTGCTACCATTGAAGCAAAAACTTGTAGGTTGTAGCCAGTTTGATGGTTGGCTTTGGCAACATTTTAGCCATCTCATTGGGTATATTAAATTATGATAAGCATGCAAATCTAAAGAGAGTCAAGAGTTGTTTGTTTTTTTATTTCATATGAAGTGCACTGAGGCAGGTCAAATGGCTATTGGATATTGTCAGTTGTGCATAAGAAGCATTTGTTAAAGGGCATGGCTACACTTGCAGATGTTGAGCGCTGTGAGTTAAACCAGCCCTCGGAGAGCGCAGTAGGGAAAGCGCTGCAGTGTGTCCCTACTGTCAGCTGCAAGTGCACTGGCGTGGCCACATTTGCAGCACTTGCAGTGGCATTGGGAGCGGTGCATTATGGTCAGCTAATCCCACAGAACACCTCTTCCCATTCTGGCGCTGTGGCTTGTGGGAAGGGGCCGGGGGATGCGGGGCAGTCTGGGTCCTGTCCTAACGCCCCGTGATGCATAGCTTCGCATCCCAGCAATCCCTGTGCTTCCGTCCACATTTGGCATCTTTCAGCATTTTTTGTGCTGCGCGCTCTGTCTTCTATTTCATTCTGCGGGAATGGATCCCGAAGTGCTGAGGAATATGCTGATGGGTCTCGCCAGCACGTCACGTTGGGCAGTCGAGTTACTCCTTAAGCTACAAACTGACAGTGAGGAGTCCGACGATGATACTGACTCACGTAACGCATATGACACGAGGGAAAGAGTTTTGGGACAAGGGCTGCGGAGGGGAGGGGGCGGGCGGGCGTGGTAGTGCTCCGCCTGCATGGCTACAAGTGCCTGGATCGAGTCCGCTTGACGCTCCATAATGCTTATCAGCCGCTCCGTGCTTTGGTGCCGGGCGCCGCATTCTGCTGGTGGAACCTCCTTTCGCTCGCCCTCCACTCCTGCGCTTTTTGATTTTCATGAAGGGACTGCTGCATTAGTTCATGCAGCATGTCTTCTTTGCTTCTACGTGGCCTCTTCCTAATTCTTTGGAGTCTTTTGGTTGGTGATAACACGGACGGCTGAGATCTCAAGGTTGCATTTGTAAAGGCAAAATGCAACACTTAACAGAGGCAGCATTGTTCACACCAGGCAGAGCAATGATTTGCCCGTACTTAAAGACAAGCACAGTCTACACAATAGCAGAATTTACCTGTCCCAAAGCGAGTGCCATGACCCACAGGAGCCCCAATATGGTGAGTAAGCACAGGGTTGAGGGGGACTGATTGTTTCACTGCCGTACTGTCTTCTGGGGTTCTGTGCCTTGGGGAGAGCCAACAGCTGTAGGGGGCCCCTGTATTGAACACTGTCCTCACATTTTCTACAGGAGTTCGTCCTGGGAGATATCTAGCTGCTGAGGGTGACCTGGGAAGCAAGGGAGGGTTTTCTACTACAATGCGGCTTTCGCCCTAGTCCATATGCAGCTTGCCTGTGTGCAGCAATGGTTCCCCTGCCCCTCACTGCACAGTGGTGCGGACATGTTAGCCTGACTGGGACAAGTACCACAGTAGCTCTGCCAAGGAACCTGCGCAAGCGCATTGCACAGCTTCTGGATGAGACTTTTCGAAGAGATCACTGAGGCAGATTACCACGATATGAGAGAGCACATCAACGCCCTATTCAGCATCTAGGCATGCATGCAGCCTTAACCCTCCTCGTCCCAAGAGCTCGCCTTGCTGAGCAAACAGGAAGAGGATTTTTTGAAAATCCCCAGGGATTTTAAAATGCGGGTCTGACGGTTGGTCACCTGAGGGCAGGGCAGTAGAGTTCAAAGTGATGACCAGAGTGGCTAGAACAGGCATTGTGGGACACTTCTGGAGGCCGATCAGAGCGCATTAACAGACCAGGGCATCCACACTGGCGCTGCGGTGCTCCAGCCAGGGCACACCAAGCTGGATCTGGGAAGAAATCATATCTAACACACAGAAGGTAGAATTAACTTGAGATTCTCCATATGGTATCTTAAGAAAGCAGTGTAGGGAAACTTTTGTGCTTCCTGTGTCCATGGTGTATTGGTTCTGTTGATAAGTAGGTCTTTGGTCTTCAGGATTGTTGATCTAGCACCTTTTTATGAGCACTAAGTAAATAAATATCCTCCCCTTCCTTGCATATTTCATCTTAATGTTAAATGTAAGCACAGTCTGAGCAAAAGACTGTTTATGGTGATGAAGAGAATAAAACTACATGTTGTAGATGAGTCACTTTAGTCTGACACCATTTATTTTCTGCTACATGTTTTTGATGCATCATATTGGTAAGTCATAGTTAGTAGTGTCTAAGTACCTTGATGCCCCCACACAGAGGTGACCTAAATGCATGGTGTATGTGTGCTCTGTAGTTTAATATATGTATTTTATCAATATGTGCCTGAAAGAAACAGCAAGAGAGAAAACACACTTTACTAAGTCATTAACACATCCCTTGGCTATGCAGGGGTCGGAAGGCCTTCCAAAGAGTATGACTAATCAGTGCATCTCCTGCAGTCTTTCATAGTTAAAATACAAAGAAACCTATATTTTGATTAGTTAATGCACTTGAGCTACAGTAATTGGGGTAATTTAACTGAGTTTGTAAATGAGATGGTGAGGCTGTCATACCAGAGCAGTCACTGGGGATTCACCACTCAAAGATGATTAGCAGCCAGTCAGATAGTTGCTCTGGACAACTGATAATCAGAGAGAGAATGAAATTACTTATTGAATGGGGCCAAGATTTTCTTCCTGTATCTGTATTTAAAGCATTTATAAAGTCATCAGTGGGAGCTATTGAGTGCTTAGTACTTTGGAAAATTAGGCAGGTACCAAAAATATGATTTTGGGGATCCTAGCTTTAGGTTTTCTAGTTTTGAAAATCTTGACCTAGCTGAATTATTGCAGTTTAACCTGTTTGGCAGATAGTATTTCTGATTATTGATGCTTGTGCCTTTGATCATCATACTTGTTTTCTTTGTAAACTTCAAATATAGGTGGTAAAAATCATAGCATCATAGAAACGTAGGGCTGGTCATGTAATGAGAGGTCATCTAATCCAGACCTGTGTGCCAAGGCAGGACCAAGTAAACCTAGACCATCACTGGCAGTTTTGTCCAACCTGTTCTTAAAACCCTCCAGTAACAGGGATTCCACAATCTCCCTTGCAAGTCTATTGCAGTGCATAACTGTCCTTATAGTTAGAAAGTTTTTCCTGATATCTAATTTAAATCTCCCATGCTGTGGATTAAGCCATTACTTCTTGTCCTACATTCAGTGGACAAGAACAGTTGATCCACATTCTCTTTACAGTCTTCAAATATGTTAAAGGATATTATGATCAGGTGCCCCTTCTGTCTTCTTTTATCAAGACTGAATCTGCCCAATTTTTTTAAAACTTTCCTCATTGGTCAAGTTTTCTAAACTTTTATCATTTTTATTTCTCTCCTCTGGACTTTCCAGTTTGTCCACATCTTTCCAAAAGTTTGGCACCCAGAATGTGACGCAGTACTCCAGCTGAAGCCTCACCTATGCTAAACAGAGTGGGACAATTATTTCCCGTGTCTTCTGTACCACACCCTGGTTAATACATCCCAGAATGATATTAATCTTTTTTTGCAACTGCGTGACGTTGACTCATATAATTTGTGATCCACTATAACTCCCATGTTTTGTTCAGCAGTATTACTGCCTAGCCAGTTATTCCCCATTTTGTATTTGTGCTTTTGATTTTTTTCCTGTCTGAATGTTGTACTTTGCAGGTGCCTTGATTGAATTTCATCTTGTTAATTTTAGACCAATTCCACAATTTGTTGGGGTTGTTTTGAATTCTAATCCTGTCCTTCAAAGTGCTTGTGACCCCTCCTAACTTGGTGTCATTTTTCAGATTTTATAAGCATACTCTTCATTCCATAATCCAAGCCATTAATGAAAATATTGAATAGTACTGGACCCCTGCAGGACCCCACTAGATATGTCCTCAGTTTGACAGCGAAACATTGATAACTGCTTTTTGAGTATGGTCTTTCAGCCAGTTACGCATCCACCATATAGTAATTTCATCTAGACTACATGTCCCTAGTTTGCTTACGAGAAAGTCAAGTGAGACTGTGTCAAAAGCTGTACTAAATAAAGATATATCATGTTTATAGCCTTCCCCCCTACCCCCCAGGACAGTAACAAAGAAGGATATTGGGTTGGTTTGGCATGATTTGTTCTTGATAAGTCATGCTGGCTATTTCTCATATCCCTGTTATCCTCTAGGTCAGTGGTGCCCAAACTTTCCTGTCGTAGAATTTGATTCTACGCTTTCTTTCACATATAGTGCCACACACATTAGCACGACCTGTTCTGTCCTTCTGATATATTTTGTACCCTGGTATTACTGTGTCCCATTGATTATCCTCATTCCACCAAGTTTCTGTGGTGCCTATTATATCAATATCCTAATTTAATACGAGGCACTCTAGTTCGCCCATCTTATTATTTAGACTTCTAGCACTGATATGTAAGCACTTTAAAAACTTCACTTTTTAGCTGTCTGCCATTACATGATGTAATTGAAGGGGACTTTTTTTCTTTTGACTGTTTCTCATCAAATCCTACCTGTATTTATCATCTTCCATCCTCCCTCTCCTCCTTATTAGGACATAGGGAATCTCCATTTATAGATCCTCCCCTAAGGGATGTCCGAACCACGTGCTCCTCTGCACCTGTTGGCTTTCCTGCAGCCCTTAGTTTAAAAATGATGATGGGTGTTTTATGAGTTCTGGTCAATTTATTAAATTGTTCATTTAATTGTGTGCATAATATTTTAAGTTTTATAGTAATGGTTTGTTAAAATCCCAGAGATTAGGATAATTTTTTAAATAATCATAATGAACTAATTGGATTTAATCTGAAACTTGATTTGGGCCACAAGTGACTGTTCCTTTATGTTTTGCTTAACCATTAATACTTTACAGGGTTGCACCATTATGTTTTTGGGGTCAGTATAAAGGCAGGTTCAGATAAAGCTAAAGGATCGTACTTTTATCCAGAAAACTGAAACACACGGACCTCTCCATATTAGTCAGTGTTCCTTTGGGAGCTCTCCCACACAGAATAGTGAAAGGACAGCTGGGTTTTTTTTCTCCTAGATCCTCACTAATTGTCTTCATCCTCTTCACTTTCACTCTTCAGCTGGCTGAATATGTGAGTGAGTAGCACCAGGAAGGGGAATCTATTTGTAGGAGACAGGTGCTACTGTCTCCCTACTGGATGCTCCAGCTTTGCTGGTCTGAGGAATGAAGGTTTCAGAAACTGGTTGGATCTTCTCTTTGGCAAGGTGTTTTCACTATTTGAAACCAAACTTGTTAAATTTAACAGAAAGAAGGCACAGAGGACCAAGATTCACCAGTATTGATCTTGTATAGTCACAAGAGATAGCTATGTATCCACCTGCACCTAACACTAGACTAATTGGTCATGTTACTAATGCGTGAGTGATTGGATGAGAACCTTCTCGGTGCTGATGAGAGAGGCAAAATGCTTCATTCCAGCCAACATGGTCTGGTGGAAAATTGCCTTTCTTACCCCAAATGTAGCAATGATCTTAACTATGAACATGTTAAAAAGAATCACCGTAATTAATATTGCTTATTTCTGAGTTCTCCAGATTAAGTGTCTTGGTTGTATGGCCATGTACAGTGGCTAATAGAGATCTCTTGTAAATAAACTGTTTAAGCATCTTGGTCTGGTGAGATGCAGAAAGTCTGAGTCTGCAAAACAAAACATTTTAAGAACTAAACAGGCTGTGGGGAGGTGGTCTATGAGTGGGTCTCTCCTGCATTAGTTCATAGCATGGAGAAGGTTGGTGAACCTTTTTGGTAAAGGATAGGATTTTAGGAATTTAATTTGCACTTCGATATAGTACTAAAACTAGCAAGAATAGCAACAATAGCAACGAATGATAGCTGTAGGTAGCCAGTAAAATGAACACTAAACATATTTCATTGTTTTTTTTTTTAATTTTACCAAACTGCATTCTGGAATATCTCAGAATAGATTACCAGCATATGGTATCAGATATTCACCAACATCACTTTTCTTTCCAGGGCAATATAGTAATTTTTGTCAACTTATTCAGTGTATTTTTCTGCTGATGTTTTTGCTATTGTTTTGTTACAAAAATATGAAAGTCAGATTTAATGGTGTGTGATTGGCCAACCAGCATGTTTTCCTTATCTTAAATGATGGCAAGAGGTTTGAGTCTAGCAATCTCAAAGTATAGTCAGATTACGATGTTTAATTTAGGATTTCACTTTGATTTTTCAGATTTCCATAAAAATATGTGAAGAGCTCTGATTAGAAAGGATATATCTTTCCGTACCTTGTCAAATATTTTATACTTCATTTGCATGAAGGAAAACTAGATAAACTGCTGTATCGTGTGTGTAGCTACATCTCAAATACCAAGGATTGATTGTGTGCTTTTAATGAAGCGATTATAGTAATTTCCATTATGGTTTTTGGTAGCTGTTTCTAGAACCTTTGAAAATGTAGTATAATTTTTTGAGAGCTTTGCCCATTTTTCTTACTTCAGTATCTCTGAATTAGCTTTTGTCTTGGATTAGAGTGGATGAGGCTGCTTGTGAATGTTTAAAATTCCCATAGTGGCATGTCCTCCTTGTCAGTTATTGCTAATTGTACTTACCAGAAATAAATTTTACATTAAAATGGGCGTTTCTGAAGTCCCTGCTGGTTTTTACAATAATACTGAAACATCTCTGATACCAGCATGATGGACAGTCCAATACCTCATCACAGATGTTTTCTTCTAGGTTTAATGCTTGGAAGAAACAATTTTAAACTTTATGTATACTGAATTAGTGTTAAGAGTGTGCTGGAAAGTATGAACTTTCAGAATGCTGCACCTGAATAAAATAGGTTCTGCTTGCTGTCAAAATGCCTGTATTGAGTTTCTTAAAGAAAATTTGCAGGGTAATTGGTATGCCAGTGTTCCTTCAGTTGTTGGAATTAGGTCAAGACAGAGTGTGGAGAACCTCATAATTCAGTGTTCCCTGGCTATGACCATGTATTTCAAAGAGTTTAGAAGTGCTGAAAGCTTTTTCTCTTCACTACGTATATGTAAGTAGTAAATTGTAATAAAGTCGCATTGATGAACCACTTTGATAAAATATTGCAGATACTTTCACTTCCTGTTTACTGTGATAATTACAAACTACCATTCTGATTGTATCCCTGATCATTAATACCACTGTTATAAGAAGCCGCAAAACTAATTTTATTTCCCACAGTGTATGTCTTGCTCTTGTTGCTGATTAAGCCTTCATCTTAAAGGGTTCCCAGCAATTTGAAAACTAGTCATTTCAAAAGTTTACAGTAATTTCAGGTAATACCCCTGTGTGTGAGTTCCCCCTGCTAACTTTTGTTTACAATTACACTTCTCAGTTGTCTTAAAATACTCTTTTCTCACTTCTTTCTGGATAAAAATCCCACACAAACAGGGAAAGTGATGTAGGCCTATATCGAGCAAAGAACTTAAGCATGTGCTTTACTTCAAGCAAGTGAATAGTCACATTGAGGTCAGTTGGACTACTTGTGCACTTAAAGTTAACCACAAAAATATACTTTACTGGGTTGGAGTAATAGTGAAACATGATACAAAGTGATGTCCAGTGCACAAAGGAAATAAATTGTAAAAAAGTATTTTGCTCCTTTCATTTATGATATCCTTAAGTAATTTGTGTGGCAATAACAGGTAGTTTTCAGACTGAAATTTGATTTTAAGTAGTGTCCCTTTAAATATTTCTTGCTTTCAACAAAGTTTCATATGGCACAGTTGCAGGACTTCAGTGTAGACACTCACAAGGGCGGTGGGAGGGGTTCTCCCATCCATGTAGTTAATCCACCTCCCCAAGAGACACTAGGTAGGTTGACGGAAGAATTCTTTTGTTGGCCTTGTGCGTCTACATCAGGAGTTGGGTCGTCTTAACTACGTTGCTCAGGAGTGTGGATTTTTCACACCCCTGAGCGACGTAGCTGGATCTAATTTAATTTTTGAGTGTAGACCTGGCCTTATTGTTCCTATTTTAACAAGAGGAACAGATATCTGTAAATTTTGCTTGATTTACTTTTTACCTTGATGATCTTCTATTGACACCTGGATGGAACCTGTATTTCAGGTGAGCTCTTGAGATTTAAAAGTCAGTTCCTGAGGGCCGATTGACATTGAAAACTTACATCGGCATAGCTGCCTTTCTCAGGGGCATGAAAAATACACATCTCGGAGAGAGACAGCTATTCCAACCTAATCCTCGGTTTAGACAGTGCTAGGTGGGTGGAAGAATTCTTCCAATGACCTAGCTGCCACTTTTTGGGGAGATGGATTACCTACAATAATGGGAGAATCTCTCCCATCACTGTAGTGAGTGTCTGCACTGAAGTGCTACAGTGTTTTAAGTGTAGACCTACCTTGAGTCTGTATGCCTGGGTGGAACTCATGCAAAGACATGTATAATTTCCTCAAATCAGATTAGGAAGGAATTAGTAGGAAAACTAGCTTGTACCCTTCCGGGTTTCTTGGTTTTCTGTTGCCCAAGCCTCACGTTGAGAAGCTTGGTGCCACTCCTTGTGTAGGCCCATTATGTCAAATCTCCACTGGATGAGTGAGCTGCATAAATAATTTAGTTTTCCTCCTCCTTTTATTCTAAACAAGGTTATTGCATGTTTCAAAAACAACTTATGTTTCCTTAGTTGCTTCAGAAATACTAAGCTGTACTACTTTATTTTTTTGTCTTACCAAAGGACACTGCAAGCATGAATCAGATACAGGTGGAATCGAAAGAAATTCTGTTATCAGAAGTAATAATGAGCATTCTGGGGTGTGTTGCACCTATTACAAGAAAATACCCCAAAAACAGAATTCTAAATAAATTTCTTATTTGAAATGTGTCAGTAAAAATAAAATGTATGATGAAGTTCATATTGTTCTCAAGATGTTTGGTTCTACTAATATAATCACTGACAAAAGCACAGTCTGTTTTATTTTTTAAAGTCTTTAATTTTTGACTGTTTGCTGTGACGGGTTGGACCCCTTTGCCACCTGATGTGCTGAGATACCACTGAGTCTACCTGTTCTTCCAGCATGGGCTCCCTTTAACCTGTCTTGCTGAGCTAGGCTATGAAAGCTTCCTCTTACACACAGGCAGGGCCACACCCAGCTGCAGATCAGCTCTGGGAATACTCAGCTTAAGGGACTTGCTCCAACATGCTGGTTCTCACTCCTTTTAAGGGATATGAACTCAAAGATTTTATGAAATCCGCCTCCTCCCTCAATGTGGAGGAAGGTATGCACAACTTCTTGTCGTTGCCCCCTCCCCCCCGGTTCGAAATTACAGAAATTTGGTTATATTATAAACAAAACAAACGTTAACTACAAAAGGTAGGTTTTAAGTGGTAAAAGAGGTAACAGAACAAAGCAGATTACCAAGCAAATGAAATCAAACACGCAAACTAAGCTAGTTTCTCTAAAGAAATTGGTTACAAATAGTATTTCTCACCCTAGATGTTGTTGCTGGCAGGTTGCAAAGTTTCTGTGATTCAGAGTTCCAGTTGTATTCTTTTTCAGACTGGTCCCCTGTCTTAGTCTGGACTCCCCCCTTGCCTTCCCTTCCCTTCCCTTTTGCAGTCTTTCTTCTTGGGCAGACAGGCCATGGAGAGGAGGAGTCTGGTTTACCTTCCTCCCCAGCAGTAAATAGGATTTATGTAAGGTGGGAATCCTTTGTTTCCCAAACTTGACCCCACTTCCCTTACAGTGGAAAGTTACCAGAAGTCCCAGGTAATGTTTAATATCAGGTGACAAGACCACCTGATTCTGTAGTATCACAGCTTCCATGAGTCACTGGCAGTATGGAGCTTCTGCAGGAAGGCTAAACTTTTCACAGTCCATTGTTCTCACTGATGGGCCATCCACCCTATCTGTTTTTTCCATTGTTGCACGTGAAGTGTTAGCTGTGGGCGTCACCCAAAGTAGCATAGTTGAAATACAGATACATAGTCAATATTCTTAACTTCAGATACAGAAATGATACAGGCATACAAATAGGATAATTGCATTCAGTAAATCATAACCTTTCCAATGATCTCACATGAGCTATCTTGCATAAAGTATATCTGTTATATTCCTATCATAAACATTTTCATAAAGAATATGGAATGACAAGTAACATTTGCAACAAAATATTTCTTTACTTTCCATTTTTCATATTTTAACATGAAGCCAAATGCTATTTTCTGTCTTAACAGGATTTTCTTTTACTGTTAAGTCATATCTTGTAACAATATTTCTCTAGGCTTTGAAATATTAAATATTTGACCCATACTCTGGAATATATTTGGGCTTTTGCACAGATTGGAACACTCATCAAAAGATTTTTTTTGCTTTCAAATCATCTGATAACGCCATAAGAAGAAACTAAGCTGTAGGTAACAAGGAAAAGTTGGTGTTTATTTTTGCTTTTTAACCATTGAATCAGCTGTTTGCAGGAAAAAATGCTGACATACAAAAATTGCCAAAGGCAGTAAGTAGAGAGAAGAGTTTATGTAACTATCTAGAAAAGTGTCAGGTACAGGAAATTCATACCGCTAGTACTTAATAGCTTCAAGTGCTCCCAGTGAGATGATTTTATAAATAAAAATCACAGCTATCATAGCTAAAAGGGACCATTGTCATCATCTAGTCTCACCCCTTATATCAGGCAGGCCGCAGAACTTTCCCAAAATAATTCTTACATCTTTTTTTTTTTTTTTTAAATCACAGTATTTAAGGTACTGTGAAGCTTTAAAGCAAATCTTTATAAGGCTAGAGGGAAAAAAGCATGTTAGAGGGTTTTAGTTCTTTTCCTCCTCCATAGTCATGGATTCAGTGTAATTTTGCTTGGTTCACAGTTCTGATAGAAACATGGGAGAAGTGCTATCAGCAGACACAGTGAACATGTAAGATCTTGCTCAAATATTGTATTGGAGAGTGGAAATCTACTTCCTGTGTGGTAGGCATGTGATGATCAAGAGATCTGAAGGGAAAACAAAAATAGCTAAATGTTCACGTCTGTGAAAGCTGTCAAGGAGCTCTTGCAGTCAATGTAAAATCACCATCCACATTGCCTTTTGGTATCCTAGCCCTTGGTAAACTGTAAGAAAATGTCCCCTCCCTAATTACTAACAAACTAGATTTCTGATTTCACTTCCTTATTATACCTCACCTACTGTGCTTTATTCCCTCTGTTTTATCCCATAGAACTCCTGATTTCCATTCTCTTGTGGGGAAGAGTTCCTGTTATACTTGTAAGTACCATTTTGCTACAACACTTAGTTCATGATTTTAACTTGCAAACTCTGAGTAGGCAAGTGGATTTTTGTGAATCATTGCTTGAAGAAGAATATGTTTACGATTGTACAATACATAAAGTATAGTTGCATTAAGGGATTCTGGTAACAATATAAACTGTGAGCAAAGTTAATTTATTTTTTCCTGTCACCATATCTCTGAGAGAATTGTAACTTTAATTTGTGTACATTTGAAATGATAAAAATCCAGCTTCTCTCCTTCCCTTAATCTCTTGCTGTCATCTCATGTGCACCTCCTCACCCCAGCCTCCTGTGTCCGGTCTTATTTTAAACCACGTTCCTTTCCTTATGGTCTTATCTTGGCACTCTTTACTATGGAACCTTAGCTGTCCCTCTTGAGTGGTTTTTTTTAACAAATCCTCCAAAAGAGATTTCACTCTTCCTTCCTTGCTGTCATGCGGCAGGGTTTGTTAAAAAGAAAAAAATAAATTTAAAATGTGAGGGTCTGTAAAGATACTATTGTAAGAGGGGTAGTGTGGGAAAGTGGGTTGTTGCATTTTTCCCTCAATGTGTTTGGTCTATCTCATTTTTCCTCCTTCTCTAGTTTGACAGTTTGAATTCAATAATACTTTGTGGCACCTTTCATTTGGTGATCTCAAAACATTTTAGAAACAATAAATTGATGGGGGTTCTCTGGAGGTACTACTATTATCTGTGGAAGGCGGGGGATTAGCAGTAGGTTAATATATAGAGGTGATGCTTGCGTTCCATGGAGAGCAGTATGCATAAGGTATAATAGGATGCTTTTTATGTTCTATTGTTGGTCAGCACCAAAAAAGTAGATACAAAATTTCGCGCTCACTCAAACTAGTCTCAAAGCCAGTCGTTCTTTTGGCAGTGAGATCTCTTATTTTTTTATGGGAATAAAAGTTTACATTTAATAACTTACTGTACTAAAACCAATGTAAATTGAGAATGGGAGTGACTTGTAATGATGCAGTAGAGTAATATAAGTGCTCTTATTATAAACCCCTGAAGATTATTTTAAGTGTGGTTCTGCTCTGAAAACTTGAGTTTATAAAAGTGCAATTTAAGGATTCTCCATCTTACTATTCCAACAATTTCTATATCAGATTTGCTCATTTCCGATGCAGAATATTTTTTCTAACTACCCAGTTTGCTGACTGAAACTGGGATCTGAAATTCAAGTTGTGCTATTTCTTGATGATCACCAGTAATAAAGATTCTCAGCTACACCATTGTCTTCAATGTATGCCCTTTGTTACACTGTAAACCACAGTTGCCTTCATTTGGAGTTTTTTCTCTATGCACCGTGTCCCCCGGTCTCTGCACTTGTCAGGCAGGTCTTCGGTGACCTAGCCCTCCTACTGAGTCTCACACTGTCCATGTGTGAAACAAACTAACTCCTTTCCGGGTATACAGTCCAAAATGTCCTGCAGCCCTCCCTGGGCTCAGTCTTTAACCCATCACAGTACCCTCAGTTGGTCCAGCTAGGTTGCAAGGTTCTTACTCTAGTACTGAGCAGCATCCCTGGAGACTCCTTGCCTCTACTTGAGGCCTCCGTGACCCCAGCCTTCCTGCTGAGCCACCCCTATTGGACTCAGTTTGCTAACCACAGCTCCCCGCTAAGTCAGTCCCAGTAGTGTGGCTCCCTTCCCTGGAATGCCACAATTCTAATTCCCTTCCTTAGGGTGTGGCCACTTCTTCCCAGTGTTTGGTGGGAAGGGAGCCCGTCCCACCCACTGCTCCGGGTCTCAGCCCAGGGACCCTTTAAGTATAGTAGCCTCATACTGTGTCCCTTTACTAATTGCTGCTCCATTTCACTGGGCTGCTTCCCCATATCCTGAGTCCTGGCAGTGACTCAGAAGCTCCTTCATTGCTCCCCTGGTCCCGGCAGCCAGCCAGGAGCTATTCTTGGGCTCCCCTGGTCTCTGCCAGCAACTGATCTGTCCGGTCCTTTCAACCCTTGCAGCCAGCCAGGAGCACCTCTTGCTTCCCTGATCCCTGCCAGCAGACTGAACTCATTCTGGCCCTGCAGCTACTTTTATATGAGCCTGCTGGGCTCTGATTGGATGCTCCCTGCAGCTTCTTCCCTGATCGACTGCATCTTGGAGGACCCTCTCCACTGCTCTTTTCTGGGGCAGGCCATGGCAGAGTCCTCAAGGCCTCCAGCAGGGGGCTCAGGGCCTATTCCATGCTGTCAGTGTCATAGGTGATGTAATCAGATCTAAAACATTTTTGAAGATCATCTGAGTTACAGCAATTTGACTAAATTTGAAAGACATAGTATGCAAATATTTTTCAATATTCAGTATTTTTCAGTGTTTCCTTGAAAGCAGTTACTTTTTGAAGGATATGAGAAATATTAAATTTTAAAACCTTTTTTACACTATTGATGGCTCTGTCTTGGTGTGTGTTTTTTTTTTTTAACTTCTGTTGAGTCTTTGATACTTGACTAGCAGAGAATGGCAATCCTTGGTACCCTTACTCCAGAGATTTGTAATCTGGAGTTGCTTTATCTCTGCTTCCTTATGTATTTTCACAGCGCGACAGTACCTAAGGAATTCAACAGACAGAATACATATTGTGTTCCTTAGATCTTTTAGCCTCGTGACACTGAAATGTAATCTGAAAAGCGGGGGAAAGGGTTGAGCTTTTTTCCCTTGCTTATTACATATAAAAATATATTTGAAAAGTCTTTATTTTCTGTTTGTTTTTCTTTGCATGAGAAATTCAAGTCCGGTCTTTTCTGGAAATCTCTGTAGTGCCTAGTGATATAGTGAAATTACAAGAGCTGGGAGAGTGAAAATTGAGAGGAGGATGGGTTTTTAGACATACTGCTCAAAACTTAGATTTTTGGTATTTGTTAACACTGGTTAAGTTGAGAATTAAATATGCATCCTCTGAGACCCTTGGGAAGACAGATTTTATTTACCAGATATTTCTGAGGTAAAAGAAAGTTGGGGGGGGGGGGGAACCCAAACAAAAAACCCAACCCACACTTTTTAAATTCCCTCTCTTAATCATGAAGAAGCAAAACAGAAAATAAGCCATATTTTAAAATAATCCTTTTGCAGACCATCTTTAAGTTTGTTGAAAATGCAACTGTTCAGAAAAATTGACTTAGTCCTACCATCCAGGAATCATTTTTGACCGTTGCCTTTTTACAACACAAACTGCTTAATAGTAGTTATGAAACAGGAAGTGTTGGGGGGGAGGCAGGGGGAAAACTCATGGTCTGTGCATGAATAGTTGCAGTAGATTCCTGGTGACTTCTTAAAGACACTTAAGCTATTCTGTTTCAAGAGCTGATTTCTATGTGAGGGACCAAGTTACCAGACGGAGAGGGGTTGGACGGTGAGTAGCTTTTCCTGAGTCCAAGGGTTGTCTCTCTCTTCGATCTTGCTGTATCAAGGGAGGATCACTGCAGCCTATCATTTCATGTGGCAGGGAGACCTTGTCTAGGCCAGCATTAGGAGACGGGGATGTAATTGCTTGCATTGCTTAAGCTTAAAATTGGCTCTATTGCTCTGAACATAAGAACATCAGAATGGTCAGACCAATGGTCTATCTAGCCCAGTACCCTGTCTTCTGACACTGGCCGGTGCCAGATGCTTCAGAGCCAGTGAACAGAACAGGGCAATTTATTGAGTGATCCATCCCCTGTTGTCCAGTCCCAGCTTCTAGAAGTCAGATGTTTAGGGACTCCCAGAGCATAGGGTTGTGTCCCTGACCATCTTGGCTAATAGCCATTGATGGACCTATCCTCCATTAACTTATTTTTGAACCCCATTTTAGTTTTGGCCTTTAAAACATCCCCTGGCAATGAGTTCCACAGGTTGACTGTGTTGTGTGAAGAAGTACTTCCTATGGTTGTTAGGTGACCCCAGTTTCTTGTATTCTATGAAGGGGTAAATAGCACTTCCTTATTCACTTTCTCCACACCATTCTTGATTTCATAAACCCCTATCACATCCCCCCTCAGTTGTCTCTTTAGACTGAATGTTCAGTTTGGAAATCTCTCCTCATATGAAAACTGTTCCACACCTGTAATCATTTGTATTGTCCTTCTCCGTACTTTCTCCAATTCGAATCTTTTCTTGAGATGGGGTGACCAGAATTACATGCAGCATTCTTTGATAATATGTTGAACTGCTCAAGAAGGGATATCAGTATCCCAAAGGGTTCTGATGGATCTTTTTCTTGCTTTCTCAGCTGTCAAAGTAGACCCATCACAAGTAAGGATGTGTGCTCACATGGCTAAAGGGAAGTGCAGAACTGAATATTAGAGAAAAGAAACTGAACACAAACAAAGTTAATTCTTCACAGAGGCTTTCTTTTTTGAACAGTCATGGTCTTGACTAACCTCCTTACATCTATTACCAATAAGATCTTGGGTAGATACAGCTGAGAATTTTAATATTTGTATTTTTACTGTTTTGTATGATTTAGTTTCTTCCTTTCCTCTCAGCTTGATCAATGAAAATAATCTAGTCAGTTTTGCTTTCAGGTTCTCTTGCACTAGTTCTGCAATGCTCAGATTGAAATGGTGCAAGGCAATGTTTGTTGGGGGTGGAGGAAAAAAACCAAAAGCCTATTACAATTGGAATTAGTAACCAAATCATGGAAACATTTCTTTTGGGCTTAAGTTTTATAAAAATAATTTTTGGGTCAAACGTGAATTGACAGGATCCCTTTGTTTTATGTTTATAAAGGCCATTTAGCATTGTTTGGATTTTTTTGTAAATCCACCTTTTCAGTAATTCTCTGTTACTTTATAGTACCTGCAATGATTCTCTATGAAGGCAACAATTCTTTATGAAGGCAGATAAAATATTTGTCTCCTTTTTCTGTTCTCCACTACTGTAGGGAGGGGAATTTCCAGTAAATCTGTGCCATTCCTGGTGAAGTAATCACTTTTACTTGGTAGACCAACTTTCATTAAAGGATGTGTTAATATCCTGGAATATTATGACAACATTATTTTTTTCTTAGTCCACTCTGGTGGGGGTGATTTTTCTTTAGATATTCTCTACAACACTAATTTTAATTTGCTTATAACTTGTTTGCGATTATTTTTGACTACTCAAAACTGGCTCTGGGGAAAGAAGCTTGTTGGACCAACCTCTCTCCTTCCCAGATAACTCAGTTTATCTAGTATAGCCATAATTCAACACATGCAATTTGTTAAATGGAAAGATCCAGATGCTTGCAGAGTCTTTGTTTTTCTTCTAGATTTTTATATGGCACCCTCCACTGAAGCATGTGAGCATGTCCCAAAATGTGCATAAATCTGTCTCCTCCGGTCAATAGAGACTGGGCTTTCTGTTTGGTCTAATGTGATTTTGGGAGGGCTAGGTTGGAATGGGTTTTGCGTTTTGCTTTTTTGCATATTGGATGTTGCATTCTATCTAGCTGCTTTTCTTTCAGTATTTGGGAATCCCATGCTAAATTGTTGCAAGTGACAGAAGAGTTTGGAAGAGAGTGCTTTCAAGGTCTGGCTATGTTTTGATAACTTCCAGTGTAATTTGCTCACTTTTTTGCAGGAAAAGTAAAAATTGGCACATTCTGTTCTGACCCAAATAGTTATACTAGTACAAAAACTGTGCAGACCAATATAGAGAAACTTTAAAGGGGGATTTTAGCAAACCAAAACCTTAATAGAAAAAACAACTTACTTTGCAGTTTTTCATGGACCTCTGGCTGTTCCACCCCCCCGTCAAAACAAGTGCTTTCTTCATCTTAATTATGCGTTTGCTGCAGTATCCAATCTGTGCCCCCATTGTGTTGCTGTGGAAATTACAGTAATGTCATAAATAATAATTTCACTTCCCTGCAGAATTAAATAGGAGGAATGGGATTTTAAACAATGAATGCAAATTTAAACAAAGTGTTTTTTGTTGTATATTTGGTTTAATTGGGGAAAAGGTGAGAGTCAGGATGGAGCACCTAAGTGGGAAGTTGAACTACATTTAAGGTATTTCTTTCCTCAAGATGTGAAAGTTCTTTAGTAGATTTGAATCTTACTCTTCTATAGTGTGCAAGGTCACAAGTCTTTATAACAAGTTGGTCAATCAGCCTTAAATGGCTAAATTTTAATCCACTAAGCTTATTATGGAGATGACATTTGTGCCACTGTAGTTAAGTTTCAACATAGCCCCTGTTTTAGGGGTTAATGTCTATAAAAATCAATCCAGACTTTAAATTTAGCAAAGGAGCTGTTTATCCTGGGCCTAATTTTTTTTTTTAATACACTAAAAACTATTTAGTAGTTTGCATTGCTTTTTTTAAAATACTTTTATAACTCATACTACTTCAGAGAAGTGTCTCAGTATTTAGAGCAGTAGTCTTTCACTGCTGGAGACCTAGGTTCTATTCCAAGTGAAAAATGAGTTTGGTCTCATCATGGTCCCTCTGTTTTCATCACAAAATTTGACACCGTGAGATGGTGTTGAGAAGTTCATAACCAGAATAGTAGGGTTGTTGTAGATCAGGACTTAAGAGGAGGAGGTCTGTTGCAGCCATGTCTGGCTCAGTCACTGGCATTTATTTCTCACTTTCTGTAACACAAAAATAGTCTACACATTAATTTTTAAAACAGACTTCAGTTCAGACTGACACTTAGTTCAAACAGTTCGTGGCTTGAAGCACAATGCTTCACAACACTAGTATCCCTTTGGTTAAAAAGGAAAAATGGTTCTCTACCAGGTAGCTTGGAGTGCGGGTGGCCTAGTGGTTGGCATGCTTGGATTTCTGCTCCCTGTTTGGTTGAGGAGCCTCAGCCTTGAAGGCAGCAGTGGGTAGGGGGACCCAGGCCCTCGCTCTTCACTGGGTCCCAGCCCAGGGCCCTGTGTGTGTCGACCCCACATAGGCACTGACTTCATGGGTGCTCCGGGGCTGGAGCACCCACGGAGAAAAATTGGTGGGTGCTCTGCACCCACCGGCAACTCCCCGGACCCGCGGCAAACTTACCGGCACCGGGAGACGTTGCGGGGCCCCGCCCCCGACGCTAGGCAACGTCGCGTCGGCGTTGGGGCCCCGCAATGTCACCCGGCGTCAGGGGCGGGGCCCAGCGTCGGGCAGGGCCCCGCCCCCGACGCCAAGTGACGGCACCCACGGGCGGAACCGGAAGTCCGCGCCTGTGACCCCAGTACCTTGTGGGGTCCTCCCAGCAGGAAGTCTACATCCACTGCCTTGGGCTACTTCCTACCACTTTCCGTTCAGTTTGTGGCGTGGCCCCTCTAGTCCAGTTTGCTGGGTGTCTCCCATAGCACCCTTTCATGGATCTTGGGCAGTGCCCTGCCATGGTCCCAGGCTCCTTCGGGCGGGTCAGCCGCAAGTTGGTTAGGCCAAACCCCACAATGTCTCTGAGCTTTTCTCACTTAAAATTTACCTTAGATGCCAGAGTCTCCTAGGTCTCCTTTGCAGTCTCCCTTGGCTGAGGAGACAGTAGTTACTCCCAGATGGCTGCTTTGGCTGGCAGGCTAGCATCTCTTCCCCTCAGGTAGGGAAGGCTAGCTCCTGCCTCTTCTCCAGGCAGCCCTCAGCTGACCCAGGTTCTCTCCTTCTCTCCCCACTCCAGACCTGGCATTGGCTGAAGTTATAGTGGGGTGGGGTTAGCTGGGCTCTCTTTAACCCATGCTGTGTTGGCGGGCAATCTGTTTGCTTCATCAGTTTCCTCTTGTATATATCGTTAATATCTATCCTCTTTAACGCACAGGAATATAGTACTTAGAGTTGGAAGAACCTAATAGATGTTGCATCCTCCTGCAAGGGCAGCATCTATTCCTTGATAAAGGTCAGATCAGATAGCAGACTGAACACTAGATCTTAGCCAAAAGGCTTTGTATTGTGATTTGGAACAGGACACTGCTTTGGGAAGTTATAAGTAGCACTGCAGACGAGCATGTGGAAGTACTGCACTTTGAAGTTGCAATGAACCATGCCATCTTCTCAATCTGCTTATCAATATACTTGCAGTTACTATTTTAAGTCAGGTAAAACAGTCCGTATCTAGAGTGTTTTAAAAGTAAGTCTTTCTGTGCATGGTTGTTGGCTTTTAGCAGCTTGTTTCATCTGTAGTTTATTTCATCTGATAATACTAATCTTTTTACACTTCATTAGTCAACCTTTTTCATCTTTTCATCAAACTTTTGACATTTACAGATGTCACCTCAGAACAATATCTAGTTACAGTAATAGTTTTATCTAATCAAACTTGTGAACGTATCATGCTTGCTGGTATAGACTGATCATCAGTGCAGTGTTGCATGAAAAGTTTTTTCCCCAAAATCCATGTTTTTGGTTGGGAGTTTCCCTGTATGACTACTCTTAGAATTATTTGAATAGTTAATACAGTCACCTTATTTGCACTGATTCTTTGAATCCATGTGAATTTTTCCTTTTCTCACTGTGCTGGTGTATCACATCACAGGGTAAGATATTTTAATGGTACATAAACAAGTTTTTGTTTATAAACAAACGCTTATGCCCAAATAAATCTGTTAGGTCTGGTCTACACTACGGGGGGGGGAGGCAATGTAAGGTACGCGACTTCAGCTACGTGAATAACGTAGCTGAAGTCGACGTACCTCGCTCGACTTACCTCGCCGTGTGGACCCTGCAAAGTCGAAGGCTGCCGTTCCCCCGTCGACTTCGCTTCCTTCTTGCGTCGGGGTGGATTACTGGAGTCAACGGGAGCACGTTCTGGGATTGATTTATCGTGTCTAGATTAGACACGATAAATCGATCCCCAAAAGATTGATTGCTACCCGCCGAATCGGGCAGGTAGTGTAGACAAGCCCTTAGTCTTTAAGGTGCCACTGGACTCCTTGTTTTTGCAGATACAGACTAATACGGCTACCCCCTGATAATAAACAAAAAGTGAAGATCAGGGTTTGGACTCAGATTGACAACAGTGTTTTATTGAAAGGAGAAATTACTTTAAAAAACGCTCTTCCTGTGTGTGGGAGGAGAGTGGTACAAGTGTCAGAAATAGGCATGCTTTTTTTTTTTCTTCACAAGGAAGTGGAAATACTAAAGAGAATCAGGAACATCACAGGAAAACTGATGGACTCAAGAATCTGTAGAAAAACTGAACATATGGCTTGATGGATTCTTCAAAGAAGAGATGCTGAAAACACTCATTGGACCAAAGCATAGAGGGGAAGCAGAGAAAATTGTCTTTTAATATGCGATAGTTTGCATTGATTCAAAGAATTAGGGTAAATGAGGCAGACAGAAATTTTTTGAATAAATAATACACACAAAATTGACAGGGCAGGGATACTCCCCAACCAAAATTCATGTAGATTTTAAAAACATTTTACATTAATATTAGTATTATTTAATTTTGCTTTGCTATTTTGTACTCTTGCTTGCAGTTGCAATCTGCTTGGCTCTGGCATTCTTTAATCTTTTTGTTTGATTTGCATACCTGTTCATCCATCACATGCCTTTTAAGCACTTGATCATCTTCATTTGCCTTTCTTCCTCCTCCTCTGTCTTGGGAGAGACAACCCTGGAGCATATGTTAATTTTGTCTTTGAACATTTTCCATTTCGTTTCGGGGTTCTTTCCTTCTGTTTCAGCTCCATTTGTTTTTATTCTGAACACAATGTAATAATGAGGGAAGGTATTTACAAGTAATTACAGGCTTGGTATTATGTAGATCTCTGGGTCAGTGGATCTGGCCTGTTGAATAATGGGATTGGACATGTGGATCAAAACATTCCTGAGTCACTAAATTAGAATTGCCAGTTGCAACAGAAACCAAGCGAGTAAAATTCCAGAAATCTGTACTGCAGATGGCTACTGAACTGAACAGTAAATGCTATGAGTAAGTGAGAATGGAAATATGATTTCTGGAAAGAGACGATTGTAAGGAATATCTGGGACAGGGATTGTTCATATGTTTGTATTTTACCAGAATTAAGTCGGTTAGTAATTTACTGTGTTGGTTTTGATAAGTAGTTTCCACCTGCAAATTATTTTTTCTACTGCTAAAGAATTTTTCTTGATGTAGATAGAATTGATGCAAGCAAACAAGCTCCATTGTTAATTCTTGAAGAAGAGAGAGACCATGAAAATCTTTTTTTCTCTTTCACGTATGTCTTTCTCTTTGATTTTTCCCTAACTAGCTTTTTTTTTTGTATGTTTTATTTCAGAAAAATGTTTCTTCTTACCAGCATGTGGGCAGGTCTGTGCTGGTATCTTGTATTTGCCTTGCTTGATACTCTTCTCCACTTGTCATTGGCAGTCAAACACTGCATGCACTCTCGTATGTGGTAAAACTTTTGTCAAAGGCAGGAGAGTGAAAACAATCCTTAACACATCTAGCTTGACTTGTTCATAGATTTTCAACTGTGTATTAGTGCTGTACTGCAATTTTACCTGATCTAAATTCACCAAACTTAAATTTCAGGTTGAGACCGATTTACTAATTACAGTACTTGTGGGAGCAGGGCTTGGAAAAATCCTACAATACACTTAGCTAGAGGCTGGTACAATAGATTTGGGGTGTACCATATGCAAGGTCCAGGCCCAATGAGAAGCCCATCCCAGTTCCTAAAGGTCCTGGGAACCCCAACCCTAATTGACAACATTATCAAGTTTCATTAATCTTTGCAGATTTCTGAATAGCACTCGTGAAACATCCATCTTGTCAGTTCACTCTTTTGCTTGAAGAAACTGAACAGAGGCACTAGAACTGCTGTCAGGTTAAAGGAGACGCTATGTCCATTTGTATTTGGAAGGTTATCTTTGGCCATGTCTGCACTACTGGTGCTACAATGGCACTACTCGGGCACCATAGTTAAGCTGCTATAGTCTGTTGTGTAGATGCTTTCTACAGTAATGGAAGGGGGTTTTCTGTAGGTAATCCATCTCCCCAAGTGACAGTAGCTTGGTTGACGGAAGTCTGCTTCCTTTGACTTAACCACATCTACACCAGGGGTTAGGTCAGCATAGCACTGTTGCACAGGGGGTGTGAATTTTTCACATCCCTGAGTGCTGTAGCTATGTCGACCTAACTTTAAGTGTAAACCAGGGCTTTGCAACAATAAAGGCTAGAAACTCTTTCTAAAGGAAAGTTTTATTCTACTGATAGTGGTGGCTTAAACACCCCCATGTCCCAGAGAGTGTTTCCTACTCACAACTATCAGGTGAGCAAGGGGATTTATCAAGACCAGGATGGATGTTCATGCTTTCCTTAGTATGGGGGTGCTACTGAGCTTAATTGGCATCAGTTTTCTTAATTAATCGTACTCGGTGTTTGTGAAAGATTGACACCTGTAAAGAAGTTTTCTGTTGTACAGTAGAATTGAGGCTGCATGCCCAGCCGTGATGTAAGCTTCTTTCTGTTGTTTGACTAATAAACTCCAAGTTTGATGTAGAGAGACCACCTCTGGGGCGAGTAGGTAGTTCACGCTCAAGCTCATTCAATCTCTGGTTTCTTGGTGTCTGTCAATAAGAATTTTTGGTTTTGAATGATATCTCAGATGTATACTCTTGCTTGTTGGAAATTGGACTGAGACCCCCACCTTTCAGTCATTTAACAAAAGCTACTATACAAGTTCGGATGGCAACAACTTTTAGTCACTATCCATTCACTGAACTTGACATTTCTCTTTCTTATCACTTATGTGTGTGACCAGCGAACAGCAGCAATCTTTGCACCTTTCACCTAGAACACTGAAAGGGAAGCAGCTTATGTTGCTGAATCACATTTTTTCTCCTTGTATGCTAAAGCACGAGTTACTGAGAGTTTGTCTATACTTAGAGTGCTGCAATAGTACAGCTGCAACGCTTAGTGAAGATGCTACCTATGCCGATGGGAGACCTTCTCCTGTCACTGTAGGTATTCTACCTCCCCGAGAAGCAGTAGCTATGTTGATGAGAAAAGCCCCCTGTTGACGTAGTGCTGTCTGCACTGGGGTTAGGTTGGTATAACTACGTGACTTGGGTGTAGAAAATTCTCACCCCTGAGCGACCTACTTATACTGACATAAGTTTGTAGTATGTAGTGATTTTTTTAAAATTACAAATATTGATGGGACTGAGTTAAAGGTATTTGCAGAAACCTGTCTGACTTTCTAAAAAGTTAAGTGTTTCTTTAAAATGTGGTTGTTTAAAAAAAATTTCCACCATTTTTTGTTATTCACTTGCGCTTCACTAAGCTTGGACAATGAAAATAAATTAATCTGTTCACTTTTCTTTTTTTATGGCATGCCACAGTGAGGTGGTGTTTAGATCAAAGCATAATGGGAATGTTTTTAAACGCAAACCAATTCATTTGAATAAACATGCAGATACAGTATCTTGGGTTTTGTAAACCATTTTTACACACAACCTAACATTTATGTTTAAATGCTCTGACAATATCCCTTTAATCAAGAGTTCAGCCACTTATTTGCTACTGACTTTAGGTAGTCATACATCAGTAAGCATATACTGAGATAGTGATTTCAATTGTTATCCTATTTAAATGGTCAAAAAGAAAATATTTTCAAAAGTGGAGTATAAAATCCTCTTTCAGCATTTCACTTAAATCCATTGTCTCTAGTATAGCACAAAGGGTAATTGTAACAAGGTGACGGTGATATTTTTTATGAAAGGTTTCAGGGATTTTAAAAAAACCACAGGAACAGAACAGTAGTGTAGCAGCATGCTAATACACAAATGGTTTGCTTGTGTTCTTCTCTTAGGAGGATTCAGTTTGATTTCTGTGGAAACGGGTGTTGGACACCTAGGATCTAGTTTGACCGTTTATTAAGGTAAGTAATTCCTTTTTGATTTCTTGCAGAGTTTGCAAATCTCATTTAATTGGCAGATACTACAGAAGGTTAAAATACAGTGGGTAGAGAAATTTCCCAACATCTTGATGGGGGTGGAAGGAGAAACCAAAGTTTAGAACTCTTTCCAAACACCATAAATCTTGCTACAGTCTGGTACATGTGGGTTTTTCCTTTAGAAAATATACATGAATTTAGTTCCCTGGAAAGATGCCAGATTGTGATAACTGCTCTTAATTAGCATGAAGCAGATGGACTGGATGTGGAGGCCAGTAGTGGTATTACACTTATGGTATAAATCAATATTTACTAATACGTGTGCTGATGGTTTGGGGTTTTATGCAGCCTTTTACCAGTAAATATTGGTTGAAACAGAACACTGTTTTAAACTAACACTTTCAATTACATAATCTGCTGCACTGGAAAACATGAGATTTCACTTTCTTTTTCATTTGGAAAGTTGCCTTTTTAATATGTAATTGACATTTAGATTTTACAAGGAAAGAGGCAGTCAGCTGCCAGGATTCATTTGTGGGATTAAAAAACCCTCCCCAAAAATCTAGAGCATCACCAAATTATATAGCAAAAAGCACCCACTTGAGGTACTGTTGGTAATAGCTGGTAAAATCCCAGCCCCAGATCAGTCTCCATGCTCATCTGCTAAAGCAGCTTTGCAGCACAGTGTATCTGGGATACTTCTTCATTTTAATGATGATCATTGTAAAGGATGGCAAGTAGATTTTTTTGGTGAGGGCTGATACTTTCATGACAGTTTTACAAGCTGTGCTAAAAATTCCCGTAGGATAGCACTTTTTTGTTTTACTCTGTTATTGTGGTGATTTTCTACCATTCGCATCAGATCGTTTATCATAGTATCTGTTAATCTTGCCAATGGGATTTTTTTCTTTAAGTGGAGGAAAAGATAAGAATTCTTGGACTCAGTTCTAGAAGATGGATAGTTGATATTGATGCTGAGATCCTTGACATATAAAAGACTGAGGGTGCTTAATTTTCAATCCCTTCTCTGTTTTGAGTAGTTAAAACTCTCTCCTGGCCTTACTTACAAAATGAGTGTGCCCCTCTCCAGACAAGCCCAAGAAAGACAGGCAAGAAGTGTACTTGTGAACTCTCTCTCTCGCCTTGTCTTAAACTATGTCCTTTCTGTTAGCAGAGCTCAATAAATATTATCCAGAGTGGTTGTATTGCCATTTTTACAAGAACTACCTAGGTTCCTCTTTCATGGCTCAACTGCAAATCCACCTGAGCAGCAGCCTGGTGGTAAGATGCTCCCTGCAGCATCTGTCTCTGAACTCTCCTACTCCAGAACCTGATGATGACCTCAGCACCTGTAAATGACTTCTTTTCTCTTCTTATCCTCTGGTGGTTTGATTGGTTTACAGATCTCTCCCTGTACTCTTGGAGGCAATTGAGTGGAGGTTCTTCACTATGAGAAGGGAAGCAATCATAGTTAGGACCTTAGGGCTTCAGGTCCCCTCCCTTTGCCTAACTATCTTGCAGGGGGAAGAGCTGCTGTCTGACCCAGAGGAAGGAGATGTATCCAGCCGGTTGTTTTGATAGAGCTCTTCTTTATTCCTTTCCCCGCTTCTGCTCTCTATGAATCAGCTGCAGAGAGCATAGTCTTATAAAGGCTAGGAGGAGAAGCTCTTTTGCAAAATAAAAAATTCTTCTAAATTCGTTGACTATTTCCCCCCCGAAGGTGAATGAGAGAGAGAGAGAAGTTATTAAAGGACTCCCTCTTTCCACAGTAGTTTTGAGGATCTGCACAAGTCACTTACCTAGTACCATGAAAAACCTAGTTAGGACAGAATATGAATTCCTCTAATAAAGCCTGTCAACAAGCAAGCAATGAGTTCTAGAGGATTTCTGAGAGAAATGTTGTTGTTTCCAGCTTCATATACTGGATATGTTGTTTATCCACCCTTATGAAGGATATATTTGCCTCCAAGAGACTTGTTTTTCTCAAAGAACCTTTCAGGCTTTTTGTAATTAGATTCTGTTGAGGTTGGAAGCAATTGAGCTGGTTAGGTGGAAGGGTCTTTTATACCTTAGTTCCAAAAGGCTTAGAGACTGAGTGACATGCATGGATTCTGTACATGTTTACTTCTGTCAGTGGTTCAGATGCTTCATAGAATATCAGGGTTGGAAGGGACCTTAATAGGTCATCTAGTCCAACCCCCTGCTCAAAGCAGGACCAATCCCCAATTTTTGCCCCAAATGGCCCCCTCAAGGATTGACCTCACAACCCTGGGTTTAGCAGGCCAATGCTCAAACCACTGAGCTATCCCTTCCATGGCATACTAATCCTGCAATAAGAACAGGAGTACTTGTGGCACCTTAGAGACCTTAGATATTTATATCTTCTTACTGTATGTTCCATTCTATGCATCCGATGAAGTGGGACTGTAGCCCACGAAAGCTTATGCTGAAATAAAGGTGCCACAAGTACTCTTGTTCTTTTTGCTGACACAGACTAACATGGCTGCTTCTCTGAAACCGAATCCTACAATGTGGATCTGCTGAGGCACAAATTCTGAACTCCTAGTTTCTGGTATGTAAATATCCTTTACATGATTTTTTTTTTCCATTTCTCCCAACTCTTTGAAGCTTATGCAGTTCCAGATAACACAGAGTTAGTGTGACCAGATATCCGGACTGTCCCTATAAAAATCAGGATATTTGGGTGGTCGTCTTATATAAGCTCCTATTACCCCCCCACCCCCGTCCCAATTTTTCACACTTGCTGTCTGGTCACTCTACATAGTCCAACAGATCTACAACCCAGCATAAACTTTTTAGGCCTTAGAATAGTTTGTTACATATCTTTAAAATACCTTACTGCATGGTGATGTTAGACAACATTATATCTGTAGCCTAGCTGAAAAAGCAGTGGCACCAGAAATATTTGAGTGTTTAAGGAAGACGTGCAAAGGAAGTTGTTTGAAAATGTCAGCTTGATCCAAACAATGTATATTAAAATGGTTCTTAATACCAAGGCAGGTTGGCTAAGCAGGACAGTCTTAGATTGTGGGAAAAGGTCCCTTCACGCAGGCTTAATTGTGAAGAACAGTTGTGTACCTTTGATAGACTTTTGTGACCCAGATCTATAGGAGATTGAACAACTAAATCCTTATTAGAGGTTTCCTCCCATCGAAAGCTTATGCTAACTGCTCTTTTCCCTGTTGGACCTTTGATCTGAGAGATTTTTGCAGAGCTGTGGGAGAGTCTGATTGCCCCACATAGCATTGGTTGATAGGTAAGATGTGTTTCAGCCTCACAAGAGGAATATTTGCAGATATATGGGTTATCCTACATATTCATCTGTATTCCACGTCCCTTTTTGATTTATTCAGTGATGTCAGTCCAGTGTTTGTGACATCACGATTCTTCTTTGAAATGATTCTGAATTCCTGGACTCAACAAATCATGCAGGAGGAGAAAATTGATCAGAAAGGAGAGAGCTTCAATTTACATAAGTATCATAGTAATCACAATTGGCAATGTTAAGAAAAGATGTATAAGCCAAGTGTGGTGGTTCAGTGTTTCCGCATAATTTTTATGCCTAAAAAATTACTCCTAAAATATCTTATCACTAGCAATACACCACCATTTTTATTTGCAAAAACTGCACGGTATGAGCTAAGTGAAAAATTTTCAAATTTGGGTGGCAAAAGTTTTCAGAGATGCTGAGCATCCTCAGTTCCATTTTACTCTCTTTGAATGTACTATAAAGCAGTATCTCATCTGGGGAGTTGAGATAGTCCATTGGTTATTCTGCTCTGGGCCCGTGCTAATGTAAATATGAAAAGAAATACAAAACTAATTTGAAATGTGCAAAGTAATATTAGAGGCAACTTTATGCTCTCCAGTTTATAAATATTTCGCTAATAAATATGTAATGCCTAAGTCTAGAAGCTAAAGGAAAAACTGCCGTTGTTAGAATGTGCATTCAAGTTTAATGGTCTAGTGACACATGAACAATGCTGTCTATTGAGTTAGCAATGAACTGATGCAGAGCTTCAAGGCTGTTTGTTTCTAGCCATGATCTGGCTTTTGTGAGTCCTATATTGTTAAATATATGTATTTTAAAATGCTGTGTAACTAGAATGAGGGGAGGGGGGAAACCTAACCCCAAACCACTGGAAGTGTGAGTTTCCAGCTGGCTGTCTGCTTCAGCTCTCAGGAGGGGATTTTTTATTCATTTTAGCTTAGGATGGCAAGGTAGGTTTCAGCTGGGACTGAGAGCATTTGAATTCTATCAAAGAGCATAGCTAAATTGGTTGGAGCATATGTCAGCAGGGTCTTTAAGCTGAAGATTTCAAGCAAAATGACTGCTATTTGCATTACCCACACTCCATTACATATATAGTGTTCTTGCTGGTTTGTAATATTAATAATTTAGACAATAGCTCTTCCATAAATAAAATTAGGTCGGGCTTTTCTTTTCCAATAGGGACACCTATGGTAATACAAAGAATTATTTTGATTTGATTTTGTAGCAATTCTAGTCTTTCAGTTTTTGAAATTGAAAATATTATTTGGAGCTTGTCCACAACTTGCACAGCCTCTTGCAGGTACAGCATCACTTCTCAGGTCCTTGACTCTTAACGGTCAGGTGTGAGTAATTCTTGAGGGTAATGTTTCCAGCATTTCCTTTGATAGAGCACACAACGTTTTGGAGATGATTTAATTTAGTACTGTGTGACTACTTCACAAAGCGGTCATTCTCTAAGGCCTTCAAAATGAGATATGTCACTTGATACAGAACAGGATGGTGACTTTGGTGTTTCCTGAGAAGCTAGAATGTTTGCTTTGAAGTTCTGTTCACAAAATTTACAGAGACTATTTAAAATGAACTGCAAAACTCCAGCTTTTAACAAAAAATCAGCATTCATGCACACACTTTTAATCATTTGTTATTTATTTTGTATTACTGGAGTACCTAGGGGTCCTAATCATGTACCAGGACCCCATTATTCTGTGTTTGTATAGCGCCTGGCACAAAGATAGTCTCTGTCCCAAGGAGCTTACAATCTAAATGCATCTCTCTAGAAGATTGCAAACTTTTGTTTTTGATGTGGATCTTGCCACCATAATTCACATATTTGGGAAAAGTCAACACAGTTTTTGTAAAGGGAAACCATGCCTCACCAATCTACTAAAATTATTTGAGGGGATCAACAAGCATGTAGACAAGGGGGATCCAGTGGATATAGTGTACTTTGATTTTCAGAAAGCCTTTGACAAGGTTCCTCACTAAAGGCTGTGAAACAAAGTAAGCAGCCATGGGATAAGAGGGAAAGTCCTCTCATGGATCGGTAACTGGTTAAAAAATAGGAAACAAAGGGTAGGAATAAATGGTCAGTTTTCAGAATGGAGAGAGGTAAATAGTGGTGTCCCCCAGGGGTCTGTACTGGGACCAGTTCTATTCAACATATTCATAAATGATCTGGAAAAAGGGATAAACAGTGAGGTGGCAAAATTTGCAGATGATACAAAACTACTCAAGATAGTTAAGTCCCAGGCAGACTGCGAAGAGCTACAAAAGGATCTCACAAAACTGGGTGACTGGGCAACAAAATGACAGATGAAATTTAATGTTGATAAATGCAAAGTAATCCACATTGGAAAACATAATCCTAACTATACATATACAATGATGGGGTCTAAATTAACTGTTACCACTCAAGAAAGAGATCTTGGAGTCATTGTGGATAGTTCTCTGAAATCATCCACTCAATGTGCAGCGGCAGTCAAAAAAGCGAACAGAATGTTGGGAATCATCAAAAAAGTGATAAAAAGACAGAAAAATATCATATTGCCTCTATATAAATCCACGGTACACCCTTGAATACTGCATGCAGATGTGGTCGCCCCATCTCAAAAAAGATATGTTGGAATTGGAAAAGGTTCAGAAAAGGACAACAAAAATGATTAGGGGTATAGAACGGCTTCCATATGAGATAAGATTAATAAGACTGGGACTTTTCAGCTTGGAAAAGAAGCGACTAAGGGGGGGGATATGATAGAGGTCTATTAAATCATTGGTGGTATAGAGAAAGTACATAAGGAAGTGTTATTTATCTTTTCTCATAATATAAGAACAAGGGCCCACCAAATGAAATTAATAGGTAGCAGGTTTAAAAAAAACACCAAGTATTTTTTTCACGCAACGCACTGTCAACCTCTGGAACTCTTTGCCAGAGGGTATTGTGAAGGCCAATACTATAACGGGGGTCAAAAGGGAGCTAGATAGATTCATGGAAGGATAGGTCCATCGATGGCTATTAGCCAGGATGGGCAGGAATGGTGTCCCTAGCCTATGTTTGCCAGAAGCTGGGATTGGGTGACAGGGCATGGATCACTTGATGATGATCTGTCCATTCCCTTTGGGGCACCTGCCATTGGCCACTGGCAGAGGACAGGATACTGGGCTTGATGGACCTTTGGTCTGACCCAGTATAGCCGTTCTTATGTTCTTAACTCTAGTGGAGTTGATCATTTAACGAAGTCAGAGGTATGGACTTTGTTTGGTTATAATTATCTTTGTTTTAGATGGAATTTTCAATAGCTCTGTCCTAATGCATGGGGGGTTTCTTCCACTCAGGTTAGTTCAACATGGCAGACCAGAGGCAACGTTCGCTGTCTACCTCCGGAGAATCATTGTACCATGTCCTAGGACTGGACAAGAATGCCACTTCCGATGATATAAAAAAGTCATACAGGTAAAGGTTCAAAAGTCTGTTCCCTGACACCTCACAGAGCATGTTTGCTAACCTTTTCAGATAGTCAGAATGTCACGTTCAGTGTGTTATGTAGTCTGTGCTTATATTTATCAAAACTTATTACAAGAAAAGCTCTCTGCACTGAAAACATCTAGTTTCATCTTATGTCAACTGGGGTGAGAATATATAGAGTACTTCACATGAACTGTTAGCAACTTTTGAAAATTCAGATATTGGAATTAAACTGCTTGTTTTTTTGAGAAGTGAATTCTTGCAGATCATTTATTTCAGTGTTTAATTTAAACATTTTAACAAATGTGTAGGCAAGTGTGTTAAGAGTTAAACTCTTCGCCTAGAAGTTACGCAGTTTCTTGCCAGTCCAACAAGAAGCATAGTTGTGTGTCCAATCATATCTAATTCCCTGAGCAAAGGAACATGCACTGAAGATACAAATGATGTACATTAACTTGTATCAGCAATGTATTTTAGTACCTGTAAAAATCAGTTCACGGTTTTTCACATTAAACTTGAAATACTGATTTTTTTAAAATCCAGGTTTGACTTTTAACCTTAAAAAAAACAAACCTGAAACTGCTTTGCATTATCCAATTTTTTTAATCATATTTTTTGGGGGAGTAAAAAATCACAGTACTGTTCTTGTGTTTAATTGCTACTCATAAATATTGTGCTACAGTTCAGTATGGTTATAGGTAACAAATGGCAGTGGTTTGAACATTACACTAGGGGTCAGTAGTAATCTTTGCTTGCGGATGCTCTTAAAAGAAAATAGTTTTCCTTTTATTTTTGTCCCTTTTTTCAAAAGGGCAAAATTAAAGTTATCTTTATAGTACTGATAATATTTACATAAAGTAAAAGATGACCCACAAGAATCCAAAGATTAGATAAAATGTTTTCAAAATTAATTGAAATTTGAGGCAGTAAGAGCTATTAGCCTAACACATAAAACAAGTTTTACCTTTATTGGGAAAATGGCAAACAGTTTAATTGTATAGTGATCACCTAGTTAGATTATGTAAGGAAAATGAAGCTGCTTATGTAGTTTGTTTTACAGACTCTTTCTATGACCACATGCTTCCTGTGCTGTTCATGTTTATAAAGCTGAGACTTATTCCCTCATTTCATTTCTCTAGAAAAGCAAACCTCTTCCCCAGACCCAGCACACAATGATGGTTTTACATGAATAGTGATGTGATCTGTATTAAACTACAGAACACTGTGTAGTGGAGCCACCATCTCCAAACTCCTTCACCATTCTATGAACTTGTTATAGAATTTATGTATAGGAAATGGGAAACATTAGCTTTATGTAACATAAAGATGCAGGAGTAAGTCTGTTTTATAGATTGTTTGGAATCTGATATAGAACGCTAAATATAAAATCTATCTCTTCACTGGGACTATGGCATTACTGGTGAAACTGGGAAATAGCCCTCCAAGTACCATTTCAATTTCTAGGGTCAAAGTTTCTAGTGCATGCTCAGTTTAGATGTGCAAAAATTTGAATATGTGCACATGCATGTCAAGATTTGTGTGTACACACGTTCCAGCCTTCATTTTTCAGGTGCCCTTCAAGTTTTTCCACACCTAAGTCTAGCACACGCAAAAGTGTATACAGACTTTTCCATGAGTATTTCTGAAAATGTGGCAACTAATTTAAGGTCCCATGTGGTAAATTTCTGTAGCAGGTTAAACAACCATTTCCCACCACCACAAAAAAAGTGCCAAGTATAATTCAGTGACATTACCCTAATTTTGTATCACAGAATTACAATGACTCAAAGTATGGAAGATTGGTTTCTCTTTTTATATCTATTAATAGGTTATTTTACCAGTTTTTCTTCAGAGATTCTTTTTATTCTCTTCTGTGTGTCTGAACTTTCAAATTTAAACAGCACCCGAAGATCAAAAGAAACTTTTGTTCCTGAATTCGGTGACCTCAACAGGCTATATAAACTTCCAGATCCATTGTAGCCACGTTGCTGAAAACGTAAAGGAGTCTATAATTTTCTGATATCTGGTAACTGTGAAAGTTAATTCCACCACAAGCACATCTTGAATTAAACTATAGGCTGCTTCTGCGCAATGATTTGAGCACTGATCCCAAATAAGTGTCAGTTCTATTTTTAGTTTGCTAGATGTTGCAGGTTAGATGTGGCAGCATTCTCAGATGTGACCTTCAGAACCCTGTCATAGATTTGTTGCTCTTTCTATACAGTTATGTATGTTCCCCTTCAGTTGGAGCATTGCTACTGAGAACTTAACAGTACAAATTGCTGGATCAGATGAGCAGAAAAGAAAGCTTCCTCTGTCTTTGTACTGAAGTCTCAATCTGAAACTCACCCTGTGAGCTCCGCTAGGCTAGTGGATAGACCGTGTAGAAAGATTAGGATTTTACCACCATCCAAAGGAGACTCAATGGGGCAATGGAAAGGTAGAAGTGAAGTAAATCATAATTCTGTAAATACTCTTGCCTGAGACTGGTGAGCCTGTCAGATTTGATGGGAAGAAAGATGAACAGGTCAATCTACCTATTGTAGTAGGACGAATTGCAGAAAAGCAGCTGAGAATTTTTTCCCCCCACCCTACAGGAAACTTGCATTGAAATATCATCCTGATAAGAACCCAGATAATCCAGAGGCTGCAGATAAATTTAAAGAGATCAACAATGCACATGCAATATTGACTGATGCCACAAAACGAAACATATATGATAAGTATGGCTCCTTGGGCCTGTACGTAGCAGAGCAGTTTGGAGAGGAGAATGTGAACACATACTTTGTCCTATCCAGCTGGTGGGCAAAGGTAAGTGAAATAAAGATTTCTTTGCACTTATTCTGAACAGATGCTTAGCCATTAAATGGGTACTGTACTGATATTGGTAATTGGATATTCATAGTATTTTATTTCATTTATTTGATATTTCTGGCACTTATCCAGAATTTTAGACAGATCCCAACATTTAAAACACCATTAGAAAATCTGTTTTCGTCTAATAGTTTTATCCATCAATTTTCTGGTTACATACTCCAAATTAATAAAACGAAAATAAGAAAGAAAAACTTGTAGCACCTTAGAGACTAACAAATTTATTTCAGCATAAGCTTTCGTGGGTTAATACCCACTTCATCGGATGCATGGAATGAAACACATTGCAGACAGACATTTATACAGTCAGAGAAACATGATGGTCCAGGTGTATAGACCAATCTTAAGAGGCTAATTAGTTGAGAGGAAACATGACAGCAGGGGAAGAAAAAGCTTTTGAAGTGATAAACAAGATGGTCACACAAGTGTGAATGAGGATCGTTACCTGTGTGACCATCTTGTTTATCACTTCAAAAGCTTTTTCTTCCCCTGCTGTCATGTTTCCTCTCAACTAATTAGCCTCTTAAGATTGGTCTATACACCTGGACCATCATGTTTCTCTGACTGTATAAATGTCTGTCTGCAATGTGTTTCATTCCATGCATCCGATGAAGTGGGTATTAACCCACGAAAGCTTATGCTGAAATAAATTTGTTAGTCTCTAAGGTGCTACAAGTTTTTCTTTCTTATTTTCGTTTTGCTGACACAGACTAACACGGCTACTACACTTAAACAAATTAATAAACTCTCCCACAAAAAACTGCACACCATAGCTAGTCATTTAATAGAATCACACCTCAGTCACCCTCCAGTTTCCTTTGCCTGTAAACCCTCAACCTCCCTAAGTGATTAAGAGAAAAGATAAGATTAGCAGTGTGCCCAGGAAGATGAACAAATCTGAGCTCTCCTAGACCATGGAGAATGTTCTCCCATTTGTGTTGAGGTCTCTAGCTTAGGCATCTGCATTGATCTTAACTGACAACGTGATCAAGGAAAGAGAGGTGGTCTTTAAGCAACCAGGTTCTGAAACATTTTAAGGTTTAATAGATTAAAACAGGCACTTAGATAACTGCCCAGAAATATATTGTTCATCAGTGTGTCTCTGTGCATTGGTGGTGTGCGCTTCCTGAGTGCTGCTCAACTGCTAGGCAACAACATTCTGCACTATCTTGATCTTCCACAGGGTCTCAATGTGCTACTGCAGGGAGTGCCTATCACAGCAATTTGTCATTAAGTGACACAGGCACAAATAACAGTAGCCAATTGTGCATCATATTGAGATGCAGATGGAAACGATGTTAGGTTGTGGGGTTTTGCTTTTTAAAAAAACAAAAACAAAAACACCCCAAAAAACACAGCTGCTACTAGATTTTACAAAAACATCCCTGGACCTAATAAATTCCAAAATTGCAAACTTGAGCCACAAATCAGAAACACACTCCCTTAAACAGGCAAGCTCACTAAGTATTCCCATCTTCTCTCTCAACACCCACCATTGCTCCAGCCAGTTTGCCCTAATCTGCTTTTCAGTTTCGTAGACAATGGATTATTTATTTATTCTGCTGCACCCAGCCAGTTCTGAAGTGATGGAAACAGAGCTGAATATTATTGTAGTCAGTAACACTGTAGCAGCTCATGTGTCGTCCTGAACTTTCTTAATAGTTTCATATGCACATTAAACAGGAGATAAAATGTTATGTGGAGAGTTTCTGGCAATAAACATTGCCAGTTCTCATTGTGTTTTACTTGATTCATGTTTATATTGCTGTACTCAGATACATGCAAACCCTGAAATGCGATTGAGAGATCTTTACCACTCAGGAATTTAGAGCGTTTAAAAGAAAATATGAGATGTGTGTTCTGTATAATCTATAAATCATTCTTTTTTTTTGGAGGGGGAAGGATGATGTTTGTCATGCAAATATATCATGAGTAATTGCATTTCTTAGGAGCCACTCGATTTTTAATAGGACTCTTCTAGCTCACTGTGCTTTAGTACAGTGACATTACTTACCATTCTACATGTCTGATTCAGATTGTTTTCCAGTCTTGATGATTCAGGCATTGGGTATGTTTTCCTGCATAGTTGCCAACACCTTCATCTCCTGACTCCTTTGGGGTGAGAAAATAGTTGTATCACTGATGGATCGGTGACGGGATAATTGGCTGAAATAAAAAAACCCTCCAGGGTAGCAGTGCAAAAAGAATTGCATTTTACCATCAGTGGGTGCTACTATGAACACCGCAGGCTCCTGGTGAGGGGCAAGAGAAGACGAACTCCTATTAGTATTTTGTGAGTGGTTCTTAGCCTTATCTACACTTTAGGATGCAGCTGAAAAAGTAGCTCAGAATAACCCAATTTCAGGAATTTCTTTGTTCAGTATGCAGTATTCTGCTGTAAATAATGTGAGATTCTTACCTTTAAGTAGTGTTGCTTTGTTCCTTTGTATCCTGACCCTAGGCTCTCTTTGGGGAGAGGGTGGAGAGGAGAAGATTCCTTTAATTGGCTTTGCCTCTAGAGTGCTTCTCCTCGGGTTACTCTTCCTGTATATCCAGTCCTTCTCAGCAGCCCAGTGTTGACACTGGACTAGAATGTTAGTCTATTTTCTTAATTAGGAAATAAAATACTGCATATTCATATTTGTGTGATTCTTTTCCAGTGATGAGCCTTATGTCCAAAGCAGCTGGATCTCTTTTTATATAATTAACCCATTTAAACTGAACTCTTCTACTGTAGTGAGAGCTCTAGGTTAGGTAACAGGAGCTATCCACTTTGTTAGAAAATGCAGCTTATGTGTTGTGTACATTCTTTCTCTTCCTCTCCTTTCTGCAGGCCCTGTTTGTGTTCTGTGGGCTCATCACAGGTTGCTACTGCTGTTGCTGTCTGTGTTGCTGCTGTAACTGTTGCTGTGGAAAGTGTAAACCTAAACCTCCTGAAGGCAGCGATCAGGAATACTATGTCTCTCCAGAGGACTTGGAGGCACAGTTACAGTCGGACGAAAGGGGTAAGTTTCATTAACAGCAGGTGAGGAGTAGGTCATTGGAGATGGGGTAGCTGTAGTAATAAACCAGCCAGATTCTTGTGCTTATGTATAGTGGCCCTTTACACCGAAAGCAGATTAAATTAAATGTCAGAGCAGCTTTGCAAACCGCCTCAGGCATGTGGGAAGAAGGATGCTTCCCCATATAAGCATGTCCAATATGATCAATCAACACAGAATCTGAGCTTTCATTTTAAAATTGTTTATATCAGCGCAAACCCTGCGTTCTGTTCATGGTTTTTTTACTGATGCCTCAGCTCCTGGACCGTGTGCTGCTCGCTTCTTGAATTATGGGCAGAGTGAGCAAATGAAGGAGCAGCTTTAACATTCCCCGTTGAATCCCTGAGGCTCCTAGCTCCTCTAGACGCCAACTTCACCTTCTCTGCTGCTTTACAGCCTCCTCCCCTCACTGGCTTGAGACTCTTCTCCTACCCAATTCCCACAGATATCACCTCTGGGCCCAGAGAGGGGAACAGAAAGTACCTGGTTGCTTATCTTCCAGGGATGGGCCAAAGATTCTGGCAGCTGTTAACAAGTGAAAATATTCTCTTTCAGTCTTTAGCTGATCAATGCATGGAGCTATGTAAACTTATTTCTTTGAGGCAAGAAAATGATTTTGAGTTAAAAGGAAACAGCCTGAGTTGGGTATTATGATTTATCTCGCTTAGTCTGGAATTAATGCTTTCAAGAGGGAGAGCAGTAATGGCTGCTCTATGCATGCATGGCTCTTGATAGGTCAATTAAAACCCCATTCCTTCAAATAAAGGACCTAGCATGCAGGTGTTCTCTCATTTTGATTTGAACTCCAACTGAAAAATAATGAATTAAGATAGTGCTTCAGAAGAGAGGATGTGGAAGTGTACTATTGATACTGTCACTGAGAAGTGTGATTGCCTACTGCTTGCCAAAAATTCATGGAAACTATTTTCCCCAATGCAATAAAACATTGCTTTCACTTCTTTTCAGAGGCCACAGACACACCTATTGTGATACAACCAGCATCAGCCTCAGAGACGACCCAGCTCACAACCGACTCTCACCCCAGCTACCACACTGATGGATTTAACTAAGTTAAGGAAACACTGATTTAGAATGGATAAATAAATACATGGCCAACTCAACACTAGAATCATGAACATTAGAAATAGCGAATGGGGAGGGGGAAAAGTTTTGCCACAGTAAGAAGGCAGCCTCCAACCTGCCGAGAATATTTTGTAATCCCTTCAGCCTTTTGTCACCTTCAGTGTCGTATCTTGATGATACATGAAGTGCTGTAGCATGCAGTATTTAAAGCAGTTTAGCTATGGTCTGATTTGTTTGTTTTTTTTCCTTTTTTATAGCATGTATGGAGTTATGTTAAATGTCTGTTTGTGTTACGTATTGAGGAGTTTTCACAATAAGAGTATGATGGAGACATTCTGCATTTTAAGCAGTGATACCAGCCTAAAACAAGATCTTTTTTAAAGTGAGTAAAATCAGTCACACACAAGCTGCTCTGCTTCCATACAATTGAACTGTGAAGACCTTCCAGTTCATCATTTTTATGAGAGTGCAACAAAGATCTTAAGATGTTTGTTTTTAGCCCTTCCTGTCTCTCCCTGCACCTCTATCTAAACAAGTTTACAACGCAAAGAACCAAAAAATGCCAACATTGTAGGGCAGGAATTCTTTAATGCTGGTTTTCAGCCTAAATAAAACTATCCTGGACATGCTTCCCTCATTTGTTTTTTACTCTTCAGACATTAAATTGATGAACAGCTCCTTATGCATAATAGGAATTCTCTGATAGTATAGGCCCAAAATGTAGGTTGTGACACAAACCAAATGTTAGAATTATTTTTAGGGACTTTTTTATTTCAAGCAAAAACTGTTTGAGTTTAAGCATTTCCCCGCAGTGTTTATAACCAACTATTGCAGCCTCTTATTAGTGCATGAGAATCTTAAAAGTGAAACTCATTAGTCTGTTTTCATTATTCAAGTGAAGGAAACACAGAAAGTAAACAAATAGCATCAATGGTGGAAAGCAAATTAGATTTTTAAAAGTCTCTCTCTTAATAATCTAAAATGCTATTAGTAAGACCGTTAGGAACACTTGTTTTTTAAAATTGCTTTTAACCTGACAATATCCCTTTAACTTTGTCATGAACAACTTTCTGGAATGTGTAAATGGCTATTTAAGAACAAAAGACCTCACTTTGTGTTTATATCAAGTAATAGTTTGCACACAGTATTCTGTTTAGATTTGTTTACTTAAACATTTTATTTTTCTTCACATAAATTATTGTGGAAACTATTAAACAGTTTCCTGTGCTATCTTGAAATCAAATCATGTCTGAATAATGTTTAAAACTGGTTTAATTTATGCATTTTAGCTTTGCTCAGCTGTCACAGAGGCATTTACTTTGCAGCTGAATTGCTGATATATTTTGCATTTAGATTTCTCTTTAGAAAATGTTGAATAAGGATTTAGGGGAACAACTAGTGAACTTATACAAAGGGAGCTTCTGGTAGCTAGTTACTGCCTCTTCTGCTTTGATCTTTTATGTCTATATCACTTCTCCTCCCTTCCCTTTGCATCTGTTTCTTCACATCACATCACATGCCTCGACCATACTTTTTTTTCAGGCCCTACAAAGTGACTGACATCCTTCCAGCCAACATTTCCCTTTGGGACTCTTCCATGCTGCTCTTTCACAAGGCAGAGGGGTCACTTTGGAGAAAGTGCTTAGCACTGCTCAAGTGTCCCTGCCAGCTTATAGAAGAAGAGCCCAGGAACTGAGCTAAAGTCTCTTGCCATAGCAGGGCAAAGCACTACGATTGGGCTAACCTAGCATAGTTTCTTTGTTGAAGGTTGTAGCTTGTACCTTGTCCAGATGTGCAGAAATGTCCATATGAATATCTTTCACTATAACCTTGCACATAGTGAAAGATTACTTAAAACCTCTGGCTTGAAATCCTGCCAAACATATTAGGAAAAAATAATTGCAACTCTCCATGCTGAATCAGGTTGTTCTAAAAGCAGACTCTCTCCCCGTCTCCCCCCCCCCCCCCCCCCACCCCAAACTGCTGGTGCATGAACACAATTGCATGCATGTGAGTCTGGTGCAGGCAAAATTGTGCTTTTGACTATGTTGGATCCTGGTGTGGTATTAAAAGGGAATCTGTAATACTACTAAACTCAACAGATTGTAGATAGCAGAGTCATTTTCCCCCTGTAGCATTTGAGTAAAGTTGATAGTCCTACAAACTTGAAGTTGCTTGGACATTATTACCAGCATATCTTGAGGCAACCAGTGATTTACTGCTCCGCTCTTTGTTTTTAGTATTTAGCATCAGGAAAAAAAACTGTGTTGCAGTCTCAAGAGATCAGTCACAATCTGATCTTAGATCCTCGCTTAAGTAAAGACTTTATTTAACCCCTTTGGGTGGGGAATAAATGTCCAGCTCAAAACGAGGGTCACAATGGCCTTGTATAGACTCTGCCTAAACCTGTACTTAGTATTATGTTCTACTCTGGAGTACATTAGGATATATGTGCAAACTTAATTCCCTAGAAGCTTACTGTCCAAAGCTGCTTTTGTGGTCTGTACATGTCAGTGAGCACTACTGGGTAAAAGTTAACTGTACATTTATCTGCATAGCTGACAAAAGGGGCTGGTAAAATGACGGAAAGACTCTTTCTGCATGTATTAATTACACTTCAGAATATTCTTCCTTCCTCTGGTTTAGAACTACTGATGCAAAACATCAGTTCATTTGAATTGTCACTTTAATGTGAAGAAGTTGTGACTCCTTGTATCAGGGATCCAAGTTAGTTTTGATCGTTAGTTCTGAAATTGCAGATACTATTTCTTAGTTTCTGTAGCACTTCATTTGCATCAGTAAAGTCATCAGGATGTTTCCATGTGCAATGTGAGAATTAAATGCAGGACGAGTCTTCTTAACTCTGGCTTCAAACTCCACTGAAGTCAGTTGTAAGAACTTACTGCATTGTTTGTAAACAATTTCACAGTGTAAGAGCCATGTGTACTTTTAAATACAAACTAATCTTAAAACTGTGAAATTGAGGAAGATAAGAAAGTCAAAGTTAAAGATCACACCTCAGTTCATGTTCTGCACTGTTTGGAAAAAGAGCCAGGAAAGGGCAAATTTAAAAGTGCACCACAATGGTGTTAGGGGGGAAAAAAATAAAAACAAGATTCAGACTAGTAACACATTTATATATACTTGATTATCCACTACATAAGTTCATAATTTCCTCCTTTCTAATAACCTAGCAAGACCCAAATTCAGAAAGTGGTAGTTTCCTTTCAACATTTGATGTGTCCACATCCATCTACACTAAATTAGCAGACAATGCATCATTGTATATGGTTATGTTGTAAGGGAAACACCAGAACTCTGATCTCAGGACATAGTGCGCTCCCGCCCTTACTTTATTAACATCTTAAATCTTTTCAATGTAAGATCTGTTGTAGGAGTGCCGTCCCTTTGTTTTTCCTGACTTCTCAGTTTTTATATGAAACACACGGTTATTTTAAATGTAATTTGTTTCAAAAAAGGATGTTAAACTGTATTATGTATCCAGAAGACTTGAAAGTTATCCATTCTCCTTTTCATCTTTGTTTTTTATTTAAAAAAGGGCCCTGCCAGTAAATAACTCGCCACATTTATTTTTAATTGACATATTATACATAAATACCCCAAGCTCTAAAACTACTACTTGCACTTTTATAATTGCAAAATGGCCAAACTTGGTGTACGTATGTGTGCACACGCACACGGAGTACAAAATGTAAATAGTTGTTCCTTAGCTAAAATCTTACATGCTAAGAAGCAGCAAGCATTTCCAAACGTTATGGGACGCCTGCATTGTCCATACCAGAATTGGAATAGCAGTTTCACTTGGAGGCTACAACAGGCACCAAAGCCTGGGAAATAAAAAGGGAAGTGAACTTAAAGGCCATTGTTACTGGATTAGATGCAGAATGTTTCCAAAACACTTAACCTAAGCAGCGTTATTCTGTGTAAAATGTGTTGCCAGAGTTAAACTTAAGGGTTTTTTTTAAAGTTGCGTTATAAGAGAAATTTTCTACCTTTCCTGAGGTCTTTGTTTAGGTTGTTTAATCGTTCCCATCTAGCTCATAAAATCTATTCAGAGCACTAGCTCCCTTAGTAGATAGAAACATAACTGCTTGGTATCCAGGAGGTGGGATTTTTGAGACAGTCCAGTCTGGGGAGTACCCTAATGACTGATATTAAGGACCACTGACTTTACTTCCAAATTTTGTTGTGAATCCTAGAGAGGATATGTAAACAAAGCAGCTGCTTCAGTATCAACGAATACTTAAACACCGTCAATTTTTCATAATGGCAGAACTGCAGTTGAAGTAGCTGGTGATGGATTTATTGTGCCCCATTCTTTCTCTGGGTGTGGAAATCCCCAAATTTCATCTAGTGCAACAAATGACGAGTCAAAATCTTCACTTGAAGTGAATGAAGGGGCACTGTGCCTGTTAAAAAAAAAAAAAAAAAAAAAAAAAAAAGCCAGTTTAATTTCATTGGTAATGTATGTAGGAAGTTAACTATTTATCTGTATATAAATTTGTTTATGTAAACGTCTTAATGGCATTTGATGATATGTAGATTTCTGCTAATTCCATGCAGTGACATTATAGAGCCATATCTTCAGTCTTATTTTTAGATTTGTAACATTTTTAAACTGCTTTAGATATTAGTGCTCACTGTTTAAAATATATGATGCTCGTTGAGATTTATATGTGCAGAACCTGTTCAGAAAGAAGGTGTTAATGTGCTACTAGAACGAGGTACTACGTCTTTCAACAATGTTGTGGTAGAGGGACAACCGGTTTTAAAACCCATCCTGTCCGAGCCAGTTTACACTACAGCTATAGCGAGCTGATTGACGTTTGTTCCTGATCCATCTTTTACTAGGGTCATTTTATGTAGCGTGTTGGGACCTGTGTGCGCTTTTACAGGGCTAGACTTTGAGTATTGGTAGTGTACACCGGCCCTGAGAGAGGTGCTCTGTTCCCTTAACTAGTCTGTGCCCTTAAAATCTGTCTGATCCCCTTCAGTGTTCTTGACGTTTCCAAATAATTTAGGAAATGTGTTTGTGCTGCAGTTTTCCCTGCCTAGTGCAATTGGATATTGGCTCAGCTTTTACACGGGATTCTGGCTAGGTAGATTGATAGACTTCTGCCGCTTTGCAGTTCCTCCATCTTACTGACCCCTCCGGGGGGTGTTCAGCCTGCATTAATCCTTGGACTAGAGCACTGGAACCCAGCTCCTGTACAGCTGTTTATAGTGTGAGGTTGGTATGAACGGAACATGCATAACCATTTGAATGCCACTGCTCCCTTCTGTCGAGGGAGCCTTCTAGTTCGTAGTGTACCATTGAACTGCTTGTACACCTTAAAAGAAATACCACTGATAGCTTGGGAAGTTTAATTGTGTTGACTATGTTGGGAAGGGAAAAGGCAGGAAATCTTGTCAGTGTTCAAGTCCTATGAGAACTGATAGTCTGCTTCACATACTGCATTTGGAGACTTCAGTGTTATCTAAATGAGACTACAAACCTGAAGTCCCTGTTTCATTCCAAGAAGGTGCTTTCTTCAAAGGCTAAGCTACATCAGGGCAACTGTTTGTCTCTTGCCTGCCACGCCAAACTCCATAATTTGGGAAGACACATTTTCATTTGAAAGGAAAATGCCAATATTACATGCACCATTCTGTTTATTGCTAGAGGGAAATGCTGGGTATCGGTAGGTTACATACACATATAACCTGAATAGACTTCTCAAGAATTAATGGCTATCTTCTTCCCTACTACATTTTCACAACCAACAAAGAATGTTTCCTTGTCGTTTGTGGATGGTTGCTGATCATATTTTGTGTGCAGCAGTGGTTTCCAAAAGATTTGAAGACTTGTTTGAATCCTGTCAACTGCCCTTTGATCCTGTCCCATGAGACTGTGTGACTGGACATGTAATAAAATACATCGATAGTTCCTGATTCCTGTGCTGGTTTTAGCTACACTGTACCCTGTGCAGTGGGGGATTCAATGTAGTTTGCAAATCAAGGAGGTCCAAACCTTGTGCTGTAAGTATGGGATTGCAATATCGTGTGTGTATGTATGCACATATGTATATATTTATACAACATGTGTGCACCTGGTACTGCTGCTGTCTTTCTTTGGTGGTAAAACATGAAATTTGCTTCCCAGCACTACTCCTGTGAACTCTCAGCCAGACAAGTGAAGAAGTTAGTTTTGTGTGCCCAGAATCACAACTTCTCTTTTCAGCTGCAGGAAAAAAGTGGATCTGTCCGTGAATGACAGGTGAAGAAAACAATGAACAGAGCCTGTTGTATAAATAGAATTAGGTAAAGTGTTTGAGTAAGAATGTCATGCCATATGTAAGGGGGGTAAAAATCCTCTCAGCTTCTGTGTGTCCACGAAGTTTTCCCTCCTTGCTAGAATGACTGTATCTTGAATAGTAAGAGCCTTTGCACTGTCTGGTTTGCTAACCCCAATTTTTGTTGCTTACAAACAGACTGAATTCAAAAAGGTGGCATGGAATTGATAATGAATAGTAAAGTAAAACTAGTGGTGAGTTCAAAGCCACACAGATTATGGCCAGTGTTCATGTTACTTTCACCAAATTACTTCTAGTCATCTTGGTTAGAGAACGCCAGGTGGTCCTGCTTGGGTCCCATGTCCCTGAAGGTGTTGCCTAACATGAACACGAAGTACATGCACAAATCACATTTGGTTTTTCTATTTGCTAATGGCAATCAGCACAAATGTGAAAATCTTGTAGGGATCAAGGAGGGGTTCCTTTTGCAACTTAAATGTTTGAAATGACATTTGTGTCTCAATAGATGAACTTTGACATTTGCCAAGCTCAAAAAACTTTTGCTGTTGAGGTTTCCTTTTTTGTTGCATGTGTGCCATTTAAGCCAATTGCTGTCATTCCATTCATTCCACCACGTCCCCTCCTTCTCCCACCTTTTTGGGGTAAGCAAGGAGGGGCTATTAGTTTGCCTTGTCACTGACATCCAACGAGGTTTTTATTTGTTTTGCATGTGAGCGAGGCCCTGAGATAAGCAATTCACTATGGGTTTGTCATATCAGCCTCTTATGAAGCCTGTGGGAGCTGAAGATGTAATGAGAGAATGCATTTCACATTTGCACTGTTTTTCAGCTCTGGTGGGGTGAGGGAAAAGCCCTTGTTTAAAAAATGTTAGCAGTTGTAAAAACAAAGGATTAAAGCATCTGAAAAGCAATTATATATGTATAGACATATATATATTTTGTTATGTAACTAAAGGACCATACTTTGAATTGTATGTAAGTAAATGTGGCTGTCTGAACTTTGTGGATTGTAACACTCGATACTACTGAGCTCCTGTACATACATACGGTTAAAGCAGAAGGAATTATTTTATGTTTTAGCATGGTAATTTGTGTAATGTATGTCTCAGTATAAACTAAAATAAAGATTGCTAAATTATCTGAAACCACTGTTGTAAATTAAATGTTTTCAATGCAGAAACAATTGTTTGGGTTTTTTCTTTCCATCTTTAATGCAGCTTTTTCTTTTGGCTATCAAGAGCATCCCTTTGCGACGTCAACCACACCACAGAGGGTGGTGGTAGCCTTATACCTTTGAACACTTGTCCATATCATGAACATCACCACACACTTGGTGGTTGCTACTCAGAAGAGACTGGAATAGTACAAGTGTTGTAGGGTGTAGATTTCAGGTGAAGGTGGAGTTTTGCTTGTACTTGTTTTCACTAAAGATTTTCCCGTTACTTGAATGTGCACAGACCTGTTGGCTCTTGACTCATGTGAGTATTTAAATCTCCTTCTTGAAATAACCTGGTTTAGGATTCCCTTACATTGGTGTTTCTCAACTTTTCCTCACCTCTGACCCCCAAATCACCCACTTTTTCTTCCCGTAACTTTACATCCCAGAATCTATTGTGCGGTTTTGGTTCAAAAGGCTTTTGTGATATGTAATGCAACATTATATTTTAGTTCCTTGTGTCATACATGCAAAAAGTAGGCCAATTTAAAATATTGAACATGTAAAATACATGAAGACAACTTACATTTTCAAAAGGAAAAAAAATGCAAAACCTCTCATAAATGGCAAATTGTTGCATATACTTATAAAGCTTTACCAACAGACTGTTGGTTTTCCCAGAATTACATATGAAAATAAACTCCTTGACACACACTTATTCTAATGTTTGTTTGCTTTTATGAATTATTTGTACGTGTGCTCAGATTGGCATTGTATTCATCTTAAAATAACATTTATGAAAGATTACTCAGTTAATCAGATAACACAAGACTATTTGAATAAAATGGGAACTAGCATACATCGTGTGAAGCTTGTAAGCTAGCACGTCATATTTTTGCCTTCATAAAGCTAAGAATCCATAGGGTGCGGAAAACTAAGTCTGCATGTCTGTCCAGAACACATTGGAAAAGGAGAGGTTTCCTCTTCTATCTTAGGTACGTACATGGCTGCCAACACCACACTATCTGAGCATCTCACAATCTTTTAATGTATTTATCCTCTCAACACCCTGTGAGGTAGGGCAGTGCGATTTGTCCCCCTTGGGCAGATGGGGAAACTGAGACACAGAGGCTAAGTGACTTTCCAAGGTCATTCGGGAGGGTGGTGGCAGGGACTTGAGCCCGGATCTCCCAAGTTGTAGGCTAGTGCTCTAACCACTGGATCATCCTTCCTCACTTTGCAACCTCCTATTTAAGCACAGTAATGAGTGCTGTGCAAGATCAAGATTTATCCTCTAGTTAGTCGACGGCTGGTGTGGTAGGGGGAGTCGCCGTTATGCAACCCTCTCTCCATCCCATAATCAAACTGCTGAGCTTTTCTCCTAGCTAGTCTTTTAACTGCTCTCGATTGCACGTTGTTTATATTTCAGCAGCACGCAAAGGTCCCCAGTCTGATTTTAGGGCTTCCTTGCACTAGGGACACCCCTGTGCCAAAGAGCTTTTGCGTACTGGGTGTGCACCCTGGCTCTGGGTGAACTAATTTAAATGTGCTTGAGTCCTTTTTAGCTTCACCGCCTATCGTGGATGTCTCTGTTGGGTGATCGGCTGACACTGGGCTGTGAAGTCAGACGGCATGAGCCTTCTTTCCCTCCAGAGATGAGCAAGAACCTTAATAGTAACATGAGAGGGAACTAGCCTCAGCCATCTCATTCCTGGAGTCTAAAGTGGAGCTGAAGCAGAGCCCCAGAGACCGCCAGGCCAACAGCTGCATCCTGCCCTTAATCTGTGTGGCAGGCTGCTTTCCCCTTCCATACCTGCCTGTGCTCTTCCTCGGCACCACAGTCCAGGACCAAATAGGCCGAGCCAGGCAGTGCTTCTGTGCTCTGTTGCTTGAGTGCTGCTGGGTTTGGGGGAGCAGGGAGAGTCAAAGGCTACATTGGCTTCCTTGTCATGTCTATCCAAATGGAATACAACTCCTATCGGAGGGATCACCCCATCGACAGCCTGGAGAGGCAGCTCATATGCCCTATTTGCTTGGAGATGTTCACCAAACCTGTGGTAATCCTGCCTTGTCAGCACAACCTGTGCCGGAAATGTGCGAATGACATATTTCAGGTGAGTAATCCCCGTTGCAGCCTTCTGCTCCTGGGGAGAGATTGATTTATTTATTTAATTCACTTGATACTGCAGGGTCCTGCGTCTGTGTTTCTAAGGCAGGAAGAGATCACGCGGTTGGAATATGGATTGATCAATTGGGTAGGAAAGGAGAGTGCCCGCAAACTGTTCTCGTCATCAACCCTTTCCAGCTTCTGCTAAATTTTCGTGCACACAATCCTCTCCGGAAAGGAAATTAACCCACTGAACTCCTTTCCTGCTGGCCCAAGTGTCAGGGCCATGTTAGCTCCCTCTGTCAAGGGACCCGGGAGCCTCAGAAATGTTAACGATTTTAACTGCCCGGTCTGCTGTGAGGTAGGAGTGAACTATCCCTTGTTCCCAGATGGGGGGCTGAGGCCCAGAGAGGTGAAATGAGTTGGCCAAGGTCACACCGGGAGCCTGTGTGCAGAGCCAGAACTAGAATGCCGATCATCTGAGTTCCAGTCAAGTGCCTGGACCTCAAGACCATTCTTTAACATCTCTCCCATGTTTCCCCATCCCGCATCCCCTCCCCCCCAAGGAATAGCCTCTATTTGTAACGTTAATGTAAAGAAAGCTTGAGCAGAAAGTTGGGAGGGACCCAGCTAGTGTTACTCATGCATCTGATTCACCTGTTATGGAACCAATGTCCTTTTTAAATGTATGAAAATGCTAAGTGCTCCGTTTCTGGGGCAAGAGAACATAAAGAGGAGATCTAGTAGTCGCTATGATGGTTGTCTGCTCCAGGTCGTCAACATACACCTAGCAGCATTGTAGAGAATTTGTGCTTAACTGACCTCTAACAAAATGACTAAAGTTTCCCAAAAAGTCGAGCAATGTCTCTATGCACATCAAGAGTGAGAAATGTTGGCCTAAAGGTGGAGGAGTTGTCAATAGATGTGAGGGACTGTTGATGCCAAACATATTAGGAGAAACTATTCTAGTGTGTTTATAGGGAATGGGCTGGCACGTTGGCTATTTTCTTTGGTGACAAACTGGGCATTCATAGTAACACATGGCCTTTTATTAAGAAGCACCACCACACCTGGGACAGGTCTGTAAGTCTTACTGTCTCCATTTTACAGAGAGGAAGATGGAGTGTCTGATGGGTGAAGGGACATGCACAAGGCTATGCTGGGAGTCTGTTTGAGCCATGATCACAATATAGATGCTCTTAAATCCTGTGCTTGGGCCATTGGATCAGGATCTCCCTCAGTATAAAGTGTTAGTGTTCTCACATCACAGCATTCAGGAATGTTGGGTATGGTCATAATACACCCTGAAGTCTTACTAGCTTTTAACTCCTTCATGGCTCTTTGCTGCTGCTCACCACTGACTTTGAAGGGCTAATTCCTTATTCGATTGAAATTAACTGAGAAGAACTGAGTGCAATAATTTAACATTTCAAGAGAAGGTTTTCTTTCTGGTAGCAGCACCAGAATTATCTTCTTGAGTCATGTGCAGATGGCTTAGCATAGCTGAGGGGTTATGCATGTTCTTATTCCAACCCTTCTGTTGTCCTGGGGGATTTTCATCACCTGCCTTTGGGCTATTAAATATCTTGTGTTTACACTTCGCTGCTGCACTGCAATCCCTCCCTTTCAAAGTACGTCCTCTTCTCATTTTGCTTCCTATGTGACAGGTTTGCAGTGTGCTTCAGGTCATGTGATTCCTATCAAACCAGTCTGTGGCCAGCTGAGCAACCCACCCGTAGAGGCATCTAATGAAGATCCTTTTTGTGTTTCAGTCTCGTGGGACAACCTTGGGCTCCGCAGGCCGCTTTCGCTGCCCATCCTGTCGCCATGAAGTGGTCCTGGACAGGCACGGTGTCTATGGCCTGCAGAGGAATCTACTAGTGGAGAACATCATTGATATTTACAAACAGGAGTCGGCAAGGTGTCCCAACATGTTCATTTTGTGTGTGTGTGTGTGTGTGTGAGAGAGAGAGAATCCATCAGTACAGCCTGCAGACTCTGTAATGTGTCTCCTTGCAAAATATTATTCAGCCATTAGAGGTCTCTGTGTACTATATGGAGTTCCAGACAGGCTCCCGTCCCTGGTAAAGAAAGAAGTCAAAGCTAAAAATCAAGCTGTGTGGAAGCCTGGTTGTGTCTAGTTGTAGCTGTTTTTTTAATCAGTGTCTCCTGCATACGAGCTTTGATTCCATAGATTACAACAGACTTACACAGAGGCAGAGTCGAATGAGATGGCAACTCCAGATCAAACGTGCCCACTTTTTATAAATCAAAAAAAGTTTTTCTAACTGTTAACTCACTGGGGTATCTGAGAGAGAAACTGGGGTCTTTCCTTTTCATGCATCATCACCTCGTAGTAAAGGTCTTACAGGCCAAACTGTGCTTTCTGTAGCACCCTTGCCTCCAGGGCGTTTGCACATCTGCAAGTAGAACTTAGCAAACAATTCTGTTGATGACCCACGAGCGGGAATAGAACCCTGCTCCCCCGCTCTCAGCTGGGTTGGCTCTGCAGGGCTAACAGAAGTAAAAAAGTGGGGGAAGCTTCCTTACCAACATCAGCAGAGCTGGGGTGCTGACGGGAGAGATTGGTGGAGTAAGACGTTGTCATTTATGCGAGGGCCCCATTGGTGTACGTACGCAGCGCGAGAGACGGTCCCTGCCCCAAAGAGCTTACAGCGCAAGTAGACAAGACAGACCAAGGGTGAGAGGGTCACAGAGCCGGAAGTGACTGGCCCTCAGTTGGGGGCTCGGAGCAGAACCCAGATCTCCTGACTTCCTCCTGTCCACTGGATGCTGCCTCCCCTTGTTCAGTTCCTGGTCCTGCTAGTTTTGGTAGGAAGGCAATGAGGAGATCCTCTCTGGTGCTAACACCAGTGCAGAACTCCTAGCAGATGGCACTGCTCACCTCCTAGCTTTGCAGCTGGTTGGTTTCCATCACCCTGGAGTCTGGGTCTCCGTACTGACTTCTCAGCACGTAGCATCTGCCCTGTTGGGTGTCCGGTCTTGGCACTGGTAGGGGAAAGAAAAAATAAACGCCCCCATCTTGACTTTCCACCTTTCCGCCTCTCTCACATGCCCTCTCCTCTGTGTAGCTCCAGGCCTCTGTTAAAGACAGAACACCCATGCTGCGAAGAGCACGAGGAAGAAAAGATCAACATCTACTGTATGACGTGTGGAGTGCCCACCTGCTCCCTCTGCAAGGTCTTCGGGGAGCACAAGGAGTGTGAAGTAGCTCCCCTGTCGGACATCTACATGAAACAGAAGGTTGGCCTCTCCCGGGCATTTGCTCACAGGGCGCCCAGTACCTGGATCATTGCTACCAGGGTGGAGGGGAGAAAGTTGGGCATCTCGTTCTTACAGAGTGCAGACTTTTATCCACTCCAGGCTCTGCTACGAGGGTCCTAGACAAAATGAAGATTTAAAATGATGCATACATACCAGGAGCTCTCCCACTGCACCTAGTGTAGGTCCTGTCCACTAGCGAAGACCATTCAGAAGCTTCAGGTGCTGAGTTCAGTGTTACTGTTCATTCATGCCACTTGTACATAGGGACTATACAGGACATGCATCAAGATAGACCCAAGGTTCATTGGGGTGGGGTGGAGGTAGGGAGATGGTGCACACACATGCCTGCACTGTCCACCTAAGGATCTCAAAGTCTTTTATGCTCATTAATTAAGTCCCACGACACCCCTGTCAGGCACATGTTAGCTCCTCCTAACAGCTGGAGAAGCTGAGGCCTGGAGGTAAGACCATGACCTCCTCAAGGCCACACTGGGATCATGATGCTGTGGGTTTCCTGATTCCCATCCTACACTCTAACGTGCACTTGGTGAGAGAAATCCAAAGCCAGACTGTATGTGTTTTGCGGGGACAGTGCTGTCAGCAGATGGACACAGACTTAGGTCTTGGGGTGGGGTAGGAAGATACTGATGTCTGACTTATCCCACACCCCCTGGAAGAGGTGCTTGGGAACACTACACAAAGGGTGACAGCATGAAGCTATTCCCTCTTATCTCTGAAAATGTGAAGCTTGCCTTCCACCAGCAGGCACCTGTGCTGGGAACCAGGGTGGTGGTGAATGAGGAAATGGTCTGTCACAGCGGCTGGCTCTTCGGAGCCTGGACCATCTTAATCTTCTCCTGGTGTCTTTTGTGTTTTGCTGGCCATGTTCTTGGTGCTGAATGGTAAATGATCCGAGCTCCCTCTCTTTCCCCCACAGTCTGCGCTGACAGATGGGATTGGAGCCCTTGTGGCCACCAATGACAGAATCCAGGCCTTCATCGATAACTTGCAAGGCACGTGCAGGAATATTGAGGTACTGCATGCAGGTCCTCAGGATCCTTTTTGAGGAGGGCGAGGGGGAGCCCTATAAAACAGTTCTGAGCTCAGAGAGGGGCAGTTCTTTGGGCCCAGATAGGTTGGAAGCTCCTGTTGTTGGCACAGATGCACTTTCCTTTAGTTTGCTGCATTTGAAGATGACCTGAAAAGCCAAAGTCCCTGTCTGCTCTGCATGGGCACTCCATGGCAGGAGTTTGCTGGGATGTCCTAATAGTTTTTCTTTGCACTGTGATACAAGGAGCGATGTTTCTCTGGCTGGCTGCTCTGGGGCTGCATTTCAGTGGGCAAGTGCCTAAGATATCGTTCCTTCCATCTGAGGCTGTCAAAGGGCTCTACTGGCAATAATGAATTAAGCCTCCCAACCTCCCCATGAGGTAGAGAAGTTCATTATCACCTTTTACAGTTGGGGAAGCAGTGGTGATGTGTCTTGATCACACAATGGCGGATCTGGGATTAGAACCATGAAGTCCTGACTCCCACAGCTAGAGCTGCTCAGGAATTTTTTGTCAAAATGACCCGTAGTTTCCGCAAAGTCAAAGATCTTTGCTGATTTTTTGTTTGCTCAATTTTTTAAATTTTCCATTGGGATAAACCGTATGAAATACTTCATTTTGCTTCCAGTCAACCCAGCTTGAAATATTTTGGTTTGGTGAGCTGACCTGAAACACTTCATTTTGAGTTAGTCCAACATTAGACTGTATTTGCCTATAGAACTGTGGAGTCTCATGGGAGATGTAGGTTGGGTGTTTTGTGCTCCCATTCTCTCATATGGGGCAGGCTCCTTATCTGGACTGCATCTCCCATGATGCATGGTGGTCTCAGCTGACTGAGCAGCATAGTGCATTATGGGAATCACTTGACCATGGTACAGGAAATGAACTCCAGAAATGATATTTCCAAACTGACATTTTTTAGAATGTTTCATTTGGTGAAATTTTTTCAGATTTCAACTTCATCCCAACTAAAACAAATGTCAAAATATCAGAATTTCCCTCCAGATAGAAATTCCAATTTTCACTCTATTCCACCCAGATCTTTAATTACAAATCATGCTGCCTCCTATATAGCTTCGGGGAGCGTTGGAATCCTTTTTGTTTTGAAATGCTCAGTACAAGTGTCAGATGATCCAATATTACTATTGAAAACATATATTCAGCCCCTGCCCCTCACCTCGTGAGCCAGCTGTCCAAACCTATGTCTAAGCCAAGCCAATTGAGCCGGTGCTTGTGCTCTTTGCATCCTTCGAGCAGGACAACAGCAAGGCCCAGAAGCAGGCTCTGTGTGAGAAGTTTGATCGCATGTACGCCATCTTGGAGGAGAGGAGGAAGATCATGCTGCAGAGGATCACCTATGAACAGGAGGAGAAGACCCAGCATCTGAAGTCCCTCACCAGGTCGTACAGTGAACACATTGAGTCATCCTCCAAGCTGGTGGATGCGGCACTGCAGTCCATGGAGGAGCTGCAGATGTCCGTCTTTGTGCAGGTAACGTGGCAGGAGGCTGAGTGGCCATCGTCAACCTTGGGTCTCCCGTTGCCAAGGAGAACCGGTATGCTTTGTTTCCCAGAGCCAAGAGATGAACAGATTAGGGGGATTGTGAGTAGGACAAGACCTGCTTTTAAAATACAAGCAACCATTGCTTTTCAAGGCAGACTTGCAACTCAGTGCTATGGGAATGGAGTCATATCTTCCTTTCCCACTAACACCTTGATAGCTTGGAGTCAGGGCTTTGGAGCGGAGCCCGGAGCAGTAGGTTTATGCACGGAGCTGGAGCGGAGCCGGAGCGGAGCAATTCAAAAATTTAATTGCTCCAAATTCCTGCTTGGAGTCACCCACTTGCTTGAGATCCTTCAAGTCCAGGAAGGTGTGGCTCTGGAATAAGGAGTTGGCACCATTTTTAAGGCAGAGGAAACTAGGCTCTTGGGCAGACAGCTTCTGTAGGACAAACCCTCAGAACAGCCAGGCTTGAGGAGAGCACTTGGGCTCGGCATTGTGCTTGTTTGTTTGGGTTCACAATTCAGCCAAACCCCGACGGTGGTGTATTGGGTTTATACACAGTGTGTATCCTTTATAAGGAGCAGGATGGGCAGGGATGGTATTCCTAGCAGAAGCTGGGAACGGGCAACAGGGGATGGATCACTTGATGATTACGTGTTCTGTTCATTCCCTCTGGGGCACCCAGCATTGGCCACTGTCGGAAGACAGGACACTGGGCTAAATAGACCTTTGGTCTCACCTGGTATGGCCGTTCTTACATTCTTATGTGGGAACTCCACCTGTTCTGTGTGTGTGTGTCTGTGTCCCTCTCTTTCTCTCGCACACAAATGTGCACACACTTGCCACATGTTTTTATCTTAATTTTTGTTCTATTCCCATAATCTCACCTTTCTTCTCTTTTCCTTTTCTGGTTGCTCAGAATGCCAAAGTTATCATACAGAAGTAAGTAGAACTCCCTATTTGTATGTTCCCATTCTGACTCCAATTTCTCTGAGGGAGTGGATCATCTGGAATTGTATCTTCCTTCTCTTTCCCAGAATTTCCGAGGTGACCCAGAGCTGTGAAGTGGAGGCGCTGGAGTCTGGGTATGACAATATGGAGCACTATGCTGTGGATTTCAATGCCGAGGAGCGGGTGCTTTATCAGTTGGACTTCATTAAAGGTGAGAGGAAATCGGGGCTCGGAGAGGAGGGTTTGCTGGTCTGTCTGCATGCTCCCAACGCGCTGTTCACCATGGTATCTGGGGCTACTTCAACCAGTATAAAAACCTACCTTCCTTTTCTTGATTCTAACATCACTTATGTCCCAGTTCTGCCACCCTGTCCATTTGACTGGTCACTGATTTCAGTGGGACAATGTGTACTCCTGAATATGAGCAAGGGTGTCAGATCCAGCCGTCCTCCTGTCTGTATATCGGGGAGGAGCCGAGTGCCTTTTCCTTGCATTGGACATTTGTCCCCGTTACACCTACCAGAGGCCTGTGGCTGCTCCCCTGGAAGCCGCCTTGGGGCTCTCCACTCTGTCCTGGGATGGACGCATTGGAGGTGCAGTGCTGTGTTCATTGGGTGCATGTCTCATGAACGAGTGAAGGAAAGAGGGAGGGAGGGAGACAGCTGTTGAGCAAAGAGAAGAATAAGAGAGACGGTGGAGGATGCCACAGAACCAGCACCTCGTGGTACCTTGGTGCTGTGTTCAGTTGGGGAACCTTTGCCTCCTAAGGGTTGAATCCAAAGCCCACTGAAGTCAGCGGAGAGGTTCCTATTTGCCCCAATGGGCTTTGGGTCAGGGTTCTGGTCTCTTCCATTCTGGGTACAGAAATCCAGCTCCACTTACTCAGACCCCAAAGTTCCTTTGAGAGGGGAACAGGAATCCAGCCCAGCTCCTTCCCCGTCAGCAGAATCCCCATTCAAGTTGTTCTTCCCCAGAGTCCATTCACACCCTAATTCTCCTATTGCCCTGTAAATCGATAGACCGAGGGGTTCCCCTGCTCTGAGACTTCCTCAGCGGACAGTTCTGCTGACGGGCAGCGCCGATGAAATCTAGGTGTCTGGGCCCATCTGGACTAGGTGCTGGCTGCATCCCTTTCCCATGGCCAGGGATATTTATTGTCCTTGTAGTTGATGAGCCGGAAGAAGGGGCAGAGGAAGGAGAGGAAGACGCGGTGTGGGGGGATGCTGACGGTGCAGCAGCAGAGTCTGGGGCCGAAGGGCAAGTGGCTGGCAGTGGGGGCGGAGAGGAGACCCTGAGCGTCCCTGCGGACGGAAAGGAAGAGGAGGCAGAAGGAAAAGCCCTGATGTTGAAGGAGGCGGAGAGTGAGGCCGCTGGGGAAGCTGATGCCAAGGCTAAACTCCTGGGTTCAGCTCAAGCTGCTGAGCCGGATGTCCCAGCTGGCAAAGAGGGAGCCGAGAGAGAGCCGGGCACTGCCCAGAAGGTAAGGGCATCAGGACTCTCCTGCTCACTACAACAGTGATGCGGAAGGGCCCGGGACACACACACACCTGCGGTGGTAGGATTGTCCTAAGCCAAAGATGCTCATGCATGATGTACAAGTGAAGCGTGCATGCATATCCACGCGTGTGTGACATGCCAGCCCGCATGTGTAATCTAATCCCCCTGAGGGTGGCCTAGGCCACTGGCCCTCCTCGTCTCCAGACCAGAGCCCCCACCCCCCTTTAGCAATAAGGGGGATTGTGACTCTCCTGAGACCTGTTTGCACCCCCCCCCCAACTTAACCCCCCCCATCCTACGCTATCATGAAAGGGCTTCACCGAGGGGCTGCAGAGCGGAGGGAGTGGAGAAGCCCAGGCTGAATGAAGTCCTGGCCCCAGCCCACGCGTGTTCCAGTGCTAGATGGTGTCATTACATAAATTGGCCCCGACAGAGACGCTGTGAGGCAGCCCCTGTTCGGACACGTTGTCAGAGATGTTTGAGGAGGGAAAAAGCCTGGACAGGGCCATTGGGCCCATCTCCCCCAGGAAGGGCCACGGTTTGACAAGGTTCCTAGCGGGCATCTGGTGTAAATTCCTTCCACCCCGGAGCATTTCCCTTGCAGCTTTTCTCACTGCCTCCCTCCCCGCGGTTTGCTTTTTAGAAGGATGCCGCTGTTCCGGAGGGGGCCGCTTTAGACTCCCAGGGGTCCGGGGCGAGCAACGCCTGGCAAGCGGTCGCCCCAGATCTAGCCCTCCAAGACAGCCCCATGGAGATCGCCCCGGAAACCCGCGCTGAACCCGCAGCCCAGGGCGGGGGAACTCTCGAGACAGCCGAGCCGTTCAGCACCTCGGACAGCTCCGCCGGGGCCGAGAAGGCTGTTGACCCCAGCGACTGCGGTGCCAGCCCCGCCAAAGGGGGACTGGCCGTGGCATCTGTCTCCGGCCAGGTCAGTGAGATCCGGAGGCTCTTTGTTGTCACTCCGGCTGGGCAGTGCCCACGCGTCGCACACTGCGGGTGGGTGCGTTGGCAGTACAGGGCATGTCCCTGGGAAGTCATCCCGGAAACCTTCCCGCTGGGAAGTAACGTCCACAGTTTGTTACGCCCAGAGAGAGAGCGGACATGGAGCTGGGAGCAAGTTTTCATCCACGAGTTTTTTTTCCTTGGGGGGGGGGGGGGGGGGATGCAACTTTGGAAACGTTGCAAATTTGTGTCAGTTTCACCTCAATTGTTGTGGCTGGAATTTTTTTCTCCCCCCCCCCCCCCCCCCCGCCCCGAAAATAATCCAAACGTTTTGTTTGGGCATTTTCAAAATGAAATGTGTTTCCATGATTTTGGTCTGAAATGACTTTTTGTTTGTTTGTTTAGAAATGTCTTTTAATGTTGTTAAAGAAACAGTGTCAAAAGGTTTTTAAAGAAGCCTGAACATTGAAATGAAACATTTCATTCTGGGTTGAAGAAAAACCATGGGGTTGGTCCTGCTTTGAGCAGGGGGTTGGACTAGATGACCTCCTGAGGTCCCTTCCAACCCTGAGATTCTATGATTCTATGATTGAGTTTGACCTGATATGAGCTTTTAATGGACTTTTTGATTCACTGAAAATGTTGGACATTTTTTTTCTTGAGTTTGACCCAAAATAACCCCCCCTCCCCCCAATTTTTTTTTGGCATTTGCCAGTGAACTGAAAAACCTGTTGGTCCCACAGCTCTAAATGTAAGTGCTGGAGGTTTTCTTTTATTATTCAGGAAATATTCTGGAATCTTTCATTTCTGGATAGTCAACACGGGAGGGTGGGTGGGTGGGATCTTGATTCAATGCCTTATCCATGGAAGGCTCTGAGACCAGTTCAGCACCACCCTACCACTGCACTGCACTAGCTGTGGTGGGTCTGGCTCCAAAACCTGGTGTAACCTGTGTCCTTTAGATCCAGAGGAGACCGTGCTGCTGGCCATGCTGTAGGAATAAATCCCTTCAGAAGGGGGAAGGGAAGAGAATGCTAGCCGGTGCACGGGAATCGTCCCCCATCAATGGTCGCCTTCCACATATTAGTTTTCCCTATTTTCACACCTGACACTTTTGCAGGCAGAGTTCTCCAAATGCTGCAAGCAATCCTCTGACGGTTAGAATAATAGCATGATGGAAAAGTAGGGCTTGAAGGGACCTCAAGAAGTCATCAAGTCCATCCTCCTGCACTGAGACAGGATTGAGTTATCCCTGACAAGTCTCTGTCCAACCTGGTCTTAAAAATCTCCAATGACGGGGTTCCTTGGAAGCCTATTCCAGAGCTTAACTATCCTTTATAGTTAAGTAAACTTTCTAAATTTCCCTTGCTGCAGATTAAGCCCATTACTTCATGTCCTACCGTCAGTGGACACTGAGAACAATTGATCACTGTTCTCTTTCTAACAGCCCTGAACATATTTGAAGACTGTTATCAGATCTCCCCTCAGCTTTCTTTTCTCAAGATGAAACATCCCCAGATTTTTTAACCTTTCCTTATAGGTCAGCTTTTCTATCACTTTATAGCTCTCCTCTGGACTCTCTCTCCAATTTGTCCATATCTTTCTTAAAGTGGCACCCAGATTTGAACACAGTACTCCAGCTGAGGCCCCATCAGTGCAGAATAGAGAGGGACAGTTACATCCCATGTCTTACATACAACATTCTTGTTAATACACCCCAGAATTATATTAGCTTTTTTCAACTGCATCACATTGTTGTCGAATTCAATTTATGATCCACGAAAACCCCATATCCTTTTCAGAAGTACTACCACCTTGTCAGGTATTCCCCATTTTAAAATTGGGCATTTGATTTTTCCTCCTTAAGTGAATTACTTTGCACTTGTCTTTATTGAATTTGATCTTGATGATTTTAAACCAATTCTCTAATTTGTCAAGATCATGTTGAATTCTAATCCTATCCTCCAATGTTCTTGCAACCCCTTCTAGCTTGGTGTTATCTGCAGATTTTATAAGCATGCTCTCCACTCCATTATCCAAGTCATTCATTAAAATATTGAATAGTACTGTACCCAGGACTGGCCTCCCTGGACCGCACTAGGTATGCTCTCCCATTTTGACAGCAACTCATTGATAACTACAGTCTTTCGTAACCCTGTCAAAGAAGGAAGTTAGATTGGTTTGTCACGATTTGTTCTTGACAAGTCCACACTGGGTATTCCTTATAACCCTATTAAAGATTCATAGATTCCAAGGCCAGAAGGAACCATTGTGATCATCTAGTCTGACATCCTGGGTAGCACAGACGAGACACCTGCCCCCAAATAATCCCTAGAGCAGAGCTTTTAGAAAAACATCCAGTCTTGATTTAAAAATTGTCATTGATAGAGAATCTACCATGACCCTTGGTAAATTGTTCCAATGGTTAATTACTCTCACCATTAAAAATGTATAATTTATTTTAAATCTGAATTTATCTAGCTTCAATTTCCAGCCGTTGAATTGTTATACTTTTCTCTGCTAGATTGAAGAGGCCATTATCAAATATTTGTTCCCTCATAAAGATACTTACTGTCACCTCTTAATCTTCTCTTTTATTATCCTCTAGCTGCATACAAATTGATTGACAGTATCTTTCCAGATGTTGAAGTTAAGATGACTGGTCTGTAATTCTTCAGGTCCTCTTTGTTCCCCTTTTTAAAGATAGGCACTTAGTTTGCCCTTCTCTAGTTTTCTGGAACCTCACCTTTCTTCCTCGAGTTCTTGAAGATAATTGCTAATGTTTCCGAGATTGCTTCAGCTAGATCCTTAAGTATCCTAGCATGAATTTAATCAAGCCCTGCTGACCTGAATACATCTAACTTATCCAAATATTCTTTAACCTGTTCTTTCTCTGTTTTGGCTTTCATTGCTTCCTCCTTGTAGTTAATATTAATTGTGTTGAGTATCTGGGCACCCTTAACCTTTTTAGTGACGATTGAAGTAAAATAGGCATAAAAACTCAGTCATCTTGGTGTCATCAGTTATTAGCTCTTTCCCCACTAAGTACAGGACCTACACTTTCCTTCATCTTTCTCTTGCTTCTAATGGATTTAAAGAACCTCTGTTCACCTCGGTATGGTTATTACACTTCCAGGTCTTTTGGAAGATCAGCCTTTTCAAAGAGAACCTGTCCAGGATCAGGGAAGCAGCTCCCTTTTCATCCTTCTCCTAACTGTGAGATACTAGGCCAGATTCTAGTTAACTATTCACCTACAGCCATTAAGAACTTGAGGTGCACTCACGTGAAGGGTTAATATCACTAGCAGCTTCTTTGCCAGCACAGACTGCCCATAAATGGCCCTGTTTTCACAATGAACCCATTCTTCCCATTCCCAGTGGAAATAGTCGGTTTTAGGTATTTCTTACATTGTATTTTACAGATGGGAAAAAATGTACTTTAAAAAAAAATACCCCAGAATAACTCCCATGCGTTATCCCTGCAAAGCGAGCTGCTGCTTCGGCGATGATCAAACTTTATTTCTCTTCTAGGCTGGGGAGCCTGAACTGCTCTGGCCTGCTCCAACTAAATGTATTTTTAGACTCTGCCCCATCCTCCTCTTTCTGAAGGATTGTTAGGATATAATGATGCTCTGCACTTGTGCAGCCTCTTTCATCTCAAAGGCTCTTGCGGAGATGGGTGCTAGTTTCCCCATTCTGTAATGGAGCTAATGAGGCACTGTGAGGACAGATTTTCAGACCATGGCCTGTGCATGCATCAGGTAATTGCTCATGCAAAACACTATTTGGATGGATTTGAACCAAGTTACTGCACTTCTACTCACAGATTAAGCCCCCAACCTGTCTGAAAGTCCATCCCACCATGAGCTATCAACCTGGGGTTGTTTAGATACCAGCTAAGTGGAGGGGGCGAGATGGGTTGGGTGACCAGATGTCCCGATTTCATAAGGACAGTCCCAATATTTGGGGCTTTGTTTTATATAGGTGCCTATTACCCCCCACCCCCGTCCTGATTTTTCACCCTTGCTATCTGGTCACCCTAGATATGGATACAGTTGAGAATCACCGCTCAGGGTCATCGCCGTGTCATATTCTCTAAGAACAGACGGTCAGAGAGAAGCCCTCCATCTTTCAGCCCGCTGGGGTGAGACGGGGGTAGGACACGATGTGGCACAGACACACAATGAGGGGCCCCACCAAAATGATTCCTGCAGAAAACTGAAAAACGGGGTGAGATTCCTAAGGGCCTTTTTCGATGAGTCTAATGCTGCTGTAAGCAATTTTCAGCAGTCAAAGAGGGGGCGCTCCATCTCTCTACGAGACGGGGGGGGGCTTTGGTGCGGGAATGAGTGAGCTGCCTTACAATGAAGGGCAGTTGGGAGGCCTGGGGAATATGGCATATTATGATTGATTGTATTACCCCAGCATTTAGGAGCCTTGCTTATAGACCAGGACCTCATTGTGCTACAGTGCTGCACAAACAGAACCAACAGATTGTCCCAGCCCCAAGGAGCGTACAGTATTGACAGGAGCCTATGGAATAGCACCTGCCTTTCTGGCTTCTATGGTCATACACAGAGGTCGCCTATTGCTGTTTGTCATACGCTCCCATTCCTTTGCCTTCATTCCCATCTGATCACAGCTGTGTGTGTATCTCTGTCTGTATCAGTCAGTCATTCTCCACCAGGCCCTAGCTTTCTGCCTTTCAGTGCTGGCCTGGGCGATCATCCTGATGTGCCTTTGGAACTCGGTGGCCGTGTGCCTTCTCCGGGGATGGGAGTGTGGCGTTTCCAACCAGGTATAATGCCTTGAACCAAAGATGGTTACTGAGCTTCCTCCTTCCCTCCCGCTGTGTTAGGGAGCAGGTTAGAGAGTTACAAGGGCTGAATCAAGGAGCACATACTTGCCCCCGCTCTCTGGAGCGGCACTGAATATATGCCCCTTCCTGCTTTTCCAGGACCCCTCTGTGGTGGATGGGAAGAGTGAAGAAACCAGTGAAGCTCCAGTTGAGAGTAACTTCAGTCCTGCTCTGTGATGTCAAGACAAGGTGGGTGCAGGATTCCTGCTGCTTCCTGGGGTGGGTGATTCCCCGTCACCCCCAATCCCTTGCCCTCCTTTTTCATTTTCATGGGTAGAGCCACCGCTGGCTGAGACTGGGCAGCGAGACACTGGATGATTTGCACTGGTTTCTTACCTCAATAACAGTGATTAATACATCAGCATCCTGATATTGAGGCACCGAACACCTACAAATCCGACCCAAGCTGAAAGTCAGGCTTTGTGTTTCTAATTTGTGTTTCTAATCTCAGCCTGTTGTGCAGGAGATCAGATGAGCCAATCAGAACAGTCCCTTCTGGCCTCAACCATCTAGGACATTTGTGCTCTCCATCCAGAATGCTTTGGAGGGAAACGTGCAAAAATGTAAAATTCTCATTATGTGGTCATGGAAAAGCCCTGGAAAATCCTTAAATATTTAGTGTCTGCCTCTGACAGGCACCGTCTTCCTCTCTGCATTTCAGAGCCCTGGTGTAGCAGGAGTGTCTGGAAGACTAAAAGGTGGTTAGACACCCAGGACTGGTGTTCATTTGATTTTAGCACTAAACTCCGTTTCAGGGAAATGTACTCTACGGACACTGACGTTACTGTGTGAATGTCTTTCATCCAGAAACCAGATCAGAAATCTAACCTGATTATATTGGTTTTTCCCAGGCCTACCTTCCAAGCTTAAAACCCCCAGGATTCTAGTTTCTTGTTTCCCTGGTGGAATGTTCTCATCTGAAATCACCCGTCTGGGTTTTTGTTTGGAGGAAGAGAAGGCAGCTAGACTGAACCCTGGGAGCAAGCGGAGCAGGGGCCTGTGCTGGCCTGGGACTGCTAGAAGCAGGGCTGTCTACATGTGGAATAGCAAAGGCGGGGATGGTAATTTACCAGGAGCCCCAGGGCTGTGTATAATGTGCAAAGAAATGTGCATGTAAATAAATAAACCCCAAAGCGTTTGCACACTCACCTGCTGTCTGCTCGTCTCTGGGCCACTGTTCCCCCTAAGCTGTGTGCGCGTGCGCGTGCACACAGATCCTACACCTTGCGCACACAGGGAAACACTGCGCACACAAACATTTGCACAGAAGCACAAGAATTTGCACACAAGAAATTTTTTTGCGCACACGGCCTGCGGTCAGCTGCAGATTGAAAAGCCGGTTGAGTCCCGGCGTGCCATGGGGAAAGCGGTTAGGGCCCCCCAGCGGGGGCTGCCGGGGCGGACCTTTCGCTGTAGTTTTCCAGTTCGCTTTCGGGGGTAAGTTCCTGCGGCTGGGAACGTGTCTTTCCGCCCCTCGCCCCAGCCGGCTCTGCTTTGGGCCGCCGCTGGCCCCGGGACCGCAGGAGCGGGCGGCAGAGCTGGCTCCAGGGAGGCAGAGCCAGGGCAGATGTTGGTTTGGGCTGGGGCGGGCTTTGCCAAGGACCCCCTCCAGGATCCGTGCCCCGGCCAGCGCCGCCGGCCTGGGGCGCATTCCGGGACTCGCCTCGCTCTGGTTCTGAACAAGTGTCGTGTGGAGCCAACGCAACGCCGGAGTCAAACCGGGTCCGACTAGCTGCCGTGTAAACGCAGCCCCTGTAGCAGGTTTGAACCTGCCCCCCCTAGGAACAGGCCTCCGTCTTTGACCTTGGGGGGGGGGCAGCCCCGGGGAGCCCCTCCTTCGTGCGCCGCCGGCCCATCAGGGAGCCGCTGTGAGAAGCCGGCCATCCCCGTGGGGCCGTGCCTGCGGCAGGCCGGCTCCCGCTAGCCCGGCGGGCGTGAAGCGAAGCGGGCTTGTTAAAATAGAGTTTATTGCGAGCTCGGGCACTGCGATGCTTTAATGCACGGCACACAGAGAACACAGGTAACAGCGGCGCGGGACGGAGCTAAGCGGAGCGAGAACACACCTGGCCCCGGGGCACGCTCACCTGGCGGCGGACCCCCCCCCCTGCCGCCCCCTCCCCCTGGGCCGAGGAGCGGGGTGTTTACTCCCCCCTCCCCCAGCGATGCAGGGCCGCCGGGCCGACCCCCCCTTGACACTTGTTACAAGAATAAAGTTAAATGTTCCACCTAAAAACGCCCCCCCCCCCCAGGCCCTTCTCTCGTCCCCCCGCCCGCCCTCACTTCCCGATGTTCTGCAGCAGCATTTTATTGCTCAGGGCTTTCTGGGCCAGTCTCTCCTCCCGGGACATCTCCAGGAACTCCCGCAGCAGGTGGAAGGTCAGGTCCAGGGAGTTGGGTCTGCCGTCTTTCCGCCGGGAGGAGTAGGGCGACCGCTCCTTTCTCCGCAGCTCCGGGGTGCTCTCCGCCCCGCCGGCCTCGCAGGCACCGAGCCGTCTGTGGAGAGAGGGGGCCCCCGCTGAAGGCCTCGGGGGCTTGGCCGCCCCCAGCCCCGGTCTCCCCGGCCACAGTTCCCAGGTTGGCTCGGGGACGAGAGCGAAGTGCGGGGCCGCTCCCCGGGGCAGCTCCAGCGGGGAGCCCTTCTCCGACGGGAGACAGAGCAGGACGAGGACGGAGGCGGCCGAAATCATCCTGACCCTCATCGCCTCTGCGTCTGGGGCCGGGCGCCTGCAGAGAGAGCCCGGGACGGGGGTTACCGGAGCCAGCGGGACGCTGCAAGCCTCGGACCCGGGCACCTGCCCCGTGCGAGCCGCATCGCCCCCCACCCTGCCGGATCCATCCCTGGGGCGGTTCCCCGCGCGCCCCGGAGCCGGCCCTGTCCCCTTCACGCGTGGCGGGGGGAGGCGAGAGAAACCCCCCCCCCCAATTCTCCGCTCTCCAAGCCAGGCTCGCCCCAGCCAGGGCAAAGGAGCTGCCTCCGCCCCCCGCGCCCCAGCCCTGCCCCGGGGGGTACCCGCCACCCCAGAGCTACCGGGGAGAGGCGCCGCTTGGCTTTCAAGTTTGCGTGGCTGCGGGCGCTGGACCAGGGGCTTCGGGAGCGGAGGGGAAGCCCAGGAGCGCCCCCGCCTCGCCCTTGGATCTGCCGGGAACCCCCCTCGCCCCGGGCACGGCGCTGGACGCGGGGGCGGACTCACAGTTGCGGGTCTCTGGAGGATTCAGCCGCGGGTCCCAAGCGCAGCAGGTGGCGGGCTCCCCTTACACGTGAAAACCATCGCGAGCCTCATCCATCCAGGCAGGGCTTTATATACCCCCGGCGCCCCGCCACGTGACGGGCGGCTCAGCGCCCCAGGCAGCGGGGAGAGGGGGGGGGCGCTAGAGACCGGCTGGGGTCCCGGCGGAGCGGGGCTGGATCGCTGGGCTGCACACGGGGCACAGGAGGGGTGTGTGTGTTGGGGGGGGGGGCGCTGATTGATGGGGGGGGGCGTTAATTAGCACGAACATCTCCGGGCGCAGCGAGGCTGGCGCTGGCCTAAGGCGCCGGAGCTGCCCAAGGTGCTGAAACGCCGGTGGCTTGTTCCCAGGAGGAGCCGGGTTGCCAATGCGCGGAGCCGGGGGGAGTCCGGGGGCGGGCGGGACCCGAGCAAACCAGCTGGGGCCGAAAAGACCCGACTTGGCGCTTGTTGTCTCGGCCGGGACGGCGGGGTGCAGCCAGGCTCCCTCTGTCCGACACCCGCAGCGGCCGGCGTTAGGGGCCCGCTTTCCTTCCAAACACACCGGTCCCCGCGCCCACCCCATCATCCGGTGCCTAAAGCCGGGCCCCGAATTCCCTGCCCCGGCACCCGAAAGGGGCCCTGGTTTCCTGCCCTACACTGGAGACTGCTGGGCGTTCGGCGCTTTTGCAAAGAAGCCACTTGGTTGGAAGGAGTCTGGCTAAGGATTGGGGGGCTCCATGTGAGGCATTCTTAGAAAGGGGTGCGTGTGTGTATCAGAATCACAGGGGGGATTCTACGTTAGAAGGGACCTTAGACAGTCATCTAGTTCCACCCCCTGCTCAAAGCAGGACCAATCCCCAATTTTTGCCCCAGATCCCTAAATGGCCCCCTCAAGGATTGAACTCCCAACCCTGGGTTTAGCAGGCTAATGCTCAAACCACTGAGCTATCCCTCCTCCCTGTGCAATAGAATAACAGCTCAATATTATTTATATTTCTCTCTGGGCCCATGTGCCCGGTTAATGTTGGAGGCTGCCCACCAATATGGCCTGCGTTGGACTAAGCCCGTGGTTCTCAACCTATTTACCGTCGGGGGCCACATATGTTAGGTAGGCCCTATCCAGACAATAGTGACCCTACCTGTATGGCCCTGAGCATGTCACGTGGGCTACCGCTGTGTGCTGATTGGGCGGCAAGGGGCCCCAGGGGGTCCAGGGCCACTGGACTAAGCAAGGAAGCGTTGCAGATTGATATGAGTAAAAAATGCGAGCTGAGGCGTCTCTTTCATCAGTTGCGAGGGTAAGTGATTTACCGGACTAGCGTGTCTGCAATTCTCCTGTTAGCGTGATTCATGTGCTGAGCTCATGGAGATTAAAACTTCATTTATGCTCTTGAGAGCAATTTGCCTCCTTTGGCTAAGAACAGAGGTAAATACTTTTCTTCACCCACCAAAGTATTTGCCTCTTAATGCAAACTGTGGCTTGCAGGGTAGTTCTTCAAAAATGCTCAATTGTTAGGGTGATCCTGCGGAATGAAGATTCTCCTTAATAAACAGCTCAAGGGTAAAGACATTTCTGCCACGTCAGAGCTCAGCTGCACGGGAAGAAGCCCAGCCTTTAGGTGGCCCTATGTGCAGGCTCGTTTTGAAGACAAAAGGGAGGTGCCTTTCTCGCTATTCATTCAAAATATTCCAAGCAGAGTTTTCTCCCATTCAAATGCAAATTGATTTAAAGCAACAGCAAAGTGTGTAATTGGCCAGGGAATGAGACTGCAATAAAAATTTCATCTTCCCCCCTTTCCCTTTACTGAAGTTCTTTGTTATCTGCGCCTTCGTTAGTTTCAGTTATTACCCAGGGCTGTAATTTAGGGTGCTCAGTTTGAGACTGATGTTCAGAAAGTGCTGGATGGCCCCTTCCCCCCAGAATCAGCCCCCCCCCCTTAAGGTGTCTCAAGTCTGGTACCCAAAATTACCAGTCACTTTGGAAAATCTTGGCCTTGCACAATGATGAGGCCAAAGGCAGCTCTGTTAGCTGCTCCAAAGAGGAAGGCCTCCTGAGGGACACAGACAGTCAGATGTACCGCGGAGTGTCACGTTTTTTCCTGGTGTGGACCACATGCCGGAAGATGAAAGCCTCCCTTCCCATTTGTGGCCCTCTCCCCTCTCACTGGCAACTGAGTCACATCCCTCTGGCAACTACAACAGTTGCTCACATGGCAAAGTCACTTCAGGAAAGTAGATTTCAGAGGGGAGCCGTGTTAGTCTGTATCAGCAAAAACAACAAGGCGTCCTTGTGGCACCTTAGAGACTAACCCATTTATTTGGGCATCAGCTTCCGTGGGCCAAAACCCACGAAAAAAACGTATTTAGGGAGAGATTTTCAAAGACACACATAAGAGCCAGGCGCTCAACACCCAAGGCGAGTGGGTGTGGAACTGCCCTTCCTGCCTTTGAAAAATCTCCTCCTTGATGGCTTTTTAGCTTCTTTGTGGCATTTAGCAGCTAGAAAAAAGGACCCGGTCACCCGCCATCTCTCCATGGACCATAATCCAGGTGGTCAAATGGTGGCTTTCTGATTTGTAGGCATATAGGGATAGTATAAAGAGTCCTCAGTTCTGGAAGGGATATTCAACCTTGTGCTTCAGGGATTAAGACAATCTCTAATTTAAGGGGACCAGAATGAGACCTAATGTAGCCGGCAGATTATCTCACATCGGCTACTGTGAGGTTCTGAGGTATTCCTCTGCAGCATCTGGTGCTGGCCAGAGGCAGGATGCTGGGCTAGATGGATTGTAGGTCTGATACAGCCTGTCAGTTTCCTATCCATTTGCCTCTCAAGCAATATTAGGATCTGACATACATTTAATCAAAAAATGTGAATGTCTCCCTTTTCTCTTTGAATGTGAGGCGCAGAACTCTAGAAATGGTGTGTGTGAGTGAGAGGCTGAGTCCCAAAGCTTTGATGGGTCTTCTGAACAAGGAAAGAGTTAACAAGAGAACACATTTCACCTGGTTATGAGTAGCACCATGTCTCACTCAGATAATAAAGGCCAATCTACAGTGATTACACCTTATAAAATGCAATTCTCCCTAGGTAGACGTGATGACAAGTAACAGACTAACAGATAACAACTGCTACGGTGTGAAGGCATCATCTATAGTAACTCCTAGTATAATAGAACTGAGCAATCATTCATAATGGCATCTTGCAGCTCTCATTACCTAAAGAAAAGGAAGATCTGGTGATAGAAGCTTTTTATCTTCATTCTCCCTCCTGGTTCAAATGCAAGACGCTGTTCTGTACAAATTGCCCGCGTCTTTCATAATGTTTTGCCTTTTTCTTTTTGTGACATCCGATTCTGCGAATGGTACAGAGGAGGTCTGAAAGTTAAATAATTGATACAGATGGTTATTCCTGAGGGCGAATGCACCCGTGACAGATTTATGACATTTAATAAGTTCTTAGTGTCATAAATGAATGAAGATGCCCATAGACAAGAGTCACTTGCAGTCAGACGGGGCTTGATTCTGCAAACACTTACACACATGAGTAACTTTACTCAAATGAACAGTCCCAATTAAATGAGTGGCACTACTTGCGTGTGTAAAGTTACTCAGATGCATAAACGTTGGCAGACTCAAGGCCCTAGTTTGTCTGAGGTAGTTACATTTGCTAAGGGGCGGTACATAGTCGCTTGAAGTCCAAGTTTATTGACGCTTGAAGTCCAAGTTTATTATCTAGGTTTTATTTTATGTATATGCTCAAAAACTGGGACGGAACAAGTATTAAGATGATTAAACCATCTATTATCCTGAGAAAGAAGTGTCCAAATATCCTCTAATTCTGCAGTGGTGGGTCATTGTTTTTTTCTTTTCTTTTTTGCCATTCAAATTCCTTCTGCGGGGAAGAAATTGCCATCGACATGAGAACATTTTAGAACTGATTCTAAAATGAAACCATCCTATTTTCTCCCCTTTTTGAGAGGAATTAGCTAGCCTAAGGGCCCAGCAATGAGCTGATCCCCTGTAGCTGCAGAGAAGACCCTGGACAGCAATGGACCTCTGTGTAGGATCAGGCCCTAAATTAGTTCACTAGCAGATGGTCCTGCTGAAACCATAAGCGGACTAAAGTTTTGGAGCATTTCCCTATTTTATGGGATTGTCTCTCCCTCTCTCCCCACTTTATGTGAGCACTGCGCGTGGAATTAAAACCAGCGCTGTTGGGACAGTGGGCACTGGGTCCTCCTCTGAATGTGACAGCAGTTCTCTGCCCAGCTCTAGCTTTCACCTTAGGCTCTTGTGCCCTTTGGTTCTGGCTCTTTGGGGAACAGCTCTGGCAAGGAGGGGTGTGACGGCACTCACCAAACCACCGGCCTGGTGTTTCGTTCCTATGCCCGTTTCTGAGACCTAGTGTCGCTCCTACAGAGTGCGTAGTGGGGAAGTTGAAGATTTTTTTTTTCTTTTAAAGGGTGGTTCTGGAGATGGATGCATTTCCTGGGTGTCAGGTTGCAGCATCACTCCAGATTCAAAAGGGACCCAGCGCTGGCTGGGGCTGCTCCGTGAGTGGATGCAGCCAAATCTGTCTAGAATCTAGATTCGGCTGGAGACACTCCTGGTATGTGGAGTAGTGAATCAGCTTAGAAGTAGCCCGGCTTGAGTGCTGAAGTGTAGAGAGAGCACAGATTCCTGTTGGATCCGGTCGGTGCAGGCTGTGTGGAAGTGCAAAGGTTGTTAATTTAGTGTCAGATTTGCAAGGCGTGTCAGGTCAGGGCTGCACTGGAGAAGCGTTGCCAGCATAGCTGTAGCAGCAAACCCACCGAGGGTAAAACCAGCTTATTCCAGACAAAAGTGCGTTAGGTCGTGCAGCTTATACTGGTTCAATGAGTGAAATAAGATCTACCGGGAAAAGCACTTTTAGGCTCATATAGCTTTTGCCAGTATAGCAACAGCATTAAAAATCACACCCCTACGTGCTATATCGGTAAAAGCCCTAAGGTAGATGAAGCTTCACCAGCATGTAGGGTGACCAGACAGCAAATGTGAAAAATCGGGACACGGGGTGGGGGGTAATAGGAGCCTATATAAAAAAAAGACCCAAAAATCGGGACTGTCCCTCTAAAATCGGGACATCTGGTCACCCTACCAGCATGCAAGTGCTTTTGCTGGCCTAGCTTACGTCACTTGGGGAACCTGTCTAGACTCTGCTGTCTAAAGCACTAACTATGCTGGCAAACCTTTTCCTGCAGACCTGGTCTAAGGGGCTTTGGGGGCAACTGCTACTGGATTTCAATGGGCTTTGGGCACTAATTCCTTTACGCCCCTTGATTTATAGTTTCTGTCACCTCTGCTGCAGCAACGCAGGCAGACACGTCAGCCTGCGCCTTGCAGCATTACATGTCTCAGTGATTCAACACCTCTGGTTTATGTTCTTTTACTGGCTATGGGGTAAATGCTAACCACTCTGGAGTACAGGCTTCTCTGCCTGCCCATACTGGTGGAGTAAACAGCATCAGCTGCTGAAGGGCAGCAAGTGAGTTATAAGCTGAGGTTGATTGATTTGTTTCCCCCCAACCTCTGAAAATCCCTGGATCTCTTACAGGGTAAGCAAATGGCTCAGGTTGTCTCTTGTTAACGTGCCTGAATGTGTTTGTTTGATCATCTTAACCTAGGCCACATTGCACCGGAAGGTATTTACATGAAATAGCTTGTCTGCCTCCAGCATCCTCTCTTGTCCCCTCTGGAATTCATTTATGACCGGAGCTCGTCGCACCTGCGTGGCGCTGTTATCTGCTTGCTGTAAAGCTCTCTCTAGTCGCATCTGTTGGAGCCACTAAGGTTTCCAAAGGCAGGTCATGGAATTCTTTACTTTGGCATTCATAGACTCATAGGCTACATCCACACTACCCGCCCGATTCGGCAGGTAGCGATCGATGTTCTGGGATCGATTTATCGTGTCTCATCTAGACGCGATAAATCGATCCCAGAGCCGCTCCCCGTCGACTCCCCAACTCCAGCTCTGCGCGAGGAGTAAGCGGAGTCGACAGGGGAGCCTGCCTGCTGCGGTGTGGACCAGAGGTAAGTACTTTTGAAATCGATCTAAGATATTCGACTTCAGCTACGTTATTCACGTAGCTGAAGTTGCGTATCTTAGATCGATCCCCCCCGCCTCCTAGTGTGGACCAGCCCATAGACTTTAAGGTCAGAAGGGACCATTATGATTATCTAGTCTGACCTCCTGCACGATGCAGGCCACAGAATCTCACCCACCCACTCCCGGAATAATCTTCTCACCTATGTCTCAGCTATTGAAGTCCTCAAATCATGGTTTAAAGACTTCAAGATGCAGAGAATCCTCCAGCAAGCGACCCGTGCCCCATGCTGCAGAGGAAGGCGAAAAACCTCCAGGGTCTCTGCCAATATACCCTGGAGGAAAATTCCTTCCCGACTCCAAATATGGTGATCAGCTGAACCCTGAGCATGTGGGCAAGACTCACCCGCCAGACACCCAGGAGAAAGTTCTCTGTAGTAACTTCTAACATCCCACCATTGGGGCAGTAAGAACAGCGCTGCACTTCCAGAGAGAAGCCATTTGAGAATCTACCCCATAAGACCTCTACATCACGGGCCCAACGTTTCAGACATGTCCTTTTCCCAGGGCCTGGTTTTAGAAACATGACATGGGGCCTGATTTTCAGTGTGCTCGTCACCCGCAGCGCCGAATGAGTTTCAGTGGAATTGTGGGTCCCGCAGCTCTGAAAATCAGCATCAGGTCTGTCCCCAATCTGGTGGAGAAGGGGAAACTGAGCCACAGTAATTCAGAGCACTGTTCCCTCTAAACTCTGTGTGTGTGTGTGCACGCACACAGATCCTAAACCCCGCGCACACGGCAAAACACTGCGCGCACAAAAATTTGCACAGAAGCACAACAATTTGTACAGAAGAAATTTTTTGCGCACACGGGCTGTCAAAAATTAGAGGGAAAATTGATTCAGAGACTTGTCTGAAGTCTCCCAGGCGGCAGAACAGAGAACAGAGCCCAGTCCCGATCCTGTACCGTAGCTGCAAGATCAGACCCCCCTAGCTCACTGTCACACAACAACTGAGCTGCTAACACCCTTCGTCACTGGCCTTCTCTGTGTGACGGTGTGAGTGGTTTCAGCTCAATTTGAAAGTGAGACGCTAACTCGATGAGCAGAGATTGTTTTGCAGATTACATTTATCATGCAGAGCTGTCTCAGGACTGTAAAGCTAGTTTTGTCCCTCAGTATCTCTCTTTCCCTTATGGCAAATCCTGCGTGATAGTGCTTTGGAACATTTTTCTTTTGCCCCTGGTGTTTTAGGGTTAGTCATTTAATTGTCGGAGAGACGTTTAAAACTTTACCAACAGCTGAGTCTAATAAGTGGTGTGTATAGTATTTAGAGATCTCGTCTCGGGATTTTTGTTCTATCACAGAATCACTGACACGTTCATAGCTGAAAAGCATATGCACAGATGCTGCCTGGGGATTAATTATTGTTTTATTTTTAAGGATGTCATTTTGTTTTCCTCTAGTAAAAACGGAAGGCAGCTAAGTGTTCGTGAAGCTTTCAGTGATGTCAAACTCATCAATCAGCTCCATTCATTGGATCATCCAAGCAGTCTCATGGCTCTTGGGAGTCAAAGAGCCTTCCAATTAAGGATGTCTCGTCACGGGAGCTTTCCCTCTCTTGAAAAGCTAGACGCGGATGTGGCAGTTCTGAGCTAGGGACCATGACAAGTTCAGCTCCAGCAAAGCGTGGATAACTTTCACTTCTTTCTCCTGACAAACGGGTGTTTCCTACCCGCACTGAAAACTTTTCTCCACTTGGAATTCCCTTCTTTATTCATTACTAACATCTTGAGGCTGGAGGCTCGGAGAGGTTTTGATTCTTCCTACACATGGCTGATACCTGAGCCATACAGCCAATGGAGAGATAAAACTTTTGTGATGCCCCCCCCTTCGGGGTGCCACCTAGGACTGGGGTACCACTGAGCCTGCCTAACACACCAGCCTGTATCCCCTTTACACTGTACTTCTATGCAGCCTGTCAAGCCCTTCCTGAGGCTTCAGACTGTACTTAACCAGCACACATACAGGTAGGGACACACCTAGCTGCAGCTTCACACACAGCTGCTGAGATCAGCTAAGGAATTGCCCAATACTGAAGTGCACCCCCCACCCCAGAGGGTTAACCCAAAATGGTACCATCTTGCGCTTCACAGAGATTTGTACAGTGTGAGCTCATTACATTTCACCCCCTCTCTCAATGTGGAGCGGGATATACACAGCTTTCTGTCCCCAGTTATGATTTCCACACACGCTGGTTTTAGACAAAACAAAAGCAAATTTATTAACCAAGCAAGATAGATTTTAAGTGATTATAAGGGATAGCAAACAGATCAAAGCAGATTACCTAGCAAATGAAATGAACACACAAACTAAGCTAATATACTAAAGCAACTAGTTATAAGTAGAAAATTCTCACTCTAAATGTTGCTTTAGGCAGATTGCAGAGATTCTTGAAGGCAAACTGCACCTGCTTGCAGCTTAAAACTCCAGATATTTCTTTCACCAGCCAGACACCTTCCCAGTCTGGGCTCAGCCCTTCTCCCCTAGTTATTAGGTGTTTCCAGCAATCCTCTTTCTCGGGCGGGGAGTCACTGAAGACCAAACCACGATGATGTCACTCCCCTGCTATAAATAGTCTTTGCATATGGTGGGAATCCTTTGTCTCCCAGTTTGATTACCACCCCTGATCAGTGGAAAGACACTAGTATTATCATGGAATCCAGTACTAGGTGATTTGGTCACACGTCCCTGCAGTCATAACTCAGGGGCTGTTTGCAGTGTCCCCAGGAAGGCTTCCTGGTGGGAGATTAGCATCTTCAAAGACCTATTGTTCTCCCTAATGTCCCTTCCCAGCGAGCCATCCAGACTGATTCATTCTCTGTCTAGTGGGCGTTCCCCAGGTGTAAACACATTTGTAATAGATGCATAGACAATGCTCCCAACTTCAGCTACAAAAATGATACATGCATACAACTAGGATAATCATATCCAGTAAAGCAGAACCTGTCCTGTGATACCTCTCATGCCTTATCTTGCATAAAATACATAACAGTTACGTTATAATCCTATCATAACAACATCGCGATGAAGAATATGGGGGCGTAGTGTTGCAACTTTGTCTCGCAGAAAGTTTTAGTAAACTAGCCGTGTAATGTTCAGAGCAATGAGAACATCCGGAAACATAGGCTCCGGAATTTGTAGCGCTCATTCCCCAGCAAGCTCACTGGGGTATGTCATGTAGGTTCGTCTCTGTCCTGGAGGCAGACGTTCGCCCCATTGTTGGTCAGTGGGTTGCTTGTGGGGCAGTCTGGGTGCTCTCACAGAGGGGAATGTTCTGTGTGGGCATGCGGGGAGGTGGGACAGGGCACAGCTGTGATTGTTCTCATTAAACCCGCAGCGGTGTCCGAACCCATTTCTATGTCTGGGCTCTCCCAGATCTGCATGGCGGCAGTGAGCCCTAGAGTTCACTGGGAGTTGAGTGCCCAGCGTGGAACACTCCAGGGCACTTGTCCTTGGGCAGCAAGATTTGCTTTCAGAGAAGGGCACCGGGAGGTCTTGGCCACCTAGTGGGGAGAAAGAAACGAGAGACCTCTCCCCGCTCCCCGGCTGAGTAACCCCACTCACCCCATTGAGATTAAACACTAGGGCAAGGGGTGGAGATGGCATTGACCGCGTTTCTCCCACCTCCCAGCTGAAGCCTGCTGAGAAGCGCTGGTAAGGTGCCACCCTGGCTTGGCACAGACCCTGGCACGTATGGCTGGACAGAAGCAGTACAGAAAAGCCCTGCAATGGGCTGGGATGAGCCAGGTAGGATCAGCATTGGCTGCATCCCAGCTCCGGGGGAGATGAAGCCAGTGCTGATAACACTGGTGAGGGCTGAAGGATGGCCAGATATAATGGAAGAGATGAGTCAACGTCCTTATCTCTGCTCTACATCTGGGGAGAGACTGAAATGAATTTGCACTTGTGAGTGGAAACTCTGCCACTGAGACGTAGACGTGCGCTCGCTGTAGCTGGAAGAGTCTCCTGCCCTTACACAACACCTTCCGCTGGTCTCATCCTCATTTTCCTATGGGGAAACTGAGTCATGGAGAGGTGAAATGACTTATCCAAGGTCAGATGCCAAACTAGTGGTTATGTTGTTGTGACCCCCGCAACTAGGTGATTGTGGGTCTTTAGCCCCATCTAGTGGATGGTTAACCAAGAAGGCTTCTAGCTATGTTATTGCTTAATGCTGATGGACTCGGGCCAAGGGTTTCAGAAGGGACAGCTACGCTTAGGTGCCCCCCGGTTTTGGGTGTCCGCCTCGAGGCACGTCAAAGGGGTTGATGTTCAGTAATTGCTGGGCCAGCCACCCTCTGGAGCATCAAGCCCTTTCGGGCCCCTCAAGTTGGGCAGCGAAACCGGAAGCAGCCAAGACGACTAGTCACGTTTGCAAACCTAGGCCTTAGCCCTTTCGCGTGGGCATTACAGGTTCGTCTTTTCCCTGCGGAATGTCCTGGCTCCAATTCGCTCTGCTGGGTTGGTTACCCGGGGGTTAGAATTCGTGCGTTCTCACGCTTGGAGAACCTCTAGGAGTGCCTGTGCGTGAACGCGCCAGCCCAGGACGTGGCAGGCATCGGTTTATTTATTTCTTTTCCCGTTTTTAAAAAAAATGCCACCTCTAAGCGCCAGCCAGCGCGCTAGGTGCCCGGCCCACACACTAGAAAGCCCAGCCCTCACCACCCCCAGGGATCGTCCATCCATCTCGCCACCTCCGCCCACGCCCTCATCAGCGGCCTTAGCAACGAGGGGCGAGAGATGGGCCTTGCCGGGGGCAGGGCAAGATTCCACACCTGGGCCAAGGTGAGCGGGGGCGGGGGAGCGAGTCCCCAACTCAATACCCCCTCCCGGAGAACACCCAGCCAGAAGCTCCCGCTGGTTTCTATTACGGGAGTCTGTGCGGGTCTCGCTGCGGTGTAGGCCCCAGGCAGAGGGGGCTCTCTCGGGTAACCAGGCCTCAGGGCTTTACAGGGTAACACCAGCGCCTTGACCGTTTCTGTTGTTCACCCGAGAGGCCGCGTGGGGCTGCTTAGTGCCCCGTTCTGAGGGGGACGGGGTGAACCCACACAAACCACGTGGAAATATCTTACCCCCGGGACGGGTCCAGCTGCTAGCCCGACGCGCAGGTGTGGTGCTGCCTCTCCAGCTCTGGAGAAGGTGTCTCATGGGCTGACGAACCTGAGATTGACCTTCATGTTTCACCATTCTCAGGTTAGACAGTCCTTGAAACACCCCTCACGTGGGCAGCGGCCACGCTCCTCCCGTGGGACGTCTTCCCCTGTCCGGCCCCTGCTGTGGAGACGAGAGAGAGAAGAATTAGACATCCCCCTCCCTCTTTACGGTCTGGCGACAACGTCTACGCACCATGTCTGCTCACCGCGTCGGAGCGCGTCATGGGCTAGAGTGAATTACAGTCTTCACCCCTCCTCATGCCACAGACAGCTACTGTGCCGTATTAATAACCATTCCGGGGGCTAGTTATCCAAACAGCAGCCAGCTGACGGCATGAGTTAACGGCAGCAAATTGTGTCGCTGTCTGCCATGGTCTAGGCCAGAGGCGGCTGCAGTGAGAGCCATTCAACCATATACCGGCACTGGAAAGTTTCCCCGGTGTATGTGCCGGCGGGGCTCCCTTACTGTCCTCTCCCCACTGCCTCGGGGGGTGGGGGGGTCTGCGTGGATGTATATTGATCTGAGGCCTTCGCTGCACTCAGTGGCAACCTCGTTGCGGTCACGGCAGACGCTGGTTGAAATATCACATGACTGGTCTCCTGCATTTGAGGGAATCGAGTATTCAGAACTGTAGCGGGGTGGTCACCCGCTCCGACCCAGTCAGGCTACAAGCAGCCCTGGAAGCTGGGCGGATTGGAATGGCAGCCACAGGTGTGGCCAGCTTAATTAAGGCCCAGCTGGCCTTTATAAGAGGCAGTGGGCCTAGAGCAGAGTCTCCCTCTGCTTGTAGAGGGAGAAGGGCCTCGCTGCAGGAGCTGAGCAGGGGAGCTTGGGTGGAGCAGGGCTGGGGAAAGGCTGAGGGAGCTGGGGAGTTCCGGCCTAGGAAAACCCCAGGGTTAGACTAGGGCCAAAGGGGGTACTGGGATTGCAGGGGCAGCCCACGGTTAGACAGAGGCAGCAGGTCCAACCCTCCTTGCCTGTTATGAGTGGCTTATACTGCAGTCTGCCCCAGGGCGCGGGGGCTAGCTGGTGACTGGCAGTAGCCTATGACTGAGGCAAGGTGGGAATAGTGGGTTCCCCAGGGAGGGGAGACCCAGATCTGTGGAGTATTGCCAGGGGGCAGCACCCCAGTTAGAGAGGCACCAGGGTCCTAGGAGGGACACGGGGCCAGCGGTCAGGCGGATCACCGGCCTGAAGAGGGCGCTCCGGAGCTGGACGAGCTAATTTCCCAAGACAACCAGCAGGAGGCGCCGCAGGGGTGAGTCCGACCTGTTTACATGAACCCAAGGTCCATATGCAAAGGAGCACGTGCACCTGGTTACCTCGAGAGCACGTGCAACTCCCGGGCCTGCCAACGGCTACAGCACGTGCAGTCGTGGGAACTGCATGGGCAGGTGCGGAGGGTTGCGATTGTGCGCGCGTCCGTGCACGTGGCATCTCTGCCCTCCAGTTTTAACGTGTCCCCTTTTTCCTCCGGGGCTCCCACCTCGGTCAGTTTCAGCCCCACTCTCTAGTTCAAATGAGCTGGGGAGGGGGAAGGTTGAGGAAACATGGTGTGAACCATCCCTTTGACACACGTTCCCAGCTACAGTCTCTCTATTCCCAGCCAGGCATTTCAGCTGCTTCCCCTCCACCCCAGCCTTAGCAGGCAGTGAAATATCACCATCCCAAAGCCCTCATGGGGCTGTTCAGGGGCTGGCTGCCAGGTTGGGTTGCTGGGCCATGCAAGGCCTAAGAAGCTAGAGGGGAGGGTAACTATTTGCCAAAGTGAAAATACACCTTAGGATGCTGGGATTCTCCCGCAGCCGCACCCTTGAACTTGTGCCTGGCCAGTGCCTCGCGTAGTGATACTCTGTGTGGCCCGGTGGTGAATGTAGCAATTACAGGGCCCCTGCCCACCCCCGGGAAGGCCCATTCGGTAACACTAGCATTGCTCGCTTGTTCGACAAGCACCTGCATGATGACCATATAAGGGCAACTAGCACTTTGAGGTTGGGGCGGCTGATGCTCACTGGCGACCGGCGTGGCTTGACCGGGGCTGGGGGCAGCATTCCGGAGTCACCTTTTCCAGGCGCCGTCACCGCTGCGAGAGACGGCGCCGACTGAGCCAAGAGTAGTGACGCTGCCGCCTCCTCCGTGGAGATGGCGACCGGTGCCCCCAGCCTGGGCAGCAAGCGCTTGCCGGAGCCCAGGTGCTGCCCTAATGCCTCGCAGGGTCGCACGCTCCGGCCCAGCGAGTGACCAGGCTTCCGCAGGCTTCCCTGATAGGACCGGGTGCTAGCGGAGAGGATCTCCCGAGCATTGCTGCACATGCGGTATTAGTACCACGGGCGTTATGGACTGTGCCCACAGGTTCCTTTTCTCCATCAGCCCTGGGCTGGGGAATGGCACATCGGCACTGCCTACCTCCCATTCAGCTGGGCTCATTTCAACCCAGCACAGAAGGGAGAATGCTGTGGAGCCCAGGGGCTGCAGGAGAGGCCTGGCAGCTCCCCGCGTGGGCATGCAAGGCAGAGCGCTGAACAAGCATGTGGCAGATTGGCGTGTGCTCCAGCAAGGTGTTTGTGTGACTGCAATCGCAGGCCTTCCAGCACTTTGCCCGCCTGTGCATTGGGGGTTTTGGCACACAGCCGGCTGGGGCCCTCCCCCATAGGTGCACCCGTGCCTGCGCTGCGCAGGGTCAAACAGGGGAACCCTGTAACTGGTTAACTTTGCGGGCTTTTGAAACTGATTCAGTCAGGCCAGTGCACACCCCTGCATAGACACTTATTCCGGTTTTAAAGCGACTTATTTTGGTGGTGCCTGTTCCCAATTGACTAAAGTTAAACCAAAGAAAGCCGCTTCGAAAGGAAACTCGGTGTCCGTGAAGGGCTGGGCACTGTTTTAAATAAATGGGTTTAAATTCTGACCTGAGGCTAAACCGGCTGCAACGTTGCAATACGGGCAATCCCGTCGAATGTGCACCCGTCCTTGCACCTGCAAGAAATATGCACAGCACATGTGCGTGCATCTGCAAAGCTCAGGCAGGTCTCTCTCTCTCGCACGCACGCAGGCTGGGGAGAGGAAGGCTTTGTGTCGTCCCATTAATAGCTACTGAGGATGGAGCGTGCTGCTAATGAACGTTCACGTTAGAAGGGCAGTAGTTACTGTGGCATGCATCCGACGAAGTGGGTATTCACCCACGAAAGCTTATGGTCCAATACGTCTGTTAGTCTATAAGGTGCCACAGGACCCTTTGTCGCTTCTACAGATCCAGACTAACACGGCGACCCCTCTGATAGTAGTTACTCTGTGACCGCTGGCTTTTAACGCTGGCGCTACCTAGGTGCTCGCGCAACGTCTGCCAATATACATGTCTAAATGCGGTAAATACGCCTTACAGATTTCCAGGACAAAATGCCGGGTTAGACACTAGACACCAGCCGAGGTTCAGGGTGGGAAGTCAGCCCAGGTGGTTAGGCTGCAATGGCATGGTTAGCATGAGGTTCTACAAGCCACACCACAGAGAGGGCAAGCCGGAGCTTCCCACCACGTACGAGCAGACAGTGGAATGGTAGGCTGGTATTTTTAATGCAAAGGGAGGCCAGCGAGGGCTCTGTCCCACGCCGGATGGACTTGCAGGGCCAGATATTTCTAGCTAAGGCGAGCAGGGCTGGGGGGTAATCTGGTGCTATTTTAAGTCAATGGGAGGTTTGCCAACACCTTCAGTGGGAGCACTGCAGAACTCCGTTCCCACTGTGGTAGTGGTGTGTACCTGACTCTTTGAAATTCTGACCCACGATGTCTGCCGTGTGGTTTTTACTACATATTAACGTTGTGCTCTGTCTGGCTTACATAAAGGTGTGTGCATTACGGCTTACTCAGAGATGGACTCTCCCTTGGTGTGTGTGACATAGATATATATGGATTGCACTAATGGTTATCTGGCCTAGATAGAAGTAGACTCTTCTTCCTATTTCTGTGCCTATATGTGAAGGCACATCATAAAATCAGCGTGCTAATTTCTGCAGAGGCTATGTCAGGCAGTTCTTAAGAACAACTTAGAGCAGCAGCCTAGGAGCCCCTTGTATAGAGATCGAGCTCTCCAGCCAGCTAGCGTGCTGAGCATGTGCGCGCTGAGGTCAAACAGGACTATTTATACTCTCATGCTTAAAGTTAAGCAAGGTCTTTGCTGGATCAGGGCCAGAGAGCCAACCAACCACCTTGCGGGGCTGAGCCAGTAATTGCAAACTTTGGTGCAAGCAGATAAAGGAGCAAAATTTGAAGGGATCCTTATCACATATTTAACAGCACAGTAGTGGTCTAAAGCCCCACAGTAGCACTCCTGTAAACCATGGGGGTTTGGTTGCTGCTACAGAGTGCTGCAGTATATTTCTAGAAGGGTTCCTTGGAGTTTGAAATTCAGCTGCACAAAAGCTCCTGCGTCTTTAGGAAGCGGTCGCCCATCCATTCACTGGCACACTTTCAAAAAGGCTCCTTTTCACTTCCTTAACTATATATAACACTGAGTTATACCTGGGCTAGTATACAGACATGATCTTTCATTTGTTCATTTTACAGTCTAATTGTAGGGCACTTTGTCATAATCGGGGGAAATGTTTAGTTAAGTTTTGCAGACTTAAAAAGTGAATTATTTGAAACACCTCAGAAGAGATTTTTTTCCCCCTTTGAATGGCTGATAATACTTAGTGAAAAACCTCAATAGGTCCAGTAACTCATTAGAAAAATGTATAATGTAACCTGCTGTCTATACTCAATTCCTTACCTGGTTTTACCTGTTAGTTTCTCAGGTCCTATTATTTTCACGCTCTCTACTATGCATTGAACCAAATTCCCCCTATGTGAATCCAAAATAACTCAACTGATTTCAGTGGAGTTACTCAGGATTCATACCAACATCAATGAAAGCAACGTTGGCTCCCTGGGGTGAAGAGAATTGCAAAGTTGTAACATGTGCTTTTCCTGCTGGGCGCTCCTACTTTTTATTTCAAATCTGTGATCAACGATTTTTTTAAAATTCATGAAACTCTATAGACTGATTTAGCTCCCATGCCCTGGTTTGTTAAGGCCAAAAGGCAAGAATACATTTAATCAATTAGAATACGCCCTGTGTCTTTCTCTCCCATATCTTTTGCAGCAGCAATTTGAAGCTTTAATATGGTTATAAAGCATTGATGAAACATTTGCAAATTCCTAACTGACTTTCAGCTCAGCAACGAGCCATTGCATACAAATGGGTTGACATTGAAATACATTGTAGGACTCCAAAGGATACTTAGAAATCACCTCTGCAAAGAGGGGGGAAAAGAAGGTGCAGAGCAGTGTTTGTCTTACCTGTCAAACTGCGGCTTCTTCTGAGAGGAGAGCTGATGGTTTCTGGTCTCTCTTCTTTGGCTTCCCCAGCCCCAGACTCAGTTCCCCGCCTCTCACATTCACTCCTCCACAGCCTCCCCCACTCTTGCTTTTATGGCCCTCCTCGGCACTAGGCTGAGTTGAGCCAGCTAGTAGCAAATTGCCACACATTCTACGGGCTTCCTGTTTGTTCAGCACATACGTCTGTGGTAAAATTTCCATTACACCACTGGACAGACGAGGCGGCAAAAGCGCTCAAAGAAGAAAGGCTTACAATGAAGAGGTTCTTTAAGCTTACTAGAAATTAAGGAGCAGAACATTTTCAAGCCACTTCACTTTTAAAATAGACTTAAAAGAGGGTTTCCTTAGTGATAAGACCAGAGGTCTGGTGCCCCCAGGAACAGGGAAAATCTGGGTTCACTTCATGGAACCCTGGGTCTAATTTCTACACAATACTGGGTCACGGGGGCATTTGTTAGAATGGAAACTTTCACAGTAGAAGAGATTCTGTGAAAATGGCACTAGGAGGTTCTCTGTACATCCCCACTCAAGGAACCCAGGTAAAATTTGCTCCGTTTACAAGCAGAAATATGCATTTTTCGAGATGCCTGTGCGGCAAACTCAGCCTGGGGTCTGAAAGTCAAGATAGCTCCTGCCTCTACACCAGGAACCTCTGACCCAACTGAGGTTTGGTTCCAGTATCCAACTCACTGGCCTTCAAGGTACCAGGACTCTACAAATGGGATTTAGCTAATAATCCTTCTGACAATGCCTGGGCCAGATTAGAACCCAGCTCCCTCTCCCAGGGCTATATTGACTCTGCAGGGCAGAGAAGGGCGCCACGTCGCACACGTTTATTTTCCTTACTAAGGGCAGTAGATCTGGCATGGCCATGCCCAAAGAATGGGCTGAGCAACGAGGAGCGAGTTTTACAGCATCAGCTTGCTAGGCCTAGAAGAGCCTCTGTCATTTGAAAGAAGCAGAGAAAATACATTTTGCTGCAGAAAAGTGGCCTTTAAAAAGCAAATGGGGCAGAGGTGAAAAGGGGGGTGCAATATAGAACTTAGCTCAGCACTGATATGTTTGGAGAGCCCTCACGGAGCACTTTGCATCAGCAGATTTGAAAGCTCTTTACGAAGGAGATTGACTAGCATTATCCCACTGACAAGGCGGGGATGCTGCGGTCCGGAGAAGATCTGTGATGCGCCCATGGTCTGAGAGATGGCTCAGGCTTGACTTAGCCCGTAGCAGAGTCAGGGGTAGAACCAAGCCTAGCCCAGACACATTAGCTCACGTTGCTTCCTGGAGCACATTGGCTCCCAGACCAAGATGCTGGTTGCTCCTTGCCTGACTTGTGTCTCCATGCCTGGGCCATGTTCCGGCTGGTGATGTGCACAGCTGTGAGCGGGCAAAGATGGGGCAGGGGAATGTTACCTGCCTTTTTCTGGCTCCTGTAAAACCTTTGGAAATGCTGCTTTGCAAATTCTCTGCAGCCGAAGCTAGAGAAAGGCACAGTGTGGCCGAGGAGTTGCGCTGTGAGGGCCACGTGGTAATGGGAAAGAGAAGTGATCTTGTGGTTAAAGAACTGCTCGGTCACCTCTGTTCTAGTCCTGACTCTATGCCAGACACCTCTTCCTGCCTCAATTTTTCCTTCTTTAGAATGGGCATAATTCCCACCCGACAGGGAGAAAGGTGCTGGGAGCCTTAGCCGCTGTCTGCACTGATGACATCACTACATCAGTGTACACCTTTCAAACGGGAATGTCCAGGCGGCACCAGGGAGGGTTTGCAAATATCCCCAGTATTGACAGACCCTATTTGAGAGAACTGTTTGCAAAGTGCTTTGAGAGCCTTGGATGCAAGGCACTAGAGCAGGGGTTCATAGAATCATAGAATCTCAGGGTTGGAAGGGACCTCAGGAGGTCATCTAGTCCAACCCCCTGCTCAAAGCAGGACCAACCCCAACTAGATCATCCCAGTTCTCAACATTTTTCCTTCTAAGCTCCCCTCCCCCACACATGCTATAAAAACTCCAAGGTATGTGCCACAACAACTGTTTTTGTGCATATAAAAGCCAGAGCCAGCGTTAGGGGGTAGCAAGGTGGGCAATTACCCGGGGTCCCATGCCACAGGGCCCCCCGCAAAACTCAGTTGCTCAGGCTTTAGCACCACACAGCACAGCTTAGGGTTTCTGCCCTGGACCCCAGCCGGTCTAACGCCAGCTCTGGCTGGCTGACCTCTTGAAACCTGCTTGTGGTCCCCCCCCAGGGGGCCTTGAACCCCTGATTGAGAATCACTGCACTAGAGACGTGCGGAGCATTAGCCATGGTGAATGCCCCACCGTCCAGGGGGGCTACTTCGCACAACAGCTCCCAGAGACTATTCTTGGTACTAGTGGGGACCAGAGAAAGTGGGGGGCTCCTCACAATGGGGAGGTGGGTGCACGTTGCCACTCATTTTGTAGTGTATTTTTAGAGGAGGCAATTACATCATTTCCCCCCCACCAAAAAATGTGCTAGAATCTTGCCCAGAATATTCAGCAGAGTCCCAGTTTCTAGCGTGTATCCTGTAAGCTCTTTATCCGCTTGGTACATTCTGACCAGGAGCTCTTGAAAGCCATTCCTTGGGCCGGGGTGGACTAGGTGGTTTAACCTCTTCAGGCGAAGTGCCTTGCACGTGTTAAATTATTATGAAAAAAACCCTTGAACCACGAGGCTGTGTCCCCAGGCGAGAGGACTGTCATTTTCACTGCAAACGTCCATGGTCCGCATTAGACTGTGTACCGTTTTTTTCCATGCCAGATCACAAATCATTTGCCACTTGCCCCAGGGCAATTTGTGGGGGCCACAGAAATGAATCATTGGCTATAATCAAGGCCAACTTAGAGCAGGCTGTTTTTGCAAAAGCAATTGTATGTATTTTCTTGTCCATTAGTGACACTGGCACTGCCTGGCTTCAAAGGGGTTCTTGGTAAGGGGGGTGTTCAGAGTTTACAACGTACATTACATTTCACACTAAACTCACTGTTTGTAGCAGTAATTACAGAGGGACGGGGCTGAAGAAAGGGCGGGGGAATAATATGTGTATATTTGGATGCCTTTTCTCCTTCAAAGACAGAAAAATATGGTTAAAATAATATTTAGAATTTTAGCTTTCTCCTTCCAGTTTGAACTCACCCTATTTTGCCTCTAGATCCTGCTTTGCATACAGTATATAAGGTTATGAACTATTATTCCTCTCTCAAAGCCATTATGATCCTAACCTTAGCATGAGATACTCCCCTAATAGACAGATCATGGACACAACATGCCATAAAACCCATATCATTGTCATGGTCTAGCATGCCTGGGTACACTAAAGCTATGTCTTACATTGCAATGGGAGGTGTAATTGCAGCATGGGAAGACATACCTGAGCTAACTTTAATCTAGCTAGCTCACGGAACAATAGTGATGGTGTAGCAGCATGGACTTCAGCTTGGGGTGTTTGAGCCTGCCTGCAACCCTGGATAATTGTGTGGGCAGGTGGGTGGATATATAATAAAATCAGCCAAATTATTTCTTCTTTCGTGTGTGTGTGTGTGTGTGTGTGAGATTCTCAAGACACTACTGCTCCCTTTATGGACGAACGCTCAGCAAAATGGGACTATTCAAATAATTTTATATTGCAAGATTATCTTAAAAAAAAAACAAAAAACTTAACTCACGTTTGAAAACTGTTTTGATTTGCCAGATAACTTCTTTTTTTTAAAAGACCCCACCCCCCCCAAGCCTTGTGGTAAAATCTCAATCTAGATCAAAATGTTATGAGTTAATGAGCTGTTCACACCACTAATAAATAATGTCTAGAAAGGAACTTGGATGCACTTGAACTGGCTATATGGCTAGACTGTATATTAAATATATTAAATGTATATATAATAATATACTGTATCCAATTGCTTTAACTAAATTCCTGCACCTCCCACAATGTAATTAATATGCATGTCTCGCTCACCCATCCCCCCGGGGTGGAACAGCAGTGGATTTTTAAAAATTAAATAATTCCAGCACAAAGTTGGAACTATGCAGTTTGATGGTCAAATGTGATCTTCCCCTGCAGAAAGAATTCAACAACATTTGGACCATTCAAGGTTTTTTTTCATCCAGCCCAAGTATTGAGATGAGTGTCTTATATCTTGAAAGATTCCAAAGCAACTGTTTTACAAAGTGACGGCCTGAAACACTTCTTCACTGAATTGCAGCCATCTCTGGGGTGACGCAAGACAATTGTGGACTCTTTTGAGTATTTTATTGAATTCTTTTACCGGCTCTTTATTCTTCTCATTGTAAATGTCTTTTATCCAAATTAATTCTCCTGGTATAATGCCACTAAGAGACGGAGAGAACAAACTCTTTCAACTTTCTTTGGCGTATGTAAATGTCTGCCAGATGAGTGATCCCAATCCGGGGAATATACTAAATGACAGACAATATGAATTTAATTTTCGGTATTGGTGAATCATAGTTTCCAGTAATTCAGTATCTTGCATCTTATCTAACCTTGTTGTGTATGTAAACATGTCACTGCACTACACCCCTCCCCTTAGACATTTTAAAAATATCCCCACATTTTCAACTACAATTTTATATCCACTTCTAGTGAAAGACCCATCGCTGCTAGGTGACCATTTTTACTGCCGATCTGTTCGGTGGCTGCTTCAGACATGTTTCACTGTGAGCAGTAAGCAGGAGTGAGGCAGTCATTTTAATTGGCTACGTTTGCATCCTGTGAAATTATGGGCCAGCGGATTCCCGGGACAGGACAACTTTGCCACGTTGCTCTGTTTCAGATCCATGCCTCCAAGGGGAAAAATCCAGGGCTTTGGTCTGGTTCCTCAGAATCGTGCAATTTCGGAGTAAATTCTCAGATGAATACAGTACAGAACCTTCATGTTTCAAGCTAAAAGTTGCGGGTCTCTCTCTGAAGAAGTAGAAAACACAGGGTTTGAAAGGCCAAAAGGAAAATGAATTTACTGTTCTGAGCTGAGAGTTTATAAAAGAATCTCTGTGCCCATCCACGCTTCCATCCACACAATGGGCTACAAGCAGCACATTGAAGATGTCCCAGCTTCATGCCTACAATATGCTAATAAGATAGAACGGCACATGTTTAAGAGGGCCCTGTCTCCTTCTCTGGAGCATGAGAAACTACCCTCTGAAAGCGCCGCTTTCCAGCGGACTCTGCTTGAAATGAGTGAGTGACTTTGTCTTTCATATTCAAGCAGATATTTAATTTTTACTGCTCTGGTCTATTTTTAGTTGCGAGGGGCCCAGGTTCAAGTCCTTAGGTTGCTGGTCAGGCTACTTGCGGTTTGGTTAGCTCCTGGTGTTGGGCAGGAAGTCAGACAAGAAGTTCCTGGCCTTCGGTTGAGTTTGCAGAAGCTACTGGCGGGGGGGTGAGTGGGAGGGGTCTCCTGCTCAGGGACATAGAGCGGGGAGACAGCAGGAGCAGTTATCCTGAACCCTGCCTGATGGGTTTTTTGATAGCAGGTGATGGGAATAAATCAAGTGCTTTGAAGATGCTTTGGACTAATTTAATCAATGGGTGGAGGGTGAAAAGGGGGATGGGAGAAATAGTGTAACATTTCCTCGGTGCTTAAGTAGGGTAGTAGCTTCAGTCTGGTAAATGCTTTTCTCATTACCAGGAGTATCCCAGTTTTTTCAGGGGATTATTTTTTGCAACCCTTTTATTTAATATAGTAATGGGAGGGGGTGATGTCTTGGCCTACAATAATCACAGGGCAGGCAGTTGCTGGCCAGCTGGAGACTACTGCCTGACAGCCTTTTACCTGGTAATACTATATTTTCTTGCAGTGTGTTGTTCAGCCACTAGATGTCTCTGTGTGCTTTTTCAGTGCCAAATAAGTAGGGTGCGGTCCCTGGTAAACAAGGATGACAAAGCTGGAACAGGAGTTGTGTGGAAGCCTGTTTGTCGCTACAACTGTTTTCTTTAATACACACCTCAGGTTTAGGAGGCCCGCTGATTCAATATATCCTGACACGTCGCATCACCATTCCAGGCACTGCCCACTGCTCTAAAAGGTGACAGCGCTAGCTTTTCAAATGTCCCTCCCTCCATCTCACAATACCAACTTTCCCTCCCCGCTCAGAAATAAGCACCGATTGCACTGTAAGGTCTTTGGGACAGGGGCTTTGTCTTTCAGCTTGGTTGCAGCGTGCCCAGCACACTTTGCAGCAGTGTACTTAGAATCATGATGATTATTAATGCACAGTTGTGTATTCAATGCTGATGATTGAGGGGTAGGGGGGAGACGATATAAAGCTTGTTCCTGGGCCGCGTGCATCTTGCATTAAACAGGGGATCCCCAGTCTCAACTGGCTGCTGCTTCCATGAGATGGGGGAGGATGACGTTTCCTTTCTTGCGACTGTTGTCTCTAAACATACGTACCCAGCGTGTGGCTCGGAGTGACCCAGGGCAGGGGCATCAAGAGTTACATGCTAGTATCACCCAGACTCTCCAGGGGTGCAATGGGAAGTGGGCAAACCTGACCTAGGAGACCAGGCTTCAGGTCAGAGAAGGACATGTCTCCCCAGCCTCTGGGGGTTGCTGGAACAATCTTACTACGCGGGGCAACATGGGGCTGGCAGGCACGGGTGCTTTCTAATCTGGGGAGCCCGGTCAAATCTTTAAAGATGAAAAGAATGGCCTGGGACCAGCCCCAACTGCCTGGCCACGCGCCCCCCTCCCCCTCGCTGTTGAAACACGTTCATTTGACGCAGCTCTTTCTCTCAGGCTATTTAAGGAAGCAAGGGGGTCTGCGGGGGCTCGGTAAGATTGAGATCTCAGCACAGCCACCTTGCTGTTGGTTGTTGTTTTCGCTGCCTTAGCCTGTCAGTGTCTCAGCCTTTCTGGTCACTGCCGGGTGGGTGTGCGCGCGCTGCCGTCTGGCCAGCGCGCGGAGGCAGAGGGTTAAAGCAGCCTCCCACGCAGTTTTTCCGATGTGGTGGCTTTGCCGCCCGAAGTTTGCTGTAAACAATAGAAAGTTGCTCTTGAAAGGCTGAAAAAGGAAGGGCGGGGAAGTGCACAATGAGCGGGCTCCTGGCAGCGATGGTTTCAGGGGGGGATCTCCACCCTGCCCTCGCTGTGCCAGCAAAGGGACTGAACCGCGTGGCATGCTGACAGCAGGCGTTTTGCATGGAGATGCTGGGGTCTGAGCAGTGGGTGCGCTGTGCTGGGCAGTGAGAGGAAAACATGCTGCGCGTGGGAGTCAGGGCAGGGTTCCCTGAGGGTCTCGGCTAGGGTAAGGGCCCATATGGGAGGGGCCATATGCTGGCTCACTGGAAGGAAGGGGTCATGCACTCTCTGGCTGATTGAGGAGGGACTCACATCAGTGGAACACAGACTCCCCATGAGCTCTGCCTGGGGCTGGGGGCTAGCCATGGGGGGAAAAGGGGGATTATTTGCAGACTGTCCATTTGACCTCGGTTTCCTGAGGGTTACCGGCCGCTTTGTGTTGTGACTTCGCAGCACACTCCTCGGGGGGGGGGGGGCCCTTCAGAGCACAGCATGGTGTTCCTAGCCGGGGTACATTGGCCCAGAACCAGGGCCGATGCTTCCACTAGGCGACCCTAAGCGATCGCCTAGGGCGGCAGGATTTGAGGGGCGGCATTTCGCCACCCTTGGCGGCATTTTGGTGGCGACTCATTTCCCGGCGGCGATTTGGTGGCAAGAAAAGTGGCCGCCGAAACGCCACTGAAAACGCAGCTTCACGGAGCTGCCGCCGAAGCGCCGAGTGCTGCCGCCTAGGGCGGCAAAAACCCTGGCACCGCTACTGCCCCGGACACGCCTCGTTTGACCCATAGGCCTCCATGTGGAAGAGGACAGAGAGGTGTGAGAGTTCGGTGGGGAGCTGGGGACAAGGCCAACGTCCCCCTGGTCCCAATACAATGTGTGGGCTTAGCACCTCTCCTAGCAGGCGCCAAAGCAACTTGGGGACTGTTACCTACACTGCAAATCAATGGGGCTTGGTCTCTGGGTCCTAGTTTAACTGGCGTTCGGCCCGTCCAGCCCCGTGGGGTCCTGTGACCCTAGCACCAATCCCTGGCTTAGCACAGGTGCAGCGTAGACACAAAGAGGGGTTAGGCTCAAGCACAGGGTTACACTGCAGTGCAGACATACCCAGAGAGAGCAAGTCACACCCCGTTGCAGAAGCGAGACGGAAATTGGTTCCGGCGCTGAGGCCTCATCACTTACCCTCTAAAGGAAGCCAAGTTAAAAGGCCTCCCAGTCTAACGCCTACAGGGTGTCCAGCGCTGCTGGCAGCTCCCTCTTTGTCCCTTGGAGAAAGGCGCGTGAACTCTCTTGCACGCTTCACTAAGGGCTTGTCTACACTGGACCGTGGTGCAGCTTTAACCTCAAGTGGCAGGACCTGCCTAGTGGGCTGGCAGTGCTAGCGATACAACGGCGCTTTACACCGGCAGAGCGCTTCCGCTGCAGCCAGACAGCAGCATAACGCACATGCACCCAGCTTCCACGGCGGGCCCACGACAACCAGTGCACTAGTTAGGACTGTAACACTTAAGTGCAGGGCAGGTCTATTTATAGCCCCCTAATACAGGCAGAGCTCCGACTATAGGCCAAACCGCTGGGCCCTTCGGTAACCAACTAAGCCACACCCTATTCAATTTGGAAGAAGACGAGGGAGGGGGGTAGACTGATCAAAGGGGCAAAGGCAGTCACAAAACCTACACCCAGACCCACGGGCCCAGCACCTTACTCGGAAGCTAAATACCTTTGAGTAGGCTGACCATACGTACCGTTTTAAACGGGACAGTACCATTGTTTTCATATTTCCCGACCGTCCCGTCGTTTTAATATAAATGTCAATTTTGTCCCGTTTTTAATAAACTATATATAGTTTTTATTTTTTTGTAAAAAACTGAATGCTGGCTTGTTGCGGCTGCCCCTCGTCTCCCCGCCGAGCTGCTGAGCGGGGAGACGAGGGGCGGCTTGTTGCGGCTGCTCCTCGTCTCCCCGCCGAGCTGCTGAGCGGGGAGACGAGGGGCGGCTTGTTGCGGCTGCCCCTCGTCTCCCCGCCGAGTTGCTGAGCGGGGAGACGAGGGGCGGCTTGTTGCGGCTGCCCCTTGTCTCCCCGTCCCGTTTTTGCCATCCCAATGTCCCGTTTTTGTCTCAAGGAAATATGGTCAGCCTACCTTTGAGGCTCTGGGCACTGAAGTTTTGGAGACAGCTGTCCCAGCTCGCCCGGGGCAACCTTCACTGCTCCTGGGCCAAACGCAGGAGAAGGAGACAACTGCAGGACTCCAACAGGCTGCCTAGTAGGTGAAAGTGTCTGGCCTCTCCGCCGTGGCAGTGGCAGGGGCCGCTCTGCTCACCTGGCTAACTCTGCGCTATGTAGCAGCCTCACCTGGCTTGGTGGCTGTTCCCACAGGACCGTCTATTTCAAAGCAAACCCTGCTCTGCCAGGATGCGTTAGGGAGGCCTGGTCAATGGTGACGGCGACGGTTCTGCTAGGGCAGGCCCCTATGTACTGTACAATCTAAGGACAGGAATATCGTGATTAAAAATGACAGCCCCCCCTCCCCGCCCCTTGAATTTTGGGATGGATTCCCACTGGCCAGGCCCTCAGGAACCTGCAGTGCTCGGCCTTTCCCAAATCTCCACACCGTTTCACAGCGCATTTCAAGCCACTGATATGAGTAGCTTCTGGCCACCCAATCTGTGCCCAGAAGAACCCCCCCGTCCTGTGTTTGACCAACCCTAGCTACCCAACCCAGCTGGGTTTGTGTGACCTTGAGCAAGCTGTCTCAACACATTGTGCCTCAGTTTACCCATGTAAAGCGGGGACAATACCTGCCCCATGCAGAGAGTTGCCTTTCCATGTACAACCCCCACCGTTATTGAGCGCACTACCTCATAGGCAACGCTGCGTATTCTTGCGCGCCAGCAGAGGGCGCTCTTTGCATTAACGCGCGACGGGACGCGCTCTTACAGCGCGCTCGCTTAACTGGCAGCATGTTGCGCTCCAGAGCTGAGCCCCCGCTACGGCGGTGCTGAGTGCTGGCTTGCTCGCGCACCAGCTGTGTCGCCCACCATGTGCTGTGCCTAGCCCCATGCCGCCCCAGCCCTGCAAGCAGGAGGGCGCGTTGCGGCTGGGGGGGTCACTGTGACTCCAGATTGCAGCTGAACACTGGGCCTCCAGCCCCTTTTACTGTAAATGCCCAGTTGGCCAGGGAGCAGTGGGGGTCCCGCAGCTGCCGGCTGGGCAGAGCTGCTGTTCACCCGACGGGGGAATGGCTCCCCTGCAGCCGGAGCGCTGGGGGCGTCTGTAAGCGAGCCAGCGCCGCACGGGGAGAGCCCGTGGGCTGGGGGCTAGACGAGGGCTAGGTTAAGGAGGGGCAAGGTTGTCCAACGTGACTTAGCAGCCTGAATCCCACGGCAAAGAAAACCCCACGGCACCGCGTCGCAGCACCCCGGGCGACTGACTCAGGCTCGCGCTGAGTCAATAGCATAAAAATTAAGCGTCGAGACATTCCCGTCTGGGTGGGAGCCGGGGCTCTCAGAGCCTCGCTGGCCTTCAGCGCCCAGGCTCCAGCCTAGGGGGAAACAGCTATGTTGCTATCTTTAGCCCCTCAAGGCTGAGTCACTGAGCCGGGCCCTGAGACTCAGTGAGGTGGGATGCTCTTTGTAGTGTAGCTGTAACCCACACACCTCCTGGGGGTGGTGTTCTGGCCCGTCCAGTGGCACCGAGACGTCTTAGAGCGAGAGAATCGTCAGTGTGCTCCATGGGCTCAGCTACCGCAGTAGGGACTGAGGGACTGAGGTCCCAGGTTCAATCCTGCCCGCCGGCGACCGGGGTCTGTCAGCATTACATGGACGTACCCTGAAAGGCCTCAGTCTCACTGAAAAAAGGCAAGGGTTCTTTGGCTCTTGCAGTGCTTTACCCGGGCAGCAATGGCTCACCATCTGCGGAGCGGGGAAACTGAGGCACAGAGGAGCCAAGTGACTTGCAAAAGGTTACAAAGTACCTCCTGGAGCAGGGAACAGAGCCTTGCTCCCGTGTCCAGTGCATTGCCCACTGGGCCACACCGCTGCCTACCTCTCGTTATCTTCATACACCCACACCACCCAGAGCCTCAAAGGTATCCAGGCCCAGAACGCCCAGTGAGTTCAGTGGCAGGTGGGAGCCTAGGCTGAGTGCGTTGAGCGAGTCATTGGAGTAACTACGAGGCCGTTATTTCCTAGCAGCTGGGGGTCCCTGGGGTCCTGGCTGATGTGCCAGGGAACAGAAAGGAGTTTTGTAAAACTCTGCCTGAGCCTCTGCAGGCTGCAGCCTCCTCCCCGGGAGCCTCGGTCGTCTTACTGCGCGTCACGCCGCTGCCCCTCCGCGCTGCGCTTGGCTGCCAGCAAACGAGGGCAGGCTGCAAGCAACGAGGCGGGAGCCAGGCGGTTTTCCATCTTCCTGATCTGGGGAAGGTGACGCTCCGTACAGCGGGAGGGGCTCCTAGGCTCATTGTCAGTGGTTCGGTTAGGGTGACTCTATCAGTGAACGCCCCCCCATCTCCCAGCCAGTCCTCCTCTTCCACCACAGACCACAGCCTGGGGGTCTTCTTACACCGTCCCTGCCCGTTTCGTGGTGGCCCAGAACACGAATGCTCCTGTTCCAGCCCTTTGTCACGTCCTCCATGAGCGCAGGGATGAATTGTGCACGGCTGGGGAAGAGTGACTGCTTAGCCCCCCCCGTGCTGCACAATGGTGGAGGAGTGGGTCATGCTCTGTGGGGTCAGAGCGCCCTCCATTCCCGCTTGTGGGGCTTTCAAAATGGAGCCCAGTGCGTAAACCCGGGAGGCCCTGGCTTCCCTTTCGCCGGGGAGCACAGATTTCCTAAGGATGCAGCCAGCGCATCCCCCAGGGCTGTGCTCTGCACTTCGCCGGTGTAGCGAGACCTGTGGATGCGTGTTCCAGCTGGCCCCTTCACCTCCCCCCGTAGCCTGCCGCGCAGTAAGTACAAGGCCTGTGCCCAGCTAAGCGGATTGTCCGGCGCTGGCGTTAAGCCAGGCAGGGGCCAGGCTGACGGAAACGTTCTTCTGGCGACCTAGCAGTGTCTACACTGGGGCTTATGGCAGCTTAACGGCCTCTCTCCGGGGGGGTGAACTCCCTCCCAGCAACGCAGCTTGCATAGGTGCCGACGCCGTGGGTGCGCTGCGGCTGGAGCCCCACAGAGGAGCTCCTCCCCCCCCGTCAGCATCTCCCACCCGCTGCAATCAGCTGTTCAGCAGCATGCAGGAGGCGCCGGGGGGATGGGGAGGAGTGGGGCGGGAAGGGGCAGAGTGGGGGTTTGGGGAAGGAGTTGAATGGGGCATGGCTTAGGGAGAGCAGAGGTCAAACTACCCCCCCACCTCCCCTGGAACTCAGGACCTCTGCTACGTTGACCTAAATTTCAGGTACAGCGCAGGCCTCGGAGGGGAAGCCCTGGGACAGGGGGACTAGCACTCGCATCCCTCCGCTAGGTCTGGGGTCGGGTCACCCCCCGCGCCGGCTTGCTTTGCTGCCCCCCCTATGGCACTGCAGCTAGTGCTGGGGGGTCACTCAGCCACGGAAACTCGCTGGCTTCCACTGCATGTGTGCTTCCGAGCTTTCGGGCCACCCACGCTTGGAGGTATTTTTAGTGCGAGCTTATCAGGTGCCGGCCCTGCCTCCCCGCACTGCTTTCAAGTGCTGAGACCCTGCGTGCGGGGCTGCCTTGGTTTGAATTAGTGGAGGATTTGTGCAAGAAGCCACACTAGTGAGTGCAGCTATTCTGAGCCCAAACCCCTCACTGATTTCCACCCCGCTGCCCCCACGCCACCCGCGCAGCTTCCTGCCCACACGGCCTCTGCTAAGCCCTTCCACTAAGTCCACCCCAGCCTCAGCTGTCAGCTCAAGGGGGGCACCCCTGGCCTAGGGGAGCTGGGCCCTTTCCCTGCAGAGCAGCAGGGCTGGGCTGATTGAATCTCTCCTGCTCCTGCTGCCAGCCGCTCTGGTGTTCCGAGGAACCTGGCCGGGAGGAGGGGAAAATATCGGAGGCTGCTCTGAAATCCTGCACAAAACTGGCGCAGCTGGGCAGGTTTTCGGTCATAATCCATTTGATTTTGGCACGGATCCCTGCCCGGGAGGTTTACAAAACCCAAGTGGCTTCCTGCAGACAGTCCCCGACACCCGTGACAGGTCTGAGTCAGCGAGGGCAAGCCCGAGGAGGGGACACAGAGAACAGGCCCCGGCCAGGGAGATCCAGAACCGTGGCCGCACTCGGCTGCTCTCAGCCTGGCTGTAACGCGCGCCGCGTTCTCCTTCCTGCGCTGGGCTCCGTGTCCCCACAGGGAGGTTGGGCCTTTAGCCCCCCTGCTAGTGGTGTCTGTACCGAGGAGGGGAACAGGCAGCCCCTGGAGTCGCTGGCTGGAGCGGCAAGTACCGAGTGAAGCTGCGGCAACAGCCCGTGCTGCAAACATCAGTCCCCGCGGGCGCGGCTGTTCGCTGAGGAGTGACAGGGAGACAAGGCTACCGCGCCACTCACCACTCCCCCAGAGCTGCTCCTTCCTCTGGCCGGGCCAGCAGGACGGCGCCTGCGACCTCAGCCACGGCCCGCCCTTGCCTTTCAGAGCGGCGAGCAGGGTGTGCCGCTACTTTTCCCATCCCCACGCAGGCCTGGGCCCTGCTAGCTGCTGTACCGGGTGTCCCAGGACAGTGGAGAAGGGATCAGAGCATTTCCAACACGGGCGTCAGATTCAGGGGGATAAAGCTCATATTTGCAGCTCCTCATGGGTTTATCTGTGAGCTACACGGGGATTAGACCCAGTTACCCGCCCTGCAGCCAGGCCAGGGGGCTGGGTCTAACGGCCAACAGCGATGCTGCAAGACCACCGGAGAAAATCTTTATTTTATTCATTATAAAATCTCACATAAGTTACAGAGGCAAATATTTAAATTAAAATAAATTAACTCCTCTCTAAAGTAGGACATGCCTGTGCACACACAGTCAGCTAGGATTTGCATTGCTTCCTTTTACAAAAATATGCCCTAGACTTCAAACGCAACAGCTGAAAAAATATCTGTGCCCCCGGGGGAAATCCCTTTGGAAATGTACAATAGAAGAGTAAGGTGCGGTGCCAAAGCTGCCTCGTCTCCACGCTGGGGTCCCGTCTTCTGACTCAGGGCAGGCGGGGGTGTTTGCTAAGTGTCCAGGGTGTCGTCACTCCAGTCAGGGGGGGCGTCGGTCCCGAAGTAGCGGTCTCCAAAATTCCCTAGGGCATGGGGGTGGGGAGAGAGACGTGAAATTACACACGGAGATGTGTCACAGGAACACCGGACACCCTTAACCCCGCCGGGTGGGAACTACACCCACTTCCCAAAGGACGATTGCTCTGCCATCCCGTGGGAGAGCCCCCGCCCCCAGGACAGCATGCAAGAACAGAGGGGCTGCCGGGCTGCCCATGGGCTTTGCTCTCCCACATGGGCACGGGAACGCCACAGGGCAGGGGGGCGTCAGTTTCCGTCACTTGCAAGACGAAGGTGGAGAAGAAATGCTGAATGAGGAGACAGCAGCGGGATCAGAGCAATCGCCTTTATTTTCCCTTCTTGGAGTCCCACCCCGCTGGGTGGTCGCCGCCGGCAGCCCTTCCCGTCTGCTCCAGCACGCACGGCTCTCGTCAGAGCACACCCTCCTCTGGAGCTGGGCAATCGCCCCAGCCTGCCATGCACCAGGGATCAGCCACTCTCCTTTCCCACTCTGCAGTGCCAGCCCAAAGAGCCAGCCTGTTAGCAATCCCCGGTGCTTCTCCTTATCACCAGGGCTACAGCAGATGGGCTGAGCCACGCTGGCTAACCCTATGGCTAATGCTGGCCCTGCTGTCTTTTCCTTGTAGACTACGCCCACAGTGGACTCTGGAGGGGCCGGGGCGCCCGTGCGCTGCCTGGGGAAGGAGGAGGAGAGCCTGTCCTTGGTTAAAGTCCACATGCTTTTGTAGCAAGGTTCTGCAGAGCTGGGCGAGTTCCCCTCACCTTCCGGGGGCTGGCCAGGCGCTCCTGCCCAGCTGTCCCACCCCAAACAGGTTGGTACTCACCGATGCCAGGGATGATCCGGAAAAGGTTGTTCACCTTCTTGTCCACAGCCGTTGTGATGATCTTCACCTGGGGGAAGGCGTAGGCCACCGAGTGGACGCCCATCTCCGCCATCAGCAGAGAGAGAAGGAAGATTTTGTCCTCCGGGACGTCGTGATCCTACGAGAGAGTCGCGGCGTGAAGGCAGGGAAGGGGTCACGTCGCTGCTCTGGGGACTCCCCTCCTCGCTATGCACAGACTACGGCGGTGCAAGAGTCTCCCTTCCTCAGCCCCAATACGCCTCAGCCCTGACTTGGAGAGAGCTCCGCTTTCAGGCCAGTTCAAACCCTAGGCCTCCCCACCCCAACACCGTGATTGGGCCCCTGCCCCCGGGGACTGAGAGCAGCCCCCTTCCTCATCTCCTTCTCGGACCCTTGTCTCCTTGCTCCCCAGGATCCAATCCCCCTGCTGGGCTGGGGACGTCAGGAACCATGTCTCGGGAAGGAGCTGGCTTGCGCTGGATGTGAATTCAGTTCCCGCAGGGCGACGAGGAGTGTCTGGCCGCGAGGGTCACTGCAGCTTGTGCCACGCCGGCCGGCGTCCTTCCTCTTTTCACCGCGGCGGGGCCCAGCTTCAACCGTACTGACATTTGCTTCGTTTACTGGGATTCTGCATCCGAGAGCTGGGCTAGACCCACTCCCCCCTCCCCCCGAGTTCCAAACTTCCCAGCACCCCCAGGGCTGCTCCGGGGTCTCCCTTTCTGAACGGAGACGGGCCCCCTGCCATCCTTCCTTACCAGCAGCACTCTCACCGCCATCATGGCCGCCGCGCCCGTGGAGACCGTGCAGTCCATCAAGATCACGTGATCTTCGCTGATGTCCTTCGGCAGCCGCAGGTAGTGGAGCTGGGCAAGGGAGAGGCCAGAGAGGGATTTGGGAAAAGCTCTGCTCCCTCTCAGTGCCACGCTGCTCACATCTCCCGTTGCTGGCAGGATTACTGGGCCGGGCTGAATCAGGTACAGGCTGCCGGCCTATTACCGGACCTCTGTTTACGAGGCAGCTGCTGCTCAAAGGCTAGCTGGGCAAGCACCGAAGTGACAGGCTGGTGCTTACCAGATGGGGATGAACACGTAGTGGTGAGCGTACGTTTAAAAAAACCCCAACGACCTCGGCCCGATTTTTTTTGAACGGCGAGTGCACCGAATTGTGCACGTTCCCGTGCCTCGCCCGGTTACCTTCCTGCCACACTCAGCGGCGGCCGGTGTACGTGCAACTGGCTAGATGTCTAGCCGGTCACTGCACGTGCAACTACGCATGCATTTTTGCACAGATGATTGTGAAAGCCTTCCAGACCACGGGACGTACCCTCCGGGTTCGCTTGACGTCAGACATTTTGGGGAACGCTCATTACATATGAAAGCCAATTACCAACCAGCCACCTCCTGACGAGACCTGCTGGGTCCCGCAGGAACGAATGAACTGATTGCAACGACTAGACACGGGGCAGCGCTGGGGATCTCTGCGACAGAGACTCAGCGGCTGCGAACGGTCACGGGTCACAAGGCGCCCTCGGCTCCTGTACCTCTGGCTCTCCAGTGTTGCTGTTGGTCTGGATGAGGATGGTGCCGATTCGGACGTCCTTGCACACGGCTCGGAGCGCCGGCTCCATCGTCTCTCCTGCTCTCAGGATAGACACGCCCGTGATCTGCAACAGAGCAGGGATGAGCGGCCGTGCGGGGTCCCTCAAATGCTCCTCTGGTCTCCAAAGGAACTAGACCTAGCACGGATCTACAGCAACTGTGGATCCAGGGGCCTCAAAGCCCTTCCCAGCCGCAGGTAAGATCATTAGCCGCACTTGACCAACGGGGTCACGGCCCTACCTGAGGTCAGTGTCAGAGCCGTGTACAGAACGCAGCCCCCAGGCCTGGTCCCCCTGCTCCCTTTTGCCCAGGCCAGCAATGGGACGGAGCCAGGCACAGCTGCGTGTGAACCAGCAGTGACAGGGGTAGGCAGCTAGCTTCTCACAGCTACCAGCCAGACGCAGCTGCCTCCCCAACAGGATCCACTGGAGGAGGAGAAGCGGAGTGATTCATTAGTGCTACTTAAGGGCCCGACCTGACGAGTCCCTGCTGTTAATTAAGCTGTAGGTTGCAGGATCGCCTGGTCTCCACAGCCCAGCAGCAAGCCAGCCAGTCCCCCAGAGCAGACCCAGCTATTCCAGATGCCGAGGAGGGGCCTGATCAAAGGCCCCTTAAGTCAGGGGGAGTCTTTAATGGGCCTAGGACCTGGCCCCACCGAGTGCAACCGAATCCACCCTTTCCCTTCCCCTTACCTGCTTCCCACTGTAGGATCTCCCTTCGTAGTCCTCTCCCTGCGGGGTCTGGACAGTGCAGCTCTAGAAAGATCACAGCGTGAGCTTTAACACGGGCTCGGACCGCCAGTGCACCGGAGCCGGGGCACAAAAGTCCCAGGCTGGTGCACCACGGACAGTCATGGAGCCAGGGGATCAGGGGAGGTGCTTGTGCCCTGGCCACGAGCCGTGCGAGCCAGAGAAGGCCCCTGACTCGGGTGCAGAGGTTTAGCCGCCTTAGAAACAGGGCTGCGCCGGCGCTGTGATCTCTGCACCCAAAGCCCCGCGATGGACCCGCCCTTGTGCTATACAATTACCCACCCCGCAGCAGCAGCGACGGTGGAGACACAGCTTTCGGGAGGGGTGGGGGCAGTCCAAGGCCATGGAACGAACCCCCCCAGAAACAAAGGACCCTCCCAACCCGCCGCGCCAAGTGCAAGGTGCTTTTCTTTGATCTGCCTTCTATAACATACAGGAGAGAGAGACAGACAGTGTGTGTGTGTGTGTGTGTGTGTGTGTGTGTGTGTGTGTGTGTGTGTGTGTGTGTGTGTGTGTGTGTGTGTGTGTGTGTACACATACACACAAAATCACACTCACACCCACTGCCAACACAAAACACGCCCCTGCAGACCCTTTCCCCCTGGGGAGGAGGCGAGAACCAGACACGTGACAGCTGTCAGTCACACGGCTCGCTACACACCTTCCAGCAGTGCAGACACTACGGGGATGAGCGTGATAGAAGAACCCATAGAGAACAGAACAGGGTCCCATCTCTGGCGACCGCTGTCTGACCTAGGAGAATCATTTCTTTTTAGCCTTTTCCACGAGCGGGCAAGTCACAGAGCCGTAGGGAAGGCTCCAGGGGCAAACGCAGCCCTCCCCCTGTCCCCCCAGACTTGGATCAGAAAGGAGAGAATAACGGGCGCTCCCCTCCATCCCCTCGTTTCCTGTACGTACCCGGAAAGGCAGTAACGACAGCGCGTGCTCAATCAGCAGCCTCATCAGCCTCTTGGAGTAGAAAATGAACTCGTCTCGGCTGGTCTCCTTGTCTCTAACGGGGAGGGGAGAAAGGCACGTCCCTCAATGAGAACTCCCCAGGAGATGCTGACGGTGGGTCAGAGGCTGCCGTAAGGGCGGGGTAGGGGTCGCGTAGGAAGGAAAAGGTGGACCAGATACACATGGCAGGTTCCTCAGTCTCCTCCCGGGTAGAGGCAGCTACCACCATCACAGGCCTTCCCCAGGGGGATCCAGCCAAGGACCCTGAACCTCACCAGGCCCCGTTACCAGGAATTGCACGATATTGTGTCGTCCTGTTTAGTTTTCTTGCTGGGACATAGGCACTTTTGCAAACGGGAGCTCCGAGGTGGAGCAATCGCTCTGGCCCAGAGCTCTGGCTTCTAATCCTACCTCTGCCGTGATCTTGCTGTGGGGCTTTGGGCAGGTCTCGGACCTCTCTCTGCCTCCATACCCAGCTGTTGGGGTGTTGGTAGGATTAGCTGTTCACGGCTGTACAGGGCACCGAACATGCAGACGCTCAGAGTTAGTGGTTGACATTATCCTATTTTAAATGGATGATTCTAGGAAGTGGGTGAGAACTGCCCAGCCCTGACTAGGGTCTCTGGCCCGGGGCAGGATTTCATCTCTTGGAGGGACCTACAAGTGGGAGATGTCAACTGCCCAGAACAAGGTTGGATGATGCTAAAGGCCCCCACACCCGTAGCCTCATCCACTCCAAACGCGAGGTGGCGCGCTTACCGGATGATGGTGTGCATGCCGCGCACTTGGGGGGTACTCTTCAGCACGCTGAGGGTCCGAGGAAGGGGATGGCACTGGTGGGCAGAGGCCAGCGCTGCCCTGGAGACCAACACAACACCACAGCTAGGTGAGCGCTGGTTCACGCCCATAAGCAGTCATCCAGCCAAACCCCAAGGGCAGCACCCAAGGCCTGCAGCCCAGGGGGAGGAAGACCCCCAAAGGCAATAAGGGGGCTGTTAACGACACTAATGAGAATCATGGAGCCTTCGCATCCCACCAGCCCACGAGACAGCTGGGATGTTAAGGCTCCAACTGGCTGCACAAACATATTTACCATCCAGGATGTGCCAACTACTGTAACTGACCAGTCATGTTAGGAGAGAGAAAGCGCCTCCATAAACCAGATCCCACTCCCGCTGCTCACGGGTCTCATTTGCTTGAATTCACTGGATGGATCCCTCAGCCAATGAATGAGGAACGGAAAGCTCTGGCAACCACTCAGGAGTAAAGTATCTCAAATTTAACCCCATAAAAGGTGCCTCTCTCAGAGCAAATATTTTCGGGTACATCATCAGAAACAGGGTACTTGGTCAGGGTGTTCTACACCCATGCACTGGCTGACAGCTTTGGTCCCTTGAGATTAACGGCACCCCTCGGGATGCACGACTGTTCTAGGAAGGGTTTGGTGTGGGAGCACTGGTCCCTTCAGAGACAGTCACGTCGTTACAAAATTAGGACTAGCCTCAAGACGCTTTATAGCTGGACAGGGGTTGGGTTGGAATGACTCATCTCTGGATGACAGATCAATTAACATGGCTGAGCGCAATGCCTATTCCTGGATCAAGGAAATGCCATTGATAATGGGTTCCCATTAGCCCGCCTCTCTCTGTTTGAAAGATGTAGTCTATGGCTGGAAAGGATGAACCAATCAGCCTTGCACGTGAGGAACGCTGGGCTCAGACAGCTATGCATTGGATCACACACAAAAATGACTGCAACCGGTTCGGGAATATATGGGAGGAAGGAAAAGATAAAAGCACCAGGCAGGTAAAGATTTAGTAGAGAACCACCCTGGTTAATGAATGCAACACACACAAGCAAGCCAGGAGGAAGATGACTAGGTAGGGATTGAGGAAGAGGGGCGTGGTGACCAGATTCCTCCATCAACCCAGTCATCCTCTGGCCCTGGCTAAACAAATGCAAATCAAGATGTGAGCGAAGCCCGTTGAGCGTTTGAGGGTTTCGCACTTATTCCACCAGCTCCAGTTGGGTTGTTAAAAAACAAAGAGACGTTTCTGTACGGAAATAGACGCTTTCTGAGCCCATGTCACCAGGGCTGTCGACTGCTTGTCAACACGCTGCATGCGCGGGCATGCAGGGATTCCACTCTGCCATAGGTTCGGGGGGTGGGGGGGTTCCACTCCCCAGATAGAGGGCAGACATTTCAGTGGCAGGAGCCAAGCTGGGAAAGGGCATTTGTGAAATACTTTGAGGGGAAATCTGAATACACCCCCCACCCAGGGCGGGACGTTCTCCATGCTGAAGGACAGGGACCCCCCCCCCCGTGTGCAGGAAAACTGTGCTCCCCTTTACAAAAGGGGGTGCACTCAGTTCTAGGGGGAGGCTTTGCAAGAGTGCCGCCCCGGTGCTGCTAGTGCTCTGAAATAAGACGAACCCCTCAAAGCCTCGGGGGCGGGTGGTCAGCGAAACAAGCTGCACTCGGTTAGCGAGGAAGAACCCCTGGTTAGTCTCCCTGGCACCCCGCCTGTGTCCCACCCCTCCCCATGCCCACAGCGAGGCTTTGCCAGCGGCAAGAGCTGCTATGCTCCGGCAGGTCCCCTCCTCATGCCCGCTGCTCCAGGCTTCCGCAGGGCGATCTGAGGGGGGCTGTCACCCCCCAGCCTCGCGAGAGGCCCTCCCTCTTTGAAGGACCCAATCCTGCAGCCACTTTACATGGGGAATGGCTGCAGGATCGGGCCCACAAACAGGTTTTGACTTGGCTCGCACTGGCCTGAGAGGAGGAGAATTGTGTGTGTGTGTGGGGGGGGGGGGTCAGGTCGAGAGGGATAAAAAACAAACAAACAAACAAGAGAAATCATCGAAGAAACCAGCTGGAGCCAACATTCCGTGTCACAAAACAGGAGCACTGCCCCACCCCTCCTGGGAGAACGGGCTGCCTCCCCCACAGCGCTGCCGGGGCAGGGATAACGGTGCCCTGCCTTTACACAGCACCTGGATCTCAAAGCGCGTCACGGCCTGACCCGAAACACGGGGCTCTACACACCCGCCGCAGGGCCCCGCAACAGCGGCAGCTAAGGGCGGCAGACCCAACTGCAGAGCACCTACAGCAGATGGAAAGCTCCCAGAGGGGGAATTTGAGCAGGCCACTGGGACACTGGCCTCCGCTCGACATTTGCAGACGCATTGGGCCCAACGCCTTAAAGCGAGGAGTGTGGTCAGCACCGTCACAAGCCACAAACCCAACGGCCCGGCCCTGTGGGCTGCAAAGACCCTCCGAGGTCACGGCTCTCTGCTGCCCAAGCCCTTGCGGTCGATTCAAGTGCTAGCCACCGCCGCTCTCCGCCCCCACGCACACCATGGTACATCCCGGTGTGCCACACCAGAGAGGATCAGCCCATGTTGTCTTCTCCAGCACCTACACGAAACACCAAGACGCAGTCCTCGGATGCCACAACGAGGTATAACGCAACCAGGCACACCCCTCCTACACCACCGAGCTGCGAACAGGCCCGGGGGAAGCTGTTATTTTGTCACCCACGTTGCCATTTGTTCCTGGAATGCCTGCACTCTGCTTTCCAGGCTGTGACAGCAGAGGGACCCCGTGGGGCACATGCAGCCCTACACCACTCTGTGGGGTGAGTCAGACCAGGGATTAGTTCCTGTGGATCTCATGGCAAACAAACCGCCAAAGCAATGGTGGGACTAGACCCCTCATGCCCTGGGGAATTCTCCAGGTTCAGCAGAGGGGAAGGATGGGTCAGTGGTTGGAGCAATACCCTAGGACTTGGGGCAGGGAGGGGGGGACATCAAGTCCCTGCTCCGCCACAGACTTTCTGCAAGACCATGGGCAAGTCACTTAGCGCCTCTGTGCCTTAGGTCCCCATCTGTACAATGGGGATAATAGCATTGCCCGGCCTCCCAGGGGGGTTCTAAAGATAAATACATTAATGACGGTGAGGTGCCCAGATACAATGGCGATGGGGCCATAGAGGTACCCAAGACAGATAGCTCCATACTCTAATTCTCAGGATGATCTAATCTGAAGAAGAGGTACTGGGGGGGTGGGGGGTTCCTTTCAGTTCAGCTTAAAGAACATCAGCCTTGTAGGAACCTGCACATGCTCCCTCTCTGTGCACCCCCACGTTCAGCATGCAGCCCTGGCTCACCCCCCGTCACCCCGCCGCTCCCATGATTAGTATCAAAATCAAAACACTGCAAGTGCTCCTCACATATCCCAGCGTAGCTTCCTCTGTTCACCAGATGGGAGGGACGTTCAGGGAGAGACAAAGCAGGAAATACAACAAGGGTTTAAAGGGGAGGGGAAAAAAAAAAGGAGAAAGCATTTTAATTAGTCAAAAGACCAGGGGGAGAGGGGAGGGGGAGGAGGAGGAGGAGGGAAGCCGTGATCCGTATTAACTTCAAACAGTAACAGTTGGATTTGATCAACGCCTAAGCCGTCAGGGAGAGATCCCTCGGCAACGGTCTTTTCCACTGAACCTGTGTTTGCTTAACAGATTGTCTTAGATGTGCTACCATCTGCTGGACAGTCTCCAAGGGGCCCCACACAGCACTCACACCAACCTAGCGCGGGGGGAAAACGACAGTGTTATGTCCCTTGTGCATTCGATGGCACGAGGCCACGATCCCAGCCACCGCCTTGGCAGAGAAGCGTGAGGTCACAAATGCCGGACTGGCAGGAGTCTGTCGTGCCCTCCAAGACTTGCACACTAACTGGACGTTGGTGTCTATGGCTCCATCCCCTGACTCCTCTGCATGGAGGAGAGACCAGACCCCCCCATCCAGGACTCAGTGCATTCCCCCAATCAGAGAGAGGAGCCTTCGTTTACTCCAAGAGCCCAGTCACCGGGAAAGCAAGGGAAGGACACACACAGAGGGCCAAGCCCACAGCTGGGCCTCAAAAAATGCACCGTTGGCACACGCAAGCAGGCACAAGATGTGCCCAGCGACCTGCGTGCCAGGCCCGTGAGGGGACACATGGGTTAAAGATTTGGCCTGGGATGCACACGAACATCTTGTGCAGAGAGGAGCCTGAAGGGACCGTCCCGGCTCAGAACCCAACTCCCCAGCCCAGGCTCTGCTCCCAGTGGAATGGGAGCGGAGTCAAGTACATTCCATGTTTGCACGCGCACGGCAAGAGCATTTCACATTCCTCGGAGAGGCACTAAGCAATCCGGCCCGCTGAACAGAACTCGGCATCGACCATACACGGGGATCGCAAACGGGGCAGCGAGAACATCGCGGCAGCTTGCACAACCGACCTGACGGGGACAAGAGCTCATGCTCTCGCTCGACACTTTGCTTGAGAACGGTGGACAGGCCAGGCGTGGGGGGGGCCCGGCGGGCGTTTGTCCTTCTTTGCTGTCTTGGCTGTCAGCCATCCTGCGGGTGAGGCAGGTGAGCAGAATTTCCCCCCCTTTGCTGTGGCTGGCCAGCAATGGAACATTCAGCCAAGCAGCCGTGAGCAGGTCGAGAAAATGTCTCACTTTGGAAACTTATTTCCCTCCCCAGAACGAAAGCTTCAAAGGTGGGGTGGGGGGGAGAGGGAGAAATGAAAGCAAAAGAAATATGGGGGTGACCGTCTCTCAGAAAGGCACGGTGAATACCACCAGCTCTTTGTTGTACATGCAATCAGACAGGAAGCAGACAAGAGACAGCCAGCTACAAAGAAGCTAATGTAGGTAAGGCATTTCAAACACGTACGGCAGCTGGCTTTTAACGGCTGACATTTCAAACAAGGACTACTACACCGTGCCACGGCTTGATATTTAAAGACACAACTGGCAAAGGGCACATGGAGGTAATCTAGACCTGGGGACAGGAAGTAGTAATGGGAAACAGTGAATTCATCTTCGAGAACACCCGTTTTTAGAAGCGAGTCCAGTTCCCAAACAGCATGGCGGAAGGGAAAAAAATGGATAAAGGCATCGCCGAGAGCATCACACTTCAATGCAAGCAAGCAGACTCCGGGGTCTGCTCTGCCAAGGAAGTGTATGTGTCTGTTCCTACTGGCATTCATGGGAACTGCACGCGTGGGTGTACAGCGCCTGCCCAGGGATGGCTCAATGTGTTGCAGTTTCAGACAGGAAACGCGCCTCTGGGTGTGAAACTGAAGAGTCGAATGTCCAGCGATTATTACAATTTTCTTTACATGAGTGAGAATTTGGATGCATCAGCAATTAACCCTGTTAACATCCAGTTAGATGTATCATCGGTTCATCCTTGTAATTTACCCTGTCATTACACACTGGGCTTAGAATCAGCTCACCTCCACAATACTTAAAAAGTTCCATTGATGACGTGCTAGAGAGGGGCCAAAGCGATGGAGTTTGGATCTGAATTCCTAACCAAATTTACCTACAGTTTGCATGGAAGGTAGGTTAGCCTGGGCCCAGATCTGACATCTGGGTTTTTCTCTACCAGTTACAGATTATGCATAGCTTCACCAACACAGCAGTTGAAAGGCACCGACTTTAGAATGAGGGATTTTGATATTCATTACAAGCCATTAAGAACTGAGGCTGGGGAGTTTGGTTAGTTGAAAAGCCCAGTTTTTTTCAGGCACGTTTCACTCCTTTTGCATGTCCCCATCTATCAGCCCTGACCCGCTACCTAACACACAGCTGCCCCTGGGTGGACGGGGTGCTGGAGACAGCTGACTTCATAAAAACCTTTGGGTTTCATGAGTTTAAACCAATGTTTGCAGGCCTGTTCCAGCTCCTGACCTTCATTTTTTTTTCAGACTTTTACCAGAAAGGAAGCCTTGATTGAAATACACGATAAGAATTCTGAGGTTACCCAAGTGTTGTGGTTGTAGTTATTTGTGCAATTAAAGTGCTGCAACACTAAACTCTCCATTACAAAATCAGCCCCATTTTATTAATTTGTAGATTTTCAAGATGCATGAAAAAAAAAAAGGCAAAATCAAGACCATATGTGGTACTTTTTGGATTTCAGAACAGTATCAGCTTGGGGGGGAAAAAATCAGCCTGTGACAAATTATACATTTGTAACTGAAAAATGTTCATGGCTGTGTCACTATATGCCGCCTTCATCCCCGAACCTCCAAACACTTACGTACGTGAGCACAGTTACCCGTAGGAGTAAAGTTACTCACACGTATAGATGTTTGCCACATTAGGCCCCCAGACTGTTAAAAGTGAAATTTTAACCATCCAATTTACTTGCTTGAAAATAACTAGCTTTGGAACAAAACAGAAGCGTTTCTATTCATCTGAGGGTTTGTAAAAGCTTTTTTACGCCAAATGTAAAACTTCAGGCCTACCTGAGTTACGTGTCTCTTTAAACAAAGATATACATCTAAGTGGAAATGCATTTTTAGAAATGCATCTTTTCGCCTCCCACAAAAATAGCTGAAATCTTAGCTGAATGCCTAATGGAAGTGAAAAAGCAGAAGCACCATTCTACACGCTGATATGGTAAGGGTAACTAAATAGGTGTCTACTCTGTATATACACTTGGAGCTACTTAGTAATTGCACCTCGGACTATATTTGGTGAGTCCTGAAGTTATTTCCAGAGAACTTGTCCGCCTGGATCAAAGTGTATGTTACCACTCAGAATCAGTCGAGTTCCCTTTGGGCGCTATCACCCCTGGGCTTTAGTCTCTTGCTCCCCAGGGCTGCTGGAATTCTCAAGGAACTTTGTTTAAACATGCCGAGGGTTCAGCTTACATTTCCTTTGGGTTACGAACACAAGGCCTCGGTTTTCCTACGCTTTTCCAGCGGCCGCGGCTCAGATGAGCTCTCCGAACCACTTTTCACAGGAGTTGAAAAAAATAAAATAAAATTCTGGTGAAAAATCCCAAACTCTTTCCCACTCTGCAAGTCGGCAGCCTTGTGAATGTCTGATTCACCGAAGAACAAGTTAGGCCCGGATCCCACGTCAATGGGAGTTGGATTGGGTATGCAGTCAGGTCAGACGTTGGCCATATAAACTGCAGGTACCTTCACTTACTATATATGCCCAGAGCTTAAAATATTGCCCTCCTGGCTGTTCCTGGGCATAAAGGGGGAGATGAGCTCTACGGCTCTGAGCTCAATGAAGAAGCTACTGGATTCAGACAGAGACAGTGGAGCCCAAGTTGTGCCTGGCACTGGAAATGCCTCAGGTCACGCAGACAGGACAGAGTCATGAGGGTCTTACCTGACACTGAGTTCGCGCTGCAGCAGTAACACAAAGACACAATGCAACCGGCATTAAGCATGGTCAAGCCCACGGGCGTTTAGAGACAAAAAAAAAGGGGGGGGAAAATAGGAATATTTTCCTGCGTTCACATTTAGTCTGTCTCCCTCCGCCCCCCTCAATAAACCCCTCCCACCCCTCAAAACTCCGCATCAACAGGTTCTCCCAAAACAGCAGGCTGGGAAGGACCCGCATTTCTCACCCACTGTGAGGTTTATCGGAAAGAAAGTTTTGCTCTAATTTGCTTTTCTTCAGGCCCATTCCTGGAAGCAGCAGCTATCTCGTCTCCATGGAAACCGGCCAGGTCTCGGACCCCAGCTATGAGTCAGTTCAGAGACTGCAAAACCAATTTCCATCTTGCTTTAGACATCAGCTATTCTTCTGATATTACATCAGCGTTTCATACTTGTACAAGAAAACAGCTCCTATGGCCGGGGAGCGAGATGAAACCTGGATTTCACAATCTCTAAGTCTGCCATTATTTCAACTCTACAAATAGGGCCGTTTGCAGGAAAATATAGGGACCTCCTTTTAACTAGGAGGAGACGACATTTTTGGAGGGGCACACGCTAAGCAAGTGCTAACGTATAGGAGCAGTGTCTCCTATATGCACTTGCTGGCCCGTGTGATATTGCATGCAGTCTCATGCACTGAGCTTCCAGGCAGCCAGATGGCTGTAGCCGAGTGGGAGCTTAGAAAGGCCAACTGGAGCGGAGAACTTTATTTCCAAGTGCATCTGACTTCTGATCGCATGCGCCCTTCTGGAACTCTGCCCTGAGCAGAAGGGGAGCGTAGCTATCTTGAAAAGCAAACAGATTCCAATGCTAAAATCAACGTGCAAAGAGACCCTTCCCCCTGCCCCCAGGATATCCCCGAGTTAACATACAAAAGCTATATAAGAACATGAGGGTTGTGGCGCTGAGGTCACCAGTCTGCCCTTAATCTTCCCAGGGAACCGCAGCACCCAGCGTCTGGTACACAACCTCATCTGCTGATCTGACAGTGCTCAGACGTAACCCACCCCCCAGAGCGGTTACACTCCAATTAAGGGATTCGAGAGTCATGAAAACTCGAGGTGGCTGAGGATGTGGAAGTCTGAATCTGGATCCGACTTGGAGCCGGTTCAGACTAGTGCTCAGCCGGTGTGAGGCTGAATCATGGTATTTGGGCTTGATGCTGCTGAAAGGTCTCCGCTCCCAGGGGGCAGATCTCAGCTGTTTTCGCGAGGCTTCGGCCAATGTCGGGGGCGTCTGAACCGGATTTGAAACACTGGCCTGTTCTGAGAGTTGTTCCGAGCCGGAAACCCAACGGCTGCGCGTGCTTGGAGGGCAGGAGCCGGGGGAAGAGAAGGGGCCAGAGCAATGCGCTGGAGGGAGAAGACAGGCCCCGGTTTGTGCTTAACTCCCTGGGGCTGATGAGTTTCCTAGGCCTGCGGTTAGGAATACTGCACCGGGGAGGAGGCAAGTACAGTGGATTCTGCTACCGGCAAACTCTCAGTTCCCAGCAAGAAGTTGCTATTATCCAAGAGCTCCCAGTAAAGGACAGGCAGGTTCTGCAGGCACAGAGGGAAGGAGTGGGATGTGCCGGGCCCAGGCCCAGGGCCAGGGCAGGGCGCAGCCCGAGAACGCAGGGAGAGGTGCCATGCTGCTCCCGCAGGGGCCCCAGCACCCTGGTGCAAAGCTCCAGGATCCAGACTGCAGCCCTCTGCCTTCAGCGTGTAGCATGCCACTGTACAGAGGCAGCAGCGGGCACGCGGATGCACGGCTTGCCTTGCCCAATGGTAAGGCCAGTGTGGTGGGGGAGGGGGGAAGACTGGCCCGGTTGAGGAGAGGGAGGCTGGCGAGGAGTTTACTTAGGAGGTCAGGAATCTCGTATCATCACCCCGCTGCTCTCACCAGCAGAGGGAGCAAATCCCAAGCCAAACGATACCCCGGCTGGGTGCTGGATGGTGTCACTAGCCACGCCACTGCCCCGGCTCTACCCAGGTGGCAAGCACCCACCTTGCCCCTTCCCTGAGGCAAGGCGTTGAACTGGAGCTTCCCAGCGCAGCCCTTACCTCTTCCAGCTGGCTGTGGACGTGCTGGACGATCAGGTCAATGGCCACGGTGTTCCCGCTCCCTTCAGCGCGCCCAGAACAGAGAGAGAGGCAGGGTGAGTCCCGGGGAGTCAGCGTCACGTCAGCCCCACCCCCTGCGATTCTGAAACTCGGGGCCCTGCCCAAACGTAACCCACAAAACGGTCACTCTGCTCCCTGCCGGTTAATCTAGTGGCAGGCCCAGGGAGTCAGCTGGGGTGGACCGAGGCAGCAACCACCGATGTAACCAAAAACCACACGGCAGCCCAGTTGGCGCCTTGGCGAGGACTTGGCACAGCCAGCCAGCCAGCTCACCCTGGAGCCAACACACGCCCACAGGGAGTTACCAGGCCAATTCATTTTGATTGGGAGCCATCAAGAGCAGGGGCTATAGGGATGGACAGCAGGGTCATTCAGTGCCCTAGTTCTCTGCCGCCGGGCAGTGCGCAGTTGGCATCGCCGCCAGCGGCGAGAGCAGAGGCGGAAGGTGGCGCGCGTACTGCCCTGCTAAGAGACAACAAGCCACGGGATTTCCCAGCGAGCCAGCGTAACAAAACGAGGGAAGAGGCCGGGCAGAAGTGAGCCGGGCTGGGTACCTCGGGGCACCACGATGTCGGCCAGCCGCATGGTGGGCTGGATGTACTGGTCGAAGGCGGGCTTGACAAACTTGTTGTACTGCTTGATGACCCCCTCGATGTCCCGGCCGCGCTCGCCGATGTCCCTCCGCAGGCGGCGCACCAGCCGGATGTCCGAGTCCGTGTCGACAAATATCTTCATGTCGAGAAGCTGAAAGGAGGCGGAACGCTCTGTCACTCGGGATGGACCCCTCCCACTGCACTGCCTGGAGGGGGAGCTCTCACGGCACCAGCGATCAGGGAGGGGAAGCCGGGGGCGGAGCCCTGCCCCGTCAAGCCAAGGAGAGGAAGGGGAGCTCCCCCTCTGCTGTTAGCAGATCCCCGCTCCCCCCGTTGCTGTCACAGAGCTGAGGGGCAGGTTCAAGCCCCTTGAAGGGGGCTGGAAACCACCCATTGGGAAGTCACCAGGGATTCAAGCAGCCTTGGAAATCACAGCAGAGAAATTATATACATCAGGGCAGTGCTCGGAGTCCTGCTGTACAAGCCTGCATCATCATGACAGAGGAGCAGCGCCCCCAACTCCAGCCTCACCCGGCAGAAGCGAATCCACCACAATCTCCTCTCCTAGTGCGCGTTTCCCCTACAGCTCAACGGGACCATCGGCGGGAGCTTGTAATTTACCTGGTAGCGAGGGTCTGCCACCGAAAAGGGGCCCAGACAGCCAGAGCCGGTAACGGGTACAGGCACGAGACGTTTGGTTCAAAGACCCATCAACGGGGGAGGGACATCTTATACCTATTGTCGCCCTTCTCTTGACACCCAGTGTCAGCCCTCTGCTGAGCAACAGCCGATGTCAGGGCCTCACAGCTCAGCTTCCCACTGGTATCAAAGACGTGGCGTCGCAGTGTATGTGTAACGTATACGTAGAGACCAGTTCTGGAACAGAGGTGGTCAGCCAGCATGCAGGGATCAACCCCACCTCAAGAGCTGATCTCAAACTGCTGCTCACACAACTCTCTCTTCAAGGACCACCTCCTCGATGCAGAACCGTGCATAACAAAAACACCACCACCACAATGTGTGTCTTCCCACGGGTGAACATTTGCTTGCACACTACGAAAAATACCGTAGTCTTCCAAGTGTAACAGTGTCACCTGGTGACACCTTCCCTACTAACATTAAATATATTTGATGGCAGAATTTGATTTTTTTGGTGTAATTTTCCTGGGTACTACTGATGTTTATTTTAAAGCTTTTTTAAATCTATTTAAATTTTCACCGCTGCGGGAACATATGGAGGGGTCGGTAATTATTTAATGACAGCAGATGTTGAGATTCAAAAAGTTAAAGCTTGATAACTATTAAACACGAACTGTCAACATCACACGTCAAAACATACATGGTAAATATCCTTAACTCAAACTCTTCTAAGTTCTCAGGAAGCATTTTTCTTACTTTGTCTAGCTGTACATTTCAATGATCATCACTGGGAATATTTATTTTGTGTGTGTGTGTGTGTGTGTGTGTGTGTGTGTGTGTGTTGAAATCGACGTTTACTGATAAAAATCTAATCCTTTCAAGCCGAAATCTATCCTCAACCTAATGGAATGAACGGGCGACAGCCTCTACGTTGCAAAATCTGAATATAGCCTTCCCACCCATGCACCTTCAGAGACACCCATGAAGTGACTAGAAATCCATGTCAACCGAGACACTGTTGTTCCTGAGCCGGGAGCCCAGTCAGGGTGGGCCAACTTTTCATTCTCCAGACAAAGGCCCAGTCCATGGTCTGCCTGTGGAACTCTCTGCCACAGGAGGTCAGAGAGTCCAATATAGCAGCTGATTCTCTTTTTAAAGGACTGGATAAACTTGTGCCCAATATCAGGATCAGTAAAATGGGGGAAGGGGTAATCCAAGCTAAACTTCAGGCACGCACTGCTCGTCATGGGTCAGGAGGGAATTCTGTCTATCCAGGTTCTTATTGGATCCTATCAGCATAGCCTCTGAGTGCCCCCCCCCCATCTCCTCCGTACATAGCGCTGCGTGACTCACTAGGGCTCCTTCCCCGTCTTGCAAAGAGTCAGGGATTGGCCATTTCCAGAGACAGGACGCCAGGCTTTATGGGCCTTCGGTCTGATCTGTTGCATCTGATCCAACGCAGCCTTCATCAGCCACTTTCTGTATCTCAACAGGTGCCATTCACACATCTATTCTCACGCCCGCGAGATCCATTCTGTTCTAAAACTCACTTGTACTAGTAGATCCCACGCTTTCGGCAGGGCGCTATGTCCCATGCTCACGTTTAAAAGGGTGGCGAGGAGATTCGTGCGGCTAGTGACCATGGCAGGGACTTATTAGGATGCGCCAGATGGTCACGCGTGGGCGCTGGCTGGCTAATGTTGGAAGTGGGCCAAACACAGCAGGTTGCCCACGGCTGCTCCAAGTCACAGCGCTGCCTTTAAGTGGGAAAAGCAAGAACGATCTAGATCTCCCCAGGAAGTACTCCTCTGGGGCTACGTCTACACGTGGAGACAGGGGAGCGATTCCCAGCTCACGCAGACATGTCCCTGCTCGCTCCCATGAGCTCGCACGCTAAAAATAGTAGCATAACCACGGCAGCGAGTAGTGGCATGGACTAGCCCTAAACCTGCCCGACCCCCATGGGTATGTTCTAGGGTAGGCTAGATACCCCAGACGCCACCCTCTGCTGCCTGTTCTACCCCAGCTATATGCTGTCTGTAGCACGCTAGCTTGATGGAAGCTAGTGCACGTGTGGGCTTTGGGAGCTGGGAATTAGCTCCCTCGCTCCAAGTGAGGTTCACCCCGCTGACCACTGGATGTCATTCTTGCTCCAGACGAGCGGATCGGGAGAGTGCACTCAGCAATCAAGCAAAGCTTCTAGATGAAAGGGGGCAGAGGCATTCGGGTTTGTACACAGCTTGGCCTCTCGTGTTACATTTTTCATGGGTTGCATTAGTGCTCATAAAAAATAAGGGACTTAGCGGTGTTTTTGCGCAGTGGACAATTGCCACCAGGAATTAGATTGTAAATGCTAAACTCATTACACCCGGTACCAAATCATCAGCCTCTCCATCTCTACAGATGGGTTAGAGTGGGGGTCTCAAACTCAAATTACCACGAGGGCCGCATGAGGACTAGTGCATTGGCCCGAGGGCCGCATCACTGACCCCGCCCCCTCGCTGCCCCCGGCCCCGCCCCCACTCCAACCCTTCCATTAGGCCCCGCCCCTTCTCCGCCTCCTCCCCTGTGTGCACGGCTTCCCGCTCCTCCCCCCTCCCTCCCAGAAACCGCGAAGCTCTTCCCATGCGGCCCGCGGAGCTCTTCCCTGCGGCCCGCCAGGCTCCCCGTGCCGCCCCATGTTTTTTTTAAAACCCCCAGGCAGTTCCCGCTGCCAGAACAGCTGTCTGGCGGCAGGAACTGCCTGGGGGTAAAAAAAAAAAAAAATTGGAGGGGGGCCTGCGGGGAGCCTGGCGGGCCGCAGGGAAGAGCTCTGCAGGCTGGCCACGTGTTTGAGACCCCTGGGTTAGAGCATTAGCCTGGGTTTCTCCCAACGTCCTTCCACTTGGCTTTGTAATCGTTAGCAGCTGAAACCCATTGAGATCCTACAGTAAACTCCCACAGCAATCAGGAATACATCTGCTGAAAGCATCCATCTCCCTGGCCCCAGACATCAGAGACCACTAGGGGAAGATCCCACCTTCCCTTCCTCTCTACACTGTGCGTTTGAGAGCGCAGGAGGTGGGGAGGCGTACAGCAAGGAATGCTCCCCTACAGCTCCTACTTTCCCAGCCAGGATGCGAGATGAACCATGAGACCCTCTTGGTTTTGCCTCTGCAGCCCACCGTCCTTCTACAGGACCCTTCCTCACCTCCAGGAGCTCCTTGTCCGCAAAAGCCATGATGCCTTCAAAGATAATCACGTTGGCGCCGTACAGAGTTTTCTGGGAGGAAACAGAAGGAAATTGGTCAAACCCAATGCAGTTAGAAAGAGAACGAGAGGAGAAAAATTCTCCACCAGAGGGAGAGATGATAAAGGAGAGAGAAGTTCAGCATAACAGGAAGGATTTGAATGGCCTGGGACTCCAGGGTCAATTAAGGCACCATTGCTGGGCCCCAACGAGTGGGCGCTGGCAAAGTGCCGCTGGAACACCGGACATGACAAGGGCCCCCCCGCCCTCATACAGTAGAAACGGCGATGGAAAAGACCAACCTATTAACTAGATCAGAGGGTCCAGCCCCTTAAGAGACACCATCCCCAGAGAGAGGATGCATGCGATAAAGGGAGCAGCACGGGGCCTCCCACGTGTTTCCAGGCAGGAGATGAGGCTGCCGTGTTTCTTTTAAATTGATCTTCAAGCCAAGGAAGGAAGGAAAGTGCTCAGCCTGACTGGGGACTGAACAAGCACATTACGGAGGAGGCTTCTTCTATATTGCTTATGAATACTAGTCCGGAGACGGGCGACTCGCACTGCTTCCACTAAAGGGACGGTCTTTTCATTTCTCCTCCCCCCGCGCTGGGAAATCTCACCCACTCAGAGCCTTTCCATGTAAAATCTCTGCCCCCACTCCCTCAAGACTGACTGCTGCTGCTACCATCCTCTCTGGAAGGAGGATCAAATTCCCTCCAGACCTTCTCCGTGCTATTCCTCACATCGACGGCCGGGGTCAGTGTTGCATAAATCTACGGCTCTCCCTACTGTAACGAAGCGAGAGACAAGTGCTCACGCACACCTGCTCCTGTCCCGGGCAGCTGGGACCAGAGACCTGCTCTGTCGGCTCCAAAACCACGGGCTTCTACCCCTTGAGCTAATGGGGAACTCCCTTTGCTGCCAGGAGCAGTAGATCCTTTATCTTTTGTGTGCCAGCCACTAGATGACAGCATCGCTCCCTCCCTTATACACACCAAGCCAGCCCATTAGGGGAGAGCACGCTGCCACTGCTAGGTTCCTACCAAGCCAGGGAATAATACGATGGGCACCAGAAACAGGCACCATACTTCCCATACAGCAACGTGACCCCTAGGCTGGGATCTTGGGTTTTCAATCTACGGCGTTTGAAAGGGATGGGACTTTTAGTCTGAAGATGTGGGTGCATTAATCCTCTTCCCATCTCAGCATAGCCCCCTCGCCCCCAGCACACGAATCACGCCCCCACCCCCAGGCCCCATCAGTCCCTGTGCCCCCGCGTACCCATTCCTTCTTCCGGCTGTGGGTGGTGAAGTCGTAAATGGGGATCGTTACGCTCTTGCCTTGCTTGAGTTTCTTCAGGGTGGAGATGATCAAGTCAAAGTCGAAGGCGTCGGGGTGGTCGAAGTTGAAGTCGTTGCTGGCCGCCTGCTCCTGCTGCTGTTTGGTGAGCACCTAGCCGAGACAGGAGGGGGCGCTGCAGGGTTCGTTGCCACACCGTCAACGCAGAGGGCGGCGAAGCCTCAGCCGGGAGCCACCGGGGCTGTGCTACGGACAGGGCCGCGCGCGTGCGGTTGCACGGCCCTGACGCACGAGAGAGCCGCACGACGGCCAAACTGTGAAGAATCGCCCCAGAGCCAGGGATTCCCTGGGTCTCCTACCCCGACAGGCAGCAGCAGCTTTGCTGGCTGGCCCGTATCGTGGCGTGTGGCTGCGACTGACGAGGCTCTAGCCCTTTTATACCTAGGGAAGGGGGAGGACGGCCCAGCGGTTAGGGTGCCATCCCGGGGCTAGCCCTTTCTTTGAGTCCGGATGCACGGGGCTTGGGCAGATGGGGGAGGGGAGCAGCTCCCTGGACAGTGACCCCTCCCCCTGCGGCTGGGGAGCAAGTGGGGCAGGAATGGGGGTAGTGCAGAGCTTCCTGAAGCCGGGGGGAGGTTCCCGGAGGTGGGTCTGACCTGGCCCTGGGAGTGGCCTGTGCAGGGGAAGAGGAAGTCCTTTTCCCTCTCCAGCCCAGCCAGGACGAGCAGCTGGAGCCCAGTTCATAGTAGGAGCCCCCAGCTGGGAGGCCCCCAGCCCCGCCCCATCCCAGCTCCAGCACTCGGGGGTTAAAAGGGCCTTGGGCAGGCTGTGTGTGGGACCACAGTGCCCACCCTTAAGGTTGGCCCTGTGGCTCTCAAGAGATGTGGGTTCAAATCCTTGCTCTGCCACAGCCCTTCCTGATGGAGGACAGAGGCACAAACAGACTGAGTGCCTTCCTCACCCATCAGCCACGGTCAAGTTTCTCTGTGCCTCAGTTTCCCTTACCTCACAGGGCTTTGTGAATCTTTACTGCATTAAAGACTGAGAGATGCTTGGGCCCTACAGCTGTGGGGGTTCAATCGAAACAACGCTTTTCATTAACGTTCGAGCGCTTGTGTCGTTCAGCTAATACGGCTCAGGCCCGACGTCGGTATTCCAGGCCTGGTCCCCTGGTAACCGAGACACAGGCCTAAGGCAGGCGGGATTGGTGGAAGCTCCAGTGGCACGGTTCTGTCATCACTCCTGATGCAGCCAGGCCACGGACCCACTCTTGAAAGAGTCGCCTGTCTCTCCCCCAGACCGGTTCTGCCAAGCACGCCGGCACACTCAGCAGGACGGGGAGAGGACTCCGGAGGGCAGAGGGCAGAGGCCAGAGGGGATAAACACACCTGAGCCGGCTGTGGGGCCCAACCTGGCAGCGGCTCACCTTGTAGAAAGAGTCCATGGAGAGCAGGACCACCCAGGGGACATCTAAAGCTTCGATGATCATTCTGGCCACGGTGGTCTTTCCGGAAGCACTTCCCCCTCCCAAGCCTGATGGGGGGAGAGAAGGAGAGAGTAGCATGAAGCAAACATACCAGCAGACCAACCTCAGCTAATGCTGGCAGATCTCGCCTGGCTGCACTTGACAAGTCGGGAGGGAACCTTCGGAAATCTATGGCACATGACTTGCAGTTCGCATAATTAAAAAGTGCTGCTACTCCAAACGAACGATTCTGTAATTACAAGTAGCTGGGGATGGCGAAGGCTCTTCGGCCCTTCAGACAAGAATCATCGGGCTGGGAGGAGAGCCAGCATTCGAACCAGCCCGGAGACAGTCCTGGTATCGGGGACACACGACAGGAAAAAATAAACTCCTCCAACAAGCACGAGGTGCAAACGGGGTCATTGCGGACACTGTATTGGACTGGAGAGACAGAGATAGCCAGGACAGAGGAGGGGTGGGGCTATTTGGAGCGTCAGCTCATTAGGGCATCGCTCGCTACACGTACACACAGCAGCCAGTGGCATGGGACCCTTCTCTCAGTGGGATCTCTGGGCACCACCGTAATACAAACAGATGCGTCCAATGCACCAATGTCTCACTCCACAACATACTGTGGGGTGGGGAGGGGTCCCAAGGTCTAGGATACGTACACAGGGGGTCACTCTGTGACCATAGTCACTGGTAGGACTGCAGACCCGCCCCACTCCCTTGAGGTCCTGTATTTATAGATTCCAAAGCCAGAAGGGACCATCGGGATCGTCTTGTCTGACCTCCCGCAGAACACAGGCCAGAGAAGAATTCCTAGAGTGTTGTAGCTTTCAGCTGCCCATGGAGAAAGATGAGGACCCTAAGGGAGCAGCCGCTAAGACAGACTAATCAGAGACAACCGCCCCCCCCCCACACACACACCCACACCAGTTTGAGAAGCTTGGAGGCCCGAGCTTGGGAACCAAGTTGGAGTCTCTGGCATGGCAGCGAAGTGTGCTAGGGAGGCAGGAGCCATCTCAGATAGACGCACTGTTGCAAAGGACTCTGTGCCAAGCTCCTACCAAGACCCCTGCTATGGCAGCTGCGAGAGAGACACCTGAAGGGACACACCCCGCAAAAGCACGCCGCCAAGAGGCTCTGAAGCCGCCCTCCGGACGTGAACGCCCGAGAGGCCTGCGCTCGGAAAGCTCCCAGCAGGTGCCTTACCGATGACGAAGGCCTCTTTGGACTGCGTCCCGTGCTCGTTGTACCATGGCGGCCGCCCGGCTGTGTAGATCGTCCTTTTGCTCGTCCGCAGCAGGGGCGGCTCGGATTTGCACTGGCTGGTGGTCCGTTTCCGGGGCGGCCTCGCGGCACCCACCGCAGGGTACAGTCTGTCTAAGGATTCCGCTCCGCTGGTGCTAGGAGACGGGAAGAAGAAGAAACCGGGTCATCTGGGGCAACATACACAGCGGGGCCCCCCCGATCTGCGAGGGCATCCCCGCGAGATCCCTGCAGGGAGGATGAAACTGACGCATTGACCCAAAAAGGGGCCAGAGGGATTAACAATAAACCGTGTTCTCCTGAACTCACCCGGGGAAGGAACACAGCTGGGTTAAGGACGAACCCTCCTCTCCCCGCCCCCGTGCGATCTCCGCAGGGGATTCTGCCATAGCTCTTCGCATTGCCAGTGGGACGGAACAGACCCCGCAGGGTGGATGCCAGAGGAGGGTCCTGGCCAAAGCACTGCATTAACCCCCTGCCTACAGGGCGCTCCTGGCTCCGACAGGCTTAGGAAACAGGCCATTTGGTAACAGGAAGTTGCCCCAAGTTCTGGCCCCGACTAGCGCCATCAGCAGCAAGTTGCTGTTCAGGGTAAGTGTCTCTAGTGGATAGAGGGGCGTGGTGCTCAAGACCCCTGGGCTCTCTTCCAGGCTGTGCCAGGCTTCTTGTGCCCCCTCAGGCCAGTCGCTCAACCACTACGTGCCTCAGTTTGCCCACATGTAAAAACGTGCCTGCCAGTACCTCACCCAGGGGGAAGTTTGCTGGTGAAAGCTTGCGAGATCCTCCCCGGCGAAGGGGCTACACAAGCACATAACATTGGTAAGTGGCGTGATGGAGACAGTCTCCTCTCGACAGCTCTCTCAGCAAACAGTGAATACTGTGTTATCCACGTGCCAGGGTAAGAACATCTCTGTTCTTTAGCCTGGCCTGACCTGAAGCAGCCCAGACGTGTTTACACGACTGTGGAGAACACACAAGCGCGTATATTAGGCCACATGCTTTAGGGTGACCACATGTCCTGATTTTATAGGGACAGTCCCAATATTTGGGGCTCTCTCTTATATAGGCTCCCCCCACCCCCGTCCCAATTTTCACACTTGCTGTCTGGTCAGCCTAACATGCTCCCACTCCTTAACACACACCTCTTCAAGCAATATCGCCTCCTTCCCGCCTCCACCTGCCCTGAACTGCCCTCTTGGGTCTCACCTCGGTCAGATTCTCTCTCTTCAGGGCAGGGAATGTGTGCCCAGGGTGATAAAGGGCTGCGGAAATTCAGTGTTTCTGTATTTAATAATGACTATTCGTTGCCTTGCAGTAGAACCTAGAGATCCCACAAGCAGGGCTCAGGACCCCCCCAGTGCCAGGCGCTGTACACATGTGGAACAAAACACGGTCCCTGCCCCGAAGATCTTACAATCCGCAGAATACCAACACGTGGCAACCTCCTGGGTTAGCAGACACTAGAGCCACGCCCCCCCAAGCGAGAAGGCAGAGGGGTTCACGGGGACCTAAAGAAAAATCACCCATATAAAGGGATCAAAAATAGCCAGGCACAGACAGGAGCCGCGCCCCCCTCCCTGACAGCAGGGTGGTGCGTGGTGGGCTGTATTTTTAACCCCTCCACCTGCCCTGAAGTGGCTGTCTGGCTGCAGCCAGTGCATTTCCAGCCCTTGTGGCCTCAAAGCAGGCGGGGGACGCAGGCTGCCGCAGTACAGGAGGGGAGCGCGAGAGGTGGGTGTGTGAGCGTGCCCAGTGCTGCGCTGCTAAGCGCCTCCTCCTCCGCTCACCAGCTGCTGCAGCAGGCGGGGGCGGGAACCAACCTCCTGCCCAAGTCCTTTCGCGCTTGGCAGCCCCGCGGCAGAGGCGCCGAGTGGTGCTAAGCGGCCCCCGGCCAGGAGATTAGCTGCAGCCGGTGCTGCCAGGCCAACGTGCCCGGGATGGAAGAGATTACTTATATCTGATCCTGCCCACTCCGGCCTCCCTGCTCCTCGCGCTTTCCGTTGCCGAGGCTCGGGGGCGGGGGGAATCTTTCCTCTGTCTTAAGCCCACGTAAGGGGATAACGACGGCACCAGCAGGCGCCGCCCGGGCAGGGAAGCCGGCTTAGCACCGCCTGCCCCCATCTCCTGGGTCCCAGTGGAGAAAGACCAGAGCTGGCTCATTCCTGGAGAGAGCTATTCCTCTGTCTTCTCCTACCTAGGATCCAAGCTATTCCTGAGACCCCTGACCATACAACGGGGGGCAGGGGGTCCTCTCAGCCTTCCCCCTACAGACCCCGCTCCCGCACGGCAACCTGGGGAGAGCAAGGAGGCCACGACACCCGAAACTGCTCCCCCACCCTTGGGGGGGACCCATCCTAGAGGCCAGCCCAGAGCCATCCACCCTCGCAGAGCGAATTGGCAAGCGATTTTTAGATTGAGATCGGGTGTTTTCCGAAAAGATCTGCTCTAACTCAAAGGAGGAATTATCCGGGGGACGTCATATGGACAGAATTATCCAGGGGGTCAGACTGGATGGTCACCACAGTCCCTTCTGGCCTAGGCAGGTGGGGAACCAGCCGATAAGAGGGGCACCGGAGGATGGGCACTCAAGTGGGTGTGGCCACCACTTCCTTTCGGTCTTGGAACACCGTTCTTTGCAGGACAAGCCCACCCGGGAGCCGCCCAGGTCTATTAGCAGGACACAGAAGGAACTGGAGACAAAAAGACACTTTGGACATCAAGTGTCTCAGCCCCACCCCACTTCCTGACCCCAGCTGATTTGCTGAAGGGGCCAGAGCCTGGGAGAAAACGGCCAGGCCACAAAAGGCAGCAAATCACCCTGTGCAGGACAGGAAATCTGGGGTTCTCCCCTCGCTACATTCACTGTGCTGGGGGACCCCCCCTCACTTATCTCCAGGGGCTCCCCCCACAGCATGATTTCAATACCATCCTATTTCTATGCTGTACTCTCTTTAAGAAGCGAGATGGGGACCAGGGGCGGTGGAAAAGGTGCGTGTTTGCAGACAAGACGATCTTTAAGTGAGGTCAGAGATGCGGCGGAGTCACGCAGGCTGAACGGGCTCCTGGAAGCTGGAGCAGCTCCCGGCCCTCTGCGGACCCGCTCCAAACCCTTCTGGTCTCCGACCGGCTCTGGCTGTAACCTTTCAAACCCCGCTCGAGTGGCTCAGCGGCAGGCAACCAGCCAAGGGATTAGAGAGATCATCAACCTGGCCTGGCATTTAACAACACGCCAGCCTCCATCTCCCAGTGCAACTCTCGCCCGGCTGCAGAGAGGAGCACTCGGCATGCACCAATCCCACAGCGTGCAAGCCCCTGCCGCCCGCATAGAGCTGTTTGTGACGGTGGTGACAAGTTTTTTTCTTTCCTATTGGCTTCACGGCCCTTCCCCTCCCCCACAACTACCTTTGGGGTTTTTCCCCACCTGGCAAACACCAATCCCCCTCTCCCCCACCTCTCCCTTTCCCCGACTCTCTGGGGTCTGAATGGAGCAGAAACGGAGCCATCTCGCCTTTACCAACTTCTACTTCGTCCGGACGGTAACAGCACGACCCCTGCAGCACTGATTGTGGCAGTCGGGTTCTGGTGGACAGGGCATGGTAGCCACTGCAGATCCAACATGAAGAGCATGATCCTTTGAGTCCAACACCAAGGGACTGGCTTGGTAACCATTGGTTACCCAATGGTAAGTTTTTATGGGTTTGGTTTTTTTTAAAGCGTCTTCTCCCAACCTGCTTATAACAATTTAAAATCAGGTCCAAGTTTGGTCTGAAACCCCCCAGCAAAAGCACAAATGAAAGTTGAAATGTTAAAAGCACCCGCTGCAGCTACGCAGAATAAACAGTGAAGAGGTGTAAATCTTGGTGTCCTAGCTAGCAGGAGAAAGGGCTGGTGGGTAAGGCAAAGGGCCAGGAATCAAGCAATCCAGGTTCAGTTCCCAGCTCCATCACGGATTCCCTACATGACCTTGAGTGACTCACGTAGCCTTTCTGGGCCTCAGATAACAGCTGTCCTTCCTTTTCTCTATTTAGGTCACATCTGACCAGAGAATGATGTGGGCAGCCCCTGCCTCTCCTTTACTTCAATGGAGTTGCATCCAGGTGCAGGGATCTGCCCACACAGAAACGTCCATAACAGAGAATTAAAAACCACGATCACAAACAGGTGAGGCCGACAGGGAAAGTCCGCTGGACTGTATCAACTCGAAGGGCTCCTTCCTGCCTAGAGAAAGTGGGAAAAGCACGGACAGCCAGCCTGGGTATTTTGTTCTGCTTTCCCTTGGGGGGCCCTGCGGCAGCAATTAAACAGCGCCCGCAATTCCCAGAAGGATGCTGGTGCGTAAACAAAGACGTTCCAGATCGATAAAAGCAAAGATGACGAAGACGCAATTGTTATTTACCAGGGAGGAAAAAAAATGTTTGTTTCATCTACGTTCCAAACTCAGCTCTCTGGGTGGGGACTGATATGACGCTGAGGCGTCTAAGCGAGTTTTACCGCTGGAGAACACAGGAATCCTGTCTACCAGAGCCCTTCTCACTCTCGTTTTCCTAGCCGCATCAGCGATATCATTGCGAGCCGAGTGGGCATCTTCAGCTGGGCTCTGGGCAGGTGCAGGGCTCTCTGAGCAGGATGGGGTTCTCGGTAGAAAGCTTGGCAGGGCAGGGATTGTCTCATCCTCAGTGGCATGTTTGTCCCCTGGAGGCCTCCTGCATAGCTCAGTTTCCGGGGCCTAGGGTGACCAGATGTCCTGATAAAATTGGAACTGTCCCGATTTTTCTTCTTTTGTCCCGCGTCCCGATCGATGCATGGTCAGGACGCCTTTTGTCCCGATATCGGGCTTCCTCCTTCCTCCTTTTTTTGCTCAATAAGTCCGGAGGTGGGAGAGGGTTTTGTTTTGCTCAACAAGTCCCGGGGGGGGGGGGCGGGGGGGAGGGAGGAAGATCCCCTCCCACCGGACAAGTCCCGATTTTTAGTTTTCCGCATCTGGTCACCCTACCGGGGCCCTACCCGTGACCTCACACACACAGCATGGGCGAGATCACGCTGTATGGAGGGCACCCTTTTGAGCCCCGGCCAGCACCGCGGACAGAGCAGCTGACACTGGGTGGGTCGGATCTGGCTTTCAGGGGCCCTTCGCTGCCTTGGGACCCCTGCAATTGGCGCAGATGCTTAACGCCACAACCGCCCCTACTCTTCCAAGCCATTAGGAGCCCAGCACAGAGCATCCCCTGTCCCCGACTCGAATCTCAAGGTGCCACCCTACTACAAATATAAACTAGGACCAGGAGCCAGGATCTCTCAAGTTCTGCTTTGCCGCTGCCTTTGGATCAGTCAGCTACAGTGGGCCCAGATTTTCAGAGGTGGCCTCTAATGTTGGATGTCCAACACGAGACACCAGCGGGCTGATTTCCCAAAGGTGCCGCGTTCCCGCAGGTCTCACTAACTCCAATGGGCGCTGCACGTACTCGACTCCTCTGAAAATCTGACCCCAGCTGGTCCAAGCCACGCCCAGAGTTAGAGGCTACACTTTGAAAGTCTAAACCTCAGTTTTCTTGTGCCTCCGTTTCCCCATCCATAACACACACTTCGCCAGGTACCCACCTTCCAGGGTGATGTGCTGATTAACATTCGTACAGCCCTTGCGCTTGTGAAGTACTAGGCGCACACAGCAACCCCACTGGTTACCCGGCTGTGGTGTTCCACCAATGAGGTCCATTGATGGACCGCCAGGACCTTTTCTAACTTCCGTTGCCATAGGATGCATAAAAATGTGCAAAGGAAAAAGATGACTTAGAAATTTCCATTCACGAGAAGTGGAACCATCCTCTTGAAGGGTCCCTTGGGAGAACCCTTCTTGGATCCAGCAGAGAATTTTCATCCTATTCCCAGAGTTCATTTGTTATTTGCTATATATTTTTGCCTCCAAGCAGTCTTGTAGTTTAACACAATCCCGTAATCCACGTATTGAGTGAACATATGTTTATTTGTTTCAGCTGTTTTGGAGTCCAAGAAAGATCATGAAACAGAAACTAATGTTGCACTTCAATTTTTTTTCACTGCTGTATTCTATGGCTATATTTTCTGATAGTGCACCAGAAGTCTCCCGTTCGTCCAATGTAATGAAAATTCCCAGATATACTTCTTAGACAGGTGTTTTTATCGGCTCCAATTTCTTTTTTAGTTCACAACGTCAGTGACTAGCAGCTTAGAATCAAGGCTGCGTGTCTGTCACGGATTCCGTGATTTTCCGTGACCTCCGGGACTTCTGCGGCGGCCGGTGCTGGCTCAGGGGCTGCCTGAGCTGGGCCAGCAGCAGCAGTTTGGGTGTAGGAGGGGCCTCAGGGCTGGGGCAGGGGGTTGAGGTGCAGGGGGTGCAGTCCCTGGCTCCCACCGGTATGCCCCTGCAGCTCCTAGGCAGATGGGCCAGGGGGGCTCAGTGCGCTGCCCATGCGCGCCACCCCCGCAGCTCCCATTGGCTGCGGTTCCCGGCCAATGGGAGCTGCGCCTGCAGAGCCGGTGCTTGTGGTGGGAGCAGTGTGCGGAGCCCCCTGGGCCGCCCCTCCCCCTAGGAGCAGGGACACGGAGCCGGGTAGGGAGCCCGCGAGCCCCACCAACCCTTCCCCCCCAGCACCAGCGGGGGGTCCCGGGCCGCGGGGCACACCCCCTCTCCCCCCAGAGCACCCGCAGCCCCCTGGCCCAAGTTTTAGTTAGGGCTATGTAATAAAAGTCATGGACAGGTCACAGGCTGTGAATATGTGTTTACTGCCCGTGACCGGTCCATGACTTTTACTAAAAATACCCGTGACTAAAACGTAGCCTTACTTATAACGCAGTCTCGCCTACTTGGATCGTAAGGGGTTTGCAGAAGAGACAGTCTGACCATGTGGGTACGGCATTCAAACAGAGCGGTAATTCTCCATCTTGCAGGGGCGCCGAGGAACACTAGTAACAGAACAGGAGCTCATTGTGCTAGGCGCTGTACAAACGAGGGTTCCCTGCCTCAAAGAGCAAACAATCTAAGTGGGGCCCCGATCTCGGTTGGCTGTAACATGAAACAGCAACAAGCATGGGCACTTAGCCCACGCAATCCAGCCCCTTAGGCAAGGGGGCTACAGTCAATTCTGGGTTAACGGCCCAAGGCCATAGCATAGGGATTTGTAAAAAGAAAATGTGTCGTTTGTACTAGAAAGAAGAAATTGGGCCTTGAGGTTTCTGGAGAGATTTAAAATCATTTGATTCGGAACCGATCACTTGTGACATCTACGCTGCTTGGCTTACGTCGCTGGAAGTTGGAACTACACTAAAGGACTCCCTGCTCCAGGAGTTTCAGGGGAGCACTCGAGCATTGCTCCAGGTGCTTTGTGGGGTGTGGCAGGTCGTCAGGAAGCATTTCAAAGCCTACGGGGCCCAACGGGGGCCCCAAGGCACCATCACAACGCCATCGGTAAAGAACGACTAATACAAGGGAATCTCCCCAGAACTGCTCACCAAATTGCAGATCCCGAAATAGGCACAAAGTGAAGCCCAATGGCTCAGCAATGACTATGAAAGCCCAGTGTTAATGCCACCTACTCAACACGAAGGGGATTGGTCTTGGTCACAGATTTCTCCCCACGGTGACGTGACCATGGTTCTCTGGGCAACATTTCTAAAAGTAACTAAGTGACCTCGGAGCCGAAGTCTTGTTGAAAACCAGCAGGATTCCAGCTTCGGCATAACATTTCAAAAGCACCTGGGGGTGGAATCCTGGCTCCACCCATGTCAAGGGGACTTCTGCCGGTGGCTTCAACAAAGCCAGAACTTCAGTCTAAATCTGAAACATAATGGTCCGGAGAATGGAAGAGACCAGGAATGATCCTTTTGCTGTCTCCCCAGTTGGTCTTCAGCTTCGACCTCAAAGAAGGGCTCTGATACATCAGGGATACTCCCCCCCCCCCCCCCGCCACCTTTTAGTGGATCCCCAACTTGGGCATTCTCATTGTTATTCCCAAAGGAGGGGAGTGGAGACACACGAGGGACAAGTAACGCCCCTTCCTCGGCTGCTCTCTAAGGTACAGCCTGGTGGGACACGGCCCCTCTGCGGGAGCTCGTTTCCAGTTAAGTCAATCCAGGAAGCCACGGGGGAATGACACATCCCACCATGGTATGTTGTATTGGGTGGGGCAGGGAGATGGAATTTCCAGTTAAAAACAAAGAGTCATTTTAGCCCACAAACGCTACAGGAGTTTAATACGAGGAAGGCGGGGCGCCTCCCAAATGTTGGTACGGCGGAGTGTGGCCAAGTGGCTTGTGTACTGGACTGGGACTCAGGAGACCTGCGTTCTATTCCCGGTTTGGCCACTGGCCGGCTGGGAGACCTTGGTCAAGTCACTTCCTCGCTCCATGCCTCACGGTCCACATCTGTAAAATGGGGATAATAATACTGACCCCCGCCCCCCCATCAAACACTTTGAGATCTGTGATGAGAAGAGCTAGGGATTTATAGTGTGAAATTATTATTCGCTGCTGGGTAGACAGAGAAGTTTCCTCTCCTTCCTTGCTGCCCTTTGCCCCATCCCCTCCCACTCAGAGACACGGGGATTCTGGATAAGCCAGGGAAGTATTATTTCAGCTTTTAACATTAAACCTGACCAGATGAAAGCTAGAGACACGCTCTGGCTACACAGCCCTGGACGCTCATCACAATACTCCCAATCTCACAAAACTCTCTCCTGTCTCTGCAGATTCCTCCTGATGCCCAACCACAATCCTTCCTCCAACAGGACTCCAGGTTAAATCCTGCCCACCTAATCCCACTTGCCCTGACCGGGGGAAGGGGGAGCAAGCCCCAGGGATAATTCCAGGCCCTTTACCAGTGTGAAACACCACCACAGTGCAATTCGTTCACCGGTGTCCTGCAAAGCTGTCTGTTAATCTTGGCGAGTAAATCAACTGCACTCCTGTTGGTGATCAATTTGTTAGCCCCAGTGTCTCTGCTGCAAGATGGAAATTAGTTGTGTAGATTAATATTGGCACAAACTAAGGGAGCTTTTCTTTGTCACTCAATTCACCCATCATACAGGGGGGAGAGGCGAAGGATGCTTCCAATTTTAGTTCAGACTTTGCCCCAAGTCTCAGGTAGCCCTGGGGCTGCCCCCTTTTACAGCTTAGTTCCTACTATCCCACTGCATTCTGAGCTCCAAACGGCCATCGATTAGCTTTAGCACCAGCTGGCATCATGGACAGGATCAGCCGGGTTGAGAGGCCTAAGAGAAGACACCCTCTCACCCCACCACCAGGGTCGGGCCATCTAAAAAGGCAGCAGGTTTCATTTTCAGTAGGAAAAAGAGTTCACACACTTCCCAACCCTGAAAAAAAAAAAAAATCACAGTTCCTCCTTCCCGCTAACAGCCAGGAAAGGGAAAGCTCCCGACCTTAGATCCAAGGCCAGTGAGTTCAAGGGGATCCCACCCCTGTTTGCACTATGCTAACCCTAACCATTGAGCAAGACTCTCTTCCCAGCTATTCCCCCCCCCCACCACCACCACAATAGCCACCCCGAAACCCTGCAGCCAGAGGAGCTGTTTTGCACAGGTTTCATCCCGTGTCCTGGGCGAAGCTGATCCTCTCTCCCAGCTGCTGTCTCCAATTTCCCAGCTCTCCGACAAACAGCCCCGGGGCTTTCGGGTCCGGAGGGGCCACGAATTCATTCCCAGGCAAAAAGGGATTTAAAAAAAAAAAAAAAAAGCAAGCAAACTACGACACTCACCTGCCTTCATCCCCGAGGCCCCAGCAGCCAGATATCCCGACACCCGCATACGCTGGGGGGCTGCTCATTCCACCCAGCTGCAGCAGAATCAGGCTCGGGGGTGGGGGGGGGCAAGGAGGGGGACGGGTTTGAGGAGTTTAGAGTGAGTGTGTGTGTGTGTGTATATTTTTTGGCTTGCCTGTCACATGGCACTAGCATTGTAACAGGGCTGCCATGGGAATGAAGCACTCTGGAGAAACGACACCACCGGAGTCCTGCGGGGGGGCTCTTCCCTACCCCCAGAGAGCCCTGCGGGGGCTGGAGGAAGGGTTTCAGACACTCGGCATGGCTTGCTTTGCAATCCTAGGGATCTGGGGTGCTAGTGAAGGGCTGGGCACGGAAGACAGAGGGAGGAGAGAGAGAGTCCTGGAGCAGCCAACGCGCCTAGGAAGAGGATAGCTTATCCTAGAGATTATGTTCATTACCTGATATTAATAGCACGGACTTTGTTTAAAAAAAAAAAGGCAGCAGCAGCAGCACCTCCTCTCCCCCCCACCCTTCACCCCGACGACAGATCCGCTGCTTGGGACTGGGCTCACTCACCTGCTGCTGACATTCAGAGCCCGGGCTCGCTGGGGCAAGCAGCGAGGATGCCCCACTGCTGGGGCAAGCGATGGGCCAGTCTCACCGACTCCCCCAGCCGAGCGATCGTAGCAGCGTCTGGCTAAAGAGAGCTGCGGCTGGGGCTGGGGGGGAGCCGGAGTCCTTCGGCACGGATCAGAGTGAGCAGATTAGCAGCCCCATCCCATTGCTAGGGCAGATAGTCTCCCCCTAGGGAATGCATCCGATATTAGCCTAATACCCAAACGAGAGCCAGTGGGGAAGGAAGAGACTCTCTCTGCCCTAAGCAGCCGATTGCCGGGGTATTAATATTGCCCTGGCATTCCTGGGGCAGACCCCAGCCCTGCAGGGGAAGGAGCCAGGCGCCCCCAGCCTCCTGGCTTTTGGCTACAAACGCAAATTCACTCTGAGCAGGGCAGTTCTGATGCACTCCCAGCTCTTGCTGGAGGTGCATCTGCAGCTCTCCTGAGATCCCCTGGGCTGCCTCCAGCCCCGGCATAAACAAGTCTGTGAAACTCAACACCCCCGGCCATGAAGAACCACGCAAACAAGACACCCCCCCTCACACGCCCACCCCATGCAGGAGGCCGCTGCATTCTGCACGCTCAGCCGTCCGGCTGCCAGGTGCTTTACGCCAGCCCTGGGCCGCCATTTTCCACCCGCTGCTCCTCTCTCGGCTGCACACCCCCTCCCGGCAGAGAGAACCACACGGGAAGGAGCTGTACATGGGGAAAGGCAGGGAGCTTGGCACGGCGCCGTGTGGCTGACTGCCAGCAGGTGCCAAGGGGCAGCCTAGGCATGAAGGAGCATCGGACTAGTACAGGAAGAGGGGAATTAGCAAACTGACCGCAGGGAGTGAGGGGAAGCGTGGAGGGGGCAGGATTCTAGGCAAAGGACCACAGACAGGCTGGCACAGCTGAGCTGGTAGGGGATGGGGGACTAGGAGCATCAGGATAGAGAAGCGGTCGGCCACTTCGCAGCAGGCGTCCGGTGCAGCGTAGGGGCTGATTAAAACCCAGCTGTGTACACAAGAGCCTGCCAGGCTGCGCGCCACCCAGCCAGGCCCTGTGCCGAGGTCCCCGGTGTACGTGTCACCGAAGCCAAAGGGACGCTGCTCGAACAAAGAGAAAAGACAACAAGTTTTGGGTAAACACCCATAACAACTGGGGGCTTCCCCCCCTCACGTGGGCAGTGATTACGATCCAGATTAGGAATATTAAATAAGCTTCCCCTGCCGCCCCACAACCCACACGGATCAGAACTGGGGTCCTGCATTGCTCCCCTGGACTGAGGGGCCCAGCTCCCCAGGACAGAATTTCCAAAGAAGGTTTTCCTTTATTTTGCACCCGTGTCAGCTGCCTCCAGCCAGCCCCCGCTCTAGGAATTCTGTGTTGGGCTTTTGACCACCTCAGTGCTTTGAAAAATGGAGCCGTCAGGCTGTGGGGAAGAAGGGGGCCGAGAGGTGTGTTTGGAGAGGGGGAAGGGCAGGCCAAAAGAAGGCCTGGGAACAGAGGGGCTATTCCGGACACCTGAGGGGACAGGTATACTGAGCGTTTGCTGCAAGCGTGCCAGGAATGTGGGGTTTAGGAACATTGCAGCCCTGTCCAGCACAAGGGGGCCTCGATCCTGTTTGGGGCCCTTCAGGCACTAGTGTAATACAGACAACTTTTGTGAGTGACCTTTAAAGGCCGCAACGCATGTCTCTGGGCTGGTTTCCTTTGCTGAGGCAGGTATAACACTTCAGGGTCTGATTTTCAGGAGCCACAACCAACCCCAACTGGTCAACACAAGCTGCGGGGTCTGAAAGCCGAACTCCAACCGTCTCTGATATTTCAACACTCACCAGCCTGTTGCACCGGCCTCTGGAGACAAAGGCCCAACTCCGAAACAAACAGGACCGTACACGTGAGCGGGTGAATGGGATTTCGGGGCACTGGGATCCTAGTCTAGTATGGGGCACACAACATTAGCACCGATGCACAACAGCTAGATTAACAGAAGCGAATGTTACACGGAAACATGTCTCAAATCACAAACACTTGGACCCATGAGGACGTGTAAAGAAACAGACCAAAAACAACTGCCCCAAACGCACGCTTGAAACAACAGTAAAACTGCGACACACGGCCACAGGGAAGGGAATTCAAAGGGAAAGCTGACAATGCGTGCCTCACTCAAGCCATTATACTGAGCCGTCCCCCCTAAATAATGATGCCGATCGCATAGCAGAGTGGGTGAACTTCAAAGGAACACGCAGAGAACTTTTTTCCGCGCTGTAATTTTATTTTAAACTCCCCCGGGTCTGCAAAGCCCTTTCAGAAGTTTAAAAATAAAATCTTTCCCCGGCGATTTCTATTCTTTCCCATTACAGAAAAAGACAGAAGAAGTTGGAGCCCTCCCCACCAACGCTTCATTGTTCTTTACAGCGAACATCAAAGCGCCCTTTTCCGGGCTTTGTTTCAATGTCCAAATGACGGGGCTTTCACCTATTCTCCTGGCAGAGTCTACTCCACAGTCTAATCTAGCTCCTAATCCAGGAAGAGTCAGACAAAATCGCCCTTCTTCATTCTATGTTGGGGTTGTTTTAAATGTATGCCAATAACAACATTTTCTATCTTTGCAAATTGTCTCGGACTCTGAACAAAGTCTCAGTGGCAGTACACAGCAGGAGTGCATCAAATCAAATCCAATCCAGTCTGAAGGCCGTTCTAAGGACTGCACTTTCTGGTAACACAGATTGCCTTGCAAAGAGCTCGCGGGCATTCAAGAAGAGTCTGAAAGGAATGATCCACAGCATTGTTCACCCCTAAGCAATATAGCTGCATTCATACTAGGAGAGCTTTGCTTGCATCCCACATGGATATTCCTGTACTGACAAAGTGCTTCTAGCGTAGATGTGGCCCAGGAGGGCTAGAAACTTACTTTTAAAAAGAAATGCAAGCTGAGACTCTCACGTAATCAAGTGAGAATGAGGCCCAAGACCTGGGACTTTGAATCCCTCCCTCCCCTAAATATAGCGATACAATAAAATAATCAGAGCTGGCAACCTGCGTCAGAAGCACCTACGTTTCCTCCAGTTGATTCATCCAGTTTTGGCAATGGGTTAGTTGTGAAAATCAAAGAAGGTAGATTTAAAAAGAGTTCTTGAAACAGGTCCTCTTGTTAATTTCGCCCCATTATGCCTTGATCCTCTTTAAACAATCCCTCAGCCTCCTGAGCATGGGCTCCTTTCAGATGCTTGTGAACTTCCCTTTTCAGCTGGTTAGGCTGATGGGAGCACGGCAACTCTGCTCTTAGCTGGCCTCACAAGTGGTGACTGAGTAAGATACTGGTCATCATTTCTACATTGTATTAGTTTTACGACTGAGACCCCCCGATGACCCTTGAGTGGGTGTAGGTGAAATGCAGAGGATGAGGGACGGATGTTCATAAAAGTGGGGGATAGACGGTGTCCGACGTTGTACACTGATTATTAAAATGGCCCAGATATTGTCATAATGGGACATGCACTAAATATAATTACTAGAGTCACGTCTTCCCAATTTGCCTTCATTCCAGTCCGGTCATGCAGATTTGAGGAAAATGCTGATCATTTATTTTTCCTTTAGTTTTTAGGACAAAGCTGAAATCAACCAGGGCTCTTCCTGTTTTGGTCACTGTGACCACAATCTTACAACTGGATCCACACGGGCCTTCGTGTCCAGACAGGACCCCAGCAGGGGTCCACCCACATAGATCCGACTCCAGGATCAGGGCCTGTGTGAACCAGTTATAGTGGTTCCTGCTATGAATGTAGCATTGGCTCCTACTGCCGGCAGGGCAGAACACACTAAGTCCTATATGAACACTGCCTCGTTTATTTCTTCCACTGACCCTCCAGGACAGAGCGGTGGATTTCACACTCCACAAGGCGGGAGAGAGAGAGAGAGAGATTCGGGATCTGAAGGACAGCGCCCACCAGACTGTAACAATTGCACACGACTCCGAGCCATTTGGGACCTTATGCACTTGTTAGGGCCAGATCCTCAGCTGGTGTAAATCAGCACAGTTCCATTGAGCTTGGTGGAGTGAAGCCGATTTACACCATCAGCTCGGCTGGCCCTCCCGTCAGTCCCTTTGTTGCCTGGCCCCTGAGCTAGATGCTATCTGACCATGACCGCGGCTCGCTGCCTGGGAGGCTCTCCCGCCGCAGGGAAGTGCTGTCCTAGGCCGTCCTTTCACCCAGTGTTAACTAGTAAAGGCCACTTGAGAAAGAGCCGGTGAAATGACAGCGAGAGACAGGGCCGGCTCTGGCTTTTTTGCCACCCCAGGCAAAAAAGCCGCCCGCTGCCCCGCCCAGTGGCCCCAGCCAGGGCTCCGGCGGGGAGTGCGGCAGGCCCCGTGGCCCCGCTGCCCCGGCCGGGGCTCTGGTGGGGAGGACAGCAGGCCCCACTGGGAGCGCGGCAGGCCCCGTGGCCCCGCTGCCCCGGCCAGGGCTCCGGTGGGGAGGGTGGCAGGCTCCGCGGCCCCGCTGCCCCGGCCGGCGCTCCGGCGGGGAGGACGGCAGGCCCCGCTGGGAGCGCGGCAGGTCCCGGGGCCCCGCTGCCTCGGCCGGGGCTCCGGCGGGGAGGACGGCAGGCCCCGCTGGGAGCGCGGCAGGTCCCGGGACCCCGCTGCCTCGGCCGGGGCTCCGGCGGGGAGGGCGGCAGGCTCCGCCGTCCCGCTCCCCCAGCTGGGAAGATTGGGTTTCTTTTTTTGTTATTGTAAAAAACCAAAAAACCCTTGAGCGCCGCCCCCCCGCAGGTGCCGCCCCAAGCATGTGCTTGGTGGGCTGGTGCCTGGAGCCGGCCCTGGCGAGAGAAGGGCTCGGAGACTAACCGCCAGGCCAGCCGGATGGCCACCCTGCCGCCCGCGCAGACTCCTGGGCTGTGTTACCTTTGATCCCGCTCGTCACGCCCAGCTCTCTCCGTGACAGCCCCATAACAGTCTGGCCGCTGGAGCTCCCAGGGTCAAAGCACGCACAAAGCATGAAGGGCCTCATCCTTAGCGGGGGACACCCACCTTTGTCTCTGCACACAGGGGCCTCTGCTCCGGGGTGGGTGCAGAGGAGGGACATCAGCAAACAATCAAAGCGTCTAAAGGAAAGTATGTAAGTTCCCCGTACTCCTCTCATGCAGCTGCTCGGTGCCCATCAGACTAAGGCCTCACCTACATTAGAGAACCGTGCACCAGTGTAACCACGTTGTCATAGTTACACTGGTGCAAACTCCTAACAAGGATGCACGGGGCTAACAGAAAGCAGGGATTGTACCAGCAAGTATAACTGACAAAAGTAAATCATGTATGGAGATATGTCTATCTCATAGACCTGGAAGGACCTTGAAAGGTCATCAAGTCCAGTCCCCTGCCTTCATTAGCAGGACCAAGTACTGTCCCGACAGATTTTTGCCCCAGATCCCTAAATGGTCCCCATCAAGGATTGAACTCACAACCCTGGGTTTAGCAGGCCAATGCTCAAACCACTGAGCTATCCCTCCCCCCGGTATTTGAGACAGACAAGGCCTGAGCCCACCAGTCCTGCCCTGCTCAGTGCTGGGTCAAAAGCATGTGCACGGCTCAGGGACAGAGGCTGTTCTCCCCCTCCCCCCATTTATCATTTACTGCTGGGCTGGGTTGAACTTGGATCAAAGGGGCTGCACTCGCCTTTGTCTGCGGCAGCAGCAGATTGGAGCTTGGGTATTTCTGGGGCGTTCGCAGCTCGGTTTTGAAAGTTATTCCCACCCAGACGCCAGCATGTTCAACAGGCCTGAGGACCCGGCTCCCCCAGGGGAACACAGCGCTGGCACAGGGCACGTTGATGCGCTGCTCAGATCTTGTTTTCATGAGGGGGACCAAGACCTGAAGGAGCGCTCTGCCTAGCCTGGCAGCTGCGTGTGCGGGACTGACAGGGGAGATGCGCCTCCTCCCTCGCTGAGCCTCCCTCACAACAGAAGGGGAGCAGTGTGCTCCTTCCCCCTGCCCCCCCCGCCAGCTCTTGAGACCAGCAGCTTCAGCCCAGGAGCAGAAGGGAGCAGTTTGGAAGTAGCGTTCTGCACCCTCCCACCACCGCGACCACCAGAGCGAGGAGCAAAAAAAAGAAAGTAAGAAAGGAATACTTGTGGCACCTTAGAGACTATTCCTTTCTTCGGGGTTTTTTGCTGACACAGACTAACACGGCTACTACACTGAAAACAGAGCGAGGAGCGTCACTGTGGCTTGGTGCTAACCTGCACCAAGAATGGGGAAAAGGAGGCAGGGATATGGTCCCATTCTCCTGGTGAGAGGCCGGACCCAACTCCTGACACCGGCAGAGCCCCTGGGACAGCCAGTCCAGATCACCAGTTGCACAGGATGAAAATGCTCTAGAGTCCAAGAGTTAAAAAGTTTCCACTCTAGGCTATAACCAGCAGCAGCACCCTAATCTGCAGCTCCGGACACGTTTAAGGGGATGGCATTAGCACCCCCTAGTGGTAAATGTCCAAATATTTAAATACTGCAACAGAGATTAACACTTCCTTCTATGGCAACACAATTCCACAATGATTAAGCAACTTGAATGCAAAATTCATGCCCGCGGGGGAGGGGGGGGGAGGGAAATGCAGAGTCACTGCAGCTAGCTGAGAAGAGAGCTCAAGCCTGGAGAGAAAGGAGTGTTTACACAAGGCAAATCACTTAAAGGGGCACCAACCACTTAAAAATCACAGGCTGACCCTCCTCAAACATACACCACATTTACACTGGTGTGACTCCCTTGAGTGTGCTGGAATTATTATTCCACTACACTGGTATAACAAGGGAGAATCAGGCCCCATGGAATAACACACACTTTTTTATCCTCTGTTAATAACTTTGATTAGCAAAGCTAAATGAAGTTTAAAAATAACGCACTGTTCTCACCGTTATTTATGGTCTGTTCACTTTTGCATTTTGGACAGCTTGGACACAGGAAGCCATGAGGTCAGCGTAGCAGATACCCTACTACTTGGTTAAAACAGCCACTGTTACACAACCTAGCTACTCATCAGCTTCTCTAGCTATTACTCAGTAATGCACTTCCTTCCTCTGGTAAACTCATTGTGTTCATAGGCCCCATTTTACAGTTGATGAAACTGAGGCACCGAAAGGTTAAGGGCAACATTTTCAAATGCAGCAGGTGCCTGAGTCTCTCTTTCCTGCCCAAGTAAGTGGTCTGTTTGTCACTGACTCAATTGGAAATCAGTGTGTTCGGCATCTCCGAAAAACCTAAGCACCCATGTTTGAAAGGTTTGGCTTTAGTGACTTGCCCACAGTCACACATCACATGTCTGACTAATTTGGAGCAGAACACATGGGAACTCTGGACTCCCAGGTGTTTGCTACAATGTAGTGCTGTCCCGGGTGCACTGCATTGTAGTAAGCGTTACTTTGCAGTATTTATTATAAATGCCCTTTGTAGACACTCATCATAGAGGTCTGAACCGTTCTCCTCTAGAGCTGGTATGTTCCATGCATGGTCTCAGCCCAAAGAATTTTTTTTTTTTTTTTAAAGAAAATGTGAGGAAAATTCATCCACCCATTTTTCTGTTACGTGAGTAGGGAAAAATATACATATGTCTTTTCCAAGATGGCAAATGTTAAGACACTTTTTGAAGAGCATGATATTTGGAAGGGGTGTGAGTGCACATGATTTGCAAGCAGCTAAACTTTAATATTTTCCAGAAAACTAATCCTCACTGCAGTTTAATCTGGTGACCATTTTACAAAGCAACAACAAAGAAAGTGACTAATTCCTTGGGTTTGTGTATGCAGAACCCTTTGCTAATGTTGAGGTGTGTGAAACTAACGCCCACTTAGAATCTTTCCTCACCGAAAGAGTTCAACGCAGAGATCGTTTTCACAGTTTTAAAGATCGCAACAGATAAAGATTTCACAAGCGCAGAAAGGTTCCAGTTGTGTTTATAAACATCAGGTGAAATCCTGACCTCTCTGAAGTCAGTGGGCATTTTGCCATTGACTTCAGGGGGGCCAGAATTTCACCCCAGAAGAACAAACTGTAGATTCTATAACCATTGCAAGAGCAGTGTGTGATGCTTACACTGGTCACCCCTAAATATTTACAGTTGAGATTTGCAAGTAATTAAGGGTACCACACTATTCCCTAATGAGTGCAGGGCATATTGTACTATCATTTACAATGTAAAACTGTGCAGTTCTGAATGGTGACCACTCCACAAAGCATGAAGCCCACTGAGGACTCCACCGTGATCACTGGCCTTATCATGGTCATTTGGAGCTTCATGCAGAGAGCTGGGTTTGAACTCAGATCTCCTGTACTAGCCCCAGATACTTGAGTTTAAGAAGCGACAAAGGGTCCTGTGGCACCTTATAGACTAACAGAGGTATTGGAGCATAAGCTTTCGTGGGTGAATACCCACTTCTTCGGATGCAAACAGTGTCATTTCCACTGCTTGCATCCGATGAAGTGGGTATTCACCCACGAAAGCTTATGCTCCAATACCTCTGTTAGCCTATAAGATGCCACAGGACCCTTTGTCGCTTCTACAGATCCAGACTAACACGGCTCCCCCTCTGATACGTGAGTTTAAGAAGAATCTCTGCTGGCAACATAGGGCCTATGACATCCAGGCAGCTGAGCAGGTCTGGTTCAGCCCAGTACAGGGCAGTGGAAACACAAACACTGTTCGCCCTGAAGTATCCCCGTGCACGTTCCAAATGCTCTCCACAACGGCCCCCACTGAAATGCAGCCAGCTCTGGGGAGGAGGGTGCCTCCCAGGTGCACAGCACCTTGCAAGGCAGAGGAGCAAGGGGAAGTTTGGACAAGCCCGCTAGGGCAAATCCTGCCCCTTGGGAGTGCCGGGGAGATGGTTAATGCCCACGCAGAAGGGACCGATCCAGCGCGATCCAGGGCTCCTCAGACAGACCCCACCACGGCAAACTGCAGGGGCAAAGCGGATGCATCTTGAAGCTTTCCCCTTGGAGAGCTCAGGAGAGCCTGTCCTGCCTGGCTGTGGACTCCAGTCCTGCCACCCCAGCCCTGGCAACCGACCCCGAAACACCCACCTCCTGCACCCCAAAGAGCCCCCAGGGGCCGCCCCTGGCTCCCCAGGGCGCCCTGTTACCTGCCGTCTCCTGGCGCGCCTCTCTCCTCACTCACTCCCTCTCCCCCACCATCACCAGCGGCTGCAGCCATTGCGCTTGTCGATCAGCTGTTGGGAGAGGGGCAGGGGCGGGACGCTCCCTGCGCCCCAGGGCTTCATGGGAGTTGTAGTTCACAGGCGGGAGCGAACGCGCTACTCCCAAAGGCGAGGAACCCATGGGTGGACTACAACTAGCCGGAAGCGTTGGGCGCCCTTTGCATCATGGGAGTTGTAGTTTTTGTTTATTTATTTATTTGTTTGTTGCAGGGGAGGAAACTTAACGACCGTGCAAGGAAAGGAAACTGAAAGGGTGGGTTGGAGGCCATGGGGTGCAGAGCAAGGAGATGGATGCTGCTGGCCACACAAAGCCGTGTGTGCACTAGCAAGCCTGCAAAATGCCAGAGCCGTCTGCCTGCAAAATATTAAGAGGTAGAGGACCCCGGGGCCTGCAGAATGCTATAGCTAATTACAGTGAGCCTCCAAAATCGTGGGCCTGCTACATATGGGAGCCATATAACTTTAGGCCATGTGCCAAGTCAACAACCAGGCCCTGTTGTAACTGGGAAGAAGTGGAGAAAAGGGAGATCTCCCAAAATTGCATGTGAGAGTTAAAATGCTTCATGGGCACGCTGCACAGTCCTTCGGTGCTGAGAGAGCCTTGAAAAACTGCCTTAGCAATGAGCTTCCCCCCTCAAAGGGGTGAGACTTGGCAGGTCTGTGTAGCAAGTCCTATAAGGAAGTGAAGTCACATGAGCTGGGTATATTCTTAGACTATTGTGTGTGACCAGGGGTGGGTTAACAGCAAATGATTCCTGTATTATTAAATTAAGCATCAGAACATGGGTTCCATTCTGAGCCTTCATCAATTTTTAAAGCCAGAAGGGGCCATTATGATCATCTTGTCTGATCTCAAGTCATAGAATTCCACCCAGTAATTCCTCCGTCATGCCTATGACTGATCTCAGCACTCTTCAGGCGTGTTTTATGTATTAGCTCATGGAGAGATGATGCATACACTAGCTGTCGTACCGTAACTGAATTAGCAGATAGATAATGTGGTTGATGATTGTTTGGAAGCTTTGATCCTGCAAAGAATTCTGGGTGTGCTTCACTTTACATCCCGGGGGGTGGTCCCATTGACGGCGCAGTGTGTAGAACTAAGCACGTGGCTTTGCAGGATCAGGGCATTAGAGTTCTCTTTCCACGATCACACAGGTTACTGGAATGGTTTCTCCTACAAACAGTTGTAAATCTGAATGAATGCGACTCGGGACTCAAAAGGGACAGAAGAAAATACTGGAACAGAAGAGAATGCAAAAGGGTCAAATGTCTCTTTGACAGCACCATGGCTGTTCCGTCCACGCAGCAAAGGCTGCTTTTCTTCTGTGACTGGGCTGTAACTAAAAAAAGACATTCGCCTCCTGGCCCAATGCAGCAGCAAGAAAACCCCTTGGGTCCCCTGCCCCCAATGCACTTAAATAGAAAATTGTGATTCTAACAGCATCCAGCAGCCCCTGAAACACAAGCACCGTTCGCCAAGGCTGAGAGAACAGACAAGAGCACTTGCTTCCTCCCCTTCTCGCCAGCTCGAGGTGCAGCTGTTGGCTGAGTCATTAATAGCAGCAGTCGCAGAGGGGGCTGAAGGAGAGATGTGTGCAGACAATGCGAAGTTGAGAAAGGAACTGGCTCAACAATGCACGGGGAGGGGGGCTGCTGATCCGCTGCACTCGCTTACCCATGGCATTGTGCACATTCTTGGCCTTTTGCAGTCCTGCACTGCCTGAAGCCCTAGAGACTTAAGTGAATTATTGACCCTTTGCAGACACTTGAGAAGACAGAAGCACCATCTCCCTTCTTCACTGGAGGGCTGCCTGGCCTCTTACTCGCCAAGGTGAACGCCACATGGTGCAATGGAACCTGGCACAATATCGATATTATTACATCCAAATCTGCTCTGAGTTACATCCCCGTTGAGTTTGGGGGGCTGTATGGGGTGTATCAGGATGGCTTGTGTTTTGGAGGGGTAGGGTGAAAGGGCAGATACAGAAAATCCCCCAGTTTGCTGTACACGTTCCTAATCTCCCTGTCAAAGAGGGCCTTAGCCTCATTTCATTGGGATCGAATGGGCCAACTCGCAGATTTGTTGGCAAACTGCTGTGTTAAGGGAGATTTGGCTAAATCTGCTGCTTGTTTGGTGATCTGCCAAAAAAGGCATTAGAAAGTGACTGGACATTATTGTCTATCCAAACCCGATCCTACAGGCAGGTCTCATTCTTACATCTTTGGTGCCCCCGGCTGTTGTGAACACTTCAGCAAGGACGTTGCAAGGGCCAGGTAACACCATACACCTGGAAGTGAAATGGGGGTGGTGGAGCATTGCTTGAGACTGACTACCGAATATATATATTTACAGTTCATGCCAGAGATGGGCCCAAGTCACAACATTCAGAAGCAGCAGGGGTAATGATTGGCCCCTCTGGCCAATCGTCTCAATCTCGGTGGAGTAGCTGGTGCAGTCGTCTGGTGCAATATCCTGTCATCTCTGGTGAGCTGAGTTCAATTCTTCCCCCAGAAGACGAGTGCAAATGCATGTGAGTCTCATCATGGCTCCCTTTGTGCACATACCAAAACCCCACACGGTTAACGCCCGCTGGCAGTGTCTGCGTTAGAGAGGCCAGGACCTGCCAGTGCAAAGCAAATGATGCTGCAAGCCAGAGTTAAGGTGCCTGGGGAAGAACTACATGGAGGAAGCTTACCCAGAGCCTGCCCTTGCTAAACAAGCTCATGCAAATGTAGGTCCATCTCCTGCAATTGGTCTGTGGCCAGGGGACCCTTGCACCCCCATAGTTGACTTTAATAAGGCTGTGGGCAGGGGCAGGGGAGTGATCGGGGCCTAAGATTACATGGTGAAAAACCAAAGTGAATCCGGGATTAGCAATCCTCTAGCCAGGCAAATGCTCCCTTAAAGGAGCCTGAGGGCTTTTCAGTTTTACTCCTGAGAAGGCCAAACAGGGGGAGTTTTGCTATCTGAGTGCATTTGAATCTCCCAAATGAACTGGGGAGCCTGCCTTTTCTCCTGCAGTTGGTTGAAAGTTCCTCCGCAGTTTATATTCACAGCTCCGGCCCAATCACAATGGACTGAAGGAACATTTCCCAAGGTCTCAACTTTCTATTTGTGTGCTGGATCAGAGCAGCCTGGGAGCATCACCTGGAGCCAGGGGGGGCTAAAGGAACGAGGAGCCATTTCGAATAACAACAGCTCCATCCAGTGGCTGGAAAGGATTTGCATGGGCATATTCATAGAACAGGCCTGCACAACTCGTAAAGCGGCGAGGGCCATATTACTCCAAAGAAAACAGCTGAGGGCTGAAACCCCCCCGGCCCCGCGGAAACACCCCCCCCGCCCCCGCCAGCGCCACTCACCCTGCGGAAATAACCCCTCCTTCCCCAGCGCTGGGGTGTGGAAGCCTGTAGAGGGGGAAAGAAACAGCGCGCATAGGGTGACCAGATCACAGCAGTAAAATAGGACCCGACCCTCCCCACTTGGCCCCACCATCACACCCCTCTTCACCCCCCCAGGGGTCACTATATTACTGCACACAACAGTCAATCAATGCCGTTGTAGATAAATCTCTGCATTATGCATTTTTGTACAACTTTTATATGACTTTGTATTGAACCTCGCTAATATGTTATAGCGGGCCCCTAAGGTAGTATAATTAAGGTAAAAGAAAAATGTCTTTTTGCTAGAAGTAGAATAAGATCTTCCCCCCACTTTCTATTCAATTGCCCTGTTGAATGAATGAGGTGTGAATGAGGAAGGCGTGGAAGGCAGCACCTCCAGACAGCTGCAACTCTTGGAGAGGGGATGGGAACCAGACCAAGGACAATCAGACTTGTCAAGTGGGCTGACTAGAGAAGAGCAAGCGACAAAGGGTCCTGTAGCAGACATACTGACGGCCTCGGGGGTTAGAAGCAAGCACCTTCCTTTGGGAACACCCTCTTTGCAGCATTGGGACAACCCCCAGCTCAGAGACAAGCAGCAAAAAGGACCAACGGACACAGTCCCAGATTTTGGGCCGCACAGTGAGCCCAAGTGGGCCGCGTGCGGCCCCCTAGGCTGCATGTTGTGCAGGCCTATCATAGAATATCAGGGTTGGAAGGGACCTTAGGAGCAGGACCAGTGCAAGGAAGTTTCACGCCTCCCCCCCTTCCCCGTTCAGCCACGGAGCCGGGAGGGTAGGCGGCAGCCGCGGCCAGCCACACCCCCAATGCTCAAACCACTGAGCTATCCCTCCCCCTGGCGATTTTTGGGAATGAAAACCGTTGTGGGCTGTGACTGAAATACAGCATGCGGAAGCCTGACGTAGGGACCGGTGTGTCAAGATCAGCTGCGTCTCCCCCAGACTTGACCTCAACCAGCTAAATCAAAGTGACAGGTGGAAATGAGGATCTGCACTGGGGGAGGTGACTCTGCTGATCACTAAACTGACACCGGTTTAACACTGACCTTCTTTCTATGCTGATTCCTTCTCCATGCTCCCGCCCCTCATCTCTCCAGAGAGAACAGTCCCCCCAGAGCAGCTGAGTCAGGGGGTCAAAATTCAGGAGACCTGAGCTCTTTCCTCTTCCCCTAGTAGCCAGGTAGGAAATCTTCTCAGGCTGCCTTGTGAGTTTCTCTATCGTATCTTGATGCATGGAGGAGCACAGTAGCACCTCCAAAGTCTATAGCCCCTGGACTTTGACTTTCATATTCTATTCATAAATCTCCCAGTTATCGGAGGGATTCGCTGATCCTTTCGGCCCACGTCTTGGGAGCAGCCT